>LR991067.1:0-1200000 GCA_905163555.1 Notocelia uddmanniana
AGAGTGCTCTTACTCTGGGCTCAAGTGGGCCTAATGCGACTACCCAAGCCCGACCTGGTATTCCGTCAGGCCCTGGTGCCTTATTCTTTTGGCGAAGACGTAGCAAAGCCGCTCCTAATTCCCCTGCGGTGACTTCTGGTATACTAGCAGATTCCACGCCCACCATAGCCTGTTCCTCTGGCGGAGCCATCGGAGGGGGAACAAAGCCGGTTCTCTCCGGAAAAAGGGTATCAACTACCAGTCCAAGAAGTTGAGGCGGGAGAGTCTGAGTCAGCGGGGGGGCCCACGGTCGAAGCTTGCACCTCACCATTCTGTAGGGCCTGCCCCACGGGTCCTTATTGAGACTCTCCAGCATCTCCTTTTCCGCTAAGTCTTTTGCCTTGCCAATAGCGACCTTTAGAGCTAGGACCCGCTCTCGGTAGGCGGAGTATAGTTGCGTTTCCTCTTGGAAATCCCGCCGCTGTCGTCTTCGACTCCTTGTGTACTCACGCCTCGCAGCTATACATGATTGTCGTAGCTGTGTCAATTCTGCGGACCACCAGTACACCTTACGCTGAGGTGGTAATTGGCGGACTCGTGGCATGGCCGCATCGCAATTTTCAGTCATTGCATCCCCTAGCCATTGCGCTTCGCATTCTATATCTAGCGGACCTTCGGGAACCGGCAGCCATGCCTTTACCAGGGCTGCTTCCTCCAGCACTTCGCGGTCGAGGCGTTTTAGTGCCCAGCGTGGACCGCCTCCTCTGAGGGACTGACTTTGCGCAGTCACTATGGCTGTGAGCGCAGAGACGCTGAACGTAATGTAGCGATGATCTGAAAGAGTCTCTACACTCTCCTGAACTTTCCAATCAAAAACACGGCGTGCCAGGGCGGCGTCAGCGAACGTAATGTCGATTACGGAGCCACCCTGTTGCCGCACGCACGTGTCCACTGACCCAGAGTTGAGAACCTCCAGACCATAGGCTACAGCCCAGTCTTCCAGGCACTGCCCATGCACATCCGTCACTGCAGAACCCCACGCTCTGGATTTCGCATTAAAATCCCCGGCAACAATGACGGGAGTGGGGTGCAGCTGCCTGACAATAGCACCAACCTCCCCCAGAAATTGCTCAAATTCGGCCAGACTTTTATTTGGTGAAAAGTAGCCTCCCACCAAAGCCATACCTCCGCCAGTTGCTGCGACAAATCCGTGGCCCTTTTTGACACTTTGCAAAGGTGTGGAGCCAGCTGCGCTCCGCGATACCAGGGCCACGGTTTCGTCCAAGTCCCCTATCCAACCTGCTCGAGCTGGGACAGAATATGGCTCTGCTATCACTGCCATTTGTATCGACCATTCCGCCATACTCTGGAACAAAAGGTCCTGAGCTCTGGCGCAATGGTTGAGGTTCGCCTGTAGCACATGTAGAGCCATATTATCCAACAGTCATGCTCATCTCCTCTTCTGCCCCATCCAAGTTGGAGTTGGGTGGGCGGACAGGCTGCGAGGAGGCCCGGGGGCCATCGTCAGTCTTTGTCCTCGATCTCTTAGCACGGGGGGCAGCGCAGTTCTTGCTGCCTGACCTGTGCTCTGCAGCTTTACCCGCTACTGCACAGAGCGCGCAGTGAGGCTTGGCGGTACACACGTTGGCTTTGTGGCCCGGTTGGCTACATCGGTAGCATAGATCAGACCGATCAACCTCAGAGGAACAGTTCACCCTCATATGGCCCGTCTCTAGACAACGATAACAGCGTTGGGGACGGGTTTCGAGCAACTTTACTTGCGCTGAAACCCATCCCACGAGGAATCGCCCACTTTCAGCCACCTTTTTCGCAGCTGCAACAGGACAGCGGATCCACACCGTCCCTAGGCTTCTGACGTCCGATTTTATGTCACCGATTTTGACATCCTGGGCCAAACAATTTCCAGCACTTGTTACCGCAGCTCTGATGTCTTCCGTTGTCACAGAGTCATCCAGGCCAGATATGCGCATTTCAGCACATTTGGTAGGACGTGTAACTCTGACCTCCTCTGGATTGAATAACTCCTGTAGCTTCTCAGCCAGCTTATCTGCCTTTGACGCGCTGGTTGCCCCTGGTATTTCCAACAACCGGGCGCCAGTAGCCGCCACTTTGAACCTGACTGACTCGATTTCCAATTCGGACAGGTTCACTTTGGTTTTTGCTTCCGCGATGACATCCTTGTAGGTGACACCCTTCTCCGCTGCCTCGGGTTGGATGGACAGCACTACGGCCGTAGAGCGCGGGGGCCGTAGTTTACGAACCGCTTGTTTTTGAGGCTGAAGTGGTGCTTTCATCGCTGCAACCTTTTTCGCCTTTTTACGCCCGCCAACCACATTATTCCAGGACCGGTTCATCGACGTCGGCGCTGGCGGTAGCGGGCGAGGTTCTCTTGCCGGGGGAGCCGGCTGTGAGGCGGCTCCATTCTTCTTTTTACCGCCTCGATTTTTCCCCTTTTGGGGATTCGAGGCGGGCCCAGGTGTGGCCGTTTTGGTACCTGTTTTTGGCTGCTGGACTTGTGCAGCAGGCTTAGGCACCGGTGAATCCATCGCAGCTTCACCGCGTTGGTCTGAAGCCAGTGCAGGCCTCAAGTTCCTGGCCGGCAGAAGTCTTTCCTCCTTTTCTAGTGCCTCAAAACGAGCATTTACCATGCAGCCGATCTGCATCATGATGCTGCGTTTTAATTCTTCGTCCTGATCAATGCAGGAACGGCCCTCATTTCGACTCTGTTCCTTTTCGGGATTTGCTTTAGGCACTTTCCTTTTCACTGGTCGGCCAGATGGTTCTGGCGTAGGCTGCGTCTCAGCGAGTTGCTCCACCATTTCAATATCGGGCAGGGTGGAGGTCTGCGGTGTCCCCCTAAACTTAGCCATCTCCTCCATCAGTTGTGCCTGCTGTTTCCGCAGACTCTCCAATTCAGCCCCCATTCTTTCATTGACCTCCTGCAACCGGCGAGTCTCCTCTGAAACAGTGCGTGTACTTAGACGCTCAAAAACGTCTGCAATGACCGCGACAGATTCCTTGAGTGAGCGTACAAAAGTGCCTTTCAGGTTGCCGGACTTTAAGGCAACGTCGGTTATGATAGTCAGCTGGTCAGCTACAATTTTTAACATTTCCGCTACCGACTTATCTGGATCTTCACTGGCTGATGACGAGGCAGACAAGCGTGAGATACGCGTCCGCCTTGCAAGAGCAGAACTATTGGCAACCGCCAATTCCGCATCTAACCTAAGGGCTTCTCTCTTTGCATCGTTGAGTGCCCGCTGGGACGCCGCCAGGCCTACGTATTGCCCTGTAGTTGGAGGTCGACCTCTGCCCCTCTTCAACACCGATCGCGATGGCGGTGGCATCGGGGAATCTTCCGCTTCGTCACTAGCCTCAGCGCTTCTGTCCATGCAGATCCGCTTCGAGCCTCTGTGTACCCAAAAGCGGCCCTTAATTGATCCGTTGGAAGACCCCGAGTTTGACCTAGATCTACTTATCACCGTTTCTAAACTGTAGTCGGAAACGGAACCACTACCGCCCTCGACGGGTTTCACTGTCCTCTTCGCATTTTTGCCATTGTTGGCATTTGGTGTGTCGTCTAGCCTCTCCAACAACACTATCGCCTGCTGCATCTGCGGCTGTTCTGATATCACCGTCTCAGTTTGGACTTCATCCGCCTCATTTCGGCCCTGAAAAGGGCCATCTGGATTTTGACCCTGAAAAGAGCCATTTGAAGGTTGGCCCTGAGAAGGGCCGTTTGATGGTTGGCCCTGAGAAGGGCCGTTTTCAGGGGTTTTTAAGATATTATCCATAAGATTCCCACGAGAAGGGGAGACAAAGCTCCACTTGGGCAGAGATCCCCGTTACCCAAGTGGCCCTAATACGCTGCGAGGTCGGGCGGTATCGCAGGTTTGGCTCTAATGACTGGTACTCACTCCAGCCGCTCCGAAGAGCATCCTAACGCGGAGTTCCCTCACGTCAGGAGTTGTGGTTTTTTACTGGGGTTGACTCCCCTTGGCCCGGCCGGTTAAGGCAAGGCCGCCGGTCAAGCTACGCAAGATAACGGCTTGGCTGACGGTAATTGCAGTCTGCAACATGTGCTTCTACCTACGACACCGAAGCCAGCAGCACCCGCCACCCTGGGTGGTTTTTTAAAGAGGTGTCCTTCCTCACAGTCCCCATCCGAAGATAGCGACCCTCGAGCCGGCCCCACGGGCCGGGTTACGAGTCAGCCGACAGTTGACCTGGATCAACGACCGCTTTCTTCTCCGCCTCCTGGCCTCAGGCTTAACGCCCATCTCCTCCGCCTTCTGCTCATCAGAGGGACGTAGAGAGAGCAAACCCAATCAGGCCACAGAGCCATTCCCCTTCACCCCGGTGACAAACACGGCACTAAAGCCCACGCAGGAGTGAACTCGACTGCATCTCCACGACTGTGACTGGTAGTTAGCAGAGGGAAGACAGCAAACGCGCAACTGGGCGGCTATCTCCCCCCTCCCAGGGTGCACCACAAGGAGGTCTACCAGCCCACGCACCCCAACCTAACCTAACCTAACCTAACCTAACCTAACCTAACCTAACCTAACCTTTTTTTTTTTTTTTTTTTTTTTTTTTACGGTGTGAAAATGCTGTTACGCCCACTGGGGGTTATGTGGGACTCTCTCCTCCCGGAACCCCCTCTGCTAGTCAGAGGGAGGGGAGGAGCATACCCACTAAAAACACACCGGCGTCACCCGCTCTGCCGTTAAGGGGGGGCGCCATGGGATCGCAAGCATGTCACCACGACGCCCCCCGGCGGCCCTGGCTGATCTGTGCCAGGGCACCCGCACCAGATGAGGGGAGGGTCAGGACGCATAGCTCTCCCCCCAGACGTGTAGGGCCGTGCTATGTGGGTTTTGGGCCCACTGGCCTTACTGGGGCATGTCGCGATGAGCGGCAGCAAACCGCGCGCGCCGTCCACCCCTCCGTCTGCGGCGTTGCGGGAGCGCGTCCACACGATCCTCGCGCTCCCTTTCCGCGGCCTCCTTCTGCGAGATGACTGATTCGCAGAAGGAGGCCATCGCCTCCCAAGCTCTCTCGCCGCGCAACATCTCTGCCACCACGTTCGGCAGAGAGAGGTCATCCGTCCCGAGGGTGGTTTTAAGTGTGCGGCGCTCCATGTCCCAGCGAACACAGTGTTCTAGGGTGTGCTGGGCCGTGTCGTCCTCTGCTCCGCACTCGTGGCAGGTGGGGCTCCCCTCTCTCCTTATTTTGTGCAGGTAATGACCAAAACAACCGTGTCCGGTCATTACCTGCGTCATTCGGAACCCCACCTTGCCGTGGTCCCTCTCCAGCCACCTGTCGAGCGATCCGAGGAGCGCCCCTATGGTGCGGATTCCATACGGGGAGTCCTCTAGGTCGTTCTTCCACCTGTCTCTTGCTCTTCTCTCCCTCTGCCTTCTTATGTTTCTCACCTCTTCGGGAGCGGGATACTCCCCCAACGTTCTCCACCGAACCCGCTCCGCGTGTGCCTCCGCGAGCATCTCCGCTTCCAGCTCCCAAGGGAGAGTGCTCGCCAACGCACAGGCTGCTGCCCACGCCACCGTCGTGTAGGCCCTACATATTCGGATAGCCACCACCCTTTGTGGCCTCCTGAGAAGGGCCTTATTCCTTGCACTCAGGCGGTCTGCCCAAATTGGGGCGCCGTACAGGGCCATGCTTCTGGCAACCCCAGCATATAGGCGGCGGCACGCTGCGGACGGTCCCCCCACGTTGGGCAGCAGCCTGCCCAAGGCTGAAGCCACCGCCACTATTCGGGGAGCGAGTTGGCGGAAATGCTCCTCGAAGTTCCACTTCCGATCCAGGATGAGGCCCAAATATTTAATGTGAGGTCTCACCTGGACTTCCGCCCTTCCGACTCTTATTGAGGCACCCGCAGGCGGTCGCCATCCCCTCCCCCCGAAGATTATCGATTCCGTTTTCGGGAGGGACACCTTCAGCCCGAGTAGCTGGATGCGGGTGATCGTCAACTCTGCCGCCACCTCAGCCCTCCTCAACGTCTCCCTTAACTCCGACCCCCGGACAGCAACCATTGTGTCGTCGGCGTAGCAGATGACTGCCATCCGGGGAAGGAGGACACCCCTTATGGCCCAATCGTACCCCAGGTTCCATAGTAGGGGCCCAAGCACAGACCCCTGGGGCACTCCACAGGCTACGGGCCTCGTCTTCCTTGTCCCGTTTCTATCTTCGTAGAGCACTACTCTCTGTGTGAGGTAGTGCTCCACGATACGCCTCAGGTAGGGAGGCACTTCGTGATATCTGAGAGCCTCCCCGATGACGGAATATGGGAGGGAGCCGAACGCATTGGCAATGTCTAGTGACACGGCAACCACTCCCTCCCCTCTAGCTGCCGCCTCCTCGTGAAAACCTTTTAAGGCTCCCAACGCATCCATACAGGACCGCCCACTCCGGAATCCAAACTGGCGGTCGCTTACGTTGGGGCCTGTATCGTCTAAGTGCTGGACGATCCGGGAGGCGAGGATGCGCTCTAGCATTTTCCCGGTCTCGTCCAGCAGCACTATGGGCCTCCACCCAGATGGTGAGTCCGCCGGGCGACTATCCTTTCGGAGGAGGCAGAGTCTCCCTTCCTTCCAGCACTGCGGGAACCGCCCTGTCTCCAGACACTCGTTAAAGAGGTCCTTTAGGCGACTCCCAAGGTGGCCTAACGCTAGTGCTAGAATCTTCCCGGGTACACCGTCTGGACCTGGGGCCTTTTTGCATGCCCTCAGACGGTGCACCGCCCACGTCAATTCCGCCTCTGTGATGGGCATCACCTCCACCGGTCCTTCCACCTGTGGCTCTGACATAATAGGTGGGGTGAACTCAGCGGCGGGCGGGAACAGCCCTTCCACCACCTGCGAGAGGAGCTCTGGCTCAAGGGAATCCATGGTGGGGCCGTTGCGCATTTTGTTGCGGACAACCTTATAGGGCCGCCCCCATGGATCCCTTTCGAGCGTGGCCAGAAATGCCTCGTGCGCCACGTCCTTCGCCTTCGCTATCGCCAGACACAGAGCCTCCTTCGCATCCTTTAGGGTTCTGTGGAGGAGCTCTTCCTCCTCTGCGGTATGTCGGCGCCTCCGACATCGAGTGTACGCTCGCCGAGCAACATTGCATGATAGTCGAAGGGCAGCAACCTCCTCCGACCACCAGTACACTCGATCTTTGGCCCGCGGCTTCCCCACTCTGCGCATACTGGCGTCACATATAGTCCTCAGTGAACCTCGGAACTGAAGCGCCCACTCCTCCACACCCCGGTGTCGGTCCGGAGTCTGCCCCCATCTGGCCTCGATCATTGCCGCCTCTTTTGCGGCATCCCCATCAAGGGTGCCCAAACTCCACTTCGGAAAGCCACCCCTCCTCACCCTGTCAGGTCCAGCTGGTCTGACGCGCCTGGCCTCTGAGACCCTCATTCTGATATACAGGTGGTCAGAAAGGGTCTCCACGTCCCCCAGGACACGCCAATCTGCTATTCGTGCAGCAACGGCAGGGGTTGCGAAAGATACGTCCACAATGGACCCCCCCTGCCGGCGCACGCATGTCTGGGCTGTACCCCGGTTTAGGACTTCCAGCCCCAGTCCCGTCGCCCAGTCCCAAAGGACCTCTCCTCTCGGATCGGTCCTTGGGGAACCCCACGCCTCGCATTTTGCATTGAGGTCCCCCAGCAGCAGAACTGGCGCCGGCGCCGCTCCGCCCACCACCCTCTCTAGCTCCTCCAAAAATTGTTCGAAGGCAAAGAGAGGGCGGTTGGGGGAGAAGTAAACGCCAATTAGCACAATTTCCCCCCACTTGACCGCTGCGTACCCCTGCCCGCTCCTAATTTTTGTTATTGGCGGGTGATTGCTCATTGGAGGAACAACCACTGCCACTAGGCCGTTGGTGTCCCCCGCCCAGTTGGGTTGGCAGGGGACAAAATAAGGCTCCGCGATAACGGCAACGCCAATGCTGGACTCCGCCATATATTGGATAACGAGATCCTGAGCGCGAGCGGAGTGGTTGGCGTTGCACTGTAGGACCTCCATATGCGCAGCGGATCTTACTGGCATTGGAGGTCCATTGGTTGTCCCTCACTTGCTTCCTTGGAGCTCCTTGGCTCCCTTCCTTTTACATTCGGGGGAGCGCAGGACGGTCCTCCCATGATGTGTCCCGCCGCCAGTTTCGCCTGGTGGCACACCGCGCACCACGGAGTGGTAGCATTGCACTCTTTTGCGGTGTGCCCCGGCTTACTGCACCGGAAACAGGAGCCGCTCCTATCCACTGGGGATGGACACATCGGCCTAGTGTGGCCCGTCCCCATACACTTGTAGCATCGCATCGGAAGCGGCTTCAATGCCTCCACCCGTGCTGCTGTCCAGCCCAACATCAGGCGACCTGCCGCCACCACAGTTTTGGCCATTGTGACCGGGCACCTTACAATTACGGCCCCGGTCCCGTTGCCCCCCCACCTGATTCTGCCAACATCAATTTGCGCTTCCGAGCATTTTCCTGTTGCAGCCACCTCCTTTCTGATATGGTCCGAGGTCACCGACTCGTCGAACCCGTAGATGCGGAATTCGGCCTTTTTAATAGGTCTAGTGATCTCGGCTACATCCCCTATGAGGCTGCGTAGCCTTTCAGCTAGATTATCAGCCACTTGGCCACTTTCCGCCCCAGGAACCTCAATTATACGCGCTCCGGTCGCTGTTTTCCGCACATTGACGTGTGCAATACCAAGTTCCTCTAACTTAATGGTGGTTGCCTTACCCATTATTGAAATATAGTCGGTCTCTGCATCCGGCTTTAGGGAAATCACCACCGCCGCCGATTTGGGCGCCACCAATTTGGGAGTTGCAGGCTTCTTTGCCTTCTTAGCAGTAGAGGCAGTCACAACTTGGGGTTGGGAGGGCTTCCTTGTTTTGCCTCCCTTCAGGACGTCTACCCATACGTCAGTCTGCAATCTCGGTGCCGCTGCTGGTGCAGACGCTGGCTGTACTCCCTCGGGAGTTGCCAGAGCAGTAGCTCGGCTTCTCCTAGCCCCGGAAGCTGCTTTTGGCTGGGCCGATTGTTTGGGTTTGGGGCCCAAACCTTTTTTTTTTTTTTTTTTTTTAACCCAGGGAAAATCTTCATAGATTCCATCGCGCTTTGGGGAAGCGCGATGGATATGCCGGATTCCTACCGGCTAAAAACCCTGGGGAGTACTTCCCACTGCCTGTGGCGGAGTCGCGGGAACGCTCTCGCACACATCCGTAACTCCGCCAGCAGTTGTCCAGCTCCCTGGACCCAGCTGTGGGGGAATTGGTTATGTGTTCCCCCGTCACCATACTTTGATCGGCGTACACTTTTGGGCTACGCACTCCTACCCTGGGACCTCGATCCAGTGGGCGACAGTTGTCCCCGTGCCTGTCGCCCGGAGGTCCTTGCTGCTGGGGCCCAAACCTAACCTAACCTAACCTAACCTAACCTAACCTTTTTTTTTTTTTTTTTTTTTTTTTTTTTTTTTTTTTTTTTTTTTTTTTTTTTTGACCCAGAGAAATGCGTTACGCATACCAATACGTAATATGAGGCCTGCGGGGACAAGCCAGATATTACGCATTAGTTATGTGGGACTCTCCGGTCCAAACGAGGACCAGCCTACCCACTAAAACTCTGGAATGCTGCCTCCACCGTGCCCGAGTGGTGATGCCATGGGATCGCGAACATTTCACCACGACATCACCGGCACCATCGCCCTAAGGCGAACCCTCACCAAAAAGGCACACTGTAGCATGACCAGTGTGCCTTCCCGCACCGACCTCCCTACACCCCGGGAAGGTTAGGGACCAGCACCGACACACGGTGATCTGGTCCCACCCGCGCCACGGCACCGGGAGGACAAACGCCCCTACCCCGGCGCCCAGCGGGAGGACAAACGCCCCTACCCCGCAGCCCTCCGCAGCCGAAGCCGCCGGCCCCCCAGTGGGCCGTGTAATTTTTTATAGAGGTTTTCTTCCTCGCGACTGCAAGCCTACCGCAAGCGGGGTCTTCACAGTCCCCGGTCCGGACATCATCGGCCCTCTGCCTAGTCGGGATTACGGGGCCGTTATATTTGACGAGGCAAACGGTCGGTGCCTCGAACCGCACTACGCCGCCGAAGCGGCCCACCTTCGTCGGACCTGGGGATTTCTCCGTGGAGAAGTCCTTGGTCCGATACCCTCCTCCCCCCCTGACAGGTTATTGGTAGCCCGACAAGTGATCACTTAGGGTCCACTAAATGATCACTTGCCGTGCCTCCAGGACGCACCGGCCAAGACTCTACCCTTACCTGCGGATCAACCGGATCAACAGGTATTGGTAGAGCCCGGACACTCGAGGAGGTTACCTGTCTCGCGCCCCAACCTAACCTAACCTAACCTAACCTAACCTAACCTAACCTAACCTAACCTAACCTAACCGGAACCCTAAATGCAGGGCATCGGTCCAGCTTGCCGTTGGCCGGCATCCATCCATAGGAGGACACAAACGTGGCCGCCTCCCGTTCGCGCATGAGCCCACGCTTGTTGTGAACCACCCTAAAATGGCGACCAATATGCCGGGACTCAGTATAGTAGCCGCAGAGGGTGCACTGTTTCCCACGTGCGACCCTCCTGGCTCCTTGGGATCCTCGCCGTATGCGGGTGCCGGCGGCTCCGCTGTCTGGTGGGGGGCAAGCACGGGGAGCCTTCTGCGGGACAGCATTGTTCCGGATGGATGCCCGGGCCGGTCCGGATGGATTCACCCTGTGCGGAGACGGTTGGCGCTCCCGCTCTTGAGTGTGGAACGATCTCTTCACCCGCTGGCTGTGATCTGCGTCGCTGGGCTTGGGAAAGATGAGTCGAATCGACCCCGCGGTGGGAACCCGCCTCCCTCTCAACCCTGAGGGACCGGCGACTGGCTCTGGGGGGCTGGCGGCCCCCGGCGGGTCCCCCTCCTCGAGGGTGGGCTCGCCAGTGGTGGCCGGGGAGGATGTTCGTCGGCCGATGTCGATGACGTCCGCCCTGCGGGTCATCGGATCTTCTTCCTCGGTGGATAGTTCGGCGACGAGCGAAGCATACGCCCCCCCACCTCTAAGGGCGCTCAAACAAATTTGAGTCGGTGTCTGTGGCGGCGACAGTGGGGACGGCAGGGAGGCCCAATCGCCCGAGTCGGTGATTGATCCTGATGTCGGCGTCGATGGTTTTCCCCTGGCGACTCCCCCTGTAGTCGCTGGCTTGGGCGTCGGGGACAGGAACCTTTTACCTCTGAGAGCGCCCATGAATTGTGTTGGGGACGGTGGTGGGGCCCGTGGGGACGGCAGTGAGCCCCGATCGCTTAAAGTGGAACTTGACCCGGGGGGAGACGCCACTGGACCCTCCCATTCCCGGTGGGCGGTCCCTGTGGGTCGACTGGCGGCTGCTGATAGGGATCGTTTGATCATATCTAGCTCTCGTTCCACCGTCTTGAGTCGGCTTTCCAGGACGCCGACCTTCCCTCCGAGAATGGAGCAGTCTTTGCAGCTGACCATCCTTCTGCGGAGCGGGCGGGGCGCGTTCGGGGAGCGTTGGATGCGACGTGGAGCGGCGGCGGAGCGTCTTGCAGCCTTGCGGGGGGCAGCTGTGGTGCACCTGTGGAGCGCCTGGAGCGTTAGTGGAGCGTCTTGCGGGGGGGCACCTGTGGAGCGCCTGCGGAGCGCTTGGAGCGTTGGTGGAGCGGCGGCGGAGCGTATTGCAGGGGGCAGCTGTGGAGCACCTGTGGAGCGCCTGGAGCGCTGGTGGAGCGTTGGTGGAGCAGGGGTGGAGCGTCTTGCGGGGGAGCACCTGTGGAGCGCCTGTGGAGCGCCTGGAGCGTTGATGGAGCAGAGGTGGAGCACTTCGCGGGGGAGCACGTGCGGCGCTCTGGGAGCGTCCGTGGAGCGATGTCGGCCCAGTGAATTGTTGGGGGTGCGCGTGGAGCGTGGAGCGCTTGCGGTGCTCTTGGAGTGTTGGTGGTGCGACGTCGACGCGATGAACTACGGGGAGCGCATACGGAGCGTGGAGCACTTGTAAATCGGAGTGGTGGCTGTACCGTTTACCCAAGGGTGCCTGGCTGGCGACGTCCTGGGGCCGTGCTGGAGGTACCTGATCTGCCTCTCCCTGCCTCTCCGTTCCTTCTGTTCCTTATGTTCTTTAGCGCCCTTATTAGGTGCCACTTCAGGCAATAGGGATGACCACTAATGCTGGTATGCAGTATGCAATATGGACAGTGGCAGGGGCAACTAGCTCAGCGTACAATGGAGGTAACAGGAAGCTGCTTAACCTTTTGCTCATGAACCAATGCACATAATCTGTAGAATGCCCATATTATACAAACAACCTCAACTCTAGCATTGTACCAAGTAATAGCATTGTACCAAGTAGCAGTAGTACTCTTATCTAAATACACTATGACAACAACAGCACAATTATAGTATAACAAAATTAAAATATAAATAGATAAGAAATTAAATTTAAAAATTGTAATAAAATATAAAGAACAACCATATTACAAAACAATTGTAATAAAGAATATGTAAATAATGAGAACAATAGCAATATAAAGACAATTTTTCCGTAACAAATAATTTATTAACAAGAAATTTTATTTTTAATAATATTATAAATAATGATACAAGGAAATATGTTACTGGTGCCACTAAAGGCAATATACGTGATCACTTACGTTAGTGTTTAATATGTACAGCAGCAGGGGCAACTGGTTCAACGCGCGATGGCGGTTACATTAAACTGCTGAACCCTGCTTTTGCTCATGAACTAGCGCACATAATCTGTAGAATGACTATATTGTACATAGAACCATAACTATAGCATTGTACCAAGAAACAGTAGCACTCTCATTTAAACACTCAAGGACAACAACAGCACAACTCTAATATTATTAAATTAAATATTAATAGATAAGGAAATAAATGTAAATTAAAACTAACATAAGAAACAAACATGTTAATAATAAAATGTATATAACAAAATTATATAAGTATAAAACAACTGTAATAAGAAATATGTAAATTATGTGAACAAACAAACTTCCCCGTAATAAATTAATTAGTAATCAATCTTATGTCAGTAATGATCTTCTAAATGAAGATACAAGAAATATGTATATAATTAACTATAGAAATAAGCACTGAAATTGATATCAGTGGAAAATTAATAGTAAATGTAAAGAGTGCGGATTAGGGTTTTTAGCCGGTAGAAGTCCGGCACTGTCTGGGCCTCCCTTCCCAGTCGTGCATGATGCATTTTCCCCAATCCGCACTCTATATAATAAATTGAAAAAAAAAAAAAAAAAAAAAAAAAAAACCTAACCTAACCTAACCTAACCTAACCTAACCTAACCTAACCTTGAACTTGAATAAACTATTATTATTATTAAAAAAAAAAAAAAAAAAAAAAAAAAAAAAAAAAAAAAAAAAAACCAGTAGATTGTAACTTTGAAAATTAAACGTAGAAACCTGTGAATATTTATTCCACCTGTAAAGAAAAAATAAAATAGTAGACTAGCAGAAACCGATACGTGGGAGTACCAGAATACCCACAAGAGCCTAAAAGTTGATGAATGAAAGAAAGATCAGTATGATGCATGGATGTACGAGCAGTAAGCAAGCGAGAACTGGAATGAAAGTAAAAACAGTAAGAAAACGTCTCCGATCATGTTGGAGGTAAACCAGAATAGGAAAAAAAAAAAAAAAAAAAAAAAAAAAAAAAAAAAAAAAAAAAAACCTAACATAACCTAACCTACGAAGTGCGCATTTTTACAGACGGCAGTAAAATAGAAGGCAAGGTGGGAGCAGCTCTGTCCATGTGGAAAGAAGCTGCCGAAACCAAAACTCGTAAACTTGCCCTATCAAACCACTGTACGGTCTACCATGCGGAACTCCTAGCGCTATGCAACTGGAGAAGTCAGGATAAATAGAACCAAGACCACGTTTGGAGTTTACAGTGACTCAATGTCAGCGCTACAAACCGTCACGAACTACGGCTGCCTCCATCCCTTGGCGATGGAGGCAAGGGAAAATATTGAAACCGCAAACGTCAAGGCAAAACAGTTGACCTATACTGGGTAAAGGCCCATGCGGGACTGGAAGGAAATTCAATTCAATTCAATTCAATTCAATATTTATTGATAACATAGTTATAAGTCAATCACAGAACAAAAGAACATTTCACAAGGGTACACATAATCATACATTAACACATTGCATTATACATTATTATTATATATTAAGTATTATTAATTTATTATATTTCATCTGACAACTGACACAAGTACTCGTTAAGAGAATAATATGCTTTATTAATTAAGTGCTCTTTTAGCTTGGATATAAAATGGTATTCAGTTAATTCCGGTTCCTTAATGTCAGTGGGCAAACGATTATATATTTTAGGACCAATGTACCACACACACTGCTCATATTTTTTAAATTTATGCCTATTCGGTAAGAGATTATCTCTATTGCGGCTATTTGGTCCAAATTTTCGAAATCCACTTAAGTTTTTGCGGACCATTTTTGCTATTTCTAAGATATAAAGGCTAGGAAAGGTTAATATTTTTAAATCCCGAAATAAATTGCGGGCAGGCGTATCCCAGGGCACCCTAGCCATTATCCTTATCACCTTTTTCTGAAGCATGAATATTCTTTGCCTCTCAGCTGCCTGTCCCCAGATATCAATCCCGTAAATAATTATGGATTGGAAATAGGCAAAATATGCATTTCTGACACATTGATCAAAAATGAAAGGGCAGACCAACTCGCAAAAGAAGCCGCTCAAAACTCCAAGCGTAAGCCGGACTATGATCTGTGTCCGATTTCATTCGCCAAGCGAAGCATCCGTGCTGCAACGCTTGACGAATGGAACCGAAGATATAAATCGGGAGATACGGCGTCTGGGACAAAGTTATTCTTCCCCGACGCAGTGGCGGCATACAGGATTGTTAAAAAATTCGAACCCAGTTTTATTAGGACGCAAATCCTCACAGGGCACGGTGGATTCTCGGAATACTTGCACCGATTCAAGTGTAAAGATAGTCCATCGTGTGCCTGTGAACCTATAAAAGAAGAAACTCTGTCACATATTTTAACAGAATGCCCAATCCATGCAAAGGAACGATACGATCTGGAACAAAATTTAGCAATAACTCTAACAAAAGAGAATATGTGGGAAGTTATGGCAAGTAATTGTAGAAATAAGCTGCTAAAATACTGCGAGTACCTAGCAAAAATTGTAATAAATAGAAATATGTATAGCAACAGTATGTTTATAAAATATTATAATAATATTAGAACTAAGCATACCAAGTAAATGTAGACAACTAAAAATGTAAGAAGTAGTATTAAGATGAAAGAAAAATGTAAGAATAGAAATAAAAATGACTGATATCCTGTTCATTTGAAATAAAGAACCCTAAAAAAAAGTAAAGTAAAGTAAAAGTAGTTTATTCTTCAAATTAGGCATATTACATGCACCTATGAACGTCAATAAACTACCACCGGTTCGGAAAAATAAACCTCTGCCACGAGAAGAACCGGCGTAAGAAACTCGGCGAGGTGTCATTTTTTCAAAACAATATACATTGTATAGTTAAATATAAAATTACAGTCTCAGTTACTACAAAAATAACAAGCTACAGTAGAAAACCTATTTTCGCGATAGATTAGCCGTGCAGGACACTCACTGCCAAACATCCCTGTCCATGATGTAATCGTTTACCTTATAATATGCTTTTGTAATAAGTGTTTGTTTTACTACAGATTTGAATTTAGAATTGCTAAGTTCAGTAACGTGTTTTGGAATTTTATTGTAGAATTTAATACAATTTCCCAAGAACGACTTTTTCGCCTTTACTAGTCTATAGAAGGTTATTTTCAGTTTCCCAGTTTTTCTGGTGGCTATTGGTTTATCAGCGTTCGTTGGGAAATTGCACAAATTCTTCCTAACATACATTATTATTTCAAATACGTATAGGGACGGCATGGTTAGAATATCTATTTCTTTGAAAAATTCTCTTAATGAGTCACGCGACCCCAAGTTATAAATTGCCCGGATAGCCCTTTTTTGCAAAATAAAAACAGTTTCAATATCTGCAGCTGATCCCCACAAGATAAGACCATAAGTAATTATACTATTAAAATAAGCAAAGTAAACTAACCGTACCGTTGCCACATTGGTAAGCTGCCTTATTCTCCTGACTGCAAATGCAGCAGAGCTCAACCTACTTCCTATCGCTGTTATATGGGAACCCCACTGCAATTTTGAGTCCAATGTAATACCTAAGAATACAGTTGACATAACAAATCCTAATGTTTGGCCATTAAGTTTAATATTTGTATCTAAGTTTCTATTTGATGAGTTCGCTAGAGAGAATTTCATACATTTAGTTTTTTTCGGATTCAACACTAAGTTATTGGCAGCAAACCAGTCAGATATCATGGACAGGGTATTATTTGGTTCAATGAGTTCAGTATCTTTCCTATTTACCTTGAACAGTAATGAGGTATCGTCTGCGAACATTACAATGCCTGATCTTCGGCTTACCATATATGGTAGATCATTTACATAAACAAGGAACAGGAAAGGGCCTGGAATAGACCCCTGAGATACTCCAATCTCTACCACTGTCTCTGACGAAAGGGCTTTATTTATCGCTACCTTTTGATTTCTCTGTGTTAAATATGATTTCATAAGATCCAATGCATGTCCTCTGATACCATAGAAATTAAGCTTACAAATTAAAGTTCCCTGATCTACACAATCAAAAGCCTTGGAAAGGTCACAGAACACTCCAATGGCGTCATATGACTCTTCCCAAGACTGCAAAATAAATTTTATTAAACTTGCACCTGCATCAGTAGTTGATCTGCCTTTCGTGAAACCGAACTGCTGTGCGTGCAAAATATTGTGTGGATTAAAATGAGAAACCAATTGCGTAAGCATTATTTTTTCGAATATTTTGCTAAACGCTGGTAGGATAGAAACTGGACGATAAACAGAAGGATTATCTCTATGACCTGATTTGAAAATAGGAACTACTTTACTACACTTCATTAAGTCTGGAAAAATGCCATTGTCTACACAACTATTAAAAATGAGTGCTAGAGTGGGTGCAACGACCTCAAGAATAGATTCCAGTACATGCACTGACACGCCCCATAAGTCCTCAGTCCTCTTTATTTTTAACATTTTAAAAGACTTCAGTACATCTAGAGGAGAAACATGATGAAATTTGAAAATGTTTAGTGACTCTAATTTTACATTCTCATTCAGAAGGGATTCTGCTATTGTGGTAGATGATGCCAAACGTTGAGTCGTGACTATAGGAATTTTGGAAAAGAAATTATTAAATTCATCGGCTACTTTTAGTGCATTAGTAATTAAATTATCCTCTATTTTCAAAGAAATTGTGGACTCTTTATTATTTCTCTGCCCAGTCTCTGTGTTTATTATTTTCCAGACAGTCTTGGCTTTGTTATCTGAGGACTTTATTTTATTATTCAAGTGCATTGCTTTTGCCTTTGTGCACACTGTTTTGAATAATTTGGAATAATCCCTAACATACTGATGGAAGCGTTCGTCAGTGGTGCAAGATCTCCTTTCATAAAGTTGGTATAAGTTATCTCTACTCTTTCGAATTCCAGTAGTTGCCCAATCATTAAATCTCATTTTATTGTTTATTTTAATACGCTTTTTACTACAAGTCCTATTAAATTTTTAACCTGAAAATACTGAAAATAAGAAGTAGAGTAGATAGACATTCTACAATGGGAGTCCCACCCATTATCATGAAAGAATGAGGATGAATGAAAGAAAGAACAGTATGAAGCATGAAAGTACGAGAGGCATAACAGCGAGAACTGGAATGAATGCAAAATAGATAGCACAGGCTCCGATTATGTTAAAGGAGACAGGTATACAAAAAAAAACCTAACCTAACCTAACCTAACCTAACCTAACCAGAAAAGTGTTACTTTTCTTCCCTCCTAGCAGGGAAGGAAAGTGCCACTTTGATCCCTCCTAGCAGGGAAGAAAAGACCCGTTTCCGAATAGGTGATGTGAAAATATCTTTTTCTACTAGTCAACTCTAATCTGTCAATTAAACGACTGACAGCGACATCAAAACCAACGTCATGAAGTCTAATTGTCTATGGACTCTAAGCGCACTGCTTAGCAGTTATCAAAAAAATGGTACAACTGCTATTTATTTTAAACTTGCAGATTCATTGCAAATGTCAAAATTGATTTTTAATAATTATTTCTCAGGTGATAATGAGACCTAATACAGTTTTGCATACAATTTGGTCACCCTACTCCAAGTGACATCCTGTCATTTCCCATACATACATCGTGCGTCAAAATTCATAGAGTGACCCTGATTTACTTAGTTTGTGATTGCTTTTTTGTGTAAAAATAAAAATAATAATTGAATATTATTTGATCAAATACTGCCGTATCATAATGATAATCAGTTACAGAGTCAGAAAAAAATGTTTTGGATCACGACCCAAAAGTCACCCTGTATAGAACCCCGGCTGAGCTATTGGAACGAGTAATCGCCCGACGCACGCGAACACTAGCTTATAGCCGAGCGTCAAAACTATCAAAACTATCAAAACTAAACTAGCTTCTCGCCTCTCGCCCACTAGTTTGTAGTTTATAGTTCTACTCGCTCATAGTTTGTAGCCGGCGGTGGGACCAGTGCCTAAACCCAGTTTGTATCATTTACATCCCGCGCAATCTAAAGCCTCTTCGGAAACCGGCTTGTTCGGGAGGCTGGAAGTCATCTAGCCTACGTGCGAGACGGTTCGTAATGACTCTTGAAAACAGCTTATAGACATGGCTCAGAAGTGAGATGGATCGGTAGTTCTTCAGTAAGGAGTTGTCACCCTTTTTGAAGAACAGGACCACCACACTTCTGTTCCATGCCTTGGGAGTTTTCCCTTCCAGTAAGACGGAGTCGAACAACTTCTGAAGGGCCCTAAAGACCGGTTTTCCACCCGCCTTCAGGAGTTCGGCTGTAATTCCGTCTTCACCGGGTGCCTTGTTGTTCTTAAGCTGTTTAAGAGCCATTCTAATCTCGTACAGGCTGATGTCCGGGATATCTTCGGTATAGTGCCGGGTTAATCTAGCTCTAGGGTCTTCTGCCAGACCAACTTCGGGTCTGCTAGTCAACGTGTATAGCTGTCCATAAAAGCACTCAATCTCACTTAGAAGCTCAGGTTTGGACGAAACGATTCTACCATCTTCAGTTTTTAATCTGGCGAGCTGGCTCTGCCCAATAGACAGATCTCTTGAGAAAACTTTAGAGCCCTTATTCTGCTCGATGGCCTCTTCAATACGATTTGTATTGAATTGGCGCAGATCGCGGGTAAGGGACTTGGAGATCTGTTTATTGAGCTGCCTGTATAATGTCGCATCGGCCGAAGACTGCAGAATCATCTCATTCCTTTCCTCGATGAGCCTCTGTGTGAAGATAGAGAGCCTTTTGGCTCTGTGAGTTCGTTGGACCTTAAAGAACTTAGACCCAATGCTATGGACAGCTTCCACAAACCCGTCGTTGAATTCGTCCACATCGCCGCCTAGACAATCGAAACGGTTTTGGAGTTCCAGCTGAAAGCTCTCGGGGTTTTGGACTTGGACTGCTGCTGGACGGAGCGTGGACTTCATCAGTCGAGAGCGCTCGAGCTTGACGCATATATTCAATGTGCCTCTTACCAGACGACGATCACTTCCGGTTTGAACAGTATTGATCACAAAGACATCATTGAATATATGCCTCTGCGTAGACATGATGAAGTCAATCTCGTTTTTTGTTGCACCGTCGGGACTCATCCAGGTCCACATCCTGTGCTCGCGTTTCTTGAAGAAGGAGTTCATCATGTAGAGTCCCTCCTTCTCCAAGAAACCAGCCAGTAGTTGGCCCCGGTGGTTCCGATTTTCAACTCCAAATTGCCCCACTCTCAGCTCTTTACCATCTCTTTTGCCCAGTTTGGCGTCGAAATCCCCCATAAAAACGGAGAAGTAGGTTTTAGAACTATGCATGACTTTTGTTGATATATCCTCATACATAGCCTCCACCTCGTCGTCGGAGTGTGCCGAGGTCGGCGCGTACACCTGTATGACCGTCAACGAGTACCTCTTGGATACTCTGAGTATACAATACGACACCCTGGCCGACACACTCTTGATCTTCACCACGTTGTTCACTAGGGATTTGTGGACGATAAACCCGACACCTCCTTGGGACTATTGGTCACCCTCCCGGAAATAGAGCAAATTGCCGGACTTGAGGGTTATCGTGTCCTCCCCCTCTCTTCGGACTTCAGATAACCCTACGATATCCCAACGCAACTTGCTCAATCCTTCCTCCAGTTCCGCTATCTTTTCGTCAGTCCGCAGTGTTCTCGTGTTATATGTTGCCAGGGCCAGAAGTCGTCGGTGGTGGTAGCCGGATCTTAACCGGAGATTCTTCGCACCCCTGACCCCGCTAGTACCCTGGCCGCTACCTGAACTAGGGTACCGGGGTTCGCCGGAACCTCGGGGCCGTGGCCTGTTTGTGTCAATCATTAGGGGGTAATTGCCATAATCGCCACGCTTGGCATGCGGTTTGGCGATCGCAGTGTCTCCACCGCACTCCAAGGATGCTGCTGCCCATCCCCCGGTGGTCTTGGTCGTAGTTTTAGGACGTACCCAGGTCCATCCCATCATAAATAATAAAAAAAACTTTCTATTGGATTGCTGAACCCGCGATCTCTTGGCACACGCCACGAGGAGTTTCTTGTGGCCGCGGGTATATTTTTATTGACGCTCTCACTGAAGCCATTCGTCTCTCGGGGACTTCGATAGTGTTATTTTGCTGGGAGATTTTAACATCAATCTCTTAGACTCCCCTTAGAATCCGAGTAGAATTTGAACCTACGACATCCTGACATACGCGGCTAATCGCTTTAGCCAACTGAGCTATCCGAATAATCAAGCTCAAGCATGAATTCTTTACCAGTTTCCTCTTATTCCCTTAATTTCGAAATTTAGATTACTTATTTTTGACTAATTGGCGTAGTTAGAGCCAGGGACATAATGTCGCTATGCGCGCGTGCTCGCTAATAGCCGCTCTATAATAGAGCTCTATTTCTGTCCGCGAGGACTCCGATCTCTAACATGCGAGTATAGAGGCGCGTGCCGATCTATAAATAAGGCAGGAATAGAAACAGCGGTATTTGGAAATACTCATTTATTTTACTATTTACAATATTTACACGATTGGTGGGCTTGGGAAGGAACAGTACTCCGTCTGTCTATAATCCGCAGTGATATACAGAGTTGTATGTATTTATGTGCGACACTTCAGTGTACATAAGAAAATTAAGAAAATATTTGCGTATAAACAAAGTATAAAAGTACCTGTAGCTGTTTTAACTGGATTCCATTATTTTTCCATAATGAAAAAAGTAAATTATTTAAGAAAATATTAACACAGACACTGTTAGCTACGCAAATTACGCAATTCACGAGTTCTAGTACTTTAATGAGTGCTAGATTGTTCACAAAAGTTTTCAATATCCTACATTCCTATTTGATCGTAAGTAAAGTAATGTAGTCCTCAGTCATCCGTGGTCGGCGGGGCGAGTGTCGCCTCGGCTCGGCTCAGTGCTGCCAGTGACGCCAGTTTTGCTGATAATAATAGTGCTCCCCGAGACGATCTATTGCAACTGACAATTCTAGGTGACTGGTTTTATGTACCGATTGCTCGTTACGGTGAATCATTAACAGTCATTATGACATTTGGATCGTCCAAAACGGCGAGCACAACAGAAGCACGCAACATCTCCCTCGCTCTCTCTCTCGAACTGTGATGTCAGGAAACAACTGAGTTCAAAAACATTGATATGTAGCTAGTAACAGACGTAGATATACTGTGTATCGTCTCGGGCCTTCTTCAGTTGGCGTCAGGTCGGTATCAGCGTTAGTAATCGTCCGTGTCAGCGCGTCCTCAACACTAGGCAGACTACGCAGAGCCGCTAGCGTCGCCGGAGGGGCGGCGAGTTGGCTAGAGAAGTGGGAGTCAGCGCGTGGCCAGTGTGGGCAGTGTGGGCAGTGCGGCCAGTGCAGCCAGTGCGGCCAGTGCGGCCAGTGCGGCCAGTGCGGCCGCAGGCGCAGGGCGAAGTGCGCGCGCGGCGCCGGGTGCGGGCGACTGGTCGCGCTGCATGGCCTCCATCTCACCCAAACCTGGCCACAATTTGTTTTCTTTAGTCACATACGTAATATAACATAGATCATCTATCCATTCTGTAACCGTGTGTAGTCACAATAATTATTGGCTGCCCGCGCGCTCATTACAAAGAACGCAAGCAAAGCCATGGGATAAAATACAGCCTAGTTTACAGCTTAGTTTTGAAGTTTTAAGGTTCATAAAGTAGGGAAGGTCACTACGGCCTACATACAAACTTTCGGCACGTCTTTTTACAAGCTTTTATTTAAATTTCATTTGTTGAATGTAAGTTCGGTCACAATGCAATATTATGGTACCACCGAGCTGATTTGATGATGGAGACCAGAAGGTGGACATAGCAACTCCTGAACTATACTAGATAAACCCGTCGTGTTGGGCTCATTGGAACCCTCATGAGACATAGTCGTGTTGGACTAGTTAAAGACGATGCAATAAGAGCTTGTACCACATGACACTAGTACCTAATCAGAATGGATACTCACTGGTGTCTTCGGTGACGACGAGTGTGATGGCTGCCTCTCCCTGCAGCGCGGGTGGCTCCCCCTCGCCCTCGCCGCCGGGCGGCGCGGCGGCGGTGACGCGGCACAGGTAGCGCGCGGCGGCGGCGCGCCGGAGCGCGGCGAGCGTGAGGCGCGCCGTCACGCGCCCCGCCGCGCGCTCCGTGTCCAGCGACACGCCGCTCAACGCGCCGTCCTGCATATCCGTAACTTAACATTACTTTTGATCCTAACTTTGTATCGCATGTATTTGTATAAAATTAAAAACTTAGTTATATATCTCTGATACGTGACTGAAATTGAAATATTTATATAGGTTTTTTATGACTAAGTCGGCTGAAAACTAATTATAAGTAAAATTTTGAGCTTGCGAGTCTACTAGAATTACCTTAGATTTATGATGATCAGTCAATCAGTGAGTATGTTAGTGACAGAACTAAAGAACTTTGACGGGCAATATTTCACAAATTACAAGTTCAAATTGAATGTTATTGAGCATATAGCTAAGTCATTTTTAACCGACTTCAAAAATAAGGAGGAGGTTCTCAATTCGTCGGATTTTTTATGTATATTCACCGATTACTCGGAGACTAGTGGACCGAATTCAAAAATTCTTTTTTTACAATAGTACCAACTACAATACATACCCCTTCAAATATTTTGTAGTTGGTACTATTGTCACCAAGTCTAGATCTGATGACGGGATCTTTGAAAAATCGAGGGGATGCCTCAAAATATATAGCAGGAGGATGGGATCTGGCAAAGTTTGGAGTCGGTGCTTTTTTGTTAAAAAATTATCATAAAAGCATAACCTACCTGTGGCAGCAGTGGGTCTCCGTCCCGGTACCACGTGACCCGCAGCGCGGGCGGGTCGGGCACGGCCGGCCGTAGGCGCCCTACGCAGCCCAGCGTGGCCACGCCTCCCGCCGCGGCGATCACACGAGTTGCTCCCAGCACCTCCACTTCAATCTCGCGCCACGCCTTCTCTGCAATCGACAATAATACTATGAGTAATAATAACACTGCGCAGCAGTCACTGGGCATTAACCAGTTAGATAAATAAAACCAAACCATAATTTCGCATGCAAGCTTACCAAATTTGTTCTCAGGTATTAAAAATAGAATAGAATACGAGTAGAATAGTAAGCTGGATATTTTATATCTTATATCAGACTATGGCGGTTAAAACAAACGGATAGTCTATCTGCTACGGAATAGCTCGCGCGCCGTCTTGTGCTAACTGCTGCTCCCTAACAATCGGGTAGAAGTGAAGGTTTGTGACAAGAGCCAACCTGCAACAGTGAGGTTGTAGATCTGGCTGAGCTTGGGGTCGGTGTTGAGCTGGCACTCGTACCGGCCCGCGTCGGAGGCGCGCAGCGGCGCGATGCGCAGCGTGTGCGTGACGGCGCCGGCGCCCGCGCCGCCCGCGCCCGCGCCCGCGCCCGCGCCCGCCACGCGCGCCGACACGCGCGGGTCCGCCGAGAACACCGCGCCGTCGTGCGCAAGGATGTGCAAGTCGCGCGCGCGCACCCACGACACCTGACAACACATCAACTACTTTTATTAACCGACTTCAAGTTTTCAAAAGAGGAGGTTTCAATTCGGTTGTATGTTTTTTTAAATGTTTGTTACTCTCCAGAACTCCGTCATGTCTCATGTCTGCTCTCAACTCTTCAACGACGCATAGTTCACGTTTGGCGATTTGTTTTCTTCGTTGTTTGCTAAGCAAGCTAGGTTTTCAAGACATGTTTGTCAAGCTTGAGTTCTGATGGAGGATTCCATGAGGAATTGAGGGTACTTAGTCTTCTACCATTATAAACATACTTACCTATGGCCATTTTTTTTCATTGTACGGAATCTAAGAGTGCACCAACTAAGTATCTTTCACCGGTCTCCCCCATTGAAGTCGGTTTTTTTTTTCTTAAAAATTATCTACATATACATATATATGTGTTCAAAAACCGTCCGTAAAGACCAGCTTTCAATATACCCCGTCAACACGCGCGCGGGCCATAACGACATGAGGACATCACATATGATGTAGTTTTAAGATCACGTGCAAGTTTACAGTACAGATCTGGAGGAGCGGTGGATTATCTCGGTAAACGTGCTTCCGCCGCCGGTTCAATAGTTGCACATTAAACATATACAGCTGTCGCGGTTTTACCGTATTAGCTATAATTTATTTATTTCTTACAAAGGCATAATCTAAGGACATCATACAGTACATGATCCAGTTCATTTGCACGTGTAGTGTTAGTAGCTCATAAATTATAGACTAGCATGACATCCTAAGCTAAGTGCACACAGCTTCATCAGCAAAAGTCAGCGTGTAATTGACCAGCATGCGCACAGCACAAACAACAGTAGTATTCAGTCGACCAACACGGCGTCGGAGAGCATTCAAGTGGCATTTATCCCAAATCCCAATATGTAATAAAATAAGATAAGATAATTATAGTCAGTCGATAGACGTACGACAGTCACGTAATATTTCAATACTGTATCTGTCAACCTGTCGGGGACCCCTCATTGATATGATTTATTTATCTTACAAAAAAGGTAAATGCTCTCTCGCATTATAATGTTACTTACCATTGTAACTATAGTTATAAAAGAGCTATTGACGTCTACTTGCGGAATTAATGTTTGAATATACATATACATACACACCTGTAAATGAGCGTGTTGAAGCGATAGGTGACAAATTGACAATAGTCAGCAACATGGCAGTTTTACCACTCATATCGAATAGAGCCGCGCACAGATGGGGCGCGCGCGGTGCTAACTTTACTCCAGCATCAGCATGCTCTCAGTTTTATTGCCTTCTCGTAAACTTGCCACTTCACTAGAATAGATTCCGCTGCAGAGTGCAGTGTAGACACGTGGGACCATGTTCGCACGGATCGTTGAGATTGGCCGCGCCATGGTGTGCACATGGGGATGGTTGTGTTTATGTGCTTTCAAATTTTAATATACATGCCCCGCACGCTTTAAGAGGTGTAGTAACGCGAAATAGTCGTTTTTGTAACACTATAATATAAGGCTCTATATGAGCCAGGAAACGATTAGGAAAAAAATATGTGTTGTACATAAGTGAAAATAAGGCTGTTTTCTATTTAAAATTACCTACTACTTTTTCGCGGCTCCTTAATAATAATCCATTTATAAGAAATACATATATGAAATTTTTGATACTCCTAAATAATCATTCGTTTTGACAATACCTACTATAATTTAATAAAAATCGGCCAAGAGCTTGTTGGGCCATGCTGATTGTAGGGTTCCGTAGTTGCCCAATGAACTAAATTAAAAATATCAAATAATCACTAGCAACAGGGAATACCTCCGCAGCGTTTTATACGCCTTTTACTAAGGGAAGACGTTATACGATAACTCAAAAACGGCTTAAATGATCATGTCCGCTATAGTTTTAGTTGAAAGTCTTTGTTAAGATTTACTTTCATGTTTTTTTTTTATATTTTTGGACCCAAAGTTCATTAGTTAAAGGGCGGCGGACAATTTTTTTTCTTTTGGAATGAATATTTCTGAAAATATGCGCTTTATCAAAAAATATTTGAATAAGACCTCTACTCATTTTGAAAGACTTATCCAACAACACCCCACACCATAGGGTTGAAGCAGAAAAAAAGTCACCCCCACTTTACGTGTAGGGGAAGTACCCTTAACAATTTTTTTTAGATTTTATTCTTCCACTTTTCAGATTTATTGATTTATATATCCATACCAAATTGCAGCTTTCTAGCACTAACAACCACAGAGCAAAGCCTTGGACAGACACAGAGGGACATCGCTAAATTATAAGGGCTCCTAGTTGACTACGGAATCCTAAAAAGAATAAAAATTTGACCGTCATATTCACTTCCACCGCATCCCTCTTCCACCCACTCGCAAATACCAATCCCAGTTTGTCCACTTCCTATCTCGTCCACATTTCCAACTCGTCTACGTACTCAAGTTTCACTACGGGGGAGGGGTAGTCCATTTTACCCTACATTTTGGCCATGATGAATTAGGAATGTGGATTTGAGGATGACATGAGAAGGTAGACAAGTTGGCAATGTGGACGAAATAGTGTTTCAAATGAAATAATCATAAAATGTTTAGGTAGTTTTATCCAATGTCAACTACAACAACTATTACAATTTTAATATCGGAAAATATATATTAGGTACTCGTAAAGAAAGGGAAGGGATATTAGGTATGAAGGAAGAGTGGATGGAAAAGTTGGAAGGGGAAGACCCCGGCGAACGTATTACTCCGACCAAATCGGAGACATTCTGCAGAAAAGCCATGCAGGTCAGGAGTACCCTAAATCGGTGCGCATGCATGAAGAATGTTATGAAAGTTCATGAAGCGAAAGTTGTATGTCATGATCGTAGCAAGTGGAAATCCGTGATCTCTGCCTACCCCTCTGGGAAACAGGCGTGATTATATGTATGTATGTATATATTAGCTGTAAGGCAAAAAGAGTTATAATGTAGTTTTTTATATACTAATAAAAATAAATTGGAGAACTAATTCTAAAGGCACCCTAATTATTTACACTGGTAGTTTATTAACGTTCATAGGTGCATGTAATATGCCTAATTTGAAGAATAAACTACTTTTACTTTTTTACACTCCTATTTACCCATTTTACCTACTTCCTTTTTTCACCGGAAATATATGTAGTAAAATGTGAAATTTTGTAATATTCTTTTTTAAAAGATCCGTTTGGGCGAAAAACTTGTATTATTCCGATTAAGGCAAGATTGGAATCTTGCCTTAATCGGAGAACACCACTCGCGGGCGGCAAGCGCAGCATATCGAGCTAGCATAAGGCTACGTTCACACGGCCCAATTTTTCTCGAATACCGTATACGAGATTTTATCGCATGACAACAAACATGGCAACTTTAAAAATCATTCACACGGTGTCTATGCATGAAAATCTCGTATACGAGACATATTTAGTACCGTATACCGTAGGTAGGGTCTTGCCACCGAGGATGCGAGGTTCTCGAAACGATTTTATCGAATGCGATGCTCAGTGGCGCTTGTTTTTATACGGATAAAGGATGATTCACAGTAGGCCATTCCGTGTCCGGGCCGGCCCGTTTTCTTCTAGAGAAATACGCCGGCCGTTGCGTTTGGAAAACGGGCCGGCCCGGACGCGGAACGGTCTGCTGTGAACATAGATAACCCCCTCTAGATAGCCCCTATGGACGATTTAGTTCGAATCAAAAGTCACCAAAGTAAGCGCCATTGGCTGTTTCATAAAGCGCGCGTTTTGGTTCAACATGGCGCTCGCGGTGTAGGGATGTAACGCGTTGTTTATTACCGGCTTTTACCGGTAATGCCATTTATTTTAGGTCAACAATTTGACATAGCGTATATGCTCATCTACTGAATTGGTAGGTATCTAGAATAATATTTTAGACATGTTTATACATAGTGTGATACAGTAATAAGGCTGAAGCACTGGAGAATTAAAAAAAAAAATGCGGTATATTTTGACGACCACTTTGGCTTAGTTGATAGTGGTCCTGCCTAGGGGGTTATCTATGGCTGTGAATCATCCAGAATCTTTATGTGGTTTAACTTAAGAAAACCGTGACGATAGCATGACTTTTTAAGTGAACTATTTTATTTTCACTCCTGATTTTTAGGATGCTAATTAGGTCTCATAAGCACTAAGGATTAAGCTTAGTTATGAGTTCTCATAGGCCTCCAACTTACTGGTTGAGTGTTCCTGGAAAATTAACAATACTACTTTCAGATCAGGAGCGACTACTCCATTGCTTACTCTGTCACCCGACTCGCCCGCTCCGCGAGCGATTAGTATTTGTCAGATGCCTAGGCGCATGCGTTTCCCGGAAGCGGCTAAAAGCGGCGCGTGCGCACCGCGATGCACTCAAGGTCGAGGCACGCACTACCCGGTCTCAATGTCTGTGCACCTCCCGGAGAGCTCCGTAATGACGTCACGCGACGAAATGCACTACGTGGCACTGCACAGATAATTTGGGCGAGTAGCATAATATGTAAGTACTAGGATAATCGCTTTGAACGACTAGTGCCTTGTATTGAAATTACTTGGTAAGGGACTCCTCCATCTCTTTTAGTTGTTAATTGTACAGACAACGAGGTGCTCCCGTTGTCATCCAGGATGCATCCGAATCCTAAAGAAGCCGTTGACATAATGAGCCGAAAGTTTCAGAGAACCGCTTAGGTGTATTACCGGAACAAAGCAGCAGTGTAAACATAACATAATTATAGAACCTAGGACTTGTTCATTTAAAAGGGAAGTAATATAGTACCCGCATTACTCTTGTTATGATTTCACCATATTTTCGAATCTAAAGATAAGGTTAACTAGAAAAAACAAATTGTTTACCAATTGTTAGTTTTTATGGATTGAACGATTTTGTACAATGCTCTATAATGTGTTTTCCTCCACGCTTGCTCATCCTAAACGGTACAGTGCCACGTGCCATGATGAGCAAGCATACTGAGCTACTTACAATAGCCTATAATCGTCTAAGGGCGTGATGCATACATTCCTTTCTTACGCATTTGCTTTTCTCATACTATCTCATTCATGCTCTTGCCGTCGTCATATGACGCCATTATTTATCTATTATTTTTTGGTTTACTGTTTATTTATTTCCTCCAAGTATGATGAAAAACATTGTGTGTATTACGCACAGTAAGAGTGGTTTACAAACTCGAGTCATTAAAGCCCATCTCCTTACCACCCTTAATGCTCAATGTACTATTAGTACATTACTACAGAGGACAGGACGAAAGACCCCATATTTCCCGCCCAGGTATGTAACTATGTATAATGCTTTTCTCAAACATGCAATGAACAACAAATAAATCAAGGTTTTATTTTTAATACGCATAGTGGCAGAATGTCATGATGCATGTGCCACAAATTTATGTGCAATGGATATTAAAAAAAGAGAACTTTGCCGGCCTAGGTCTTCAAGATTTGTATGAAATTCCATTAACGACCTCTTGTCCTTACCGCACCTGAAACGTCATACTTCGCAGCCTATTATAAGGAACATAACATGTATATTTCATTGAATGTTTGAGTAAAAAATATTATATCAATAAATGTAGCACGTGCCGATACACATGAAATTGGCGGTGCGCGCGGCACGCGCCCCGGCGCTCGCGCCGATTTCGGGGTTATTTCAGGCGCCGATCGCTATCGTGACTAATGCAATGCCGAATATCGGTGACAGCAACACCAACATTCCACCACCGTCCACCGTGACACGACGTTCTATTAACTCTAACGTAATGCGATTTGGCAACTGTTGGAAATTTAAAAATAAGTCAAGTGCGAGTCTTATCGTGGGCCGAGGGTTCCGTACTTGTAGAAACTCAGTTTTCAATAATTTATACCACAAAAACCGACTCCAATTTGGTACTTCGCTATGCCACAATTTGTGGTTTCCGTGAGCCAGTGCTTGGTTTCCTAAATATGCGTGACTATCAAATTCGAGGAGTTCCCTCCATTCCTCCTAGATCCCATCATCAGACCTTCACCAAATTTATATAGGACCAACTTGGAGGTACCTCCTTTGAAACAAAAAAAGTTATCAAAATAGGTCAACGTGGTCAAGAGTTATTTGATACAAAGAAATTTAAACCGTGATTGACTAGAGTGACACTCACCGTCTTGTCGGCGAGGCGCGCGACGCGGCACGCCAGCACGGCCTCGCCGCCGGGCGGCGCCACCAGCGCCCGCCGCGTCGGCAGGAACTCGGGCCCCGCCTCCCACACCTCGCCGGCGCCTACTCCTGCAAAAAACATCCCAAAGTCAGGCCGCGTTCATCTACCACCCGTTCGCTTCGAGTTGGCCGTTCCTTGCCGTCCCGGTACCCATACCGCACCCCACTCACGGCCCGGTCGACGAACGTGTTTTCCAGGAGAATACGAGATTTCCCGAAGACCTAGATCGATTTTCGTGCGTCGGGCCCGTAACCCGTGTCGTGGATTTAAATTATTACAGCCGTTTCCGAGATCTCAGAATTAAATACCTAAATACCAATGAATCCTCATTGGAATTGCTCGTTTAAAGATACTAGTACCTGGGCGACCGAGTTTTGCTGGTGTTTTCCCTGAGAATACGAGTTTTTATGCCGGCCTGTTTAGCCTAGTTGGTAGTGACACTTCTGAAGCTAGAGGTCCCGGGTTCGAATCCCCGAAAGGAAGAAAAAGAAAGAATAAATATTGGAATTTTATTTATTTTGATTGAGTGTTTGATTGTAAGACTATGTTTAGACCGCCCCGAAGCTTTGCTACGAATCTAAATAAAATCCCGGCACTAAAAAAGCTTCGCGATCTAAAAATACCGTCGACAATTTGAATAGTTTATGTGAGTACGCTTGGCATTGAAGCACAGAATGCATTGGCCTCGGCCTTGATCTCGTCACGGGAGTCAGCGAGTGCAGCGCGCCGGACGTGCAGTTACGACTCCTGCCGTACCGTCCCGTCCGCGGCGCGGGCGACGAGTCACAGTGAAAAACAAGAAAAGTCCTCCTTGCGGAGCTAGCTCGAGCGTTCAGACGCAAGTCACGCTTTGAAAGAAAAATATCGGAGTCTCTATTTGAAGAGTTATGTTAGCCCCGCTGTGTCCGAAAGTGAATCACTCTTACATTTTTTAAGATGGTTTTGAAGTATTTATAAAAGACTCCAACAGAAGGAAGGGTCTCAGTTCGTTTTCGTCTTTTTTATTTAACTATGTTCATCCTTACAATACTGTCAGATTTAGATGTTTTTGGTTATTCCAAAGCAAATGTGTTCGAGGGGATTGTGATTGTATAAATTTGGTGAAGGGAATTTGGAAGGGGATTTGGTGGGGGGATTTGGGGGAGGTTTTGGTCTGGTGATGGGATCTAGGAGGAATGGAAGGAACTCCTCAGATGTGATTGTCATGTATATGGCGATTACGGTATTTTCTATGGCAAAACATGAATTGCTATCGGAAACGACTAAATTGGTGAAGCGGAACTGATAATGATGGCCCCAGATTAAACATGGAACTACTCAATGATGTACTTTAGCAAGTAATTCTCATCAAAATACATATTTTAAAGCACGACTGTTGGTGAGGCCTTTATATTTTACCAAGTACGGGATCCTCGAGGAATCAAGGGAACTCCTTAAATATGACTGGCCCATATTGGCTATTTTTGTCTTGCCTATTTTCTGTAGTAACCACCGCATTTGCTATCGGAAGTAAATGTGGTGAAGTAGCAAGGATATGTAAAAAGGTGCACGTGTGTGGTATGATTATGAAGAACAAATTCTTTTGGGTACTAATTATAAGTATATAGAGGAGTTTTCATTAAAACTCCTATATTGATTGAGTTATTAAGAACAGGAAATATGAAATAATGTAAACTTAGGTAACATATGTTGTACGAGTACACTGCACATTTTGCCACATTTCTCAAAGCTGGAAATTACAATCTTGCAGTTCTATTTACAACAACATTACATTCGTCTAAATGGCCACTTCTCTTTGGCCGTCGTTCCAATGATGGCGGTTAAGACTTGTGAAATTGTAATTTGTGGCTTTGATACAATGCATCACAATTTTTTTTGATAACACCTTAGTTACAAGTCAAATATCAACGTATTAAGAATAAGTACATACATATATTGATCATTTTTACGTGCACGGTGATTTAAGAAACAGGCCGCTGACACTTCACCAAATAGCAACTTGCGAAAGCTCCACGGCTGTCACAAGTCATTACAACAGGGACTTGGCAGCAGATCAGTCGCGGTCGCCGATACGATCCCTCACCTCGACTCTAATGCGCACTGATTGACAGCAATCATAGCACAACTCACAGCACTACTGTGTAATGAGCATCGACATCAAGCTTGTCCGTCAATGATGATCATCCTTGGTTTGAAACTGTTTGTGCAAAAACCTATCAACGGATCTAGTTAAATGATTAAAGGATATTTTCCTTCACATCCCGATAGCAAATACTAATCCAGTCGTAATCGCGCGGCGTGCGTTCCTAGAACAGATTTCCGTGGCGCCGGCGCTAAGAATTCCATCACAGCTATATACAATTGTATGTCCAATATAGGCAAGCGTAGTGCGTAAACACTCGATCGGTGGTCTGCAGCTGCGACGGAGCGGACGCAGGATGCGGGGCCCGCGAGCGCCGCGCCCGCCCCGCGCCGCTTCCGCGCGAAACCAAAAAGCTCGCCACGTGCCACGCCGAGAATACCGCTCATTCAGTGCCAACTAGCTCCGGCCACGCGACCCACATTACGTAGGTATCTATAAAAATAATCACATTCCCGCACTCTCTATTTGCCAAGCTCATTAACAATGTTCTCATGATATTAAGCGATATTATTCTGGAACGGGGTTCCTGACCTTCAGTATGATGTCGCTATCTCGATCTAACAAGAAGATACAACATTCCTGAGCTATGTTCTAAATAAGTATATAAATACAACACAGTAAAATAGTAAGCCTGAAGTCGGAAACCGTTTAGATCTTACGAACGCGCGGACAGCATAGTGAAGAGTTCTGCAACGCTCCACCCGGTGGGGCTACAAATCAAAGACCAAACGCAAACAAAGCAATGGCGGCACCGGCACAATCATTTGTAGAATGTTAAAAGCCCAACAGCTGTTTATAAGTATGCTCCCGAATTAGAAACTAATTTAACTCGCTGTGACGAGCGGTTGGCGCCGCACCTGTCCCTCGAATCAGTATTTTCGAGCTCCGAGAGTGAGGTTGACATGGGATTAACTAGCTCCATTTCTGTCATCGGAGTCGAAAAAAGTTCCCTAGCTAAGCCGCCACGTGCTCGCAGCGACAACAATAGAATAAACTGACGGGTTTATGTTAATTTAACGATTGTTCGAGCGATGGGCGTCCGAGGTGGACCCAAGGCGGCACCGGCACAATAAGCTCGGTTATTATTACTCTGAGCATTTCAGGTGTGCTTCGAATAGCATAATAAAATAATGTTGCATCGATATTTCACGAATTGGAGCAGCTGGCAGCAGACCATGTTTTAGTAGATGATCGACACGAGGTCGTCGCCCTGCGCGGCGACATATTGTCGGCCCGGGTGGTATTGGTATAGTGTATGTAACACCGCGCAACTACTGAGTAGCACAGGCAAAACCGTGCGACAGAGCGCCCCGGGACACGTGTTCTGACTCACGCAGGAATCTCAACTATTGTCGTTACTCCATCTTGACCATGTGCAAATTCATTTCCAGGAGGAAATCTGACTCATTTCCGTGAATCGTTTAGTTAGCCCATATGACTTCATGTCGTTATATTAATTTAGTTGAAAAACCACGGAACTGCTTTAAAATTCCTACTAGTAGACTTACTTTCGTTGTTCAGTTCATTAGTGTATAATTGAATCTGATCCGAAGTAAACAGTAAGCACGTGTCGCGCTATAAACGGTTCCGTTCGTCCGGAACTTCCGTGTACTGTGAATTTATTAAAATGTCGCACCCTGTTTTTGAGACACAAGTTCCGATACTTAAACTCGTTTATAGTCGTAACTGTACATATTAAAACTAAAATCGAAATATAACAAAATAAATATCTTTTACCAACAAAAAGAAATCTAAGTCCATTTGCAATGAGCAAGACGGTTTTTAGGGGCATAAAAAGTAAAAATGAAAGAAATAGACCGAATACAGTGACAAAGTAAAATTACCACAGGCACAGTTAGCCGCTAAAATGTCTTCAATATTACTAATCAGTCAAAATATCTCGTGATTAGCTTCTTGAAAGACAAAAGAGTGAGAAAATATTTTTGTGTAGGTAGGTATTAACTAGTCGAGACATTTTTTGAAGCTGACTGTACGTGTACAGCATACGCCCATATCAGGGTATACCCTGCCCATATTGAGCACTCCAGTATGGTAATCTACTCGCGCATGCGGGTTGACTCACTTCACTTGCTAATCCACTCCATTACTATACTGTTTAGTAATTTGATATTTAAAAGTGGAGACCGCCTGTGAACCCTTTGTATCAAAAAACTTCCAAATGTTATCCAGCATTCTTTTGTTATGCCATGCAAGCCAAGACGTCCCATAAACCAATGTTGGTTTGAAGGTCTTAGGGGTTGTGTTGTAGGGTTGCCAGGACCTAAACTTCAAAAGCCGGACATGGCGTTTAAAAAAGCCGGACATAATTGCCAAAATGCCGGACATACCATTTTTACCAGGCGCTAAACTTCAAAAGCCGACCTTGACGTTATTTTTGTTTTTTTGTTTTGTTAGTATTGTAGATATTTTTAGACGATGGTTAATTTACAAAACGGACAGGCCGGACACGTAAAAATTTTGTATGTGATTTGTATAGTAATCCGCGGCCAACGTCCGCGGTCCGTCCGCGCGGCGCGGGCGCACGCACATGCGCGGCGGAATGCACATCTGGCGGTCCCTCTCCCTTTGTCTCTCCCGATGGACGACGAAAACAGCTCACGCATTGATTTTTCTTATTCAATTCTGGGTTGTACCTATTGTATATCCTACGATTTATTCTACTATTACTACGAAGCAAAAATAAGTTTGGGAGAACGGAGTGCAACTGGTGACGACATATTAAGTTTAGTTGAGGCTGAGCACTCATGTAGTTTAGTTGAGGGCGCTATCACCATCTGATTTTATGCTCATTTTTGGGTTCCGTAGTAAAAAAGGAAGGAACCCTTTGAGTTTCGCCATTCAGTCTGTCCGTCAGTTCGTCTGAACGCGGCTTAGCTCAGTAACCGTTACTAAGAGAAAGCTGTAATTTGGTATGGATATATAAATTAATAACGCCGACAAAACGATAGAATTAAATTTTGAAAATATTTTTAGGGTAGCTACTACCTACCTCCCCTACACGTAAAATGGGAATGCATTTCTTTTTCTTGCCAGCGTGAGTTGTTATCATCGGTTGGGTATCGTTAGATATTAGCTAGCTCGTTTAAAAAGAAAATGTAATAAATAAATAAATCAATATTGGTGGATAATCTTACACAAATAGACCTAGTCCCAAACTAAGCAAAGTTTGTACTATAGGTACTAGACGACGATATACATACTTATATAGATAAATACATAGAGAACATCCAAGACCCAAGAACACAATCCGTGCTAAATGCACAAATAATGCCCTGGCCGGGATTCGAACCCGGGCGGGACCTCTACCTTCGGAGGCAGTGTCACTACCAACGAGGCTAAACAAGCCGTCCTGTGTTGCCTTCATGTGTTTTTTTAATCCATTTTTTGACAAAGTAGGTTACCTACCTGCTTAATCAAGTACTCTAAATTAGTGGTTGGTCCCACTCAGACATTATAATCCTCTATAAAAACTGCTTCATATGGCATCATGAAAAAAAGTCAAGCATAGCAAATTGCGTAAATTTAATGCACCCATTGATGCAATATCGTCCACTTACCGACAAGCGCCGGCAGCGCCGCCAGCAGCAGCAGCCGCCACGCGCACATTGCGCACGTCACGCGTACACGTCCGTGTACGTCCGTGGACGCGCGCACGCACGTACACACGCACGCGCCACGCGACGCACGTTCCCAACCCCGCACTCAGCCCGGCGGTCGCGGCGCCATCCTGCTGCAAGTGAGTTGCTAATATTTCTTCTGAAACAAACAAATAGTTATTGCAGCGCTATTTTATCTTCTATGGTAAGCCCGGTGAACTTTTTCGTCCGTTTATTGCTTTTAACAAAAACCCAGCGTATTGCCAACATGTTTGTAGTGCTACTCGCATTAGCTGAGAGCTCGATCTTTCGCGTATGTCACCGTATGTGGAGTCCGAAGCCAGCCGAAAGTAGAAATAAATAAAGATTGGCACTTTCCCGGTGGACAAGCTAAGCTCGTCTCAGGCCACGTTTCGCTGGTTGGTCGAAGTCACCCAAACACGAATATATGGTGACCATGTACTGGCGTAACCGATTTCATTTCAACCCGCCTGAACACAGCAGCGCCTGAGGGCCCGCGTGCCCGCGGACAACCACCCTTCGACTGAAGAAGTATGTTATTGTTCACAGTTCACCTAATGTGCTGGCAATGGAACTACATTAAATAAATAACAACAATAATAAATGCGAAGTGAAAATAAACGAATGATTACTATCTTTGATTTATCTACCCCCCGTCTCGATGAAATAACATTATAATAGGGCGTGACCGCTCATCATAAATCATCAATTCAACCAATTTTCATTTCTATAAATTAATTTAAAAGTTAACAAACGGAATGGTGGTCAGTAGAACAATAAATACATGGGAGACGACAGGCGCGGGCGCCGGGCGTTTTTAATTAGCGCCCCGCAGCGCGCGCAGGCCTCTAACCTCTACTCTCTACCCCTGCGCGGGCACAGATTAATATAAATAATAGTTCTTCGGTACGGGCCCTTAAAAATCGATTGGTAAATAACGCTCACGCACCAAATGTGTAAATGAGTAACAGCAAATTATTGACCGAGCAAGCGAAGCTTCTCAATTTTAGCTTGGACAAAAATGCTTTCGTGGGTATGTATCTCCTGATGCCTGGCGGATTTTCGGACGTTCTCCTCTCCATACATCTATTTCACTAAAAAATGTGACTCATAATCATAACAGACAACAACAACCGTGAGATGGGCAGCAGCATCCCTAGTGCGGTGGAGATACTACGATCAGCAACCCGCATGCCAAGCGTGGCGATTATGGTATTTACCCCCCATGAAATTAGGAGAGGCCTATGTCCAGCAGTGGACGCCCTTGGGCTGATATGGTGGTGGATTGTTTTCATATCTAAAATAGGTTAAAATATCTGCTGATTAAATACCGTAGTTTAAATGACGAGTTTCATAATGGTTTCCCAGAAGGCGGTTCAGTGTGGGAACACGGGCGTGACACGGGGCCACATGGCCGCGCAAGTGTCTCGGGTGCGATTAAATTTAAGTGTCGCCATAAGGACACAGCCCTCCGCCGCCCCACCCCTGCCGCCGCGCCCGCCCGCGCCCGCGCATCGCACCACACAGATTTATACCATAATTTATGTTTATGTGCTTTGCTGTTAAACAAATCTCTATTTACAGAAACCTTGACGTTCGTTAATTTTATTATAGAACTTATTAGTCCAGGGTGTAGATGTTACATAAATGTTACAGTGGTTTCATCACTTTACTGGGTGACCGCTTTCAGTGGATAGGTAACTGCGCCGCTAGCACGTAGGTTTATACTGTTTATAGGTTGGTATAGATGGTTAATGGTCATGTTTTACTGCCCAAATCGATCAAAAAGATCGGCGACGCACATGTGACACCTCTGGAGTTGCAGGCGTCCACAGGCTGCGGTGACCGCTTACCATCAGGCGAGCGGCGAGCCGTACGCTTGTCTGCCACCGACGTGGTACGAGGTATAAAAAACGCCACAAACTATGACGACATAACCTAATAATAATAATAATAACTTGAGGAATTATTTCTAAAGCAAGGAGACCTGCCGCTTGATAAATGAGTTCTAGTTGCTGCTTTCGGTTCCGCAAAACTAGCAAGTGGGTCCCGAGCAAAGCGGAAGCTGGGTATACAACAGAAACAACACAGACGAGGCAAATCTTGGCATATACATAGACATATCTTTCTCTGTCTATCGCTCTCTCTCTCTCTCTCTCCATGCGACTATTGTTATTCCTCAATTACCATGACATCTTCTTTTCTGGTATTCTCTCTTCACTTTACTCTGTACTTGCGTCTATAAATGAGTCAAGCTCCAAATGTGCAGATAGCAGCCGCGACGGCCCTACGACTATAAGGAGCTTGGCGATTTACAAGCAACGGACTAAGGTATATTCATCATCATCATCATCATCATATCAGCCGAAGGACGTTCACTGCTGGACATAGGCCTCTTGTACAGTATATTGGCGCGTGTGAAATAAAGGCGTCGGGTGATTGGTCAGCACTGAGCACCGCGGAAGTAGTCACCTGCCCACGCGTCGCTATATCCGGGAGGAATCCCCACGCGTCGGCGCGCGGCCAATACTATCGGGGACTAATATACTAACTAGCTACGGGCCCGGAATAGACCGACCCAATAAAGAAAACAAGCAATGGCACGCTCCGATAGCAAATATAAACGACAAAACGATGCCTAGAACAGATAAATGTCCTTTGAGAAAACGTTAAATTCCTACTCATGATTTAGTCTTTTTGAATATGGACCATATGGAGGATTCCTCTTTGTAATCCAATAAAAGGTAAAACCGGGATCGGTCGTTCCCCGTCGAGTCGCTCCGTCTACAGTCAGCTAGAGGTCTACCACTTGCTAACAAATGAATAAAGTCGAGAGTGATTAGTACTACATACGCCTGTATTGCTTTGAATGCATGGGCTCACTTGGAATGCATTACTCCCGGCGACAACAAATGCAGTTACTAAGCAAACACCTTTAGACAAGCATTCTTAGAATTACAATCCACATTTGGAATCGTCGAGTACCTACCTAATCAAATACTTAGTAGTAGGTTGTAGCATACATGCTTAACTAGAAATGTACCTATAGTATATATCCATAAGGTAAAAATACTCGTACCTAAATCGGACTGAACCAAATGTTCGTGGCTGGGAATTGCTCGGTTGTAGTCGCAAAATATTATGGTTATTTGTAAGAGAGTTCTTTACCTATCGATAGGACTTCCAATAGTTCCTATCATATTGTTGAGGTGTGCAACTGTGCAATCAGTTACTACTTAGAATCATCAAGATCAGAAGTGCACAGTTGCATTTGCAGTTGCGGTGCAGTTGTAAGGTAAGTTCTTATTATAGATATAATAGAGTGAAGGTGATTCATTATCAAGAGCTCTACTTCTTGTGGCTGTCGATTCGATAGACAGGCTTTAAATCGTCGCATAATATGCGAAATAAATCGCTTTGTATTTCACGATAGTTGAGAGATATATTTAGGGCCGTCATCATTTTCCCTGAACAAACAATAACTGTTCATTAATATAAAAAAGATAAGTCTTTCATTTTGACACCGGGTCAATGGGTTCATTGGTATATCTATAATATTTGATGTTCCGTTAATGTTCGTTGCAACGAAAAATTACAACTTACTAATTGTGTATAATATTTTGTGGTACTTTCTATTACCGACTCCCTGTATCTAGTGTGTATTTCTATTAAATATGGAGTTCCCTGAATGTTTTTTCTGAAACCGTAAACTTTTTTGGCTTGTTCTTAAACTACTTGAAACTGTTTTTACAAACATGTTTTTTGGGAAAAAGATGAGAGCTTGTAAAACTTCGGATGTAATAATATTAATACTATTCTGTGACTTTGGTATACGCATTTGGACAAACATTTAAAAAAAAAAACATTCGAAGAGGCAGAAAGCGACAGCAGTAATATTAAAAAAAATACTTTGTATTTATTCATCAGAAATATATGGTACTTAAGATGTTATAAATAAAAGATAACAAAAAAAATACTTATTTAGACTTAAATAGGCATAAGTCCTGGTACCAATTTCAAAAGATACAGCTAGGTAAAAACATACTTACCCAGAAACTTTTTTCAACTAGCTGCAAGCATGTGCACGTGTCGGTTATAAACAAAATAAACTGAAGTAGGTTACCTAATTAGTTGAAGAAAGTTCCTGGTATATACCAGGTATAAGTATAATTATACTAGAAAACCCACCTCCAAGCAATCCGGTAAACACTATTCACACACCGCACTAGTCGCTTCAAAATTGCACTTAAAGAGATCCTAAAAGCATCCAAAAAGTTCCTGCCTCGTGTATTACTTTAGCTATTTAGATTTTCTGCACTGCGTACGCACTGCGCTCGTGCGCCGCCGAGTAACATGCGCAGAACACGCCCAGTCGAGTTGCGTACTCGCGCGCTACTGAAGGTCTGAACTTCTGAAGTGAACAACAACGTCAACATTACGGGCTACGGGCTACGGCTACGATGTGTGCCGGCGCCCTGTAGCCCGGGCATAGAATATGGCTACGGTATCCCCTGCCTGTCATACGAGGTGACTAAAAGGGGTTCTTTGGGGTCGAAGACGGTCACGGTCGAAGATGAAAACAGATGGTGCATGGGGCGGGAGTGGGACCCACAGAGGAGAGGTGTACGTGACTCTAGGGTGGCACTGATGGTGCGTTCCAGAGCTATCCGAAATGAGTTGAGGATAACCATCGGCCCATCGGGGGATTTTAGTCGGTGCAAATTCGACATAACCTCCGCACTGTCCCCTCGGGGCGGTGGTATCCATAACAGATTATCCCCGAACAAAAATAAAAAATGTGTGCCGGACACAAAATCATCGGCGACGGCCGCGTGATCGTCGCGAAATCGGCGCGGTGGTATAGTTTCCAGGTCAAAGTAGTTGAATTAAAGGTATAGCAGTAGGTAGTTGTATAGTTAACTGAAATATTTAAGTATTCATATTAGTTTTTTTATTAAGTTAGTAAATAAAAATACCCTATTATATTTATATTACCTTATTTTTATATAGTTTTTACGAAATCACGCACCTGTACCAAACAATAACTTAGCAACCTCACATGACAAATAACGTACTACTGTTCTAACTGTACATTTTTCTGTTCGTCATTAATTAAATTCAACTAGGAATCTACAAATGGTCTTTGTACCATACGCGAGCCGTTGCCATTCCCATCGCATAGATCCATGTTTAAATTAAACGTTGTTTGTTCAATAATTTAAACCATAAAATTAACCCCTTCCGATATTATCTGCACAATGGGGACCTGCCCTCGCCCCTCCATTAAACTTATTTGCACGCTTTAATACCATAAATTGCACTCGGCCTTTTATAAGATTAACTTTGAAAGGGTAGCATATTAAAGTCTAAATTTTAAATTCTTACGTACGAAATTCAAGTTTGCTAATGTATGAAATTCCTAAAGACGTTTGTTCTAAATCTAAGGTGTCCTGACTTCAAAATTATACCTACGGCGAGTCAGCGTATTAGTGCATGTATGGTGACCACGACACATGAGCTAAGCGCATAAACCACGTGACTGCTTTTACGGTGCGCCAGCGCATTCCTTTAAGGGTGCTTTAAGGTGTCCACTAGCGCCATTCCTAAATAATTGTGATTATTTAAATTTAACGAAATATATTATATAAGTAAAAACGCCCGTTTTTTTCTGAACACATAGATCGACTAATCCAGCAATGTAAAAACTAGTTTCATGGATTCAAAAGGTACTTAAATACAAAATACTTTACATAGTGGCTTCCTTTAGGAAGGAGGTACTGAGTTCGTTTGCATGTTTGCTTGGTCCCATAAAAATTTGGTGAAGGTCTGATGATGGGATCTAGGAGGAATCGAGGGAACTCCTCGAATTTGATAGGCACGCATATGCCAATTTCGGAATTTCTGTAGGTAACTAAGCATTGGCTCACGGAAACCACAAATTGTGGCATATCAAGTACAAAATTGGAGTCGGTTTTTTTATGGTATAAATTATTTCAATATCTAAGGTAAAATTTAAATAATCAAAAGTATTAACTAGTGGCGCTAGTGGACACGTTAAAGAACTCCGTGATATCTGGGTGAACCGTGATGTCTGGGTAGTGGGGTCTAGTTTATTATTATTACCCTAGCCACACTATCTTGTTGCTTTATCTTGCTTAATCGTTACGTTTAAAACAGTAAGATTACTTTGAGTTTACCACTGACACATGCTCTTATCCCATTGGATAGTCTACTTTAACATTTATAATTATATTATAAACTCTATTACATAAGCTATTAACATTATAATATACGTATAGACATATTATTCCAAACATATGATTTTAAGACAGTGTCTATGTAATAGAAAAATTAAAATATAATATCAAATGAAATACGAGCATATAGCATGACTGCAACCAAAATTCAACAACCCACCAATTTGTAGAGACAAGTGCTTTAAAAGCATTGACTTAAGATATAGAATAGTACATCAATGTTTTAAAAAGTATAATTGTGACCGTCCACGGCAAAAAGTACCTTATGGCGGTTTTTAGTTTCAGAGATATTAAATGTTTCGTAAAAATGGGTAAAAATGCTGTTTATATTTTTAATAGCTTATCAAGAAATATAACATGCAAGAATTCTTTACCTGTTTTTATTTTCCGTATAAATGAGTTTAAAGTCACTTAATTATGGTTTTCAAGTTTAGTAGAAAAGGTACTTTATGGCGATTATAAGTTTAAAATTATGCTTAGCTCTTGTATTTTGTATTCCTACCGACGCCGACGTCTGTATAGGTATACTTTGAGTTCGCCGCCATGCATCTGTACTACTCGCACTAAAACTTTACTCATCGTCCCTTCTCTGTCACCGCCGTGCCTCGCATGTCGGTCGGTCGGTCGAGGCGGCTAGGGAGGGTCAGTGTTCGTCAGTTCTTGCGTTCACCCGGTTGTTTTCTACGCGTGTTCGTTTGTGTTCTACGCGTGTTTATTATAGTTCAGTTAAAAAAAATTCCGAAAAGCTCAAGTAAGTACGGTAAAAGACGTCTGTGAAGCAGCTGTAACTGCATGTCGAAAAACCAATTCGATTATTTCTGTGATGGTCGGGAACGAGTCTGGTGATACTATACATGTAAAAACCTATGACTGGGTAATTTTTTTTAAATCAAGGAGTCCATCTACTGTGCCAAAATTATTGTCATACAGTCATTTTAAAACGGACCAAATGTCAATTGGACAAGTTTTATGTAAAAAGTCTTCCGCTACTGAAACTTGTGCTCAGCACGTTGTCTTTAACGATACATTTGTGAATGATGAAATGCCTGAAGTTATTCAACCGCAAGGCCTTTCCTACGAGAGACAAAAGTATCTATTTCAAAAAATTTGGCAATTCGTACCATCTGAATCCCAAGACATACTTTGCCCAACTCCCCAGCTAGCAGTATCTAAAGATAATGATCCCTTAGAAAGCCTTCTCGAATTACTACCTAGTCAGCCTCAGCCTAGTACCAGTAGTATTCAGCAGTTGCCAATCATAAAACGCAAAAAGCCTACATGCTCATATTGTGGTGAAGAGGGTCACAGAAACCAAGTTCGCGGGGGTGTATTTTTCTGTAAAAAAAGGCGTTTAGAGCAAGCCGATCACTAAAATTACTAAACTTAGCCATAAGGCACCTTTTCTTTACATAAGACCAAATTTTAGTTTTAAGTAGATTACGAAAAAGAACTGATCTTAATTATTTGTGATAATTTAGTATAAGAAAATAATAAAAGTAAACATGAATGAAAAGGGTTTCTAGGATGTAAATTATCTTAATTTATCTAATATATGTATTGATGTGTTTCCATAAGGTACCTTTTCATAAATGTATGGAACGAAGACTATTATTGTGATGTAACTTTAAGTGACTTAAAAAGATAGGATTAATGATTGATAACGAAGTTAATAGTTATATTTGATGTTAATGAACAGATTTTGTTGATTTATGCAAAAAAAAATGTTTCATTGTTACATTAGAACTCAATTATGTTATGTTTGTGATTTTGCATGAAAATCAAAAATAAAAGAATTTTGACTACTAATTTTCGTTTTTCTTGTTTATATTTTGTTAATAACTTGTCTTATAATAGATACATATAAAATATTGACTATCTACACCTAACATTGAGAAAATATAACACAACATCATATCCTTGAAATAAATCATCAGTCATATTTTATTGTCCGATTGTACAAGATTCAATTTGCAATTCTAAGACTTGCGGTATATATTTTGATGGACAGAAGCCCAATTAACCAGATTTCCTAGTCCACTATGTAACTTACATCAGTAACATAGTTTTTTAGAGACCTAAACTTAAACAGTCAGTTTCCAAAACTTTGCATATTTACAGTACATTTTTCAAAAAATCATATCTCCGTAACTATAATTCTTAGGGCAATAATCTATTTTGATATCGATAGCTTAACAATTGCAGATTATTAAATTGCCCGTAACTCCATACTGACCATAAAGTACTTTTTACCGTGGACTGTCACAATTATTTGAATGATTTCAGAATCTTTCTATCTTAGCTACATCTCCAACAACAGCCGCGTCTCGCGCCGCCGGCGCCGCACGCGAGGCCCATCCATGAACTGGGAATAATTATAAACTAGATGAAAGCCCGGCTTCGCTCGGGTGAAATAAATAAGAAAGAAATAAACAAAACATTTATTCGTGACAGTTATGCAAACGACGAAAGAAATAGTGTACAAAAATGTATAAAATAAAAACATTACAACAACGGATTATGATGAAACTTCGAATCGTATAGAAATATAGTCTGTAGTCTGGATTGGGAATAAAAGTATGGAATGGAATTATATGGAATTGGGAGTAAAAGATTACGCAAACGACGTCACGGGCAAAGGCTAGTATCTTTGCAAGTTAATCCTAAGCATTTTTATAAGGGTAGTATTTAAAGGCACATAAAAAATTTGACACCGTAATCAGTACTGATTTGTATAGCTAAAATACTAATCGTTCATTAAAATTCAATTCAGATGTGCATTCTTAAATATTGATGTGCCAGTCAGTATTTTTGGTGCGAAGTCAGAGCTGCTAACGCGAAAAACAAATGAAGTTCGTGTATCTCCCTCTCTGTCGCTCTTGCAAATTCGAGCGACACAGAGGGAAATACACGATGTTCGTTCGTTTTCGTTTCGCGATAGAAGCTCTCTATTCTCCGCCAAATTCTATTCAGTGGGGCCATTTACACTCAATATTATCGCGATTTTTAAAATTGTATGGGGTCTGTTAAACGCATTAAGCGTCTAACTATCACAATACTGGTGTGTCAATATTATCGTGGATTTCAAAATCGTATGGATTTTTATTCAATTTTCATTGCACGTGATACGGATCGTGATATGAGTATATCGCGTGATAATAATAACCATGTAACAGGCCCCTATGAATGTTGCTTCAATATTCAGTGTTTAACGTGATAATAATAACAGTTGGTAATATTTTCTCCAATTAATGGAAGCTATTTAACAACATGTTCCGTTTTGCCAAAGGTATTTCACATTCCGATACGCGCACCATCCAGGGGTGCTACCGCGAACTTCGAAAATCGAACTTCGTAGCGTGCCGTCCCTTTCACTCTCGTGTTATACACTATATGACGGAAAGGGACGGTACGATACGAAGTTCGATTTTCGAAGTTCGCGGTAGCAACCCAGGAATAGGAGCCGTCAGACCAGAGGGCCTACCACGATCTGAAAACGAAGTATTTCCCTCGCCGCGCTCGAATATGCAAGTGCGACAGAGAGGCATTTATATTTAGTTTTCGGTTGGTAGCACCTTAGTCCGAGCGTGGCGGACGGTCGAAGAAAGTCAAAGAACATTCCGTGTGTTGTCTGTCACACATATAATTTTTTAGCTTCCCATCGACCTATGAACTTGAAATTAAGTGATAATGTTTTTTATGAAGTATGTTTTACCAAAAATATCAATATATTGATAAATCACATTTGTTTTTTAGTTGTACGGAACCCTCAGTGTGCGACTCCGACGCACTTGGCTGGTTTTTATTACGTTTTGAATTTTATTTCTCTTATAGTAAAATACCCTATTCGTTTTAAAGTTGACGCCTGAGGGCCTACCGCGAACCAAAAACGAACTATCTTCCTCTCTGTCGTTCGAATATACATGTGCGAGAGAGGCAGATACTTCGTTTTCGGTTCGCAGTAGCGCCTCTAACGTCCGAGCGCGGCGAACGGCATGAGCTGAGGGTCTACTCCGAAATTCAAAATCCTGACTTCGTATGGTGCCGTCCCTTTCACTCTCCTGTCATAGACTATATGAGTGAAAGGGACGGCACCATACGAAGTTCGGATTTCGAATTTCGGAGTAGTCCCCCAGTACCACTAAGTTATAAGATAGAGCGAGATAGGGATAGAATTTTGCTAGACGTTTAAAAGCCATAAGTCACCTAGTAGTTTGTCACAAACAAAATAGAGACGCAGCTTTAAGATGGCGGACAGACTCAGCAAAAATTCAAGTGGTGTCCTTTACACGATTAATATTATCACAATACTGGGGTGTCAATATTATCGCAGTTTTCAAATTTGCATGGATTCTGCTTTAATATTCACGTGATACTTATCGTGATATGAATCCATGTAACAGGCCCCATACATTCGCTTTGAAGGCGGTTGTTGTGACAATCAGTCTAGCTAGCACGATAGATTATACCGTTACGTTTTATGTGACGTTTTAATACATTTCGCCCATATAACGTGACGGTATAAGTTATCGTGCTAGCTAGGCTGATAGGTGTATAGAACGCTTGAAAACTACAAAAACAAAACGCTGCAGACGCGGCTAGCCGAATCCACACAATGGGCGATGATGGCCCATCACCCAGAACGCAGCCCAGCAACCTGGCCAACATACCGGACGCAAAAATAGTTCACGATTTTCGAACGTAGCCGACACTGTCGACCAACAAATTTAATATAGCAATATAGTCTGTGGGCAATATGGCCGACGTTTTGTCATCAAATTAACACTTTTAAATGCAAAATACGCGACAATCCGAATTTTGCGGATACATATGTTCAACTCAAAAATCGTTATTTTTATACGTTCTTCAATTTGAGACAGGTCTCGTTCGGGTCTACCGTACCCCTGCACGAAATTATTAATATAGATGTTAGGGCATGATATGCTAGTTATCACGGCACAAACCCTTAGTGCCCGGTGTAAACGAATCACGCATCGTCGACGTGAGATTGCGGGCGGGTTGCACAAACTTACGATTACAGACCTAGCAATGTTAAATATGGCGCCAGCAGCTGTCATCCCATACAAACTTGTCAAACTTTCCATACAATCAGATTTGAACACAGGACGATTACAGATGGTTAGGGTTTGGTTTCGTGCAACCGCAACCCACTCTAATTAGGGTAATGTTGATAAGCACCGTCAGCTGCGCTCGCGCATATGGCGCAGCGCCGCGGCACTGCGTGACACCGATCGCTCTTCACCATTGTTTTTTTTTTGTCTGGTCTCGTAGGAAATATCTTAGGGCTTTCTCCACATACTGTGAGATTGCGGGCTTGGAGGATGCCAAAAAGGCTGGGGATGCCACAGTGGAAATTTTGAGAAATTACCTGGCTTTTATATAGGTTTTTTTTCTATAGGCGCTGGCATAAGACGCAAATTTTTAATATCCAGTCTAGATACATCAGTGCCATTTAATATTTTGTTAATTATATTGCATAATTCGCCAGTGTCTTGCCACCAATGTGCCTGCTCTTGAGCCGACTAGCATGGCCAGAGACGATGGTAAGAGACCTGATGGGGGTTTCCTTAGTTCCTTGGAGCTTGGGACGTATTTTAGTGTGGGATGCTACCCGTGTAGACACACTGGTACCGTCTCGCCTCCAACGGATCACAGTAAAAGCGGATGCAGTGGCGGATAAGCGTAATAACTACAAGGGCCTCGGTAGAGAGTACAATTTTGTACCTTTTATATAGTGTCGAAACTTATTTAGTGAAATTGCGAAGCGTCTGGTTGACGCAACTGTAGACCGAAGAACTGGCGACTTCCTCGCTCAACGTATTAGCATTGCGATACAGCGAGGAAATGCCGCCAGCATTCTCGGCCAATGACAATGCCTCAAAGACCTGTTTATTTTTATAAAAATAAAATAAAAATATTTTATTGCCACAAGTTAAAAATCAACACAATAGCGATTATGTATATTAATTTGGTTACGTATAAGTATTTTTGTATATATTATATTTTCTTTGTACACAAATAAATGTTTTTCCATTTAGTCAGGTAATTTTATTTCAACATTATTTCAGTTTATCGGGTAATATTACTGGATAACCTGAAATAACTCCTATTAAAAGTAGAATAATAGAATATTTATAGAAATAAGCAATTTTTTTTTTCTCGCGATTTCAGAACAGTGAATTTTTTTTTTCTATTATTCCCGCCATTTGCGTAGCTTATTTGGGCTGATTAGATGTTGTGCCATGAACGATCCTCAACTTGAAAATTAAAAATAAACAAACGTTAGTGGCGTGGCGGCCATGCCACAGACTCATAACGTCTAAACCTCTAGTAGGGCAGATGGTCGTCTGATACGTAGTATCTTCTTAGTAGTTTGTGGCCGTATGTCAGTTAAATGAAATTAAATAAACATTTTACTTATCAGCAGATTTATTTTTTAATGTATCTCATCTCATATCCGGGAAAACGATACATCTTCGTCCTTTCACAGAGTTCTACGTTTTACAACCACAACACTCGTACATTTTGCAAAATGAGAACGTGCATGGCATGCCACATACGACGCACTTCACTATCTTCCATTTGTTGTCCAAACAATGGTTATTACGCGTTTCCAGATGAATTTTCGATTAGCTACACACTATTCCGTTTGTTTATTGCATAGTAATCTATCAATGCTACAAAATAAATAAAAACATTTGCAAAAATGAAAAAAAAATGTTCAGAGACGACTAGACGAAATTCAGAGGAGACGCCATTTTATTTTTATTTGTCACTTTATTTTGACGTTTGACGTCCAGTGGCAGACAAGGCAGTAGCTAATGAGAGCTAGGTATGTCGTCAAAATCTTTTTGACACAATATGGCCGCTATCATACACGTTTCGTTCTACGTAGATAAACAGCCGTGAGTATACCTACCTACACCAAGTCGAGATACTCTGTGAGATACTCGTACCCAAAGTTCGTACCATCAAACCTGTATAGTATACCTTCAATACTGGGATGTTAAAATTATCACGGCTTTCCAAATTGTTTAGATTTTGCTTTAATATTCATCTACGTGATATAAGTGAGTGTATATGAGATATGAGTGTATCGCGTTATAATAATACCAAAAAAAGAAAGGCCCCAATTTACCTTAAGGTCTTTTACATATATATCACGTAAATATTGTTGAATATTGAAGCATAACCATACAACACCTCAGTATTGTGATAATATTAATCGTGTATACGGCCCCTTAGATAAAATATGTGTGTGCATTGGTGTGTATTTAACCAAAGTAATATTACTGGATAACCTGAAAAAAAAAAGCCGAAAAAATCTTTATGGTAATTTGAATTACATTTTATTTATTTTACCTCTGTATACAGGGCGTCCCACGGCGATGCCACATGGAGGGAAAGTACCTTAAATATCACAGATAGCATATTTTGCTAAAAGAAAAATTAATTTTATTTTTAAAACTTAGTAAAGTTGCATTCATACTTTTTTAATTTTTTTAGAAAAAAAATGTATGGAAAAAAAAAATCGCGTCATTGGAGGAAAAGTACCTTAATTATTGTAAATGAACATCTTACTGAAAGAAGGCATTATTTCGATTTAAAAAAACAAGTTGAATTGCATTTTAAATAATTTCATGGTTAAACCGGTAATCGAACCCGCTACACGAGAAAAAAAATATCTTAAGTAGTATTGTCATACCGATCGAAAGGCGTCAATGTGAGATTTTTTTTGCCAAATAACATAGTGTTGGAAACAAAAGGAAGGCCATTATTTTTTTCATTTGATGTGAAGTCTTTCGATCGATATGTCAAAGCTACAGGGTATTTTTTTTCTCGTGTAGCGGGTTCGATTCCTGGTTTAACCATGAAATTATTTAAAATGCAATTCAACTTGTTTTTTTTTAAATCGAAATAATGCCTTCTTTCAGTAAGATGTTTATTTACAATAATTAAGGTACTTTTCCTCCAATGACGCGAATTTTTTTTTCCATACATTTTTTTTTCTAAAAAAATTAAAAAAGTATGAATGCGACTTTACTAAGTTTTAAAAATAAAATGAAGTCTTCTTTCAGCAAAATTGCTATCTGTGATATTTAAGGTACTTTCCCTCCATGTGGCATCGCCGTGGGACGCCCTGTATATAACACATTTAGTAAACATATTTCAAGCTCTAAATCAAACTAAAAATAAAATTGCGTTTTGCGTCTCGTTGGCATAATTTAACGTTGGCAACACCGCATATAAAAAAATGGATGAGTGAGTGACTGACGTGACGTGAGACGTCCATCTTACTTTTGCGTTGTGTTGTGCTGTGATAAGATTTGCGTTTTAAATAAGGTTAAGATCGCTATAGCATACATTTTCGACTGTTAAAGTAACTAATTCTTGCACGTTTTGCATCGTTTTAATTATACACGCAACCATGGAACTGGTAAGTAGCAAACATTATTTAAATATACTGCAGCGAGCTGTCAACAACTAACCTAACCTATATCTTACTGTGAAATGTTTCGTGTTGTTTTACGATAGCATTCGTTGATATCATTTGATCGGTAGCTTTCTAAGATAATATTTTAACATTTTTTTGCAATGTTTGTTGGCTGTCGATTGTGGACTAAGTTAACGGTGTCTTATAATAGTTATAATAATTCGTCAGCTTAGTTTAGGTAATACCTGTCCGTATTTAGATAAGACGGGCTACCGTGTTGTTACTTTCGACGCTAATTACATGGAACGGCACATTGTTAGCGCTTGATCATGAAATTCTTCTATATTGAGAAAAATTATTGTGCTAATCTATTATTACCTCTAGTAGAGAGACACTGTGCTATAAAGCAAAACACATGGTTTTGTAGTAATTCTAATCTCGAAATCTTTGTTTATGGTTAATCGGGGCAAGTGCATCAGTGGAGTCAGCACACCTACCTTAAAATATCTTGAAATAATTACTAACCTAAATTTGTCATGTGTAGTGTAGGTATATGGATGCCCAATGTCCGAAATAAACGATCTCATTTCTTACAACTAGAGATGCAGCAGATATCTATCTAGCTAGATACCGAGTAGTGGCATACTATCTAGTCTAGCTGGATATTGGATCACATACTTAATAAAGAAAAGAAAGATAAATAAATCACTTGAACACAAACACTCTTTGTGACAGTAAGTTTCTCTTAACAGAACCAACATATAAATGCATTAAAAACTCACTTTAATATGTAATAATTTGTGAGATGCCACAGTTTAATTAAGTCTATAATTTTAACCACACTGATGTAATGGAAATGAAAAGATGTTCATCATCATCCTCCTAGCGTTATTCCCAGTACAGTTGTATCCTTAAGGATGCCTGGGGTCCGCTACCTAATCCCAAGAATTGGCGTAGGCACTAGTTTTTACGGAAGTGACTGCCATCTGACCTTCCAACCCGAGGGGGAAACTAGACCTTATTGGGATTAGGCTTGTCAATTGAGTGGGCAACTTGACTGTTAGAAGTTCCCAAACCGCCCGGAGGCCTCTAACTTGGCTTAACGACTGCTATCATAGACAGCAACCGGGATCAACGGCTTAACGTGCCTTCCAAAGCATGGGAGCGCTCAGTTAGTTACCACTCAAAGCGGTTACCCATTCAAGGACTGACCTCGCCTGGAAATGAAAAGAAGTTGTTGTATAATAATATCTGGCCCCAAGTGTCAATAATACAAGCTTATTTTAAAATATTAAAAATTACTGTTCCTTCAAGCATATAGCTGTGTATACTCATTGAAACGACGTGGCATATTTAGCTTTTCAAAATAAAAGTATTTTTTTTTCCATTTTCATTAAAAATAATTAATTATATCACCAAGGGTGAATGCAAAAGGTCCTTAAGAATTCCTCCTCCTTAATAAGGGACCCTATTCCATGTCAATAAGGATCTTTAATAAATTACCTACAGATATAAAATATGAGCTTAAAGAAAATAAATTTATTAAAAAATTAAAACAATTTCTTATAGATAAAGTATAGTACACGATAAACGAATATTTACAAGATAAAAATAAATAGCTTTAAACAAAGAAGCATAATGAAAATATCTCTCTTTCTTCCACACCTTTTGAAATGTATACAAGTACTTACGTAAAACTATATTAGTATTGCTCAGAATGTGGATATAACTCGTAATTGTATAGGAAAAGCTTGTGTTGAGTTGATTAGTTGGTTAAATAATATTTATTTAAAATGTCGATGCATGGTAGATGAATATAATAATGTAAGTATTTAATTGTAATAGGTAAGCTACTATTGCAGTGCCCTTGCAGGGTTGTGTTGATACATTAAATTAGTGATAAAACCCCCTTTGTACACACAAAGCAATACTTGAATGATTAAATAAATAAAGTGATTAAATTAACGTGGAGTTAAGCCAAAAGTTAATTTCAAGTATGACAATATTCGAAATTGGAATAACACACACACATCAATAAAACCACACACCCACACATGCGTTATTACAGGTACACAGGGGTACTATTGTGAAACGAAAACGAAATATCTGCCTCTCTGTCGCACTAGCGCATTTGGCCGACAGAGAGGGAGATACTTCATTTTAGGTTCGCAGTAATTGCCCAGATTTGTCACGTTTTTAGGTTTTCAACAATATGTCAACCAAACAACAACACAACAATTTAACAAATTTTCATATGCATATGCAATAGTTAATCAATCAGCAATATCAACCGCCTACCATTCGTATGTTACATCAACTTTAAGATACGGAGTCATGTTCTGGGGAAACTCAATAGACTGAGAATTAGCCTTTAAGGCTAAAAAAAAATGATTGTGATCAGTACTCATACTCATTTATTAATAATATTATAAATATTACATGCAGTATGCTGGATACCACCAACCGAATCATGTAAACCGCATTTTATTACGCTTAACATACTGACATTACCATGCCTTTACATTTACGATATCACATTGTATGTAAAAAACAACATAGGCCAATTTTCATATTTTAACAGTGATTGCCGATGTAATAAAATATACCCTCTACACTAAATCAATAAAAACTGCTTTTCTCTTGAAAAGTGTTTTCGGCATGACACCTAGAATTTATAATAAATTGCCAAAAGATGTGTCTTGCTTGGAAGACACTGTAGATTTAAAAAAAAGCTTATTTGCGTTTTTAGTAAAAAAAACCTATTATTCAGTAGGGTAATACTTATCCGATTATGATCTGTACATTTTGCTGTATAATATACAGTAGCGGCAAAAAATCTATCATATTGTGATTTTTCTGTAAAATATTTCAAATTTGATGAAACCAAGAACTGAATTTGTTGATAACTAATTAAAAAAGGTTGTATATTGATTTATTTTTACCAATAATAATAATAATAATAATAATAATAATACGTGCGTGTACTGCTCACTGCGCACCGTATGTTACACCCACGATCTTCTGTTATGAGACTGTACATCCCGCGGAAGTTCGGAGGTCGCGGCTTCTTAAATGCCAAAGACCTCCACAACCGCGAAGTGTGCAGTCTCAGGGATTACTTCCTAAACAGTGAGTGTGGGATGCATCGTGACGTAGTGGCAGTAGACGCATCTTTTACCCCGCTCTCCATGGCAAACGAGAACTGGCGCAGACTTAAAGTACTAAGCACCGAGGACCGCAGGGCGGTATGGAAGAGTAAGGAGCTACATGGGCGGTTCTACAAGGCTCTTACGGGGCCCGACGTAGACCTGCTCGCGTCGGTGAACTCGTTACGTTTCGGGGATCTCTTTGCGGAAACCGAAGGTTTTGTCTGTGCAATTGCGGACGAAGTTATCATGACGAACAACTACCGGAAATATATCCTGAAGGACGGTACGGTTGACATTTGTCGGGCATGCCGCCGTCCCGGAGAGTCGCTCAGGCATATCATTTCCGGTTGTGGTCATCTTGCTAACGGCGAGTACTTGCACAGACATAACTTGGTAGCCAAGATTATTCACCAGCAGCTTGCTCTTCTGTACGGTCTTGTGGACTTCGAAGTGCCGTACTATAAGTACACACCTGCGCCAGTTCTCGAAAATGGTCGTGCCACGCTCTATTGGGATCGATCTGTCATCACGGACAGGACTATTATAGCCAACAAACCTGATATCGTGCTGACAGATCGATTGAAGCGCCAGGCAGTGCTCGTCGACATCACCATCCCCCATGATGAGAACCTCGTGAAGGCCGAGAAGGACAAGGTTAGTAAGTACCTAGACCTGGCACACGAGGTAACCGCTATGTGGGATGTTGATTCGACGATCATTGTCCCGATAGTCGTCTCTGCGAACGGTCTAATTGCGAAGAGTCTCGACCAACATCTTAAGAGACTCGCTAGATGGCTGGGTCAAGGGTCAGATGCAGAAGGCGGTACTCTTGGACACGGCGCGGATAGTCAGGAGGTTCCTCTCTCTGTCGCCCTAACCACCGGTAGCTTAGGCCCCGCCTCGCTGCCGGCGGCACTCTAGGTTAGGTTTTTTATAATGCTTTTATATTTTGTATGTATATTTTTATATTTTACATTTGATAAATTTATTGTAAAAAACCTAACATGTGAAAAAGAATAAATAAGGAGAATAATAATAATAATAATAATAGATAGTTGTCTCTGTGAACGGTCTAATAGCGAAGAGTCTCGACCAACATCTCAAGAGACTCTCGTGAGATGGCTGGGTCAAGGGTCAAATACAGAAGGCGGTACTCCTGGACACGGCGCGGATAGTCCGGAGGTTCCTCTCTCTGTCGCCCTAACCACCGGTAGCTTAGGCCCGCCTCGCTGCCGGCGGCACTCTAGGTTAGGTTTTTTATAATGCTTTTATACTTTGTACGTGTATTTTGATATTTTACATTTGATAAATTTATTGTAAAAAATCTAACCTAAGAAAAATAAATAAATAAGGTGAATAATAATAATACGCTAACAAACCGTACATATTTCGAAATTCAATTTTTTACATTCAAACACGGCGGCGGCTCCCTTATGGTATGGGGCTGTTTCAGTGCAAGTGGAGTTGGTTCTTTACATAGAATAAACGGCATTATGACCAAGGAAGGAATATTACAAGATGTGTTTCTTCCCTGGGCACGCCAAAATTTCGGCAGAGCGTTTATGTTTCAGCAAGATAATGACCCGAAACATTCGTCTAATCTTGTTAAACAATGGTTCAAAACACGTAGAGTGAGGGTTTTGGAATGGCCAAGCCAAAGTCCGGACTTGAATCCTATAGAAAACCTATGGAAGGAGCTAGGTCGTCGTGTAAGTGCAAGAAATGCAATAATTGTCAACGAAAGATTTGAACAAGTGGGAACGCATTCCAAGTTCTTTCCTCGCGAAGTTGATTGCATCACTGCCCCGAAGATGCCAAGCTGTTCTTGATGCAAAGGGTTTCAGTACAGAGTACTAATCTAATATTTTGATTTTCAGTGCAGAATCTGTAATTTTTGTTGTTTTCTTCATTAATAAACCACTTTTACCTATATTTCGAGTATTAGTTATTTTATGCACTAAAAACTCGTACAAAACGAGTTTCTTATATGGTGCCATACAAATGTAGTATATGATTTTACTCTCCATCTAAAGGACTTTCACATGATAAGCGTTTAGGCAGCCTTAGTCGTTCTCATAAAAAAATACTTAAAAAAAACACAAATATGATAGATTATTTTCCGCTACTGTATGTTGTATGGTAAAGTTGTACTTTTTCAAAATGATGTGGCGCATAAGAAACTAAAAGACATTGTACGTGATGTGTGGTCTAACTAAAATGACCTACTCTATTGTCCCTGAAAGTCTGCATCTATCTACTAGATACCCTGTTACGTAATATTGTTGTTCTGTGTTTACAGATGCAGGGTGGTGACACGAGCGCCATGCAGATGGCCGGCATGCAGAACGTGATGGGGCTGCCCGGGATGGCGGGTATTCCCGGGCTGTCGGGTATCCCCGGGCTGGCGAACATGCCGGGGCTGGCGGGCATGCCCGGGCTGGCGAACATGCCCGGGCTGGCGAGCATGCCCGGAATGGCGGGCATGGCGCCGCCCGGCATGGCGCCGCCGGGCATGGCGCCCGCCGGCCCGCCGCCGCTGCCCGCCGCGCCGCCGCCGGGTAAGTGGCTCGGCCCGCCGCGGCCCGTGTGAGGAGTAAGGCGCATCTAACGCCGCGTGCGTGTGCTCGCTGTTGCAGGCCCCGCCGCCGCCGCCGCCGCCCGCCGCCGCCGACCCGTCTCGCGATACCGCCCACTTTGAGAAACCTCTCCTCAGTGATCAGTGTTTCTGCTTTCTGTTTCAGACTAGATATAAGTTAGGTTATTGAGGTTGGGCGTCGCGCCGCGCCGCCGCCGCCGCCGCCGCCACAGCACATGTACCTACCTTCCCTACTGGCCGAGCGCGCGTGACCGGGCGCGCCTGGCCAAGGCGCGAGCCTGGCGCCCGCTCCAGCGTGACCACTATCAAACTGCCGTTTAAACTAAAAACGTACTTCAAAAACTACTAAAAGCTACCAAACACAGTTCTCGGGGTAATATTTTCTATTATTACACCATAAATCGACGCTTTTTTAAGGTTTCTATGCCAAAAAGATACGATAGGACTAGTGCGACTAACTATCTGTCTGTCTGTCAGTCACGTCGTTAATCTTGAGAACCACTTATGTTACCGATTTGAAGTTTGGAATAGACATAAACAAACCTAGCCAAAAGTGTTCAAGATGAGTGGGCTAAAAATCAGGAAAGTCAGAGGTTTTATTACAAGGTCGTATTATGGGTTATCGACGTTATCGTTACAAGTTTTCTTTCTTTATATCAAGTATGATGTTGAGAAAAAATATCCATTAACCTTATGTCATAAGTTTATAAAGCGAAAATTTTGAAATTATTACATAACTAAGATTAACATTAATTACAGGAAAAATATAGGTTACTTTTTTTAAATCATCAAAAAACCTTTCTAAACCCAACTTGTACGGGTTGTGACCTTCTTGTCGGATTGTAATCTTTGATTTGCCTGAAACAACTTCTAGATGTATATTAGGGATATAAGTCGACACAAAAAAAAAACAATACTCAGCTCAGTTTAAAAACTACTAAATACTGTTACTTAGCTAATCATTACCTATATCAAAAGGGTATGAAATTTAGATTCAAATATGCTAAAAAAAGTAGAAAACTAACTACAAGTGGTCACGCTGTTATGCTCCGTCTGGAATGAAAGGTTGAGACAGCGTGGTCGGTACGAAAGAGCGATGAAATGAAGTATGACAGGTTCAACTTCAACTTGCCCCATCGGGAGTGAAACTAGGCTCGTCAGCCGGCCAGGCCGCGTGGGGTGACAGATGACGGATGTATGGGCGAGCGCCGACACAGCGCCCGCTCGGGGCTCGCCGCCGCACGGAGCCCGGAGCCTGGAGCCCGGTTGTACGTCATCGTCTCGACTACGGACAGTCAGAGAACACACAGAGAGATAGATAGTCAAAGAGGATACATTCGCGAATTTGTGCCGCTACGGTTACTCTATCGAAGATTCGCCTCGTGCAACCGAGTTTGGGATTTCGATTGTTAGGCTACGAGTATTTGATCAGTGCCGGTGAATCTCCGACGCGAATATTACTAACTCTATTGCTATTGGACCGAATGTTCCCTCGATCGAAAAACGTGGCCGCGAAAGAGCAAAAGAGCTTTCGATCTCATCACTTTTATGGAAGGACAGGACTCGTGACAGTCATGACCGCGAATGATGAGTGGCTGAGCCGAGTACGAGTACTCCTCTTATCGTCAGGGAATAACTGAACAGGCTACACGAGTAAAAAGTAAAGTTTAGTAAATAAACAGTCTACGTGCTCGCCTGGTAATTGAACTTCATCATTCCAGTGTAAGGGCTATCGATTGGATGTATTTCGACGCCACGAATATCGCTCCTACAAATGATATATTAAATTTAGTATCGATCGAGCTAACATTCGGTATGCCGATCGCGTTTTTATGATTCTACGAAGCTACGGTATGTCATACGTATTTCGACGCAACAAATATTCCATTTTGCAATCTTCGAGGCAAGAATTTCGAGTGTGTGGTACTACAAGTGTCCTAGTCGAGACTATGACATGACCTGGCGCTCGGCGCCCGGAGCCGGGCCCGGCGGCGCGCCCCGCGCCGGCGCCGGGCGAGCGTGCACTAACCCGGCCCCTGTTGCAGGCGGAGACTACGCGGCCATCTACGACCTCCAGCAGTGCGGAGACGTCTACACCGGTAAGTGACGAGCTTTACTATTTTTAACCGACTTCAAGATTTCAAAAGAGGAGGTTATCGATTCGGTCGTATATATATTTTTTTTAATGTTTGTTACTCCATAACTCCGTCATTTCTTAATTTCTTAACAGATTTAAAATTTATTTTTTTGATTATAAGTATATATATCCAAGTTGGTCCCGTTTTTGTCAAAGCGCAGTCCTGATGATGGGATCCATGAGAAGTTGACGGAACTCCTCAAATCGTAAAGGCAAACATATAGTGATTTTTGTGTTTTTATCAACAAATCGCGAATTTTTATACAAAAATGTGACATTTGATGAAGTGGAACTCCTAATAATGATCAGAACAGAACTCTTCAACGACGAAAAAATCACGTTTGGCAATTTGTCCTCCTAGCTGTGTTTCTTAAGCAAGTTCTATTTTCACGATTAATTTTTGTCATGCTCGATTTCTGATGATGGGATCCATGAGGAATTTAGGGAACTCCTCAAATCTAAAAAAGGCAAACATTTGTTAAGTGGCACTGCTGATGATCAGAACAGAACTCTTCAACGACGAAAAGTTCACGTTTGGCGATTTGTCCTTTTAGTTGTGTTTGTTAAGCAAGTTCTATTTTCACGATTATTTTTTGTCATGCTCGAGTTCTGATGATGGGATCCATTAGGAATCGAGCGAAATCCTCAAATGTGAAAGGCACACAAATAGTGATTTTAGTATTTTCATGAACTAATCAAGCATTTTCATTCAAAAAAGTGACATTTGATGAAGTGGAACTGCTGATGATGATCAGAACGAAACTCTTCAACGACGCGTGGTTCACGTTTGGAAATTTGTTCTCTTCGTTTTGTTTGTCAAGCAGGCTAGGTTTTCAAGACACATTTTTGTCTAGCTTGAGTTCTGATGGAGGATTCCATAAGGAATTGAGGGTACTTAGTCTTCTACCATTATAAACATACTTATAGCCATTTTTATTTTACTGTATGGAATCTAAGAGTGCACCATCTAAGTATAATAATCTTTCACCGGCCTCCCCCATTGAAGTCGGTGTTTTTTTCCTAAAAATTATTACTTTTCTAAAGCAAAATCTTGAAGGAAACAGTGTTCGACCTACGATAGCGACGTAGCTGCAGTGTATTTCATAATACATTTTTACTAATATAACTACGGTCAACCGGTGTTATTACTGACCGTCGGTCGGCGTCGTAGGTACTGAAATACAGGTTGAAATTTTATTGACTGTTCAAAATTTTCTCAGGCATTAGGTATGAATAAAAGATGACATTTCTGAAAAAAAACATAGGTAAATTTTTCAATAAAATGTGCTGTCCTAATAAATAAATAGTAACGTGTGGATAATTGGGAGCTGAATGACGCTCGGGGTTAGCGGTGCAGGGGGAGGGGCGCGCTCGCTCACCTATCTGATCTCGACCAAAATTGCAAATTAGTCACACGCGCATCTCCGCAATGACCGGTCGTGCACTTCCGTGTTGTATCTCTCGTAAAGACGCGCGATGGCGAACGTGACTTACACAACAATGTTTACGACCCGGGAGTACCCCGTGAATGATGGAAAACTTGCAACTTATGTTTTTTACTAGTTTCCAATGATTATTTAATATTATTGTAACTTTCATTAAAATAACAGTTTTTCGACGCGTAAGTTTGTCTCGGCGTCTCAACGTAGGGGCGGCACGAGCGTTATTGTTACCTCCCGGCTCCCGCACAACGCGTACCACCGCGGTATCCATGAACGTATAGTTTTTTAGGATATCTTTCAGCTGCTCTGTCTCAATATTTTAGTACTGAAAGATGCTAAAAGAAAAAACACGTACTTTTTACTTTTCGCTTTTTTTTTATTGGTCGCGTTCAATTTTTGGCGGAGCATACTAGAAACACCGGCACTTTCAGACCGTGTTCACATTATCCGGTCGATATCGGTGTAGCATCCGACACCGACATAATGTGAACACGCTCTTACTTAGGTCTCGCCGGAAGAACAACGCCGGCTCCCTGAGTCGGCATTTATGCTGAGGCGAGACGTTTTCGTGACGAAATACGTTTTTTATTTTATTTTTTATTATATATATATTTTATTATATATATATTTTATTATATATATATAGATATTATTATATATATATTAATTATTTTTGGTCACGAATAAATATTTTCCTTCTTCTTCTTCTTCTAAAGAATCCACTGCGAAAATTTGTAATTAGTCAATATTATTTCACCCTGCATGCCTCCCACCGCGCACGTCAGTCAACGACGGTCGTACGCGCGAAGTAGTTATCAATTAGCGCTGCAGAGTATCTCATCATAAATTTTTCATTGATCTACTTACAACCGATGTCAGTGCTGACTGAGTTATGCCATCGAAAGATTGATGAGATTTGCATTATGCGTGTCGAGGTCCAGGCGCGAAATGCTCAACGCTGCCAGCGATCCTCGGCGGCTCGCTGCCGCGGCTGTCCAGCGAGCAGGCGGACGCGGTCGCGCGCGCCAAGAAGTACGCCATGGAGCAAAGCATCAAGATGGTGCTGATGAAGCAGACCCTGGCCCACCAGCAGCAGCAGATGGCCTCGCAGAGGACTCAGGTGCAGCGCCAGCAGGCGCTGGCGCTCATGTGCAGGTAATCACATCTCACTCTAGACATGCTGATGAAGCAGACCCTAGTACACCAGCAGACGGCCTGGCCTCTGCTAGGTGCACCGCCAGCAGGCAGCTAGAAACTTACCTCGGGCTAGTAATTATTGTACAAGTAACAGGTCCAAGTCCAGGCGTCCCTTCGATTTGATAAACCCTCTCTTTCTAATAAGTTTAGTTGTTATTAATGATTGCAGTGTATAAGTAGTGATGCGTGGCAATGATGAGAGCGATATCGGTAGGCTCCCGCTTCCCGCTGGTTGAACCTGTGACCTCTCAAGCTGAAAAGATCTGAGCCAGACGCCCACAATATTATAATTATATCACGCCGTCTCTCTTTGGATACCTGCTCGATTAAAGAAAGGCGCGGGCCTTTCTGGCGGGCATTGTAATCGTGACACATTTTCCAAGCACGTCCACTGGTTTCTGATAAAGGTGAATCTTGACCAAAAACTGATTCTCAATGTATTTATTATTTACACGCTTAGAATAGAAAATAGGGAATCGTTTTGTCGTCGACCCTTCTGGGGAGAACAGTAAGATTAACCGGTTACAACCGCTTTGTTGCAGAGTCTACGTGGGATCAATTTCCTTCGAGCTGAAAGAGGACACGATCCGCCAAGCGTTCTTACCGTTCGGCCCCATCAAGTCCATCAACATGTCTTGGGACCCCGTCACGCAAAAACACAAAGGGTTCGCGTTCGTGGAGTACGAGATCCCGGAGGCCGCGCAGCTTAGCTTGGAGCAGATGAATGGCGTCATGCTCGGAGGCAGGAACATCAAGGTGGTCGGGCGGCCCAGCAACATGCCGCAGGCACAGGCCGTCATCGACGAGATACAGGTGGGTGCTGATGTTGCACAATTCACGTCTATAAGGAGGCGACGCATTTGAACTCGGAGCAGATGAATTGGATAGTTCTCGGATAAAGAAACACCAAGGAGGTAGGTCATATGTCATCGTCGTCATCGTTGAGATGCAGGTGAGCCAATCATGCCAGAGTACAGCACATTCAAAAGTGATTTAGAGTACTTTACTACCTAAGCATGAGGAGAGGGCGCGCGGGAGTATATTCAGCGTATTTGCATTAAATATTGTACTAAGAGAATGAGAACCAGAGTCAACATTTGTCGAAAACGTAAACCAATATCGTTTCTGAGTCTTAGTTGATCAAAGTTCTCGTGGTTTATCCTACCTCTTGTGTATAATCGTGTACCCGACAATGACGTTAGAAACGAGTGTTTCAAAACATTTAACTCGTTATACTTTAAGAATATTGGGCAAAATAAAATAAAGTCGTAATCCCAAGTGTATAGTGTCACGGCAACGACCATTTGAACGTGTTGCAGGAGGAGGCGAAGCAATACAACCGCATCTACGTGGCGTCCGTGCACCCCGAGCTGAGCGAGGACGACATCAAGAACGTGTTCGAGGCCTTCGGGCCCGTCACCTACTGCCGGCTCGCGCACGGCGCGCAGGCCACCAGGCACAAGGTCAGTGGCGGTGGCTGTGGCTGTGGCTGATGTTGCGTGGGACATCTAGGGTTCAAATAAGTTTTTCTCAAACATGCAATGAAATATTGATGTTATGTTCCTTATAATAGGCTGCGAAGTATGACGTTTCAGGTGCGGCTAGGACAAGAGGTCGTTAATGGAATTTCATACAAATCTTGCAGGCCAAGGCCGGCAAAGTCCTCTTTTTTAATTCTATCCCACATAAATTTGTGGCACAGGCATCATGACATTCTGCCACTATGCGTATTAAAAATAAAATTTTGTTTTTTTTTTGTTGTTTATTTCATTGCATGTTTGAGAAAAGCACAATACATACCTCGGCGGGAAATTTGGGGTTGCCCGTTTTAGACCTATCCGGCCGGCAACCCCTTTTGTCCCGGCCTCTGTAGTAATGTACTATTTTGGAAAAAACGCTGCAATTTTGTTTAGATATTTTTCCGGAGATGATTAAAAATTCTGATAATAAAACAGTTTTTGAATAAAATTGGCGTTCCGCCACCTCGGAAGTATTGGCTTTTGAGCGTTGAGACCGCCCGTCGATCGCTTCAACTCATACCATAATTTTCTGGTTATCGGGTCGGGCAATAAAGAGCACACGCATATGTTGCAGGGCTACGGTTTCCTGGAGTACGCGACGCTGGGCGCGGCGCTGGAGGCCATCGCGTCCATGAACCTGTTCGACCTCGGCGGCCAGTACCTGCGCGTCGGCCGCGCCATCACCCCGCCGCACGCGCTGCAGGGCCCGCCGCCCCCGCAGGCCATGCCCACTGCTGCCGCCGTCGCGGCCGCTGCCGCCACGGCCAAGATACAGGTACACTCGCCACACCCCGCCGCCCCCGCAGGCCATGCCCACTGCTGCCGCCGTCGCGGCCGCTGCCGCCACGGCCAAGATACAGGTACACTCGCCACACCCCGCCGCCCCCGCAGGCCATGCCCACTGCTGCCGCCGTCGCGGCCGCTGCCGCCACGGCCAAGATACAGGTACACTCGCCACACCCCGCCGCCCCCGCAGGCCATGCCCACTGCTGCCGCCGTCGCGGCCGCTGCCGCCACGGCCAAGATACAGGTACACTCGCCACACCCCGCCGCCCCCGCAGGCCATGCCCACTGCTGCCGCCGTCGCGGCCGCTGCCGCCACGGCCAAGATACAGGTACACTCGCCACACCCCGCCGCCCCCGCAGGCCATGCCCACTGCTGCCGCCGTCGCGGCCGCTGCCGCCACGGCCAAGATACAGGTACACTCGCCACACCCCGCCGCCCCCGCAGGCCATGCCCACTGCTGCCGCCGTCGCGGCCGCTGCCGCCACGGCCAAGATACAGGTACACTCGCCACACCCCGCCGCCCCCGCAGGCCATGCCCACTGCTGCCGCCGTCGCGGCCGCTGCCGCCACGGCCAAGATACAGGTACACTCGCCACACCCCGCCGCCCCCGCAGGCCATGCCCACTGCTGCCGCCGTCGCGGCCGCTGCCGCCACGGCCAAGATACAGGTACACTCGCCACACCCCGCCGCCCCCGCAGGCCATGCCCACTGCTGCCGCCGTCGCGGCCGCTGCCGCCACGGCCAAGATACAGGTACACTCGCCACACCCCGCCGCCCCCGCAGGCCATGCCCACTGCTGCCGCCGTCGCGGCCGCTGCCGCCACGGCCAAGATACAGGTACACTCGCCACACCCCGCCGCCCCCGCAGGCCATGCCCACTGCTGCCGCCGTCGCGGCCGCTGCCGCCACGGCCAAGATACAGGTACACTCGCCACACCCCGCCGCCCCCGCAGGCCATGCCCACTGCTGCCGCCGTCGCGGCCGCTGCCGCCACGGCCAAGATACAGGTACACTCGCCACACCCCGCCGCCCCCGCAGGCCATGCCCACTGCTGCCGCCGTCGCGGCCGCTGCCGCCACGGCCAAGATACAGGTACACTCGCCACACCCCGCCGCCCCCGCAGGCCATGCCCACTGCTGCCGCCGTCGCGGCCGCTGCCGCCACGGCCAAGATACAGGTACACTCGCCACACCCCGCCGCCCCCGCAGGCCATGCCCACTGCTGCCGCCGTCGCGGCCGCTGCCGCCACGGCCAAGATACAGGTACACTCGCCACACCCCGCCGCCCCCGCAGGCCATGCCCACTGCTGCCGCCGTCGCGGCCGCTGCCGCCACGGCCAAGATACAGGTACACTCGCCACACCCCGCCGCCCCCGCAGGCCATGCCCACTGCTGCCGCCGTCGCGGCCGCTGCCGCCACGGCCAAGATACAGGTACACTCGCCACACCCCGCCGCCCCCGCAGGCCATGCCCACTGCTGCCGCCGTCGCGGCCGCTGCCGCCACAGCCAAGATACAGATGCAGACGTTATCACTAATTCTAATTTTATATTAATTCTTGTTGTGTTTGTGTTCTTACAATTTTACCTGCGCCTGAATTTTTACCTCTTGCAAAATCTTCGTGGGTCAATAAAAAAAAAACTAGACGTTACTTGCAAGTAGGGTTATATTAATAACAATGTATATTGTTTTGAAAAAAAAAAATACCTCGCCGAGTTTTTTACGTCGGTTCTTCTCACGGCAGGGGTTTATTTTTCCGAACCGGCGGTAGGCTATTGATACTCATAGGTGATAGGTGAATATAATTCAATTGTTTTGTTTGTTTTCGTGGATGGTAATTAACCGGCGGCGGTCTCCCGGCAGGCGATGGACGCGGTGGCGCACAACGCGGTGGCGCTGGGGCTGACGAAGCTGTCGGCGCTGGGCGTGCCGGCGGCGGCGGCGCTGCCCTCGCTGGCCGCCGCCCTCCCCGCCCTCCCCGCCCTCCCCGCCCTCCCCGCCGCCCTCCCGCCGCCCGGCGTCGTCATCCCGCCGCCGCCCCTCGCCGCCCGCCCGCAGCTGCCGCCCCAGGTTTGTTAGACACTGTTACATGTAGCAGCCGGCTCAGAGAAACGTTTTACAGGCGAGCGTTCTTGCAAACTTTTACAAAATATGATAGCGTCGTCCTCGGGTCGTTATTCATGACCCTTTGAAAGCTTGCAGGGGCTGTTTTGAGCCCGAACGGCATCCGTTTAAACTCATAATGCCCAAACCCTGTTTTAGGTTTATCCCGGTCATCCACCTCGATCTGATGGTATCCGATCCACTGGTCAGGTCCAACGTTCAGAAGTACGAGCTTTTACCCAACATATCAAACAAGTATCTTTGGTAGAGGGTACTTGTCATCAACTGTGATGTCATTAAGGCGTCTATAGTCGACTACCATACCACCATACTTTTGCTGTCATCTTCTTAGGGACTAAATGAACCGGTGCACTTCAAGGAGAATATGACTCGTGGATGACATTGTCCTTCAACATTTTTCCAACTTGTCTTATAACTTCCTGTGTTTGACCAGGTGGCATCCTTTGTGCCCTAATGAAAACTAGATCCTTATTAACTGTACGGATTTTATGTTTGACTTGATTTGTAAACGATAATGGGATGTGCTCACAATAAAATATGTATATTCTTATATTCCTCACACAACTTACTAATCACCCCTTCTTACTATTAATCCTTCTTACTTATTATCTACTAGCGGCCCGCCCCCACCGGGGAATGGGCAGCAGCATTCCTAGAGTGCGGTGGAGATACTGCGATCGCCAACCCGCATGCCAAGCGTGACGATTATGGCATTTACCCCCCATGAAATTGGGGGAGGCTTATGTCCAGCAGTGGACGTCCTAGGGCTGATGTGGTGTGGTGGTGTTGGGCCCGCCCCGGTTTCGCACGGGTATTTAACAAAAATTTCAAAATATAAAATTATAATACCTACACACTTTTTAAAGTAAGCATCCCAAATTTTTTGCAAATATAATATAGCCGATGTCACCCGGGGCTAGTGTTGCCTTAGGAATTTTTGAAAACGGTTCAGTAGTTTCGGAGCCTATTCAATGCAAACAATTTTTTTTACACCTTAGGTTACATTATTGGAATTTTAGTAAGGATCCCTATTTTTTTATGGAAGTATATTATAGCCTATGTCACTCGGGGATAGTGTAGCTTTCCAACAGTGAAAGAATTTTTCAAATCGGTTCAGTAGTTTCGGAGCCTATTCAATGCAAACAAACAATCAAATCTTTCCTTTTTATAATATTAGTATAGACTAGCGTTGTAAACGACTCGAGTTCTGGCTGGAGTCATAGTTTTGTAGATCCGACTCAGTTAATAGAGGGCTCGGTGAACTCGAAGACTCAGAGTTCTGAGGCGAATCAAGCGTGAGTCATCTGTGACTCTACTCGAGTCTTATTAAAAGCTAGTGTCTATGAAAAAACTTGTGTTTTTCACTCACTTTCAGTTTAAAATTTGACCGGCGGCTAGATTCGCAATACAACTCTGAAGTAGCTTTGTCATTATCTCATCGTGACGTTATCTTACATATAATGTTATGTGCAAATATCGACGGATTTGAGGTTCATTTTCAAATCCAAGATGGCGGTAACGTTTTTGTGCAAATATCGTCATTACACTCGCTTTCGAATAATTCACACTCGTAGAATAAAACCATCTTGGATTTTGAAATTCGTTTCGTGTGCGAAATAGTCGAAATCGAGTATTAATAGTAATACTGACGATTAAAAAATACTGCCACCTTAGATTTTGAAACGGACTCCCAAGTTCGTATTCTGCAAGCGCGATTTGGCTGAAATCAAGTATAATGACGATATTAAAAAAATATCTGGAATCTTGGATTTTGAATTAGACTCCAGATTCGTACTCTACGAGTGCGAGTTAGTCGAAAACGAGGATCGGCCTCTGAACGTGTCAGGAAAACGACGGGAATTCTGTCCTCAGCGCCAATTAAGATAACGGAAAGGATTTTTGTCACTCATTTCAATCCCGAACTCGCTCACTCCGTTCGAGCGCCAAAATAACTCGTCACAAATGGGTAAACGATATGTTGGTTGATGTTTCAGAGCCAACCGCCGCTGCCCCCGGCGCCCGCGGCGGCGCCGGCGGCGCCCGGCCCCGCCCCGGGTGGGATGGGTGCGGGTGCGGGTGCGGGTGCGGGGGTGGGGGCGGGGGCGGCGGGCGCCGCCGCCGGGGCCAGCGCCGCCGAGGCGGGGCTGCAGGCCGCCCTCCAGCGCAAGCTGCTGGACTCGTCGCCCGACACGCTGCAGCAGCAGGAGTCGCTGTCCATCTCCGGCCAGTCGGCGCGCCACCTCGTCATGCAGCGCCTCATGCGGCGCCACTCCTCGCGCACCGTGCTGCTCGCCAACATGGTCGCGCCCGACGAGGTGGACGAGGCGCTGCACCACGAGATACAGGTCCGTGCCCAGACACGCAGCCCAGGCCCCCGACAGGTACAGGCTAGTGTGCCGCGAGATACACCCCCTTCTACGGGTCTAGTCGTATTCCGAGTTCAGCCGACGTACAATCAGAAGCAGAAGGAGCTACGCGGGCCTAGTGCTCAAAATGAGCTGCACACAGAGTCGAATATTCGGGAATGATTATAAAAGTTATACTTTTTAATAACATATCATTCTGGATTTCAGCTTGTTACGAGTGTTCGTTAACGAATCAACCGCCTCTGTCCAAACACTGGCTGTTTGATGTCGTATCCCCACCCAAAAGGGTAGGGAGTTACAATCAAACGGCCGAGCTGGTTTTACAATATTATTTCTTAATTTCATTTTATAATTCGATACCCTAATTTATAATCGTACGTATCGTCGTATTGCAAAAAAGGTAATGAAATTGAGACTTAATGATTTGTGCACTATAGTTCTATTTACAGCAAATTTTGCCTCGTAATAAATACGATCGTAAACTACCTATAGGGTATGTAAATATGAAAGTACCGTTATTTTTTACAAAGTAATGGCATACTGACGGCCTGGTGCGTGTGTGTGTGTGTGTGCAGGAGGAGTGCGGCAAGTGGGGCGCGGTGGAGCGCCTCGTGATCTACAACGAGCGCCAGAGCGAGGACGACGACCCGCGACACGCGCTCGTCAAGATCTTCGTGCAGTTCCGACAGCCCGACGGTAACTTCTTGCATCATATATTGTCGTTGTTTATACTGCCGCGGGGGCAAACAAGCTCGCGGCCCGCCCGGTGGGAAGTAGATAACTTAGTCCGAGGCCGCCTGCGACTCCGAGAGTCACAAGCGCGTTGCTGACCCTTTATCGGTATGAAGATTTGTCTTGTCGGCACGTTGGTATCCTTCACCTCATGACGTATCTTCGGTATCTTGGTCGAACTTACCCACCACCGGGAAAACGACAGCATATCGTTTTAGCTCTACTTTGATTTTGTGTCATTCGGCAACTCGTCAATGATTCCAAAGCAATTTAAACTACATTGATACGTTTTTTATTCATCATCTAACAGCCATACACAATCATCACTAAGTTTTTGTCAAAAATGTACTTTTTAGTTACAAACTTTTATTGTAGACTGTACTTTTCCACGATCATCAACTACTCGTTGAGACGGTTCGGATGAGTTTTGCACGGTTGGTTTATCTTGTATAGTTTAGGAGTTGCTATGACCACCTTCTGTCTCCATCATAAAATCAGTTCCATGTTAGCATATTACTGTATTGTCAATTGTCACCGAACTTACATAAGTATGCCAAATTTCATCTTAATCAGATAACGGTAAGTGGCTGAAAAAAGAATTTAAAATTTTGGTGACAACATATTTACATATAAACTGTGCAAATTAAATAAAAGCTTGTAAATAGTATCAACTCCATATATACATATCAAAGTTTCATTCTCGCTTGCGGCTCGTTTCATAAAACTACACTTGTGTTTCAGTGTCCTTTATTACGTAACAGTTGCATGCACTAGTTTATCCTACATTCATAATATATTGCGGGAGTGCGGTAATCAGCAGATTACGTGCATATGTACTGTATATAAGGTGCTACTTTACCGCACGAGTAATCAGTGGGTTATGTGCATATTTCGTAACTTTAAAGAGCCATATGTACTGTAAAATGTTGTACGATACATGTGTGAACAGGTAATTCGCAACTCGTGTCTATTTAAAACACTCCCTTCGGTCGTGTCTATTTAAAACACTCCCTTTGGTCGTGTTTCAATTTATCACCACTGTGCGAATTTTCTGTTCTCAGCACTTGTATCGTAATGTACTATTATTTGACTCAATTATGTAATGTTGCATAATAGTGGATTGTACAATAAGTGTATAATAGTACATTACGATACAAGTGCAGATAACAGGAAATTCACAACGAGTGGTGATAAATTGAAATATGACCAAAGGGAGTGTTTTAAATTGACACAAGTTGCGAATTACCTGTTCGCACGTGTATCGTACAACGTTTTACAGCACATATGGCTCTTTGAAGTTTCGACATATGCACGTAATCTGTTGATTATCGCACTTGTGCGGTAAAGTAGTACCATATGTACTGTAAAACATTTTAATGGTAGTATTAAAAATGATTGTATGTTGTCTATGCAGAGCGTAAAGACGAATTTTTAGAGCATTAGACGTGAAAAAATGATTGTATGGAATATTAAATAATTATTTATTATTTTTTTAATTTTTATCAGAGTTTGAAATAAGTAAATTCGCTACTCTCGTTTTACTACAGCGAATTTTAAGGAGGTTTTTTATGTACCCGTCGCATGCAATACATTAGATCATTTATCCAAAAAACAAGGAGCGTAACATGCATGTGTGTGTGGTTGTGTGGCCGGGCAGAGGCGGCGGCGGCGGCGGCGGCGCTGCACGGGCGCTACTTCGGCGGCCGCACCGTGCGCGCCGCGCTCTACGACCAGGAGCTCTTCGACCTCGGCGACCTCTCCGGCTAGTGTCGTGTCCCTCAAGCCAGCTCCCACTCAACTTCCACAACTGTGACACCTGCTTCAAATTATACTAATCGTTGTACGGTTCCACTCCCGTATTCATTCTTCTTCCGGGCGAGATGCTTCAAGCTCGCGTCGTCCCGCGTCCGACCGTCATCCCCTGATCGCTCCCTGCTATTACCAAAAGTATGTTTTAAACTGGTCAATTGGTATTGCAATGGCACTTTCTAAGTTTTAAAGTATTAAAATCTCGAGCGTAATTATAACGCTTTTGAACCACTGTCTTTGTTAATTTCTAAAAACTTCCAAAATTAGAAAAATTATGTTTTTTTTTTGTAAAATTTTTAAACTTCCTTGATTTTGATAATTACCACCCTTCATAGACGAGAACTGTCGAAACATGTTGCCCGTAACGACAATAAATACACGAGTGTAACCTTATTAGTATAATTCTCCGCTCGCGTGGTGCCGAGTGTCGCGGCGGGCGTGTTGTAAATATTATGCCGAGTGTAAGTAAGAAGTTAGTTAATTAGTATCGCGAGTGGTTCGGACACTATAGTGCAATCGGCTCGGAACTGTTAAACTTCGAATATTAATGTAATGAAATGTGAAATATTGTCCCGTTTTACTAACCATTGTCGGGGAATCAAATTATGTACCTGTAAATCGTATAAAAACAAACGAAATTGACCTCAAGCACTTTTTCCCGTGTGTAGTCTTGCCTCGTAGCCCAACTTCCACGCAGTCGTTTAAATAATTGCCGTAGGCTCTTGTTTTTGTGGAAAAGCTTCCTGTTGCAATTGGTTTCTGGCTACAAGTAATACCATATTTCAATGGCAAGATGTATAATTACCGCCAATACTGTATATAATAAGCTGAGGCTCTTGATATCCATGTTTCATTGGTTATTGTATCTCCGAACTAGTTAAAATAGTTACAAGAACGGAACAAACGAAACTTGTGCCCGCGCGCCGCGCGCCGCGCATGCACAGCCACCAGGCTGACGTACCAACGTCTATCAACGGGGTTAAGACGATTTGCTCGATACAAATATATCTGTTGAGTAAGTGCCTGTACTTATGTATGTACTGAATGTTGTATACAAGGTGATTCAGGAGACGCGAGCAGAACCAACACTACATACATAGTGAATGGCAATGAATCGTTCACCATTGTATTTAAGTGAAACACCCATACCTTTTACCTATATTTTAATTTTTGTTAAGTTAAAGTTTAATTCTCTACAATCATGATCACCCTACAAGGACTGGTTTATAAAGATTAAACCTCTGTTATGATAGCACTTTGATTACGAAGAAAGTAAATTGTCACATTGAGTGAGATAAGATATTTCAAAAGTAATCGGACTCGGATGACATTCAATATAGATAATTTAATAATTTAAACCATTTTGTTTTCAACACCAAAGATAAATGAACTTCACTAATAGTGGCACGAAGCAGTAGCTTATGATCTACTGAATCCGTTGTGTTGATCTTGCTCACGTCTCCCTAATCATCCTGTATATTCCACATAGTTATTAATAATAAACTGTAAAACATGACCGACTCTGTATGTTCGCTTTGGTTTAAAGTGTTGAGTTTGCGTGCGTCTTCATACAACTTCTCCTAACATGTGACAGTCGCAATGTTATTGTAACAATTTGTTAGTGTATTAAATATAATGAAACGGTTCACTCACGTTTTTAAGGTCGAATATCGCTCGAAATGTTCATGACCGATGGCGGTGTTCTTAGGTGCTAAGAAAACCGCCGCCGCGATAGGTGCTCATGATTAAGGACCGCGAATCGGTCTGAAACATGTCAAGTGATATTCGACTTTAAAGACCCGTTTCATTATATTTAATAAGTATGTCTCAAACTCACGGGAGTTTTCTATATAAAATTTGTTAGTGTGTTATTATTAAATGATAATTTATTTGCGACAGCTATTGCTCAATGTTTCTCACCGCGCATGACAAACGCCCCCGTGCTCGACACTGACCCCATCCATGACATCATGACAGTTCACTCTTATGTCATATCATAATGACAGGTGATGTCTAGATAGAAATTATAAATTAAGTTGCATGTACAATTGAGTGCAAAAATAAGGTTGCTCTGATATTTTGAACCTTTGCTAACGTACATATATTAATGAACTCGACTGTAAGTGGTATAAAAATCCCCTTTCAAACCTACTATTCAGAAAAGAGTGATGTTTCCCTCGAATAGGGATCAAAGTCATACTTTTCTATGCTCATTTGAGGGCAACAGTGACTCTTTTCCTCATAGGTGTGAGCAGCAGTATGTGCCACTCGGTAGCAAAATTATCAATCGGTAAGCCATCCCTTGCTACGCTCAGGATTCTATTGTAGAATCTTTCGTTTAAGGCCCTCTAGTCCTGCGAGAGTAGGTATTTAGCGCTGTCCTGGCGGTGCGTGAACAAGCCCGCGCGGACGAAGCGACTGTGAACTCGGATGACCCCGCTACCTTCATACTGGTCACAGTATAGAAATATAACTGTATTTTGACTTAAGAAATGCATTAATTATGATTAAACTTTAGTATGTCATTGATATCATTTTTTAATAAATAGGTAGTAAATAAATAATTGAAAGTCGAACTTACGGTAGGATCCATTATAATGAAAAAAAACAGAATTCATAGTACAACCCTGAAATTCGTTATTTAATCTATGAAACCTTTCTTAGATAAGAGGTCCTAAGAAATATGTCTTATACCTCTCTACTCGATTTGTTTAATAGGTCATGCAATTTTTTATCTATTTGTGTTATATTTATACAGGATGTTATATTTATTTGTCGTGTGCGTGTCATCGTCATCATCATCATATCAGCTGATGGACGACCACTGCTGGACATAGGCCTCCCCTAAAGAGTGCCACATAAAATACAGACAGAATATTTTTTGGTGGTTTAATTTATTCATCAAAAGTTATTAGCTCTCAAAGCATAAAAAACATTGCGAAGTTTTTACTTTTTTACTATTTATGCGAAAGGTTACCGTATTTTTAAAAAATAAATACCAGAAATGATTTTTACATAAAGATGACAAAAGAATCAATATGGTATATAAAATGATACCAAACTTGCCACGGTAGCTACCTGGAAATGGGTAGATCTTATAAAAGAAGGTTAGCTAGAAAGATAGAAAGTGTATAAATTTTAAAAGGGTCGGCAACGCGCATGTGACACCTCTGGAGTTGCAGGCGTCCATAGGCTGCGGTGACCGCTTACCATCAGGCGGGCCGTACGCTTGTTTGCCACTGACGTGGTATTAAAAAAAAGACGGCCGGAATTAATGTGTTGAAGCTCACAGCTTAAAAAAATATTCAAGTGTAAAGCAGTACTCGTAGATCTCTTACTATATCTACAATTTCTGGTAATAAACATTTCATTTATAATTTTAACAACTTTGGTTACATTTCTGGAGGGGTTCAGTTCAGTTGTTATACTGTCATTTTTATACTGTGGCACTATGACCATAATTTATTTGTTAATAATTACGCCTTTTTTCATTCGGGTTTTTATTGCCCTTCTTAAATAATTTGCAACCATTATATAAATTCGTCAAAAACTGCTTGTTTGGTGCACGAAACTGTCGCGGATAAAACTGACACAGGTCCGTTGTCTGTAAGCGCCAGCGCGCGACTGATCGGGCCTGCCGAGCCTCCGCGCTCGCGCATTTCGTAGGTATTTAAACATATTAATTCATACAATCATTTTATCTTTTTAAATTCTGCAAAAATGTCTAGAAATACTGAATGGCTTTAGTTTAGTTCAAAAACTTTATTTAAAACATCAATAGTTTAGTCGTCAGATTGTAAATGCTTTACAAAAAGGAGTAACTTTGGGGTCTCTTTCTATCGAGCGAAGTTCATTAGATCGTGTATCTGAGTGCAACTTTGACTAGACTAGATCCTTAAGTAAAACATAGAATTTTTTCAAATTTTTAAAACCCTTTTTCTACGTTTCGGGTTGTTTTTAGAAAACTCGAAAACGCTAACTCGCTTGACGACCTCCCCTTAACCCAGCGTTCAATATACCGCCCTCGGTGTAAATATGTAATTTTGCTCCCTTGGGATACAATCTATATTCCCACTAGTTCTGTTGTACAGTTTTGTTTACATAACTATTGGGATATGCGGTTCCAACTAGTCCTGTTGATGTTGTACCCATTTTTTTTAACGAACTCGAAGCCTGAATGTTCTACACTTGTATATAATTTTCACATATCAATCTATGTACTGTCGGTAACGTAAGTAGCAGGTGAGGTGACCAATAGCTGTCATCTATTGGTCAGGTGTCGAGCATTTGGACAGTTACAAGTTTGTAAGAATTTGTATTCTTCGCTGAAAGTTTATCACGTGATAGGCAAAGCGTTTATCTCTTTCTACCACCACATGTTAGAAAGAGACAGATTGGTTATGTGCCTTTATCAAGTGATAAATGCATCTGGTTAATTATTAGACATTCGCATGTCGACTCTTGTGTCGAGCGGCGAAGAACAGACCTAAGTAATAAATTAATTTTATGTATGATTATTGACAATGAAATAAATAAATTTTAAGCAAAATACTAGTTTTTTTGTCTTACCTCGATTTAGCGCATGTATCGAGTCGCCGGAAATTCTAAATACAGTTAATCTTCTCGTGTCGACGGTTTCTTCTGGTTTAAATCAAATGGGACTAGAAGCTGGCGATACCTAAAGCCCTGTCTGTCGCGTCACGAAGGTCATGCTCGGAGCAGAGTACGGGCACGCCGGGCAAGACGACACATGCCTCATAGTTTGTGGCGCTGTCCGGCACACACCGAGTTTAAGAGTGCGCAGTACGCTTGGTTCTCCATACAAACGTATTTACGCTCTTATTTTAAAACGACATGCTAGAATAACAAGAAACTTTGTATACACAATGGGATCCGGCATATCTTGGTCGAGAATTAGTTTTTGTTGCTTGAAATTATAATGGAGTAAAAATACAGCGGTTATTAAGGTTTTCATACAAGCCGTAAAAAACTCAAAAAACCGCTGTATTTTTTTTCTTTTACAATTTCTAGCACCAGAAACTAATTTTCGACCTAGATATGCCGGATCCCATTGTGTATACAAATTTTCATGTTATTCTAGCATGGCGTTTTAAAATGAGAGCGTAAATACGTTTGTATGGAGAACCGAGCGTACTGCGCCCTCTTAAGGATCTCCAGGTAGGCCACGGTTGTTTGTGCCCAGCGGGAAGCAGTTACTTCAAAAACCTTTTTAAGGCACGAGTGAATAGGCATCTTATGGGTGAGCTCGCTTCCAGTCCAGTTAATATCATTTTTTAGTCTCCACTTTTAAGCAAGTTCAAGATCAATATCATTGTTTACGCTCCGATTAGAAAAGTCTTGTGTAAGCCGTCACCATTTTTACCAACACACGAAGTTTTTTGCAGCTTGATCCTTCTATCGTCGGAAGCTACATCTAACCAAATAATGTAACCACTACGTTCTACATCTAGCAATTTTTTTTATACAACGGCTGTGGTAACAAGCTTACACCGTAGCCTACGGACACTTGCGACTCACGAATCACAGGTGCGCTGCCCACCCTTTATTGACTTAGGGAAGCTTGTCAAATCAACTGGCTGTAGTTGGCACGAAAAGTATGTATTACTGTATCATTCCAACGTCCAAACAGAGACGCGTCTCTGCTGGTTACTAAAGATGAAGTAAATAGAAGTAAATACAAAAAAAAAATTGTTTTCGTTGATAACCAATAAAACAACGTTGATATATACTTTATCTGTATTTCAAGTTATATTATGCAAGTATCAACATTACTGGTTCCACTCACCCTGCAAAGCCTCAATCTTTTGTAAACGTCGTTTTCCTTCACGCAACAACCTGTTGTTTTGTGTTCGAAATTAGATAACATGCGAAGAAATAGTTCCCGCACTTCACTTCTACCGGCTTTTACTATCGTTTTTCCTAAAGAGTGCTTTAACGTGTTCACTAGCGCCACTTGTAAATATTAGTGATTAATATAATAAATAACATCAAACTTACTATTTGAACTGAATTCGTCGATCTATGAGCTCAAAAATAACACGGCCGTTTTAACTTTGGACGCTAGTCAGATTGCCGAATCCAGCAACGTATAGGAGAAGCCGATTGATATGGCGCGCGTCAAAACTCTTAACTTTGTTTACGGAGAGGCCATTATTGCTTAATCCGCGCGCCTTATTACTTGGGTCTTGCTATACTTACTTAATTAATAACTAGTTCAAAAGGTACTTTAATACAAAATGCAGTTCAAAGCGGTTCCCTTTTTTAACCGACTTCAAAAAACGATGAGGTTCTCAATTCGGTTGTATGCTTTTTTAAATAGGTATCTATCGTTAAATTTAAAGTATAACAATTATTTACGAGTAGCGCTAGTCGACACGTTAATGTCCTCTTAACTGAATTCACGAAAGCAACAAAAGCAATCTGATAAAACAGATACCACGAGTAATGTACCTAACGCTTTTGGATAGGAAACATTGCCATTTATATTGGTATGATATCGGGTTGGCACATTCCAATGCTGGCCGGACCTGGGCAACTCTTATTTCCTTCCTAATCAGTGCCCAACATTTTGGAGAACAAAACGGTTGTTTTTAAGTTTTTACCGACTTGAATAGAAGGCAGGAGGTACTCAGTTCGTCTGCATGTTTGCTTGTTCTTTTTAGGGTTCCGTACCCAAAGGGTAAAAACGGGACCCTATTACTAAGACTTCGCTGTCCGTCCGTCCGTCCGTCTGTCACCAGGCTGTATCTCAAGAACCGTAATAGCTAGACAGTTAAAATTTTCACAGATTGTGTATTTCTGTTGCCGCTATAACAACAAATACTAAAATAAAAATAATAATAATAATAATTAAGGGGGGCTCCCATACAAAAAACGTGATATTTTAGCCCTTTTTCATGGCTACTTGTTTTTGTTTTTTTTTAAGTATGTATGTTCCCCGATAACTCTTGACCACGTTGGCTGATTTTGAAAATTATTTTTTTGTTTCTAAGCAGGTACCCTGACATTGGTCCCATATAAATTTGGTGAAGGTCTGATGATGAGATCATAATCATAATAATCATAATCATTTATTTCGTCATCATAGGTAGGTTATGTACAGGTGATATGTATTACAAAGTGGAACAACCATGATGTACCTTTCGGCGTACGATAAATTACAAATAAAATGTCACAAACTTAATCCTAAAAATAATAATGATGTTAAATAATAAGCAAACAGATATAACATTGAATAAAATTGCGATATGTCAGGTGTAACAACATACCCAATAATTATTATTATGTCTAATCAGATTTAATTAATATTAAGGTAATCTTGAACACTATAATAACATTTTTCCACAAGAGGGATCTAGGAGGGATCAAGGCAACTCCAAGAATTTGATAGGCACGCATATGCCGATTTCGGTATTTTCTGTAGGTAACCAAGCATTGGCTCACGGAAACCACAAATTGTGGCATAGCAAGTACAAAATTGGAGTCGGTTTTTTTTGGTATAAATTATTTTCCTTAGGGTTTTTAGCCGGAGCTGCAGTGGCCCTCGAGGCACTGATTTTCGGTCCCGCCTACGTCAGTGCAGTAGAAATATTGATTCTGAATTCTGAAAGAGATAACGGTTATAGGAATGACTAAATGTTTAGTCAAACTTACCTATTAAAACCACACAAAAACTGAACACAAAAAAAAAGTAATAAAAAAATCATTTAGCTAATAGACCAGGGCATTTTTACAAGTCAAAGCATGAAAGCAAATAAAAAAAAGCTGTCTATAATAATCATGATTTCAAAACTATTAAATAGGTACAGTCGACTACAATATCTTTATTCACTTAATATTAAGGTCGTGGATTCATATTTTTGTTACTTTTGTTGGATCGATTTCTTTCTTTTTGTAAGATCGACATCTTACAAATGCTTCGGTTTCATGGCATCGATGAGTTCCCATCCTCAGAGTGAATATTCACTGCGGTCGGTGTTCAGACACGTGTCAAACTCGCGAATAGCCAGGACTCGAGCGGGTCCCCGCGGGCCAGCTCCAGCTGTCACAACTCGACTTACAGTCGAATCACAAGTTGAGAGCGCCCGCGTCAGCCTGTCACCTGTCAGCGGCTCACTTGCTATTGTTTCTAACGAAGGATATTTAGTTATTAAGTTTAGCTTGCACAATTAAAAATGGACCGTTGCGCTGACACTTTGTGAGATAGCCACCGGTGTAGTAAAGCCCAGTTGATATGATAATATTGATAACCAAGTAATGTTTTATTTATTAAAAAATAATTGATAACCGCAATCAGCTGTTCTTATTATAACATTTATTTTATAACAATTGTTTCTGATGTCGTTCTTATACGTCTCCGTCTCCTACAGGCGGAAATGAGGAAGCAGATTAACTTGCCAGAAAGGGTGCAGATACACCCCTCAACGTCACAGTAACATTATGTGACATACTCGTGACCAAACGTAAAGTAAGCTCTCTACTAAATAATAAATCAAAATCCATCGAGTTATGAAAGTACATGAAAGAAGTAAAACAATGGAAAGCTTTAATAAATGTCTGCAATAGCCTAGGGAGGCACGTCATGCAACCAGAGGAGATACAACATGGATAGGTTCAACAGATTGCGGCCCAAAGAGTTTGGGAATTCCTAGAAGCAACGAGTATAGTAAGGGTCTAAGGGACTATAGCGCTACCACAATAGATCAATTTCCGGTCGAGGCGGCATATAAAAGGTCCACAATAAATCAAGATTGAAGGCTAAGTTTCGACCCTCAGGGCATTTATCAAGACTTTCCAAAGGTATAAAATCAATGACGTGAGGGTAAGTGATGTGTGTGATGTCACGGTCCTGGGTTCGCATCCCAGCAAGGGCTAATATTTTAGTGAAGAGCATGAATGTTTGTCACCGATTCTTCTATGATTTCTACGTGTTTTAAAGTTTTATTGAATATATCGTAGGGTACTACCCATAACACGAGCCTTATTGAGCTTACTACGGAAGTATGTAAGTTGATTTGTGTAAGATTTGTCCCTCTATTGTTTTTTATTCATTTTATCGTACCCGGTAATGGTTGATATTGCTGCGTATACTAGAGATTTAATAGTTACCCAGGGAACTAACATAATCCCATCTTCATCAGCCTATGCAGTAATTATATGTCCCACTGCTGGCCACAGAGCCCTCACGTGCCTTAGTATAATCAATTAAAAACAAATAGTCCGTACCAATTTGACAAGCTTAAGTCGGTAAGCTGGTCGTAAGTAGTGCGCGTTACGCGCGCGCGGGGCGGGGGCGATTATAAACACTCGGTCGACGCTAACGCGATTTAAGGCTCTGCCCTGCGCCTGCGGTGCAAGACACGGGAGGCAGCGGGCGGGGCATATTTTAAATCTCCAATGTCTACAGAACACTGGTCATAGCCAGCTCTCATACTGGTAGCTATTGTGTCCAGTGAACATAGATAACCCCCTCTAGATGGCCCCTATGAACGATTTAGTTCGAATCAAAAGTCACCAAGGTTAGCGGTATGTGCGGGTCGCGGGGAGGTCGGTAACGTCGCTGCCATTGGCTGTTTCATAGAGCGCGCGCTTGGGTTCAACATGGCGCGCGCGGCGTAGGGATGGGACGCGTTGTTTATTACCGGCTTTTACCGGTAATGCCATTTATTTTAGGGTAACAATTTTAAATAGCGTATATGCTCATCTATTAATTTAGTATCTAGAATAATATTTTTAGGCAGCGCATAGTGTAATGTAGTGTAGGTCGATTCACAAGAGCTGGCGCGGAAAATGTATGAAACTGTCATTAATTTCATAGACATTCCGCGCCAGCTCTTGTGAATCGATTTACACGGTTACAGCACTGGTGAATGTAAAAATTGCGGAATATTTTGACGACCACTTTGGCTTAGTTGGTAGTGGTCCTGCCTACGAAGGCGGAGTTCCCGGGCTCGAATCCCGGCTAGAGCATTTATTTGTGAGATGAACTAACACGAATATTTGATCCTGAGTCTTGGAAGTTTTTCTATAGAAATAAATTTGTTTATCTATATAAATAAATACAGTAGAACCACAAATATCAGTTACATCGGCAATCTTCGTTCACGCCGACGAGTGCAGACAAGTACCGAATGAAACCGAATGTACGACCAATTCAATAAAGACCTTGTTGCATTATACGTAAGGTCAAGGTAGAATATGCAATGACAGTTGAACTAGTGCTCTCGTGCTTCGCGCAGCCAGACAAAATGGCGATCGCCGGCGTCGCGCGTAAATTGTTGGCCAATGGCTGTTGAGGAATTTACCCACGCAAAGCACTGCCTTGTGATTGGCTAAAATGTTTTCAAAAAGTTTGCTCACCAAGACGATTCGAAAATCCCAATTGTAATGGCTCCTTCTCCAACCGATTCCGAGATCCCTTATACTTCTTCGAGGTCCAGCATAGGGTCCACCTCGTGACACTAGTCCTAATTGCTCACCAAGACGAAACGAAAAACCAAATTGCAATGGCTCCTTCTCCAACCGATTCCGAGATCCCTTATACTTCTTCGAGGTCCAGCATAGGGTCCACCTCGTGACACTAGTCCTAATTGCTCACCAAGACGAAACGAAAAACCAAATTGCAATGGCTCCTTCTCCAACCGATTCCGAGATCCCTTATACTTCTTCGAGGTCCAGCAAACGGTCCACCTAGTGACACTAGTCCTAACTGCTCACCAAGACGATTCGAAAAAACCCAATTGCAATGGCTCCACCTCTAACCACTTCCGAGATCCCTTATACTTCTTCGAAGTCCAGCATAGGGTTCACCTCGTGATACCAGTCCTAAATGCTAGGGAAATCTATGTCCTACTTAGTGGTAATACTGTTACTAATTTGTTATTTCATTAGATATTACATAGCAATAAATATGATACAACCGGTTAATAAACTTTATAATAAAATAAAACTACACATTAACTACTTCCAAACTAAATATTCCATTCTACTACATTGATATATACCCGTATCGTACCTATAGCGTATAAATAAAATAGAACGAGACACTAATTTACTACATTACTACTTTAATTAAAAGAACACTGGCAACACTGACAGTTTAATGTAAAATAACTAATGACCTTTTCCAATAGAATTTCAATATTAATAAAACAGCGCAACAAAACGCGGACGAATACATAATTAATTGAAATCGAGACTTCTACGGTAATGTCGAAAGCGTCACTGGCACATCACTAGCCCGAGCATGTACTTTCGTCAGAAGGGAGAGTATATTGACATTTGAATTGGTTGGAAAGGGACAAGAATACTTCTGTACTTCTTACTGGCTAATGTAAAATGAACTCCGCCTGGCAGAATAAAATATGCCTTTTGTAATTAATTTAACTTATCTGTGAAATGTTATTCCGTCATTCTTGTACTTTGCTGTTCGAGAGCTTTTCCCACATAACTTTACACAGCAAAATACCATTTCTAATGGATAAAATCGATTTTCAATGCTCGTTTATCTGACGTACGTATAGATCGCGAACCTGGACGAGTCTGACTGAGAGCGCGAGGCGTTTTTGCTTACATGTACTAGTGGTACATAGGTGAGGTGACCGCACGTCGCCCTATAATCTCCATCTAGAGGGGGTTATCTATGCCAGTGAATAAGTTTGGATATCCAAAGAAGCACGCTAGCCTTCAGAGCACTTTAAATAGTTGTATTTATGACTGTTGCTTTCCCGTCTTGTGTTTTGAAAAGATTAGGTATTCCTGGGTCCGTTACATCATTAACTTTGCTTTCATTAGTGCCTTTACCGGGTGCTAACAGTACTATCCTAATAAATCCCGCCACCTACACCGGGCACACATAGGCAATAAGTGAATTAACGCTAAATTAGGATCCGACTAAGAATTATGGTAGTCGGTTTTGTTTCCGTCATCTGTGACTTGGTGCGCCACTAACGCTACGCGCGACGCGTGTAGTCGACTCGACTCGATCTTCAGACTCGGCGGGGCGGCATCGGTATGTGACATTTTCTTCTTTGACCTGAACTTACTGACTTCATACAGATTTCCTCACTGGAAGGGATACTGTCAGTATTACATTTGTGCCGTAGTAATATCATGCACTGAAGTGCGGCAGTACTGCAATCGTATCGCTCCGTCACCGTGCATCCCGCCCCAATTAAGTGTAGGCGCGAAGTAAAGAAGAGGTACAGATTCTACTGACAGATTTCTTATAGTCATATCGTACTGTCTCCAAACCGACAAGTCAGCAATTCTGCTAACTAAAAAATACAATACCGATTCCGACGGTTGAATACAGTTATTTGTGCTATTCTCAAGTAAAAGGCTTCTTTGTCGCTGTCAATAACGATGATATATATTGCCTGAGCAAGCAAATGACGCCTTACCGCCGCCGCCAGAAGGTACCCTTTTATTTATTCCAAAAAAGTGGCAGAAGTTACAATTATTTTCGCCAAATTGCCACATACATTGAATAGTCCAGCGTATGCGGTGTTGGCCGGAGTCGCGCGCGCCCGAGCCTCGCGCCGCGCTCTAACCCTGCGACTTAGACGCGTTCCCTTGCTTAATTTCGCGGAATGAGCTCTTAAGCGGAGCCCTTTAGTTGTCTTACTCCTGTTCACCTGAAAGGGTCGCTGTAAGTTTAATACGGCTGAGCTGTTGTGTTTATATTGCACTCGCCAGATTGCCGCACGGCGTAGGTGCGCGATATGCGACTAATGGACTTTAATGGTTGTATTTATTTCGATTAAAACATTTCTTAGCTCATATTTTAATCTATTTAGATTCATCGGTGATGAACTGATGAAATTAGGTACATACCTATTTCACTTCATAATTATACTTACCAAATTGGCCGTCTGTTATCTTCACTTAGATCATACATACATAGATAAATACGGGTTGTGTTATGGATACTAGGCGACGATGTATTTAAATACATAGAAAACATCCAAGTCTCAGGAACAAATGTTTCTGCTCGGCACCACGGAAACAGAAACAAATGCCCTTACATCAAAGATCATACATATAATAAGAGATATGAACCCGAGACCTCTATCTTCGGAGACAGTGTCACTACCAACTAGGCTAAACAGGCCGAAAAATACATTATGTGTGTTTATTGTGGTGCTGTACGTTGATTTTGCAATATTTTGTTCCTATTCTATACTACTTATATTGCAGTGACAAGATCCCACTTGTACTCCATCCCGTAGTGGAGTCCTACGACTCCCTAGACTACGGGAAAGAACGGAGGTGCTGCGAGTATTCAAACCCGGCAACCACGGGGATCATCAGATCACTTTGTCAGTATCAAATGGAAACTATTTGTAAAACGCAACCGTTCCAAGAGTTTATAATCTCGTGTAAAACAAAAGAAAACTTGAACCATTCAGTTTTCAGTTATTGCCGGAGCGAGTGCGAAGCGTTTCCGTTTCAGCTTAGGCAAAAATGATTTCGTATGTCTGTCCGGCGGACGTCCAGATGTCCGGCTGTTCTCACCTATAGATTGCATTTCTCAACCGATTCTCGTGAAATTTTGTGAGCAGGGTCGATAATTGACCGAGCGAGCGAAGTGTCGCCGTTTGTTTGTTGAGTTTTTTTACGATTCAGCTTTTGGAAAATTTTCATAAAGGCGGAGCCATGGGGGTTGAAAGCGTAGGTAATAAATATCACCGATGTGGTAAGCTGTAGACCTTACCCGCTAGTAGTATTAACTATAGAATTTAAGTAATCGGGCACCTATACAAGGTGGAATATCGCTCGACATGTTTCAGACCGGTTCGCGGTCCTTAATCATGAGCACCTATCGCGGCGGCGGTTTTTTAGCACCTTATATAACAAATAAATTATTAATATCTGTAGATTTCGATATATTTTATGATTGGCACGCTGAACCAGCTGTGCAGTGTGCACTTACCTTGACTGCCCCTAAACTTGTGTTTTTACCATAGATAACCTCCACTCTATTGTTTTTACTAACCATATACGAGTAAGCCTGTTCGACTACACATTGACCGGTAATTGCTTTCGCAAAACGAAAGATCGCTGAGCAGATAACAGACAATCGTCCGCAACGAACTATACCGGGTATATTTACCAATCTTTACCCGTCTCTAGTTGGGACTTAGGTCAATCGTAAAAGGCATTTGGCAAGTTGACTTCGTGGGTATAGCTTTCATTCCTATGCTCCCTTTTGTGTGCCTGTAAGCGTGACACTGATGGGGAGAAAATCGAGTTGTAGTTGCAAACGAGTCACAGGAAATTTCAAACTAGCAGCAGCGACATTGTCGTATGCGGCGCATTTTGATCACAACATGTCTGTAATAAATTGTAGATAGATATTAACTTGTTAGGGTAGTTGTCAGTGAAAAGTCAATTTGAAAATGTGTAATTGTATTATAATTAGTATTTTTCGTAACTACCCTTAAACATAAAAAGGGCACATAAGACCAATTCGTCCTTTGAACAATAATAACGCTGGATGCGGCCTAAAATTAGCTCGAACCAACCTGACATTTCCATAAAAACTGCCACTATTCTTGTTTAATAAATTAATAACAATTAAACGGACACTGGAGTTTTATTGATTCCAGCGTGCCGCCTGACATCGCCACGCGTGGTTCGATTCGAGGTAGATTGACTACACGGAATCACGTAGTTCACAGCTGTGCCTCATATATACGGACAGTCAAACCAATCTAGTTCGAGTGTAGGACAAGAATGCCGCTATTTTGGAGAAAATTGAACATGACAACGTGTCAATTCCGACTGTCAAATCACAGTCTTTCTGCGATTCAGGATAAGGGTACGTTATACAGCCTTTGAATTTTGAATGAGGATTTAATTTTCTTGAATTGGAATTATTTCAAAGAAAATTGAGTTCTTGCTTCTCAAATATCTATACAAAGATCGCAACAACGCTATGATTGAAATATAAAAGCGAAGGTAATTTGCATTCCGGAAGGATTTCCAATACGCGCGGAACAACCGGCCGCTAATGGATTCAGACAACGTATCGGCGGTGAAATAAGAATTAAGCGGTCCTTGTGTCGGCGTCACGCCACGCCACGGACTTCCATTTCATTCATCACTTCCACATCCCAATCGCAGTTTAACATTTTTACTGCCAACAATTTCGTAGCGCTGCGCTCGCTAGATGTAAGCGGCGAGCACCCGCCGAGCGGGCTCCTGAGGGCCTGCTTCGAACTTCGACAATCGAACTTTGTATCGTGCCATACCTTTCCGTCATATAGTGTGTAACACGAAAGTGACGGCACGACACGAAGTTCGATTTTCGAAGTTCGGAGTAGGCCCTCTGGCACTGGAAGTGTGTGTTTCGCGCACTTAGCTCGGCATACGTGATGGATACGAGCGAGCAAAACACATACAAGCCTTATTTACACACGTACGAGATTCGTATGCGAGTTTCACTACACTGCGCGTTTTGACAGATCGATTGAACTCGTTAACCCACGGTAACCTGCAATGTAATGAAACTCGCCTGCGAGAAGTGAGGAACGAACATAGCCGGGCTGCGCGCATGGTGCAGCAGTATGAGAACTTGAGAAGCCTACTAATAACTGCCGTCGAAATGGGCTGAACGTAAACACGGTTAAAAATCTGTTTTTATAACACGACACACACATATAACATTGTTAGTGGTAAACAACCATACGGCCAGCTTGATAAGCAGAAGAGACCGCAGGGTCTTGCAACTTCAGATGTCTCACAAGCTCGTTGTCCAACTGATTTGTCTAAACTTCTCCTCAAAATATGAATCGTCACGGTTAAGTTATTATGAACAAATTGGAGGTGCGTTCAGTTTATAATCGGTTTTAATCAAACAGTGTGATATTTAAAGCTTTCTCGAGCAGAAATGTATTACAAACATTGCACTTCAATTGGTTTGACGTATCAAAGATGATGCCATGACGGCTAAGAGGTTATCAAGCAATTAAAACATGCGTGATAAATCTGTGTTATGAACAGAGTTACGATTACTTACCAAGTGTTTTATTAAAAATGGTAAGAAAAGTAGTCTAGCTAGATACACTGCATCGTTTCCTGACTAGCCGTGCTAGCTGCTCCGATAATTTCATTTCGTAATTTTCGTACCGGCACGACATTAATCAATTTCTTGTACATCTCGACCGTTAACTTCGGATCCATTTGTAAATTTAATTCCGTAAGTCTGCGATCCGCGCGGCTACCTGCGCCCATCCGCTAATCAGATTTCGTTTACAACAGTTTCAATTTATTCGGGAAAGTTTCGCAATTGGAATTGAATTATGTTTTTTTCGTCACTTCAACAACGAGGGGCTCCTCTGGTTTGCTAATGAAGTTTAACGCACTGTATCCGTGGTTTGCGGTGCCCTTCTCGACTCGTTTCTTTTGGTATTTGAAAATTAACATATTTGAGACCATGGCAGTGACTCTTTGGAGCGATAGTGTCACGCCACGGGATTGATGTTAGGTCATGTCTATGTTGGGGTGAAGCGGGGCGATCGGCTGTGACGGCGGCACGGTGACGTGTACTGATATATGAGCGTATCCACACTCGTATTCGCGGAAGCGGAAGACTTCATAGTCACCCCTGGTTGGTAGCGCGGCAGATACGTGAACGCGCCCTTAAGTCTATTTAGGAATGCAAGTCTCAGTTACTGAAACAACAGGTAGGTAGGCAGCATAGTGGGTTAGAATACTTAGAATAGGTAAAGAGTAAGAGATAGCGTGCAATCTGGAAGTCATTTTACGCCGTGGCGTCTGGGGCGTCAAATTTATTTGCTTCATCGAAAAGGGCAAAGAGTAATGAATAGGTTGTGAGGAATGTAGCGAGGCAAGCGAGTGGAGTGGCGACGACTCTGCGGGGCTAATCCCGCGGAGATTATTCCACCGCATGCGCCTTTGTCATTCTAATGAGCCGTGACCGCGCCGCGGAACAGACAGGCTCATTGCACAACGAGCGGCCGACGTCCGTCCGTTTCCTTTGGCAATACCTTAGAGGCAACTTTTTGCATTACAAAATAATAATGTTAGTAACATTATGTGGAAGTTTGGCTAACTTGGACGTTTGGGACACGGTGAATAGACTGGATTAATAAATGAAATAAATAAAAAAAAACCTTTTATTTCTCGGAAATAAATGAAATAATTGAACTTTATTCTGTAAATAGGCCGCAATGGCACTTTTAAAAGACCAAGGCTTTTGTCTTTTCTGAAGAAGAAGTCTAATGCCGAGACGGAACGCCGAAACCAACTCGACAGTCAGTCATCTTCTCCCAAAATATGTTTATTACAATGGTACTTAATCTACTTTAAATAAGTAAAAATGAATATGAATATCTTAACCTACTTAAAAAAAATACAATGCGTAGTTAAAAAAGAAAACATAATCGAAACTAGCGGGCCGTACGCTTGTTTGTCACCGACGTGGTATATAAAAAAAACATAGGCCTCCCCCAATTTCATCGGGGGTAAATGCCATAATCGCCACGCTTGGCATGCGGGTTGGCGATCGCAGTATAGATCTCCACCACTCTAGGGATGCTGCTGCCCATCTCCCGGTGGTTTTGGTCGTAGTTTTAGGACATACTCGTACCCGGGTAAATTCGATTTAAATGATACTTTTTATTTTGGATATTCTATACCCACAAGTAAATTTTTAACAAAAAAACACCGACTTCAAACTTTGCCAGACCCCATCCTCCTGCTATATAATTTGAGGAGTTCCTTCGATGTAGCCTTACTTACCCCATCCTCTTGGTATATAATTTGAGAAGTTCCCTCGATTTTTCCAAGATCCCGTCATCAGATCCAGATTTGGTGACAATGGGACCAACTAGAAAACACACCCTTTCAAACAAAAAAAGAATTTTTGAAATCGGTCCACTAGTCTCCGAGTAATCGGTGAACATCCAAAAAAAAAATACGACGAATTGAGAACCTCCTCCTTTTTTGAAGTCGGTTAAAAAGGAGGACAATTGACATCGGGTATGGAATCGGGCCCTTGGCGGGAGTGTACGTGGACCAGTCGCACACAATAGCCGTGCCTCCATACTCGATCCTGCGGTTTTCCGGTTACTACCTTTAGCGCTTTGGCACCTAATTCTAATATTTGATGTAGGCAGTAGTTTTATGAAACGCGACTGCCATCTGACCTTCTAACATGAAAACCTACATCTTGTTGGGTTAAGACCGGTGTGTTACCATGTCCTTTCCTTCGCCGAAGGCCTATTCATAAAAATAAAGGGTTGTAATATCAAATGATGTTTCTTACATACGCTTATTTAAAAAAATCTGTTATAGACCATTGGTAGATTCTATCTCGTTGCATTAAGGTTCACGAATGATCAGTGAACTGTGATACTGGTAACAGGAGGCGGGGTTCAACACATACGACCTTCAGAATGAAAGCCTCGCAGACTGCGAGGCTTCGCAGTGCAGTGCTTCTAAAAAACGCTAGTCCATCCGACAAACAAATAAAAAATACGTTAATTTCGCTGAACAGAAATAGGTACTTAACATAAAACACGGTACACTCACAGACTTTAATTGTTGAGCCATTTAGAGCTCACTTCATACTGGACATCAAAGTTAGCTATAAAGTGTCCAGTATAAAGTGAGCTCTAAATGGCTCAACAATTAAAGTCCGTGACCGTACGTACACCAAACAGCGAAGGCACACATTTAGCACCGAGAACCCGATTAACTGTCGGGCAGTCTGTTCTTAGCTGCTACGGGCTACACACAACAAATACGTGGCTACGGCCTACGAGCGTAGCGCGTATAGCACTAGCCGGCAATACAATTCTTAAGACAGTCCTATAATTTATTTATGAAGTTTAAGGAGTACCAACAGCTACAAAAATAATATATGATAGGTACTTAGGTAATAATTCGAAACTATTAAAGAAACTCGCAGATAGAAACTGAGTAAGGAATTTGCTTTGAGTGCATACCACCACCATATCAGCCCTAGGACGTCCACTGCTGGACATAGGCCTCCCCCAATTTCATGGGGGGTAAATGCCATAATCGCCACGCTTGGTATTCACATAATATACCCAAATAATTACCAACAAAAGCAGCGGGTTGTATCCCTGATACTACCTTGTTTCCGAACCGGTGGTAGTTTATTGACGTTCATAGGTGCATGTAATATGCCTGATTTGAAGAATAAACTACTTTTACTTTTACCGCAAAAGTGGATACTACTTACGTTGCCGACCTATTTATTTTTGTGACTGAATAGAATGACCATAAACAAACAAAATAAACCCAAAGATAACAGTATTTCATTTATGTTATAACATTTTTATTTTAACACCATCTAGCGTCAGTGACGGAAGTAAAGTTTAAAACGTTGAGTGTAGGGCAGCCTATTCATACTACAAGCTGTCATCAAAAGAGTATCTACAACTCAAAGCTTACCTAGGTCGTGGAATTATTAATTAGCTGCCATTCCTGTACAATAACCTTAAAACGACATACATGACATAATTTGTAGTGGGAAGTCACCGTACCCAAGTTATTTTAAAAGCACAATAGCTACGAATAGACTTGGCTCTACAGTCTCGTAGGTTTTGAGCTTTATGACGTAATAAAATACCTAGCGTTTGCGTGCCTAGTGGCTGGAAGAACGAAGTTTATCGACTTAATTTGCATGAACCGACAAAATACCCGTAAAGCACAAGATGACTGCTAATTGCATGACTCATCAAACGTAATTGCGACGACTCCTGCTGTCTGTCAGCCGTGTACTTACTTTTAGTAAACCACGCCGGAGGAACACGAATATTCGGCAATCGAGTCTCTTGCCAAATGTTTGACGACATTGGCGTCGGTCGCGTCTCTAAAAATTTATTTTCAAAACTGTATACTTTGTGAAGGCATTCTATTTTTTTTTCATACTTTGCATTCGTCGGTGCGGCATCAGGGAGCTGTCAGTAGGGCCAGTCATCGTCATCAGCCTAGCACAGCAGGCTTCCTCTCATTGATTAGAGGGAGTAGTACCGATCCTTTACTGGATCTATGCATTAAAATGAGCACACCTGATTAAGATTACTTCCGCATTTGGCGGTGCAGGGTTGGTGCGATATCAGTAAGCTGTCGGCTGTGCATTATTAAGTGCCATAGTAATTGGTACAACAGATGTTACTCTCCCGTAATATCAAGTTGCAGCCTGTTACACTCATTATTATCAGCTCAACTAGTTATCAGTTGGTCACGTTATGGATAGTATATCTAAGTTGACAACTCGCTAGATGATACAAGCGATGCAACGTCGGCGGTGAGCGGCGGATCGCAAGCTGACGGCGCGGCGCGGGTTAAGACGGCGGCACGTCACGGGTTCACTCGGCGGGAACTTCGCAGACACCCGGGAGGCAGGCTGCCATAATTTGCCATATACTGAAGATGCGCCAGATACTAAAAGTGCTCCTCTATTTTCTCGGAGGTTAGATCTTACACTTGGATAACAGAGTAAAGATGCGTAAAGTGAGTCTCTGCTGGTTTAGGTATGTGTATCAAAATGCTCAATAACTTTTTTTCACGAAGCAAATTACCTATTATGTTAACTATTTTTTTTACCCCCGGATGTGGTCCGGTTGAAATGTGGTTAAGCGCATAGTTACCCATTAGAGCGGCAGAAGACTGTGAGCGTTTGAAGAAACTACAGAGTGATCGCTAGTAGTAGCGGCTGAGAATGCAAGGCAAAGATTCGTTGGTATGACACAGACATAGCGCTGTCCTGGAAAAACAGAGGCACGGGTTCGTTTCCCGTCTGTAGCTGCCTTACGAGATCACGGTAAATTTTTTCTTTGTACGTTTAGTTCTCTGTATCAAATAATCGAATACAGAAATAGCTTAACAACTTTAGATTTCAGGTCTACACGTAAATGAAAAAATCTGAACGACGCGACTACGCGCGCTGTCCGTTTTAGAATCAGTAGCGTCTGCACACTATTACATAAACACTTCGACAGTGGATTCATGACTGAGACCTGCAAACCTCATAACAATCCACATACTGGTAAGCAGTCATTGTATGAACTATGCTTCGAATTTACTATAGTTAAATAAGATTTGTTATTATTATATAATAATAAGTTATTATATAATAATAATAATAATAATAATTTATTTTATGCCAGAACAAGTTAACAAGTAAGTACATTTCATTAACTACTCTAAAATGACTTAACTAAACAATGTGCCGCTGTTACTTGTAATAGGTATAAAATATAACCTGTGCTACAAGTACCAGCTATCCTTCCTTACTGACTAAATATAAGTAGGAGACAGACATGACAGAATTAGTTAATGACAAAAGGTAATTTTCCGTTAATAAATGAGTTATGTATATCTTGCTAAAAGTAAATTGCAAAAAGGTGAGAAGTGAGAGCATGGATGTGTGTGCGTGCGTGTGTGTGTGTGTGTGTGTGTGTGTGTGTGTGTGTGTGCGCGTGCGCGTGCGTGTGCATGTACGTGTGCGTGTGTGTGCCTGCGTGCGTGTTTGGTTTGTGTATGTTATTTTATGATATTGGACTCAGTAGCTTTTCAGTACTTTCATAATTTAGACTTAGTAACCAAGTTTCCACGATTTGCTTGCATACATATTTGTTTTTAGAATGTATACTTAACATTTTATTTACTTTATTGTAAAGGAAGCATCCAAGGTAGTAATAAAATCGTCTGCTAAAAGCTGTTCTGCAAGTGAATGTAGGATGGAGTATTTTAGTACGTTTGCTTCGGTGCCTAATACTTTTTTCAGTCGAAGACTGTTGGGGCTCACAGTGTTTTTTTAGTATTAATTGATGTACAAATAATTGACGAACCGTGAGTACTTTACAATGTTTGTATAGGTTTTCAGTCGGGTAACGGTATGGTATTTGTATCTTATTTAAGTGTTTTTTTAATTGGATTCTAATCATGCCTTAATCAAATCAACAACATCTAGATTAAAATATTATCTGAAGTTGATGCATGCAGCAATGCAGCGTGGCGGCATGGCACCAATGGAGGTTTGGCCTCTAGAAGATACTCCAAATTCCTGTAATCTAACACAGAAAAGATAAATAGGATCCTAAATCTTGATTTTGAGCCAAGAACGTTATTTTCATTGGTTGAGCTACTTGTCACTGAACCGGGATGGAGCCGTATCCTAGTTTCGTGACTCGTCGGCGCTAAGTGAATAGTTGCGGGTAAGTTGCCCTAAGCCGCTAAGTAAGCCGCTGTGCCGGCGAGTTGCCGCCCACTCGCCCACGAGTGGACTTGAACTCAACGCTGCACACACACTCGAGCCATCTGAAGACATCTACAGGAGAACAATTTGAGGAGATTCATTCCAATTCCATTTCGTGGTTTTAAACATGGTAGACATATTGGAATTCGAAATTTAGGTACGAGTATTAAACATTTCACACACCAGACATCAGATCGACGTCGACAGACGCCAGAGGAGATTGACTTTTCAGTTAGACGATTTTCAAACCTGTCTCAACTAGATTTTAGTATTAGAGTAAGTAATTGCCCCATTCACACGCAGTCGCTCACCTGTATGGATATGAATTAGGATTGAAGTTATTGGGAACTAGGACGTTTACCTTAGTTCCTACTTGTCTGCCCCTGGAAAAGTGACAGGTTAGAATTATGAACAGAACCATCCATCATAATCCTAGCGTGATTCCCAGTACAGTTGCATCCTGAAGGATGCCTGGGGTCTGCTACCTAATCCCAAGAATTGGCGTAGGCACTAGTTTTTACGGAAGCGACTGCCATACCAACCAAAGGGAGAAACTAGACCTTATTGGAATTAGGCTTGTCAAGTGAGTGAGCTATTTGACTGTTAGAAGTTCTCAACCCGCCCGAAGGCCTCTAACTTGGCTTAACTACTGCTATCATAGACATCAGCCGGGATCAACGGCTTAACGTGCCTTCCAAAGCACGGGAGCGCTCACTTAGTAACCACTCAAAGCGGTCAACCATCGAAGGACTGACAACGCCCGACATTGCGCAACGAATTAATTATGAACAGAAAACCTTGGGTCACATAAATATTTTCATATCGATATTTGGTTTAAGACTTTTTGTGCTTTAGACAAGTTTGTTGCCAGAAATATAACAAGATTTGACTCAGGCACTAGTTTTTCGACAGCAACTGCGATCTCACCTTCCACTCAGAGAAAAAACTAGACCTTACTGAATAAATAGAAGGAGAAACTATGGAAGGCTATAGAAGTCTAGTACGAATAGGTACGAAGTTTCAGAAAGACATATCGCTGGCTTAGACTATTTAGTAAGTTGCGCGCGGAGGTGCAGATCGCTCCGCTGTCTAACAACACTTCCTCATTTACTTGTCTGTTAAACTCAAATTCAACTCCGCGCGCAACTTACTTAGTTCGAAAAATGACATTGTCGGTTGCAGTGCTCGCTGCCATAACAATATGCGAATACAATTATGTGACCCTAGTGAAAAAGGGTATAAGTGCCGTACAATTGTATAGGACTTGCACCCCTTTTCACTAGAGCCACAGAATTGTTTTCACGAGTTTGCTTGCGCAGGCGCACCCACTTTAATGAAAGATCGGAGGATCTACTGATCCCCATCTCCCCACTTGTTACCATCGAGTTGTTACTTGGGTGATAGGAAATTTCTATGTAGTTTCTGTCAAATGCTTAAATACAATCATAAAGTATTACACTCTTGTATCAATTATCTGTGTAGGTAATTATAGAAGCGAGAATAATATTTAATATACATATATAATTATAATATACATATATAAGGCATTTATTTTCGAACCGTGAGATCTGCGAGAAGACAAAGTACGGTTGCCAGTTTTGTTGTACTTTTAGCACCACCCAGGGTCACGTGTAGGGTAACGGTGGGTACTCCCTACGGACGTAGTGCAACTTCGACCCCCCTTATCAAGTGAGTGGGCAACTTGACTGTTAGAAGTTCTCAAGCCGACTGCTGTCGTAGACAGCAACCGGGATCAACGGCTTAACGTGCCTTCCAAAGCACGGGAGCGCTCAGTTAGTTTAACCACTCAAAGCGGTCACCCATCCAAGAACTGACCTGCCCCCACGTTGCTTAACCTCGCATACCGCACCCGGTACGCGGGCGCCGCTGGGCCACGAGCGCTCCATAATATTTAATAATACCTATACATATTTATAAATGTGGTTGCCACATTTTGTTTAGTACCTATATTTTATCAACTCGAACTAGGACGATATCCTTCAGTAAGACTAAAGAGAAATAAACGCTGGTTCCTGTAATTGGCAAGAAAAACGCCAGTTTCCATTGTTGACTAGACTCGTATTGTCACTGTAACTTTATAGCACATCTACGAAATGTCCTCAATGTTTTCCCGCCCATCGTCCTTGACTCGACGCAATGAAAACAAGAAATAAAGCTTCCAGTTCACGATAACGTTCACACAACTCGTCACGCCGACATATCCATATCTCACCCATCTATTCAGACAAATCGCACTTTGACGATCCAACCGGCGGCTGAGTAAACATCAAGATCCCTCCTAATCCATGCGTCCCTGTTTACGAAACTACGTCGGTGCGGGACGGAACGTCGACTCGCGGTGGATCCCAGACGCTGGCCGGCGGCCAAATACGGCGGGCAAGTGTCGGCTCGCTATTCACGGACATGATTTATATAGCGCTCGCTGAGGAAATGCAGATCTCACTCCAGAATGTAATCAGAACAGCGGGAGATATACGCCCCGGCTGCAACTGCCCCACAGCCGCGTGGGCTCCACAACACCAACATTTCAGTAATTTATAGGCAAGCTTGTAGCTAACAACTTAGTTTCAATTTCATCCCAAGCTCATTGGAATACCAATGTGTCGTCGCTCTCATATACACATATACGAGTATGTACCAAGAATAAGCGCATAAACTACATACGACTCACATATCTTATCTCAGTAAGTGAGAAACGCGTTGGGTCCGAAATGGACCTGTTCTATAGTCTCTCCTTTGTTATCCCGCGACGCAATGCAAAAGAGGATTTGTTATTATTATTATTTATTTCTTAAGCATACAACGAATTTACCAATAAATGCAAGTCCTGCAAAACTGTTTTATACGGTTTGTCTGCAGGAAGACTTTTCAAACACTATAATATTAATGTTATACAAATTTTGTTAGTCACAATAGTTAAATAATTCTATGGCAGAGTCTCTAATTAATGCTTTTTTAGTTTTCTCTGAAATACACTTTTATCTTTCTCGAGATGGATGTCCTCGGGTAAGCTGTTGAGTATATATTTTTTTAATGTCCTGTCTCCGTAATAATTATTAACTCTGGGCACATGAAACTTACCCGCGGAAACCGATCTCGTACCGTGTTCGTGAGTAGTTCTATGCAGGTCATTCTCCCAGCTGTTATGGTTGTTAATAGCCAAAAGATATTTATGCTTTAAGGAGACGGGAAGTAGACGGCACGTTAGTAGGACGGGAGTTTTAACAACATAACAAATAACAAACTGTTGAGCAGTTTGGCGAAAATGAAAGTTACCCACTTACGTCTTAAGTCACTTTTTGGAATAAATAAATAATAAGTTTCACATGTGTATCTGTATGTGTATGTATATGTGTCTGTGGCATCGTAGCTGTTTTTTTAATAAATTTGATGGCGGAGATGGTTCTTAACTATGTTTGGTGGATATAAAAGCAGTCGTCTCCAAGATAATCAGCTCTCAATGGATCTATTGACATGATGTAAATCAATATTGAAAGTTAAAACTAAGAATCCCTAATTTTGATTATGTTTTGTTTTAATACCATTTTCTACAACACTCACTAAATGAAGGTCTCATGATGACCAGCTACTTATGAAAGGATCCAGGTACTTCCATTTAGATTTCATACTTGAACACTCTCCAGCAGTACTTAGCGGTCCCCCAAGGCAAATATTCTACTTGAATCAAACGTGAAGGGTCAATACGCAGATATCATTATTTTCGTTTTAAAGGGTCGGGACTTGATTAAAGTTTAAATTAAGTTTTTATTGCTTATTGCATTGGAAAGCATCTGTTCCGGTTAATCTGTAGGTATCGGAAAGAAATAATGTTCTATAGATATAGATAGATGTTAGATAGAGTCCAGTCCTCGAGCTGACACAGTCTCAGGGACTTCCTTCCTAAATATATACCTTGTTTGAGAACGCAGGTCTCTCTTCACCCCGATTCAGAGTTTCCCTTCTTCTTTGTATGTCTGTCTGTCTGGATGATCGGCGACATTCCGGATGTCTCTACAGGTCGCATTTCTCAACTGAAATTTTGTGAGCAGGTTCGATAACTATGTGCTATTTCAATGTAGATTCGGTTTTTGAAAAATTTACAAAAACTGAACCGACAAGAAAGATCCATGTAATTATAGACACCCTAGGTCTACATGACAGGGGGCCACTAGTATTACGTTTCGAGACATTGTCTGTGCAAACCACAGTCCGAACCCGCGACCTCGTATGTGAAAGTCACACGGCTAATCCTCACGATCGGTTTTTACAGGTTAGGAATCACATTACTACGATTCGCAGTCATTCCCCAAGAAAAATACAAGAGGACAGAGAAAGTTTTAAAAATTCTCGTCTATACATTGCCAAATCCATCCTTTTTTAACCGACTTCAATAGGAAGGAAGGAGGTTTTCAGTTAGTCAGCTTGTTTGCTTTATTTTTATATATTGACCTACTCCCTACCTATCTATAGAACTACTTTACTATGTTTTATTAGAACGATGTATTAAAAATTTACTTAGTTTAATTTTTTCTTTTAGCGTATAACATGTAACCAAAAATATTTTAAATAAATCAGTCTGTTGCGAGTATCCGATGTGTTTTAATACTACGGACAAAAGAAAAACTCAGGACAAACTAGATAGTTCTATAAGAAGTGAACACTCCTCGTGGATACTCGTACCTACCACGATCGGTAGCTGCGCCGCAGGTAAACAGTAATTGTATTCCTAGTTTACCTATCTAGTGCTTGGCTATATTATTGTACTTATATACCTGTTGCATCAGTTTTCTATTACAGCGGCCATTAATAATGCATGTGCCTCGACCGTGAGGTCAATTGTTCACTGTCGTTTTCGACTCTAATCACATTTCCATCTGGCTCGAGCGCTTGCTCGCACGCGCGTCTAGCTAATGCGTGCGCGAAACATACCTAAACATGATCGACTGATCGAGATGTAAAAGGGATGACCTGTATTGAGGCCCGTATCGCGCGTGTTGTCTTCTCATTACGTACGGACGCCGTCGGGCGGCGGCGCGGCGCGGCGCGGTATCGCGATGAAGCGTTATCTTACCGGCGAGAATAACATCCACCCTTTACTGCTTATCATGTCGGGTCAAACGATACGTTGAGTTTTCGCAACAAAGCGGGAAGCTGCGCGTGACTTACTTGAATAAGTCGTTCTGTACTAAAGCTTTTTTGAGAAGAACCCTCCTAAAACCATATCAGTTCCACAAAATTTATAAACTCCCATATTATTTTCGTCTCTTGATTTAGACAGGACCCTCGCAATGGTCAACCACTCATTCGCCTTTGGCAACTTTGGTTGCCTGGCCACACAAGGCTGGCTTATTACAAGGGAATAGAGTTCAACTCAAAATTCAAAGCAAGCGAATGGCCAACACAATAGTGGATCAACAACATTTCTTAGTATCCATCATTCGCTTGTTTAGTGCTCCCTGTGGACGCATACAAAAATTGTAAGGCTTTTTGAAGCCTAACTTTGACGCTGGAGACATATACTTAGGTACCTACATATATAGAACATCTTTGAGACATCATTATGAATCGCATGATTTGTACATAATGAAGATGTAAATAATCCATTACATATTGTATTCTATATAGGAAAGACGCCTAGTTACGAGCATTATTCCTAATTTTGACCCTGAATGTGAGATTTCTGCGGCACTTCATCTCACCAGCGGACTCATTCCCTTTTTTCGTAATCCCTAAATTCGTAACAATGCTTCGAAATGCTATTTCCGAATTCCATTCTAGTCTAACGAAACGGTCAGTTATGCAGCTATCCGCTAGCTGATCCCAAAACGACTGAAAAAATCGTAAATGAAATAGAATAGCCACAGCAACCAACAACGGTTAAGTCTGCAGGACTCGATCTAAAGACGTAAATAGGGATATGCGCGGGCAGCGCGGCATTACGGGACTTTCCTAACGAATTTATAATTCCGCGCGGAAATAAAAACGTAATCCCGCGCTGGCCCGCATAATTAAGCAGTTACCGCGCCGGCCTGCCACAGTATAAGGAGTAGTTGCTCGCTATAAATATGTACCTACGCAATGAGGCTCGTGGGTGCGCGACTTGCACGTCAACAAGCAAATACGGTAGAATAGAATACAATATCTTTATTCGTGAACGATAGGTATCGTATGTTCGTTTTACATTCAGAATAGAGTTCAGCTATGTTCTGCCTTGCGGCGTACAAAATAATTCTTAAAAACTAATATCATTATTTTATCTAACTTACTTACATACATAAGCTTGTTACAATTATATGGATTATTCATTGTAGTCATGCAGTTATTCATTCACCGAATAATAGGCTTTTTTAATTAAATAATTACGTAGTGCTTGCTTGAATTCTCAAATAGCACTTGGTAGTTTTTTTTTTTTTTTTGGGGCCATTCCTATAACACTTTTCGACATGTGTCTCGTCTTTGATGGCGCAGCAAACAATTGGTTTCGTAGCCTATTACTAGAGAAGTATTTAAATTGGTCGGGATTTGATTTTACGAATAATGCAATTTCGAGTATATAGACAAGGAAACGTGAGTATGTTTAATTCTATGAAATGAGGTTTACATGTTTCAATAGGACGTATGCCACAAACGGCTCGTAAGCACTTTTTTTGCGCTCGAAATACACATACACGATTTGTAGAATTACCCCAGAAAATGATTCCGTATCTGAGCGTTGATGATACATACGCATGGTACGCAGTCAGCCATGTTGACTGCGTACCATGCGTATGTATGTACCATGACTGGCCGACTACCTTGCGTAACATGTGCAAGGCGTACGAATATCGACTGAGCTTATGACTTTCAGTTTGACGTTGCCATGATAGATAGATTTTTGTTCAAAACTAAACCCAAGAATTTCGTATTTTCGACTTCTGTAATAGTAAAATCTTTGTAATTAAAAAAAAAAAAAGCCACATGATTCTGCTGATTCTTAAAGTTGGACTTGAAATTAATAATATGTTCTTGGATAAGTTAATTTTAAGCCATTCAATGGATGAGTTTAGGGTTGTATATACGTGCAGCAAGCAAATTTACTGCATGTGTTGGGAAGCGCATAATGTGAAGAAATAAACCAATATTGAATTGTGCTGCGTTCGGAAACATGCGGCAGTCGGGGCCGGTTGATCAAAGCATTTGCTAGTAGAACAGTGTCGGTGCACACATTAGGCATTCACTATGTATACGAGTGTTATTTTATGTTACATATAGAAACATAGCGGCGGTTGCACCGCTAAGTAAGTTGACAGTCTGGAATATAACTCGTTTCAAACAGCACGTATTTGTTTAATATCCTTCCGAATTGCAACCTTCTGTGTAGAGTCCGTAGGGCTAGTGCGGACCTTGAGTTAGACTCTATTATTAGCACCCTACATAAAATAACCTACAAACAGAATAGATAGGGAATGGAAGTGTGACTTACCGGCCACCCAGACACATACGGGCATACGAGTTTATCGTGTAAGGCGCGTTCCGAATGTATACTTGTGCTTCATGCCCCTGTTTTTTGAAGGTGTTTTATGAGAACATGCGGGTACGCATACGTAGCACATATTACGTGCCTTCTTACTGATTCTGTTTACTAACTAAATACAGTTAAATAGGTTTTTACTAACTTGTGAAACATCATAGGAAATCATCGCGTGGAAACTTGCACAGTGCATAAATCTGCATTTTTTTTAAAGGTGTATATATATGTATACATGTATATACATAGGTGTGACTGCCCGTTCCCTCTTAACCATTAGAGGGGGCCTGTGCCCAGTAATGGGACGTATCGAATATAGCCTGATGATGATGATAAAACGTTATCATTTTTAAGGGCTGGGATACACTACTTTTTTTTATTTACTTTGCTAGTTAGGGGTTCGGTCGCCACTGCACGGCCTGTCCGCAAACGCCAACTCTATTTTCATAACCCAAAATTCGAATATGAACAGCATTACAGCAACAACACTCTCGTTTTCTCTCACACGTAATTAAACGTTTTAGAGCGAGCCAGTTACCAATCCAATGCTTATTCGATGTTAAAGTTGTTAGAATAGAGTTCTTTAGTGTGGTCGGAGCTGCTCTCTATAAAATAATTCTTTACTCATCTGATGCTTTGCATGCACATTGCTGTGTTCGAGCTAGAGATTAAAAAATGTATTTGCGAAACTACTTTACTACCAATTTTAAATGTTTTTGTGCCGGTTTGTAAAAAGGATTTTGAAAATATTTTGCTGGGAATGAATGTTGTGGGTGGTTGTAGGTACTTCAAGCAATAACCCGTTATTGCTTTAAAAGAGCCTCGCTTTATCGCGCACTTTGTCTACACGATAACGCAAGAGAGAGCCTAATGCATTGGGTCCCGCAACCTTTCCGTCACTGTCCTATCAATGATTCCAGATAAGTTGGCAGCCCCCGACGGATTTTTCTGGGTTTGTAACTATACCTCGCAATCATACAACCGTTTTTGAAACCTAGTTTTATATTTATGTACTTACTTCGTATATGGTCGGGCGCTTTTAATTGTTTTACAGTACATATGGTGCTATATTACCGCACGAGTGCGGTAATCAGCAGATTACGTGCATATGTCGAAACTTTAAAGAGCCATATGTACTGTAAAACGTTGTACGATACACGTGCGAACAGGTAATTCGCAACTCGTGTCGATTTAAAACACTCCCTTCGGTCGTGTTTCAATTTATCACCACTCGGTGCGAATTTCCTGTTTCCTGCACTTGTATCGTAATGTACTATTATTTTATTATTTTGCAACTAGGTAAAACCGTCGTGAGTTGTTCAAAATGTTTAATTTTATTTTATACATTACAATTCTTAGATGAAGAAACGCGACATGAATGCGATCCGCTGGGTCTCATTTAGCCAGCAAACTTTTATGTATGTGACATCAGTTCCGACGACAAAAATGTTTTCGTAGTCACATTTTTATCGTAATTTCTGTGTTATCGGTTTCACAGTAGAAGATACTTTACACAACATGTAGAACAATGGGCTAACGTCGAGCCATAAGTGATACTTGGTAAGTCCTCACCAAAAAAAGACTTCATATATGGTCACGTCGCAAATGTAAAATTTTAGGCATTGTTAATTGGCCACAGGTGCCTGAAAAAATTGAAAAAGTAACAGTGATTACGGCTTAAACATGAAAGTACTTTTCTAGTCGTGCTGTTATAAAATTATCGGCGCTAACAGCAACAATATTACTCGTACAGTCAGCATCAAAAGAAGCTACGCATTTGACCAGTTGAAAAGTCTTTGTTATAAAGAAATACGAGCTTCTGACCCCTTTACATGCGTAGCTGCTCTACTTTTGATGCTAACTGTACGCATCACCAGCTCCAAGCTCCACACGCCCCGCCCCATCCGTGGTACTCGAGTGCCATTGTCCGCCCGCGCCGGTAATTACTCACGGGCTTGCTCGTTAGCCGCGCGCCTTTTTGCAACCAACTACGTGTTCGTGACAGACACAGCTATATCGAGTTACCGCGGGAGTGGGGTTCAGTAACAAAAGAACAGTACTGCGTTGAGCAGACTAGCAGAATTGCGTGACTGCTTGAACAAGCGCTGAAGCGGCCAGCTCGTACATATACAGGGTATGGTCTGTAATAGGAGCAAAAAATTAAACGGTACACTATTGATCTCTCCAGAAATTATTTCCAAATGATTTTAATTGAAAAAAAAAAAGTATTTTCTGGATTTTTTTCGCAAATGTAGCTTATATGTCCTTTTTTACTCTACTGGAGTGATATTCATAACAATTTATTCAAAAAACACTAAAAATTTATATATTTTTTTTAAAATCTCAAAAATATTCTTTTAAACCAAAAATGCGACAACGATTATGCGTCATAACTTGAAGCAACCTCAAAATCAGCATTGACTGCCGCGCTATAATCTCTGGGTGCCAAGATCCATTACTTGAAGGTAAACTACTACTAATAACTTAAGATCAAAATTTCTCGCAATTGAAAAAAATTAAAAATTTTTTTTGGACACAAGAGGTTACTGCAGATGCTCTAAGGAAGCATCCTTTAAATTTATTGCTCCTATTACAGGCCACACCCTGTATAGCTAAATTTAGCACGTTAATAATTGGGGTTAAAGCATCTCACAGTTGCCCACTAAGCGAGCGAAATTTAGCGAAGTTAAAAGGTTAAATTTCAAATTCAAGGAAACATTTAAAAATTTAATGCTCCGAGCAGGATTCGAACCTGCGACATCTAGCATAGGCCAATCAGCCAATCGCTCAAGCCCCTGAGCTATCGGAATAACCAAGCTCGGGCACGAAATCCTTCACTAGTTCCTTATTACAACACCTTAGGGGAGCGTATCCTGCTCGGAGCATTACATTTTCCAATTTTTCCTTGAATTTGAAATCTGGAATTTTCGATCTAAAGGCTATTTTAGAGCATATCAACTATCATTATACCTACCTTTAAAAAATGTGCGTTGAAAAATTATGCAACTACCCGCACCCCGCAGCACCAGATGCCGCGCGAGCCATCTCGCCGCGAGATAGACTATCCGTCTCTTTTTATGAGTAATTGGTACACGCAGAAACAGGCGGGTAGTTTATCTCGCGACGAGATAGCTCGCGCATGGTCTTGCGCTAGCCGTTTGTTTTGGATTACAGTATCTTTTGCTCGCACGCTTCCACGACTGCGCGTCTAGCTGAAGTGTCAGGGGTAGAATGGAAAGCTATTATTGATTAGGATATATGCGATTAGGATATAAATTGTTTTGTTTAGCATTTACGTACAGGCTACATGCCGCATATCTCGTTGCGCGACTTTTCTGGCGATTATGGCCGGCGGGAGGCGGAAGCAGGAAAATCATATATAACCTAACTTTCCCACCGGCAGCAATTTTTGTAATACATTGCGTGTGATCCCAACTAGCCGCAGTGCGTTGCGCGTCTCGACCGTGCAATGAACACATTGTGACCAGATAAAACGTTTGCCGCGCCGCAAATCTTGCAAAGTCGTGGCCGGGCTGAAAATATTACATGCATACCCCGCAAAACAGATGAAGCCGTTTTCCTGCTGCATCAAACTTTAAGTAACGTAGTTTCCAGAATACTTAAAACCAGCAAAAACCGAACGAGGGCATGCTTTCCGTGCTCCTCATTTCTCGCAATAATTGGCACAAGTTTGCCCCGTCCAAAGAACACGTTTCACTATTCAAAATGTTTGTAGCTCACTAAAGTAACAGCGTTGTTAGCTTTGTTAAATTGTTATTTTATGAAATGTAGGCATCAGGCGGAAGCCTGGAGAATGGTTTTATTTAGTGCTTCCCGCCGCCGGCTTCTAAACACCAATTTACGAGGCAGCCTTCACAATTTTATTCGTCGGCTGCGAGCCGCTTTGTGCACTTATGTACTTAACTTTATTGTATGATAACAACGCGATGTAATAATAAAAGCTTGTGGAAAAGATAAAACAAGCATATCACATGATATACGTCTACAAAAAAAAATTATATCCAAATTGGGTAGGTATGTGATGAAGCGTGACATGAATAAAGTACAATCATCTAAGTGGGAGACGCTTCAGAAGGTCGGTCACAGTGGAGGAAAACAGTTGCATAGGCAAGTGCGTGAAATCAGGTGGCGTATATAGAAGTGGATGCTAAGTGCGACGAGCTAAGGTCAGACCATCTGCGACCATTCATTATAATTATGTCTAATACGAGAATGTGAGCTACGGTCGACTAGAGGTTCACTGTCAAGTGGCGATCGTGGGTTGGAATCCCAGGTCGTACCAATGAGTTTTTCGGAACTTACGTACGGAATATCATTGATATTTACCGTAAGCTTTTTCGGTGAAGGAAAACATGGCAAGGAAACCTTCCGCAGTGTAGTTCAAAGGTGACTACTGTCCAATCCTTCTCATTAGGGGCCAACAATGGGCAGGCCTGTGCCCAGCAGTGAGACGCAACTGTATAGGCTGACTGCATCGAGTTTGAGCGCACTTCACTGCTAAAACCGGCTACGTCAGTCACCACAGAGCACGCCAAGGACGCTCTTAAGACTGTTAATTGTATATAACAGTCACTGTGGCCAAACACGCCTAGGGTATGATGATTATGATGACGTACTTAAAAATTGATACTTATACACATTTTGCCCTGGCAAACGCTTGCAAGTAGACCTTCCTAAAGATGTTTCCGAAGTTTTTGTCATTTCGTGACTCTAAATGTTGAGTCAAGATAAGTGATGTATGACTGAACAACTGATACACGAGCTTCACTGTTCGACTAGATAAAAAAAAGATTCAGACTTTGCTGACTGTTCAAGTGTTCACGCAAAACAATATTCTGTTTTCTAAAGTACAACAGTTAATTCTAAGTAAACATCGCTCACTGACAAGTCCAACAAACTAACTAGACAGAACAAATACTTGGCTGCATTTTGTTTTGCACTCGCACAAAGTTGTGCGATCTCGCTTCTGAGTTTGACTTCCGATTTTCGGCAGAAATTGTTTACGGGTTAAGTATAAGTGTAAACATCCTGTTGCTTTATGTGGGAGCGGTGAGGGGGGAGGGGGCTGTTTGTGTGCGGTGGTAATTGTGTTTGTCATAGTTAACAACGACCTCGGCCTGCGGCGGTACACTATGGTAGGAGGTACAAGCGAGCGGCGGGGAGCGGACGTTTTGGCCAATGGGTCAGGCGACACGAATCGTGAGGTATCAGGCGATAATGGAAACCTTCAAACATTCATAGAAGTAACCACAAATATAATTAATAAATGAAACCTTGAAAAAATAAAAACTACAGTTAAAAACTAAAATTAAAATCTTAACTATAAATAGTAAATTTTATTTAATTCATCTCCAGCCGGGAGCGTGCCTAGAAGGCTCGCAGCGTTGCCGCGCTGGATAGGAGTTATTTTAATCTATCAATTTAGGCCTGAGTGCTTCCCCACGCGTTGAACGAGCCAAAGAATTAACTGAAATTGAACCGAAGAAGGATCGCATTTTGAAATTCAGCCAACCTATCTGACCTCCATCATCATCAGGCTATATACGTCCTAGTTCTGAGTCCTAGTACAGGCTATCAATTTTCCACGTTGGCCGAGTGCGGGTTGGTGCGCGTGTTTACTAAAATAGGTGATAAAGAGGTCGAGGGTGGTCTCTCTCTTTTTTTTGTTCACTTGGTTTTTTTAATAATAGTGAATACCCCGTAACAGTTATTCCAATGTTAATGACCATGTTAGCTTGAAATCTTATGCCGTTTCCGGAAATATCGAGATCGGGAATACTCTCAATATTCCTTATATAATAGGGAATTTTTGGCAATATTCCCCAGGAACACACATCCCAAATTCATGTTAACTCTATTCTCAACCACTCTGCGCGCGCCACCCGCCCGTGGCTTACACCAACCGCCGCCGATTTGACATCATTGGCCTTATTTAGGGTAAATCCGCTTTACGCGGGTAAATAATGAAACAGATACGAGTCGATTCGGCAACTCCACCGTAAACATAACTACAAATTCAGTATATCGCGAATTGAATTGTGTTATTATTTAGAGTAAGAACTTACCCGTACGCCATTGATACGTTTAATTGTATTGTAGTTATGGCGTGTACTCGTACCCAGGAGTAAAGCCTCCTAAACCCCACCATACAATAACACATTTTAGAGAAATTTGTATCAATTGTAGTCCGATTTGTGTCAACAATTGTAGATTTTTTGCGTCAAAACCGGCAACGCACTTACAACCCCTCTGGTGTTGCGAGTGTCCATGGGCGGAGCTAATCGCTTACCATCAGGCGATTCGTCTGCTCGTTTGCCACCTATGTCATAAAAAAACGAAATAAAACAAATTCTTGTAAAAGTCCTATCAGTAGAAAAGAACCTTAGGAAGATACAGCTTCACAACCAAAAACCAAAGCAATGAATGTGGTGGGTTTGGAATACTTATCGTCCTAACTATCTTAGACCTCGATTCGCATTATCTTATTCATTTAATTAAATTTTATTTTATAAAACAAAAAAAATATGCTAATGGCGAAATTAATGCCAAATGGCATTCTCTACCGACTGGCTGGTCTCAAGTAGATTGAAATGCGATTAGGATCGGAAGCGTTGAACAAAAATAGACCTCTTGTTTACAGTTGCGTGTTGATGTACCTCCGGGGCCTGACTTAATCCCAAGAGCAATATCAATAAGGATAAAGTTAATAACATTTCTCAGAAAGTCAACGCTCCGGGACTTCCGAGTATTGACGATGTGTATATCCGTGCATGGCGTGAAGAATTTGATAAGTCCAAAATGGTAATTTTACAGGGCAGCAATTTTAAAGTTTGACTTTTTCTCCAAAATTTGTTTCTCATCTTGAAGTGATCTTTATAGCTTGATTTATGGATAATTTTATGCGATCTATCAAATCAACATACTGCCCAGAGACTTATCAGCTTACCCATACATTAGTGCTCAAACCAGTGAAAACATTGATTAATATAATTCCTAAAACATACTGCCCAGAGACTTATCAGCTTACCCATACATTAGTGCTCAAACCAGTGAAAACATTGATTAATATAATTCCTAAAAAACAATTTTACAAATTTATTGAAATTTTAAAATTGATTTAAGTGTAATTTTATGTGGTTTTTCAAATACGGGTATGTTTTTCTTTCTTATTATCTTATTATTCATAATAATTGAGTTATCAACATGTTCACCGATGACTTATCAACTTATTCACCATAGAAAAAGGTGTCATTTATACAAATTTATCGTTTGTAATCAAAAAAATTTAATAAAAATGTTCGTAATGAAATTTCAATCATTAGGGAATGCAAGCGGACTTTTTGTACTACCTAATTAGAAAAGAAAAAGAAAAATTAGTACGACTTCTGTTCTAATGTAACTAGGGAAAAAATAGTATACGACATTATCACGTGAAACATGTATAGAATTAATGTAATTGGTTGTCCATTAATTCTCATATACATGTATCTTCTATATCTGGATTAGTCAAGTCGAGATCAGGATCCGCGGGAACAAAGTTCGTGGTCTTGATGTTAAAATAAAATTCACGAAATGGCTCATTAATTAACTGCATCAATTCCATAAAAAAACTGCACTGATTGCAATGGCTGAGTAGATATATGAGTCAATTTGAAAGAATTGGAATAGGGTTTTTCATTCATTTTTGAAAAGTTGCTAGTATTAATTGCAACGGTCAAATAAACAAGTAGAATTTTTATTTCTATTTCATAAATCTGCAAATCCTAAAAAAAAATCACGCAAAATCGCTTACCACCAATTAACTTGTGACGCCATACAGCACTATAATCGTTATTGAAAAATTCGCTGTTCGGTCTATTTGTTTTTATACCCGTCACTCATGTCAGTTATCGAGTAGGTACTATTGCATCTGCCTTTGTCTTAGATTTTTGCTTTGTAATTATAGTTTTTCTTATGTCGATCGATCCGAATCAATTATCTTTCTTTTGTAAAGCATATCGATTATCGAAGAAACTGTATGCGATTTTTATTGGCATTACAACATCACTAATTTTGAAATCTGTCACAAGTTTGCGCCAAACACAGAGCCGTTATGCCGGATGTACATTTTGGGTTACGAAGATCCAACGTACAGGACAAAGTTATGCGTTAAAGAGCGAAAGACATATTTTTTTATGTATGTTGTGCCATCATGGCCCATTGTGTGAACGGGTATAGTACCGTATGACATCACAACTGACATTCGTAATGGCGGCTACCGTTTCACAAATCTTTAGCACAGATAAATAAGCATGAATTTTAATATTATTTATACAATTTATTTTAAAATCTGTGTCGATATAAAGTCATGAACACGTTCGACTTTCTAATACAAAATCTATCTTATTCTTATAATTCTAGTGTACATTTTTCATATACCAAAATACCCTATTCCAACAGGTTATTCAATTAAGAACATAATTTAGATTCGACCTGTTGTAATATAAATAAGAATACTACTTAGATAACAAGATATATCATATTCCGCGAATAGCATGAGTAACATGATAAGTTGAAATATACGTTTAAAGAAATTTGAATTTAGGCCATAAGTCTTGTGGTTTAATTTTGTTCAGACTTTACTGACGACTTATAAAATTATTCACGCTGTGCACGAATAGCTATCCGTTGGCAATAACTTAATATCTAATTATGTAAACTTATGATTTACTGTGTTCACCAAGCTGAAAATATTTAAATTCCAAATTAAAGGGAAAAATTGAAAAATTTTATGCTTCGAGCCGGATTCGAACCTGCGACATCTGGCATACGCGGCCAACCGCTCTAGCCTCTGAGGTTTCGGAACAACCAAGCAAGCAAGGAATTAAATTTTTCAATTTTTTTCCCCTTTAATTTGAAATTTTCGTTAGCAACGTTACTGCTTTAGTACAAAATTAAAATATAAATTGACATATCTAGTTACGCACGTTTTTATCGGTAGTTGAGCATAAATAGATTAAACGATATGTTCATTGTTTACGTTAAAAAGTGTAAGTATACATTGAAATATCAAGTTAGTATAAGTAGAGAAAACGATATGTTTATTGTCAACTTTAAAGTGTATAAGTCTAAATTGTCATATCAAGTTACGCACGTGTTATCGGTAGTTGAGTATAATTAGATAAAACGATATATTCATTTGTTAACGTAAGATTGTGTTAAGGATGATTCACAGTAGACCGTTCCGTGTCCGGGCCGGCCCGTTTTCTATGACAGCAAACGCAACGGCCGGCGTATTTCTCTAGAAGAAAACGGGCCGGCCCGGACACGGAACGGCCTACTGTGAATCATCCTTTAGTCGTCGCTTTGATATCTTGTTTTGTCAATTGACGTACGCTAGGTCGGTTTTTGAGTATAAGTTGATATAAGGATATATTACGATATTTTATATTTTTTTGAGACTCATCGCGTAGATATCTCGTTTTGTTAAATAAAATACGCAAAATTTGGACATATTCATATACTGTCACGGGCAATATCTCTAAATTAATTTTGTACTAAAGCAGTAACGTAAGTAAGTTAAGGTAAGTTTTTTCCCTTTAATTTGGAATATCTCTAAAAGTTACGTAGATATCGAGTTGTCAATTTTTTTCCTACGAAACCAATACCGTAGAAAGCCATTAAGACCATAAAAAAAACGTGTAAGTCGAGTTATCAAGTTCTTCACGCCAGGCACGGATATAATAGTATCGCTAGTCAGATACCTGAAGTCCTTGTGTATTGCGAATAGTTTTAAAAATTTACAGCCTTATTCATAAAAAGTTAGAGGCTCCTTGAAGGCTCCTTGAAGGCCCGATGCTAAAAAACATGATTCATAATCCTCTGTCAACGCTAATCGGTCCAACAAGGCTCTGCTAAATGGTTCGAAAGTTAGAGGCCCGTAGACCCTTCTTTATCTCTCTGTTAAGTCACAAAATGGCCGCCACAAATTTGAACAGCTGATTGCGACAAGAGAAAAACCATACCCATGAGAAAATTTCTACGAAGGTCGAAGGGATTCTGTACGGATGTTGTTTTATAAATTCTGTTAATTGGGTACTTAAGAAGATACGTATAGTCGTATATTAAATAAAATTAGGATGATTAACATAGTTACGGCTTTATGGGAAAAATACTCTCGCTTTATAAAAAGTAGATCTTATGATTGAAATACCTATAAAGAGTCCCCAGTACGCTCGGCTGAACTCGATTCTCCATACAGACGTAGTTTAGATCTCATTTAAAAACGCCTTGCTGAAATAACATGAAACTTTGTATAGGAGCCGCCATATCTAGGTCGGAAATTAGTTTCTGTTGTTAGAAAATGTATTGGTAAAAAATACAGCGAGTTTTTGAGTTTTTTACGTCTTGTATGAAAACCTTAATAATCGCTGTAACTTTTCTCCGTTATAACCTATATTATGCCGGATCCCATTGTGTATACAAAGTTTCATGTTATTCTAGCATGGCGTTTGAAAATGAGAGCGAAACTACGTTTGTATGGAGAACCGAGCTTACTGCGGACTCTTAAGTGATCGTCTATCATTATCTTTACTTTCGTGACAATGTAAGTTATCCGGGTTATACGGAATGTGGAAGCTGTTAATGGACTACCACAACCGCGGCGTCGCAATGTGTATTACAAATTGGCAGATCCTATAGAGAGTACCTATATAGGGGATCTGCCCGATGTAGAATTTCGGCTCCGGTACTGGTTTGACAAGGGGACGGCCCAAATTATTGACGAATTGAGAGCTTCTCGGACTCTCGGTGCGAGCACTGATGGCGAATCACTTTGATGCGTGACTCTGCCCATTATATAAAAATCCCTTCTAATGCAGCCGAGAGGGAAGAGACCTGTTACGCGCTGCGGGCGTTTCCGACAGGAGCAGTCAACAGGACGGCAAACAATGCACATCTTCGTGCTTTTATTCATCGCCACTTCCAATAAACAAGGTTATCAATAATTACGATTTCCACGAACTTGGTGGTTTCAACAAGAGCTTGCCTTAATTACTTGAGTCAAAAGAAAACTATGGCGCGTCGGGTATGGTGGAAACCCTTAATAAGGGCCGTCAATTGCAATCATGTATGTAACAGTAAGTAGATACAGCGGCATAAATAGGTACCATACAAATACTCTTTATTGCACACCTCAAGGGTCGCTAGGCCGGTTACGCGACCATCGTCAGTGTGCGACCACCTGAAGGACGAGATTTTTATCTATTAAAGATATGAATATTTTTACACACCCTACATACAGAAACAGTGAGTTCTATAAAAAATTTTAAGTTATTGAATGGGAATCTATTTATAAAACGAATCAATATCCTATCAGTTCATCAACTTATCCAAGTGATCGCAAACCGGCACACCAAATTAGCTGGTCGCTAACCGGCCTATCGACCCTAACTACTTTATAGATATAATATAATTTAGTAAGAAGCTTGTTACCAAAGTATATAAAACACAAGAAATAATGTATACAAAATTATGCTGGTGGCTGTACTGTACAGCCAAGGAAAAAGAAACACGTACCGTTTTCGTTCTTGTTGCAATGTGAAGAAGGGATAAAAAGGTACGTGTTTACATTTCATTAATCATCATGAATCCTAGCGATAACCCAGTACAGTTGCACCCGGAAAGATGCCCAGGGTTACTTAATCCCAAGAATTGACGTAGGCACTAGTTTTTACGGAAGTGACTGCCGTCTGACCTTCTAACCCAAGGGGGAAATTAGACCTTATTGAGATTAGGATTGTCAAATGCGTGAACAACTTTACCGTCAGAAATCCTCAAGTCGCCTGAAGACCTTTATTTCATTAATAAGAAAAATGATAAATAACTTGTGTAAACCCCCTTTTCATGGCATGTACTAGTGAACTACTCGAATGAGTATTTCTTATATATGTTTAATGATGTACTTATACAAAGTACCTCATTAAGTTGATGATTTAATAATGTTAATTACCAAGGAGTTGCTCAAGTTATAAGAAAAAATAACATACATTTAATTTAAAAAAACTTAATGACATATAAATACATTTATTTTGTAAAGTTTACAAAATCCAAAAAGAAAATGAAGACAGATACAAAATCCAAAAAGAAAAATAAGAAAAATAATCTGGGGTCAGAACAATTACTTTTAACCACATTGAACTACCTTTCCTTTTACTTTTAAAATATTCCATTTTGATTAAAAGCTAAAAGTAATTGTTCTTTTAATTTCAGGATTCTTTCTCCTCTCTTCATTGTCTTTTTTCTCTCTTCATGGGAGGTGGTGTGGCTTCTTGCACAACTGGTAGAGCTTCCTGTGCTTCAATAGTGACGAACAGTACTCCTCACCAGTTGCAGGGGCAGTAGCTGAAGTTCGTACAAGCAGTATCTGAAAAAATAAAATATGTTTAAATAAAATATTTTATGAGGTGACATGCTTTTATTTTTAAGTTACATTCACATTAGTCATCTGTATTAGTTATAGTTACTAACTAAATGTCATGTCTATTATGGTAACCATACATTTTGGGTTGGGTACATTTAATTTGATCCTGCTAACTTGCTACTTTTTGTTCAATATTTTCCATCCATCCTCTGTAGATAAGTAACCTTATCTAAACCTCTTTCAAATACAAGTTACCTCTTACATCCAACCTACCTCAGGCTTGATTACATGCACATTATCTAACCATATTGATTTATTGATTATTTTTATTTACATGATATTAAATGATTGTTGTTAGTTAATAATAATTTATCATATACTTATGCAACAGAGCTTCATACTATAGGGCTCATGGGTGTCAATTTGAACTTACTTCAACGGGTTCACTAGGTTCAGATACTACTTTTTATGTCAATCAAACACATCACACAATCAAACCATAAATTATAATTTGACCCCGACCCTGAAGCGAAGTATATCATGATATTTATATCCATGTATTTCAAACTGAAACTTGTGGACATTTACATCATTGAAACATAAGTAAATGTAAAACATTGGTACAAGTGTATAACCATACCAACCAGATTTATTGAGTCCGAATCAAACTTGTTGCTATCTGTCTGGAATTCTGCGGCAACCAGGCTCTCAAGGGGTTGGAATCTGTGGGGCCCTCTCGCAGAGGCTCCCAAACCCTGACGTTTTTTCCGTGCTAACTTTGCGTTTCTCGGCGGATTTTATTTTCGTTCCGCGCCGTTTCACATAATATTGAACTAAAAGCGAAAAGCAAAATTATTTGTTATACGTAGTGTTTCATTTGCAAGAACAATACTTTCATAACTATAATAAACACTCATTAGGAAAAAGCTGTACCATATAATACTTCCAACAATTTGATTGCCTTTTAAGAAGGTCTGCTCACGCAGCGACGTTGCGGCTGTACGTGTTTGTGTCCGTATTTTTATCTTCTATTATGTTTACTCTCACTTACTAGCTCTTGAAGCAACATCTGAAAAGGACGTCCAGTGTTTAGATTCAATAGGAACACTAAAGGTAGGTTAGCAAAGATCCACTTCACATGTCACACCAAACAAAAGTAAATGAATTGTTTTTCTTACTTTATCCTCCGATATCCAATTATCACTCCTTTTTTTGGTGGAAGTAATTTAAAAATTCAATAATTGAAAACTTAACGAGCAGGAAAATTTCGACTATTTCGAGGTTACCTAGCTTCCCGCTAATTAGCTGTCACTGCAGTCAATCTTTTTTTTTAATTCACGATGTGGCCATGTTTTTGTCTATGATTTGTCAGGATGGCCAACATAACGTGTCTAATCCACCTATCAGCAACCGATTATCTAACAGACGGCTAGCAAGCGCTTATAAATCATACTTCTTAACAACCGTCAAACAGGCTTAATCAGTCTGCCAACTAACAGGCCGATCAAGCCTCTGTTAAGGTTTTTTTATGAATAGGGCTGTTAGAGTTTCAATTATTCTAGAGTGGAGCTCTGAGCTCTAAACCTCTTGTGAATACAGAGGCAGTGTGTTTCATCCAATCCCCATTACAGTTCAATCAAGCTAATTTAAAAATATTTCAATGTGCGTGCACGCGATTTAAATGCATGCGTTTTGTAATGTACTATGTACGTAAATAATATTCTAAGAAACGGGCACAAAACTCTTCAGTACGTGTCAATTTGATGTCATAAATAGGGTTTTCGTTGTGGGCTGGAAACTCATCTACTTTTCTTCCTTATCCCACCCGCAATTACTAAAAGTGGATCTTGAATACTATGACATGCTCTGTGAAATCTTTCTGGGAAAATAGGTGTATGTAATTATAGATCGATGACGATACATACATATGATAGTTATTACAAGATGCGATCCAGAGATCGCCACTTTCGCAAGCAACAAACAACGTTACTCGTATTGTCAGAAATCTTGAATATTATTCCGTATAAGTATTCCTCTTTTAAACAGGTAAACGCCCCAACATTTCCCCACTTTTCTTCGCATAAAAGAATCAAAGAAGCGGCAAACGCCACTACTTTAAGCAATTCTTGACAATAAACAAGTTGACTGCACGACATGTTCTCCGGCGGAATCCCACTGCTGGGACTCGCGCCGGCTCCCTGATATCCACCTTAGCCCGTGGAAACATGCCCCAAGTTGCTTTGAATGCGTTACATTTCATCCTTACCAACTGCATACGAAAATATATCGTTGCGGGGTAGGATTAAGGCCGGGACTCGCGTGCGCACCACGCGCATCTCAGAGGAGCGATTTAAAATATGTTCCGAACGGTTGCGGTGAAAGCTTTCTTGGCAAAGTTTCTTGCTTAGTTTTATTTTCAAATTGCGATTCATGCACGGATTGAAGGTAGTACTTTAGAGGCTAATTCACGTATTAAACGCATGGGAGTGAAACTTCGTGGCTTTACATGCATATTTAAACGACTTTAAAGCGTTTGCTCCTTTTAATGCTCCAGAAGTCTACTTTAGAAGTTGCAGTCGCAATTACTTATAGTTGCAGTGACATGTTTCCGTGTAAGCCTGGCTCCGGAACTCTTTCCTGGGATAAGAATGAAGCGAGAAACATTAGGAAGGGAGAGAGAAGTATCATAATCATAATACAACGACTATCCCATAGTACAATGGTGGGCGGTACCGATGCAGTACTGTGTAACCCGAGTTTTTGGGCAATTTAGTACTACTGCTTAATTGTAAAATACTGGCAGTGACTCGACAAGTTAGGAAACCTAGGCGACGTCAGTATGCTGTCGGGAAAGTGGGAAATCCACATGCAGCAGGGTAATCATGTAAATTATCCAACGTCTGATACGTAAATTTAACTGTAATTTTTTCTATGGAAAACGACAGATCTACCTTACACACGCTCGGAAAGTTGCGTGGCTACTCTGAGGGTAGTACCCCATCGAGATAGGAAGTAGTGTATGATTGCTTTAAATGCTTTTACTCTATATCTACATATCATGTCGTCAATTTTTCATGTGTTCTGCTTCTACTTATTACGGTTCGGTCCGCGAGGACGACTGTCTGTCCTGTCTGTCTGTACTATTAATATTTATACAATTTTATTTGGGGACTTTGTTCACGAGAGACGGTAAGCATGAAGGAGATATTGAAAGGAGAGTGATAGCTGGGAATCGAGTGAATGGGGCACTTCACGCCTTTATGAGTAGCCAGAAAGTGTCAGAAAAGGCGCGGCTGGCCGTGCATAGAGGAGTGTTGGTGCCGACACTAATGTATGGTAGTGAAAGTTGGGTGTGGCAGAAGAAACATCAGAGTCGAGTGAATGCAGTGGAAATGAGAGCGCTGAGAAGTATGTGTAGCGTTACTTTGAGAGATAGAGTGAGAAACACCGTTATAAGACGGAGGTGTGGAGTGAATGAAGATATAGTGACGAAAATTGAGAAAGGTATGCTAAGATGGTTTGGACATGTAGAGAGGATGGATGAAAGAAGATTGACAAAACGAGTGTATGAAGGAAGAGTGGATGGAAAAGTTGGAAGGGGAAGACCTCGGCGAACGTACTCCGACCAAATCGGAGACATTCTGCAGAAAGGCCAGGTCAGGAGTACCCTAAATCGGCGCGCATGCATGAAGAATGTTATGAAAGTTCATGAAGCGAAAGTTGTATGTCAGGATCGTAGCAAGTGGAAATCCGTGATCTCTGCCTACCCCTATGGGAAACAGGCGTGATTATATGTATGTATGTATGTATGTATGTATGTATGTATGTTTATTGCCTAAAATCTGTGCATGCTTTTATGATAGTGAGAATAGAGCCCTGCTAAGATAAATCTGGTGTTAGCCCAGTAGAAACATTAACTTAAGTTGAAGTAAGTTGCTCACTGTACCTAGAATGTTATGTGTTGTCTGTGGTGTAGGAAGGAGTCGGGAGTTTCTTCTATGATTAATGACTCTAACTAGACATTGGCGTGTTCACTAGTATTTGCGTAAACGATGATAAATAGACTTACTGTCATTAACCTTTTCACTTCAGATAACCAGAAAGGATAGGTCGGGTTAAGGGTTGTCACTGTAGTGAAATGAAGCAACCAAGCAATTAGTAGATTCTGTCAACATTCACAAAATGAACTAGCATTGCAAACGAGAACTGTATGATCCAAATGGCAAAGTAATTTCAATTCACATTCGAATGCGAAGACAATATCAAAGGATCACCAAATAACATCTAAAAATATCGCAACCCTACAAATGTCTTTACTACAATGTTGAGCAGCCCGAGCATAGGACTTTCGACCTCAAGCTATTGGGATAAGGCTGTGTTGGCCGCAGGCTTAAAGTCCGGCCAGGGTTCTTATATCGACTGGAGACGGATCGGCCTTCCAGCATGTTTTATTCATGAGTCGGTGTTTGTCTAAATTTCCCGTGGCCCGCTAGGATTGAAATTTTGCCAAAAAACTTGTCCTATATCCTAGTGCCGCGCCGTCCGCGCTGAGTAACGTCTGTGTTTAGCGATATAGTGGGCACAATCAAACATCTTCTATAAACATGCTTCATAGTTTTTAAGTGCACAGACTATATTCACCATTAGGGGATTTATGAGAGAGAGCTCGTGGCCCAGTGGCACCCGCGTACTGCGTGCGGTATGCGAGGTTAAGCAATGTCGGGCGAGGTCAGTCCTTGGATGGGTGACCGCTTTGAGTGGTTACTAACTGAGCGCTCCCGTGCTTTGGAAGGCACGTTAAGCCGTTGATCCCGGTTGCTGTCTTTGATAGCAGTCGTTAAGCCAAGTTAGAGGCCTCCGGGCGGCTTGAGAACTTCTAACAGTCAAGTTGCCCACTCACTTGACAAGCCTATTCCCAATAAGGTCGGTTTCCCCCTCGGGTTGGAAGGTCAGATGGCAGTCGCTTCCGTAAAAACAGTGCCTACGCCAATTCTTGGGATTAGGTAGCGGACCCCAGGCATTCTTCAGGATGCAACTGTACTGGGAATAACGCTAGGAGGATGATGAGGGGATTTATCTTGAGTAATGACATGGATATGTCGATCGTTGTCTCAATGTGGTTATTGGAGTGGTCAGAAGCTTCTATAAAAAATAATAACTGATCGTAAGTGTTTCACAAAAAGAAAATACTTCCGTAAGATTCTTAAGAGAACGATAAGGGACGAAGGTAGTTGGAGAATCCAAAAAAGTACAAAAACTAGAAGACATGGTGTCGGAATCTAAAGTCATCTGGGCAAAGTCCACTAAGCTCGTTGGATTGTACATCTCGATGGTATGCTGGCCAAAAGGGCGGTGAAAAGGGTCGTCCTAGTGGTGGTCGTCCGGTTCGGCGGCCTAAATATCGATGGAGGGACGAAGTGGAGATCGCTCAAGACAGGGTGCTCTGGCGTTCACTCGTATGAAGGCCAAGGTCTACTTTGGGTCGCTGAGTCATCAAATCGTAGCAAGTAAGAAATCGTAAGTACTTATGCGTTAGATATATGGTGAGTAAGGTCGCCTGCAAGAGCTCCCGAGAATAAACTGTGTTGAGAACGAGGGACCTCCATATATGGTTATGGTTATGGTTATGGACTCCTTTTTCCGCACTTAGTCCGTGAGAGTCGGACCATTGTGCGTGACGTGATCGCCGGCTAGGGATCTAGCCAGCCTAACTCCGCCCAGAAGCGCAGGATCCTCCTGGTGTCACCACAGGCTTCGCGGAGTGACCTCGGTGCGTTGAGGATTTGAGTCCGTTGTGTAGCTACACCTTCGCATTCCAGGATGACGTGGGGAGCTGTTTCATCGGCCGACAGGCATCCCCTGCATAGGGGGCTGTCGGTCGTACCTAGAACATATAAATGTTTGTTGAGTGAGCAATGTCCAGTGATGGTGCCTACGATTATACGTAGTGACGCTCTGTTAAGAGAGAGCAGACGCCTGGTAAATCGTGCCTCCAGGTGTGGCACTATCTCCCGGGATTGTCTGCATGTACTGGTATTTGTCCATCGATCAGCGTGTTGTTCAGATGTTCTGCGACGTAGCCATGATCTTAGCTGGTTAAAGGGTAGCGGGAGTATTGGGCTAGGGCCAAACGCCGGCCGGCTAGAACCTCTCCTGGCCAGCTCGTCAGCTACGTCGTTACCTAGAGAGCCACTGTGCCCTTTTATCCATTGCAAGGTGACAGTGTTTGTTTTCCCTATCACCTCCAAGGCTTGGTGGCACTCTAGGATGAGCCCAGACTGGATGAGGTTGCTATCTAGGGCTTGTAATACTGCAGCGCTGTCGGACACTATGCGTACCTTCTGATCTTTGATACTCCGATTTGCTACTGCCTTGGCAGCCTGTGTTATGGCGATGCACTCACATTGGTAGATTGAACTATATTCGCCTAAGGCTATTGATATGTTAATGTTTATCTCAGGTGAGTACACTCCTGCGCCCGATCCTGTCTTTGTTTTAGAGCCATCGGTGTAAATGCGCAGTTCCTGTGCTCCAGACCGATCGTATTTTTCTTCAACTAGCTGTATTGCATAGCTTTTGTTGAAGATATGTTGTTTGGGCACCTTGTCATTAGGAGCGGCTATCATTGGTTGGTAGGTGACAGCTTCCTTAAGAACTTCGGTATGGGTCCCGTTTGTTACACCCCAGAGGTTAAGTGACTTTAGCCTGATGGCCGCCGAGGCTGCCTCCTGCTGGATAAACAGATCAAGAGGCGGCAGTCCCAGCAGTACCTCCAGTGCTGCTGTGGGTGTAGTTTTCATGCAGCCAGTCACCGCTGTACAAGCTAGTCTTTGGAACTGCTGCAGTTTATTTTTGGCCGTGGTTAGTCTAGTTCTCTGCCACCAGACTACTGCGCCGTAGGTGATTATGGGTCGTATCACTGCGGTGTAAAGCCACATGGTGATTTTGGGGTGTAGGCCCCAGGTTCTCCCAAGTAGCCTTTTACACTGCCAAAATATGACACACAATTTCACGGATACGTTTTTTGTACAGAGCTTGGGTTGTTTTGTAAATGTCCCAGTCTGTTGCCCTCCTTGTGTTTTTCGCTCTGTTAAACAGTGTGCGTAGTTTGCGTCGCAGCTTCTCGAGTTCATGTCCCCACCAGCCGTTGCGGTTGGTGGCTTTTGTCGAGGGCGATGTTAGTGGACAGCTTTCATTAAATGCCTTTATTAACGTTTCCGTCAGGTTATTCACGTGCCTCTCTATGTCGGCTGGCTCCTCATAGCTCATGGGCATATTGGTGAGAGCCGGACTAACAGATATCAAATTGCTATATTTAGCGCGGTCTGTCCGTCTGGGGTTGCGCCATAGTTCTGGTTTTAGGGAGTCAACGTTTAGTTTATATCTTACCCATCTATGGTCGGAGCATGACAGGTCGCTTGACACATGCCAGTCGGAGATTTTGTCCGATACTCTTTCCGTAGCGAGTGTGATGTCTATTATAGTTTGGAATCTGGAGGTGACAAAAGTTGGTTCAGACCCCCTGTTTATAAGCCTGAGATTGGTGGAGAATAGAAAATCAACAAAGTCCTCACCTCGTCTATTGGGAGATCCGCCGCCCCACAGAGGGTGGTGCGCGTTTACATCCGCCGAGACGATCAGCTCAAGCTTCTTGTTTTCGCAGTGTCTGATGAGATTTGCCAGCTCAACCGTTGGCACTTCCGCGTCGCCCGGCAGATAGGCAGACGCAATGATGACCTCTGGGATGCTAGGGCAGTTGGTCTGAAGCCTGACCGTAGTCAAGTCTCTGGAACAGAACTCATTCATTAAAACTGCATTGATTAGTTTGGGTACGTAGATGCAAGTGCGTGGATTAGTAACGGTGGTGTCGAGGAGTATCTTACCTCCGATGTTGTTGAGACCGCAGATCCTGCCCTTCCTTATCCACGGCTCCTGGATAAGGGCGACGGTCTTGTTGTTTACCTCCAGCATTCTGCGCAAGGTAGCCGTTCCGGCTTGTTTATGCTGGAGGTTGGTTTGGGTAAAGTTAGTGAGGTGAGGAGGAGCGAAGAGGACTGCTCACTTCCTCATCCGTCTCTAACAGGATGTCCTGATCCGACAGCTGCGCGACATCCTCCTCCAGGTCTCCGTCACCGGTTTCCATGAGAGGAGTAGTCAGCGGGCAAGCTGGCATCCCATCCTGCCTCTGCATTTCGGCGGAGGAGTGTTGGGTGATCATTGGCTCGCCGGTCACGCTCTGCATTGCGGCGGAGCTTGGCCGGCCAGCCACGGACATAGACACGCCAGCTTCACGATCCGGTCCAGCGCTCTCACTCTGCTTTTCAGCGGAGGAAGCGCCGGGGATCGGGGGTGCTGTCGCAGTCTCAGCAGGGTCTGGCGGCAAGTCTTGCAGCTTACCCGTGCTGCCGAAGAAACGGATATAGGCGTTGCCAAGCTTATAGCAAAGCCTACGCCCCCTCGTTAGGATCCCGGGCACTTGGTCGACTGGGATGCCAAGCACCAAGAAGGTTCCAGGCGTTTCCCCTTCATGGCGCTCAACATTGTAAAGCGACCATCGACTGACCTGATACCACTTGTTCTGACCTGTCAAGACGGTCTGGATCGTCTTGATGTCGTCCGAACAGTTTGGTAGCAGGACAGCGGACTTCACCCTTCTGGGGATGTCTTTCTGCCGCTTCACGACCAGTCTGGTGTTGGGAATTGGTGACACAAAAGTGGCTATTGTGTCTTTAAGCCACTCAACGTCCTTTGTGTCCTCGCACTGCAGTTTTAGAACTCCTTCACTGTGGAAAGGTTTCCCACGGAAGGAGGGCCAGTACGGGACTGCGTTGGAGGCACAAGGAGCATCTGCGATGTCCACGATGCTACTCTCCAGGTTGCCTTTAATGCCTTCCACTTGTTCAGGTGTGAGGTCGGTAAAGGGTTCCGCCATCACTGCGACAAAGAGGTCGTTAAGGACTACTGAGTCAGCGTAAGTGACGGCATCCTTTACCGTACAAGCCGAAGTGGAGGCCTTGCTGCGTTTCGCCTCCTTGGTGGGAGGCGTCAGCGTATCATCCGGGCGGGAGCGCTGATCTGGGTTTATGTCGGCTACCAGGTGCCGGTTTCCCCTTCCTGCTTCTACCGCCGCGTTGGCGTTTATGTTCCTGGCCGGTGTGAGCTGTCTTTTCAGCGCGCTGCTTCGATCCGCCCTGGCTTTCGCCGGGGCGGTTCGTCTGCTTCGCACCTACTGGGACATCGGGGATCGTTGCCGACCTTTCGGCGACCTCCTGCCTTGCGGCGGGTGGTTGCCTCCTTCCCTCACCTGTCTGGACACGTTCAGCTGCACGTTTAGCCGTGCGTTTGTTCCTTTTACGCACGTCCGAGGGAGTGCGCTTGTGTTTGAAAACCTGCCAGTCTTGCTCACCAACCCTTGGCGGGTTGGGAGGAGAGGAGGTTGTTGGGTGACTGGGCGCTTCCTGAGAAGCAGCGGCCTGCCTGTTTATTTGACTGTTGGAACAGGGCGCTTCCTTAGAAGCAGCGGCCTGTTTCCGGGTTTTTTTGTTTTTCAAACTCTTATTAGCCATGGTTTGTTTATTATTTAATTTCATTCTCCGAGGCGTCCCACCCTCCTGGGAGCCCGCAGATGGGGATGCTCATTCGAGCACCAGGACCTACCACAGAGAACATAGGGTCCGGGGTCCGCGATGCAGCGAGTCCGCACGGTGCGAGGAAGACTACAATTGTCGGGTCGAGGTTTTGACCCGTACTCGTCGTAGACTCCGCGCTCCGCCGACTGCGCACCTCATGACCCCGCACCTCCATATATCTAGCTCCATATATATATCTAGCTGCCAAAACAACGAATTCTTAAGTCAATACGCCAACGCGTGATTCTTCTGGAGCCCCAAGTTTCCATAGGCAACGGTGTCTACTTACCATTAGGCAAGCCCTGAGCTTGTTTGCCACTGTCAATGCATAAAAAATCAGCGGGTCCTATTAGAGATACAAGCGTAAAACCTAAAACGCATAGGATGTAGTTAAAGCGGCGTGTTTGATATATGAAGCAGTAATCAACAGCCAACCTTTCGGAAAGATCAAAAATGCATAACAGCCCCCGCCCTGCACCGCGCCGCGCCCGCTCTGTGCGTTTCGAGTTTAAATTATATTCAGTGTATACTTCTTACGTTGCCTACCTAATTTTCGTCACTAAACACAATAACTATCAATGTAAAGTAAACCCAAACACAATAGTGTTATGCTTTGGTATTTGGTTGATAATCACCGACACCATCACTTTTATTTGTATAATATGGTAAACATTGAGTATAGGGCAGCTAACTCATACGTGCTCATAAAAGCTGCTAACAAAGAAGTATCCACTTTAAAACGTGAAACGCGCGACAATATTATACCTACTACGCCATGTCATGGAAGGTTATAAGTAGCGATAAATCTGGCGTATGCTTGACGCGCATTAGAGTCTTGCTCACAGGAAACAATGGATACAATGCCAACGTTCCAGTTCTAAGCCATCTTGTAGAAGAGGTGTAATTATTAAAAATAAAACGACTGTTGTACTGAAATAGCAAATTTCGATACAAGTGCGGAAAGTTTGTCATTTTGTACGAGTTCCGGGGTGTCTCGGCCCGAGCCGCAGGGGGTGGCGTACGATATACATTACGCAAGCTCAAAAACGTTACGTAAATACCCCGCTGATCTTTGTTAGTCGAGTTGACACTAGTGTTGCATGCGCATGGTCAATTGCGCACTAACTCACTGGTCAAGCAGCAAGTTATTTTGTAGTAGCTGACACTGTAATTTATATTTAACTATACAATGTATATTGTTTTGAAAAAATGACACCTCGCCGAGTTTCTTACGCCGGTTCTTCTCGTGGCAGAGGTATATTTTTCCGAACCGGTGGTAGTTTATTGACGTTCATAGGTGCATGTAATATGCCTAATTTGAAGAATAAACTACTTTTACTTTTACTTTTAAGCGTGCACTTAGCTTAGGATATCACGCTAGTCTACATGTAAGCTACTGGATAGTGTGCGAATGAATGATGTAGGATGTCTGTAAAGTGTACCCTTCTATTCAATAAATAAATCCATCACGTCGTGTCACCTCTAAGAGGAAATAAAATGGAATTGTACGCGATTAAGTCCCGTTTGCTAGTAATAATGAAGTAGGATGAAAATAATCATTAGAACTTCCTACTAAAAGACCAACATTCTTGAAACTCAACTTAAAACTCGACACCGAAACTGAACATAAATTACACGAGGCCGCCACAGCGTAATTAGCCAAAGCTAATCGCCTCGTGAAGAATATTAAGACAAATACGACGACGGCAATAACCCTGATATATGGCCCGGCGCCGCGGATTAAATTATCTGCGGCGTTCTCCAAGTGAAACCATTTTGCGTGGTTCTTGTGACGAAATAACGTTTGTAGGTGACGGGCCGTACTAGGCAATGCGTATTTTTTATACCAAGTCGGTGGCAAACAAGCGCACGGCCCATATGATGGTACGTAGTCTGTCACCGCAACATATGGACGCTTCCAACTCCAGCGTGAAACATTGCTGCCGACTCTTTAAGAACTTTCTCCTTTCTTTCTTATTAGAATTGGAATTAAAAAAATCTGCTGTTGTTTGAAAATACTTTGTGTCAAAATCATACCACTAGGTTTTTCTAAGAAGGCTCCGTCTTTTCTGATGTGCATAAGTTATTATTATTGTAAATCTAACCACTTGCTCCAAAGAAAATTGTAAACACGACTTTATTGTTAAAGGTGTAAGGTTACCTACTCACATGTTTTTGTACCTTTGGGCAAGTTCAAATATTTATGAGCTAGGCTGTACAAAAAAAACTTAAATGTTTCAATGAAAGGTATTATGATTATGATACAAGTTACAAAGAACAACGTTCAGCTTCTATTACATCCCCCATTAGACAGATTCGAATATGAGCAAGATTACCTTTCGCTCTAAAATTTGTCATCATCATCATCACCATCATTATCATATGAACCAACTAAGGGGCTCCCCCAAAGAGTGCTACAATGACCGGAGAAACAAAAGAAACTCGCGCAGGTAAATCCCAAAGAGTGAAATCTAATTATTTTTTAATTTAAACGAAGTTCATTCCTTTTAATAATACATCACGTGTGCTGTCGCCCATTTTAATTATGTAGCGGGTAAAAATTACAAAAGGAGCGAATATCTCCCTTAACCCACGGAAAAAGGAGGAGTCATTCATGAAGTTCGTTGATATTTAGGACCTTTTTGAAAATATGAGAATGTGGCCGGTGTAAATACGGCTGGGAATTTCATTACACCATACGGGAGTAATGCATGAAGCTTTTTCATAGTTTACTCGGCTTCATCGCCTTTAAAATTAGGCCGCGTTATGCAGAATACAGCCAGCCGATGGGATCAGCGTTCTTTGTTTAATATGAATGTTCCTTATAAATAGAGAATAGATATAAATTTGATCATGTATCTGTACTACGTGTCATCTGATTGAAATATTTCATATACCCGAGTTGGAAAAGGTTGAGGCTGTCATGAGATTTGGAATCTTCTTGCTTGGATAGCTAAAGTCACTTTTTGAACGGACTAATTTGATATAACTCGGCCAATTCAAATGATTTGTAATATATACACATTTATGACTTTATAACAAAGAATTAATGTGTAAAAACCTACCCCGCTCATATTAACTTCTACCCCGCTTTTCACCCCCTAAGGAATGATTTCCGGAATAAAAACTATCCAATGTCATTTCCCGGGACTCAAACTATCTCTATACTCTTCACGCTTAAATCATTCAGATGAAATTTGGTATAGAGTCTATACCATATTTCATCTGAATGGTTTAAACGTGAAGAGGTAACAGTCAGACAGAGTTACTTTCGCATTTATAATATTAGTATGCATTAGGGTAGGATTATAGATTATTAGGTATGTGTAAGATTGTCCTCGAATATTGATGGATTTTTTTAACTACTAAACATTCTGAAATAAAATATTGTACATGTACGCGTTTTTGTATCCGTTACAGCGGATGTTTGCATAACGCGATCCGATTAAGGCTACGATCCCTGGACGCTCGCCCTAATATAAGTTCGTTACGGAATGTAAAATAATATCTGACTGTATCTACGACAAAACTATGAACACTTTTGAACTTTATTCCATGGTGACAAGGCGAAAAATGTATAGATATATTTGAGTAGAAGGGGATCGCTCTTGGAATCACAAACGCAGATTATGTCTCGGGGCAGATGCAGCGGGGGAAGGGTTGGCATGTTCACTAGATTTATAGGTTGTTTTTCCACGCGGACGGCTCCTCAAACGGACACTTGGGACCAATTTAAGTGTCCTAAAAGGGACTTTTCATTATTTCATGTTCATGCATGCCAAGTAAAAAGCTTGGTTGAGAAAGGTCTGATGTTTACAATTCCAGCTCTCACAATATAAGATCGTATAGAAAACACACTGGTATTATGCACGCATGAATTTAAATGTGAGGGCAGGAAGTGGGCATAAACTATGACAATTCGCCGTGTGTATCAGACTCGCTTGCATGATCGAATTTGAACAAAGAACCCACGATCGCCGCTTGACAGTCACTTGCTCAAGTACTAGGCTACTGTAGCTCACAATTACTTAAGTATGTGAAAATCACAATTGACAACATTTCAAATTTTTAAGAAGTATGAAATCTTAACTCATTTCGTTAATTTGGTAACAAGAAACCCCAAAATATTTTTTTTATATTTTTATATCTATAAGTTTTCTAAATATTCACGAAAATGTGAAGAAAGCCCTTATCGTAGGAATGACGTCATTACTACGAAATTGTGACAGTCACAGCGCACAAAAAGAACAGTAGTTTACTTTCTTTAGTAAATTTGTCTTAGTAACAGTGCTTCTGTATGATTTGTTACGCTGTGACGCCTTACTTGTCACTAACTCTCTTTTAGAATGAGCCACTTTTGAATTTGAATTATTTATATTTATTTATTTATTTATTTATTTATTTATTTAAGCTTTATTGCACAAAAAACAAATGTACAAATGGCGGACTTAATGCCAAAGGGGATTCTCTACCAGTCAACCACTGGGCCAAACAGAGACACATAAAATTAGTGCTGGGTAAATGTAGAAACGTTGAGAATATAACACAGACGTTAAAATAAAATATAAACGTACATATACCTAATAATCATTGATACAAATATATATACACATATATACAATATATATAAATAAATATATATATATACATACTGATACATAAACATATATCCTATATAATATACTGGATGATGGACGCTATGCAAATTCTTCTGCTAACAGATGTATGTGTGTTTATATGAAATTGGGATATTTTCGAGGATTTAAAAATGTGGTTTTACTTAACTTTTTATCCTCTATTAGATTTCATCGGAAAAAAGCCTGCTTAAAAAATGAAATGTTGTCAATTGAGTTGTCCCGCATTGCACGTCGGTCAAGCGCAAGGGGTCCCAAACAAAAGCGTGTATTTATTCCGAGTTGTAAATCAGTGGTGGTATGCGGCCTATTCCGGGGCGCGAGTCAATCGGGACCAAGAGGTCTGTTTTTGTTTCTCGCTTCCAATACTACTCACATTTCAAGTTCTTGCAAGTCGAGCAAACACGCATGCGACCAATTGAAATGCGATCATTATAGGAAATAGAGGCCCTGACATTAAAAAAAATTCTGAACATAAAAAAAAAAATCTACTAAACTAAACTAAAAATATATACCTTGACTCACATAATTATCATCTTATTGCCTTAACGGGGGCAGATGGCTTTACTAATAAACCCATAGATCCAGTTACTAAGCCTACAATATTTTGTCATTCATTTGTTTATTGACTCGCCATCGAGTCAGTACAGAAACTAAGGCGTCAATTTCAGACTAACTTTATATTATTTATCTCTCATAGGTACAGTCAACAGTAAATGTGGATGATCATTTTAGTACTTTGTCGCACTAACGTCACAATATTGCAACAGTTGGGATGCGTCAAAGTAGTAAAATTGACAAGGTACTAAAATGATCATCTACTTTTGCTGTTGACTGTACATAACCGCGGGAGTCAATCCTGTGGGGTGTGGGGTAATTTACTTACACAACGTACTCGAGCGTATGTAATGTGGGTCTCTATGTCATTTTTCATCGAAAAAATGGCAGATTTACCTATCGTAGGTACGTTTAGAATCTTACTTAGGTATGGTTTCTGACTTGGACTGCTCACTTTACGTCTAGAGCCATTAAGACGTGACAGTTCTTGTGTACTGTTATATCAGATATTAATGCAGGGATTGCATTGAACACGCCTGGAGATTGAGGTGGTCTCGGGAAGTTGAGTATGAACTTCCAATCCAAACTAATTTCAAACCGCATAGCGTATTGCCAGACAAGATACTTGGAAAACAAGTGCAACTGCTATCGATCATGTCTCTAACTTCGACTACTTGTACCTATTTTCGGCATTTATTTCGCTCGTATATAACACTATAATGCGATTGTACATTCAAAAATATCCTAATATAAACTTTGTTCTTTCAAGAATAGGGTATCTTTCACTTTATTTCAGTGGATAAAGTCAGTCTCATATCCGCGAACAATTTGTTTGGAAGCCGCACGTTTGGTTTGATATTGAAACTTTATAATAAATGCTTTTGAGCTATTTTTCATGCGTCAGGAAAGGATTTCTAGCTCAAATATGATTTAATAAAACGTTATAGTTATCGAAGCTAGGTTTAGGAGTATAAGTGTTCGTTTTTATATTATCTAGATATTCATCGCTTACGAGTATATCTGTACACACTATTACGAGTACTTGCAATTTATGATGGATCGTGCGTTGGAACACTTCGGCAATTTTAATAGTGATATAATAAAATAATCTTGTCATAACGTGGTTATAACATAGATAAGTTAATAATTGATATAACAGACGCGTCGTGACAGGATTAAAACTCTGTAAAATCTTGCTAGACATAGTATGGACGCTCCAAATGAGGCAGTGCATAGTCTCTACTAAATAAATAAATATTAGGGGACATTTTTTACACAAATCGAACTAGTCCCACGGTAAGCTCAATAAGGCTTGTGTTATGGGTACTAGACGACGATATATTTAATAGATATATACTTAAATACATAGAAAACATCCAAGTCTCAGGAACAAATGTCTCTGCTCACCACGGAAACAAATGCCCTTACCGGAAATCGAACCCGGAACCTCTAGCTTCGGAGGCAATGGCACTACCAACTAGGCTAAACAGGCCGACCTCTACTGGTAGCACAGATCAGAGAGCAGCGGAGCGCGCCATGCTAGGCCCAGTGAGGAACGTTGAGATCCGACGTCGCACTAAGGAGCGTGAGGTCGAAGCAGTCATAATTAAACTCTAGTGGAGTTGGGCAGGACTTATTTCCTGCCTGACAGGTGATAGCAGATGGACCAAAACATTAACAGATTGGTTGCAACTTACATGAAAAGTAGCGTCGGTCGTCCACCTGGTCGAAGGGTTGACAATATTAAAAAGACCGCAAGTCACTCGTGAATGAGACTAGCAAAAATGGGCGATTACACGCTAAGAATGAATATTTAATTATTTGATTTTTAGCATCCCAGATCCACGACCCGATAATGAATTGTACAAGTTAGACTTGCCTATTTCTATGTGTCATTAGACTCATTAGGGTTAACCTCATCTTGCTTATTTCTGTTCTTGGCTGCTTTGGCCAACCAACTTGCAGAGAATCGAATAATTTGAAAAATCTGATAGACGTTGGAAAGATAGATTCGTGGTCAGGTTTAAGATTTCAGGTTAAGTACTTGGACAGCCAAGATATTTTTTCGAAAAACCAGTTTGGTTTTCGGCCTAAACTATCAACCGCCGACGCTGTTCATGAAATGACTGGCTACTTAGTACAGGAGCTAGATAAGGGCAACCAAACAATAGGCCTTTTTTTGGACCTCGCAAAAGCTTTTGACACCGTTTCTATTCCCACCCTATTGTACAAGCTTGAAACCTTAGGAATTAGAGGCACTCAGCTCAAATTATTCACAGATTATCTAGACGGGCGAACGCAGTGCACAAAAATAGATAATGTCATCAGTTCTGATCTAAAAAATGCCTGTTTTGGGGTCCCACAAGGAAGCATATTAGGCCCAACTTTCTTTTTAATTTATATTAATGACCTTTGTAATCTGAAAATCGACAGTGGCCGAATCATTTCCTACGCTGATGACACTGTCCTACTTTTCTCTGCAAAATCGACAGACGAAGTTTACAAATATGCTCAACAAGGCTTTAACCTTGTAAATCAGTGGCTTCAGCTTCACCAACTGACCCTTAACCCAGATAAAACTAATTACATAAAATTTTTCATGCGCAAATCAAATTTACCGCCAGATAATCAAAACCTGTATGCACACAATTGTAATAATAACACAAATATACAATGCACTTGTCCAATTATATCTATAACTAATCAAATTAAGTACTTAGGAATTATAATTGATGAGAGCAGTAAAGTGCGTAAGTTAATATATGTATTCAAAAAACTACGTTCTTTTGCGGATTCAATGCTAATCAAACAAGTTTACTTTGCATTATGCCAGTCGGTATTAAATTACTGCATTTCTTCATGGGGTGGTCTGGCCAAAACAACACTCATCAAACTAGAAAGAGCACAAAGAGCGATTTTGAAAGTCTCTTATTTCCTACCTTTCCTCTACCCCACTGACCACCTTTATAAAGTATGTGAAGTCCTTACGGTACGGCAGTTATTTATAATGAGTACAGTTTTAAAACAGCACGCCGCAATCCCTTACAGCACAGATTATACTAACAAATGACGTAAAGATATTGTTTGCCCCGAATATGGAGAGAAAAAACACGCTTTCTCCTCAAGATTTATCGTTTTTTTGGGCCCTTTTCTTTATAACAGGCTGTGCAGGATTCGGTGGTTTCCAGGGTCCATTCAATGAAGCAATTTATTATTGAAGTTCCGAAGTGCGTTTATTGCGCAAAATGAAATTGTCCAAAAAAATATATATCGTTTAAAAGTTAACGTGCGCTTGTCGTGCCGTATATCGTGTCGAGTGAGAGCGAAGATTTTCTGTCCGGGAGGGCCGGTTGGTGTAGTATCGCCACTGGGCGCTAGATGTCGCGAGTAGGTGCGTGAACATGCCCCCGGCCTTGGGAGCACCAGCTCCCAACAGGAGTCTTCACCCGTCGAGGACTGCCGGCTCTGGTAGTAGCGGGCAGATCTTTGAAAAAGCTCGTCTAATGGTACCCGTCGCTGTGCGGATGTCGGCGACGCGGGACACACCGTCGTTTCCGGGATACAGACGCGTGACTCGGCCTAACCGCCATTTGAGTGGTGGCAAGTTATCGTCTTTGATTAGGACGAGGCTGTTTAGGGTTATGTCGTCTTTCTTCGTCTTCCACTTCGTTCTAAGCTGGAGCTCTGCAATGTACTCCTTGGCCCAGCGCTGCCAGAAGTGTTGGCGTAGCTGTTCGAGTCTGGCGTAGCGTGACAGGTGGGATGGCTGCTCAGCTGTCAGGTGCTCGCTTGCAGGGCTGGTCAGTGGTCGAAATATCAGGAAATGGCTCGGAGTAATTGGATCCAAATCATTAGGGTCTGCGGACATAGGTGACATGGGACGGGAGTTTAGGACGGCTTCGATTTGTGTTAAAACCGTGCTAAACTCTTCGTACGTTAGTCTAGCATTTCCTACAACCCGTTTTAAATGAAATTTGCACGCCTTTATTCCAGCTTCCCAAAATCCAGCAAAATGTGGAGAATAAGGAGGAATGAAGCTGAATTTAATGCTATCATTAGCTGCAAAGTCGACTATTGCCTTCGAATTATTTTTAAGAAATAATGAAAACTCTTTTTCAGCGCCTACAAAGTTTTTTCCATTGTCGGAAAATATTACATGAGGTTTACCTCTTCTACTAATAAATCGTTTAAGCGCTAATATGTAATCATTAGTGGAGAGACTCGTAACAAGTTCTAAATGGACTGCTCGTGTGACCATACATATAAACAAACAAACATATGATTTTATAAGTTGAGCTCCCCTTCCCTTTCGATTTAGGATGAACATTGGCCCCGCATAATCCGTCGCGGTACGAACAAAGGGAAAACTAGGTTCTAACCGGTCTAAAACAACATTACCCATAATAGGACTAAGAACCTTACCTTTAAATCGAGTACAGGTAACGCATTGCTGAACTATTTTCCTCGCTAGGTTCCTTGCACCTAATGGCCACCAACATTCACGCATAGTGGATAGGAGGAGCTGTGGGCCTGCATGAAGCAGCCGCTTGTGCTCGTACTTGAACAATAACACCGTGAAACTATGTTTACTGCACAATAACACTGGATGTTTCTTGTTGTAGTCGAAACTAGCTGAATTGCACAGTCTACCACCGACTCTAATCAACTTATGATCGTCTAAAAACACGTTAAGACTAGAAATACGACTATATTGTTTAGCGTTCGTCTTAATGGGTTTATTTTTAAGTAAGTTATCGTAAACGTCCGGAAATGATTGCATCTGTGCGAATCTAACTAGCATGCGACGTGATGCACCCAGCTCATCCGCTGATAATGAACCGGTTTGGCGAAGTTGTTTACGCACCGAGTTAATGCGTGAGTTATGAATAAAGCGGAGTACATACGCGCCGATACGAATTAATTTTATGTATGATGAACATCTATCGAAATTAAATGTTGCATCGCATGGATTGCAAACCAAACTTACAGTTTTCGATCGTAACTCGGGTAAATCATCAATTACTGTATTTTGATTGAATTTGTCATTACTAAATTCCGATTTTGGTTCGCGTAAAAATGAAGGTCCGTTCCACCATAAACTACAGTTAATTAAACTATCTAGACCTTCTCCTCTCGACAATAAGTCAGCCGGGTTATCTCCGCTATTTACGTGTAACCATGTCGAATTACCAGTCAGTTCGTTTATTTCGGTTACTCGATTTTGAACGAATGGTTTTAATAAATGTGGAGACATACGAATCCACCCCATGACTATTGTCGAGTCGGTCCAAAAGTAAACGTTAGTGAATACTAACCTTAAGGAATCTAATATTTTCTTATAAAGGCGGGCAGCGACCAGCGCGCCAGAAAGTTCAAGTTTCGGAATAGTTAGTGATTTTAGTGGTGCTACTTTACTTTTACTACACAATAATTTCACAGTGACATCTGACCCATTCTCGTATGACCGAACATATGCACATGCACCGTAAGCATGTAATGATGCATCAGAAAAAATGTGAAGTTCTGAACCTCCTGTGTGTTCACCCCTTACATGACGCGGAATTCGTAAATCGTTTAAGCAGTGCAGAGTGTCCATAAAACTATGCCATGTTAACGCGATGTCTCTAGGCACGGGAGTGTCCCAATCGATTTTACTTAACCAAAGTCTTTGTAGTAAAATTTTGGAAACTATCACCGCGGGAGAGAGCAAACCTAGTGGGTCGTAAATCTGTGAAATAATTGACAGCATCATACGTTTATTTAAGTGTGACGAGTTAGGCAGCGGATCGATCTTTGTGGTAAAATACAATTCATCGCGTGTATTATCCCAGCCTAGCCCGAGAGTTTTATTCTGTGTATGTTCACCAACAAAATGTTCCTTAGATTCATCGTGCGTTACGTCACGGTTAAAGGTCCATTTACGCAAAGGAAAACACCCTGATTGCAGAACGTCATACGTTTTTTGACAAATATCGAGTAGTGTTCGGAAGTCGTCATCCCCCGTAATTAAGTCGTCTACAAATATATCTTGGTTGATAACGCGCGCGATGACGTCATCACCACATTCTGAAGCTAACTGTCGTATACATCGCATACTCAAATATGGTGCATTTGCAGTTCCATATGTCACCGTATTGAGTTCGTAGATGTATAACGGATCAGTGGGTTTCTCACGCCAGAGAATCATTTGTAAGCATCTCTGATCTGGTTGAATCAAAACCTGCCGGAACATTTTCTCCACATCAGCACAAGCTACGTATTTGTACTGACGGAAACGAAGTAAAATGGACAAAATATCATTTTGGAGTGCTGGTCCCGGTAATTGAATATCGTTTAGGGATTTATTCGTGGTGGTAGGAGCACTACCATGAAAAACTACACGCAGTTTGGTCGTGCTACTGCTCGCCCGAAATACTCCAAAGTGACTGAGAAAATAATTCAGCGCACCATATTCGTTTATACGAGTCATGTGACCCATCTCTTCATATTCGCGCATGAAGTCACAATATAAACGTTTATATTCCGGCGAACGTTCAAGTTTACGTTCTAAGGATAAAAATCGATTTTTTGCTAACGTGTAAGAATCGCCTAACGAGTCAGCTGATTCTCTTAGCGGCATGCGTACGGAAAATCTACCGTTACTTTCGCGTTTCGTCGTATTTGTAAAAAGATCCTCACATATCTGTTCGTCAGCTGTAAGAACACAATTTACTTGCGGAATGTCCTCAATTTCCCAGAATTTTCTGAGTTGAGCGTCAATCGTTTGAGTAAAATTACACTGGACTTGATTATTAATGCGCAAGTGTCGTGTATTTATCGGACCAGATAACAACCAGCCTAACTTCGAATTTTGTAAGTATGGTCCAGTTGATAATCGAATCCTATTTTCGTCTAATAAGTCCCAAAATTTATCCGCACCGATAAGTATATCGATTTTGGTTGGTACGTTAAATGTGGGGTCTGCTAACTGAATGTTATCAGGAATACGTATAAGATCAAGATCAATGTAAGTCGAGGGCAAACTAGAAGTTATGCGCGGCAAGACAATACATTTTATTGACGTATGATAATCGTTTATTTTCGAACGAATATTTATATCGCATGAATGACTCGACTGCGTGACAGATTGTCCTACACCCGAGATCTGAATAGTGGACTGTATATTATTCGCATTTAATCGTTTCCTTAATTCTTCCGTAATAAAACAATGTTCACTCCCATTGTCCAGAAGAGCTCGACACGTATGAAATTTATTGTTCGCGTCGGCTACTTCAATTAATGCAGTTGAAAGTAAAACTTGCTGGGGAATGAACCCTGTTCCTTCCACGGCGCCTTCGCTGCACTGAGCCACTGGCGCGCGGTCAGCTGATGCACAATAGCTAGACGTACTCGCTACCGATGAGTGGGCGCTGTGTGCAGGCGCATTCGACGGCCTCACGCACACATTCTCACTGCGGCTACTCTCGACGTGCAATAAGCTATTATGTTTTTGTTGACACTGTTTGCATGGGCCGAATAAACATTCATTTAAGGAATGTCCCTCACGCAAACAATTGATGCACAAGTTTTTGTTACGAACTAAATTTAATCTATCCTGGATAGGTAGATTCAAAAACTTAACACACGTATACAGCGCATGATTCTCGTTGCACAACGCACAGGATCGAAAAGGTTTATTATTGAACGACTTAGATTTGGTCGCATTTGTACTGGCAGAGACACAACTAACTACTTGCGCGGGTTTGTTAGACGCGTAATTATGCTTATTATTATTAGTCACAATCGTTGATTTAGAATGACTCGAGTTTATCATTTCTAGCGTATCAGCCCGGTTTCTGAGAAACGATAAGAGATCTTCCAGCTTAAGTTTCTTAGACTCATTATTGCTTGACTTATCTGTGATAGACCCTATGTGGGATTCCCATTTACGTTCCGTGGTAGCATCGAGTTTTGACACAATTAAGTGGATTAATAGCGTATCCCACGAATCAGTAGGTTCATCCAACGTTTTTAAAGCACGTAAATTACGTAAAATAGTGTCTATCAATTTACGTATCTGAGTCGAAGATTCTTGTTTCAAGGCTGAAATATTAAACAACGATTTTACATGGTTGTGTACTAAAAGCCTAGGATTGTGAAATCTAATTTCAAGTAATTCCCATGCTTGAATGTAGTTAGATGCCGTAAATTCTAATGCACTAATTACTTGTAATGCACTACCGCTTAGTGACGATCGCAAATAATGAAACTTTTGAATCGCATCGAGATCGGAATGTTTGTGAATCATAGTTTCATATGAATTCTTAAATTCGAGCCAACAATCATACGAACCATCGAAAGAAGGCAATTTTATTTCAGGTAGTTTCAGATTTGATAACGGTTTGTGCGCGGTATGACTACAACTTGCAATAGGACCGTTATTTGTTTCTACACTTTCGATTAGGCAATTAGCGCTAGCCATAGTACGAAAATACAAAATTTCGAGTGTTTCTACATATTCGTAATTTGCACACATTTCCGAGTCTGGAGTACAAAGTTCAATTTGTGTTTCGACTTCATTAAAACTTTGAAAAATCTCTGTAGCCGCTTGCATACGTAATTTTAACTCGGCAATTTGTACTTTAGAAGGAGACACCGCTAGAAAGGAGTCAACATATTTTTTAAATTGAGTTAATCTACCTTTCATGTGACCTCTTTGTTTTCGAAGGTCTGAAATTGCGGAGTCCTGGTTTTTCCTAGGTGTTCCTGACCCACCAGGAATAATCAACTTTGCACCAGCCTCATCCCCTTCACCCATTTTGCAAGATTAAGTGAAATTGAAATAACTTACGTGTATTAAAACGAACGGGTGCGGTAGATGACAAAGCTGCCGCTGCGTGACTTGCGATAACGAGCGCACTGGAATGCACAAAACGACACGGTTTTAACACAATTCGATTAGGAGAGGAATAGACGGGATAGGTAGACCTGACCGTTCACTGCTGCAGACGTCGGCGAGGTGCTGGTGTCTTCTCGTAAAGGAATTCGTCGTCCTGACGAGCTGACTTTCTCGCTGAATCCGTGCTCGAAGACCAATTATGTGCAGGATTCGGTGGTTTCCAGGGTCCATTCAATGAAGCAATTTATTATTGAAGTTCCGAAGTGCGTTTATTGCGCAAAATGAAATTGTCCAAAAAAATATATATCGTTTAAAAGTTAACGTGCGCTTGTCGTGCCGTATATCGTGTCGAGTGAGAGCGAAGATTTTCTGTCCGGGAGGGCCGGTTGGTGTAGTATCGCCACTGGGCGCTAGATGTCGCGAGTAGGTGCGTGAACACAGGCTAAATGCTAAACTAGAGCTATATCCGCTAAGTTTCGCAAATTGTAAGAAAAGGCTTCGAGATGCCCTATTAAAAATGACGTTTGATGATACAGAGAAGCTATTGACTGTATTAAATTGATGTTATATAATTGTATTTTTACTGTTTTTATTAGTCTCTTAATTTTACATAGTTTTTTAAAAATAAATACTGTAATTGTACTAGTTACCAAGAAATAATGTATTTGTTATATTTAGATGAATATTAATAGACATATATCGGTACCTTTTTGCCTGAACCACAGGGAATCCCTAGCTCAGGCTCCTTTTTATACATAACTAACTGTAAATTTTAGTCTATAGTTATAACATTTGTACAAAAGTTATTCAATAAATTTATTTGTATTTATTTGTATTTGTAAGATGGCGACGACGAGATAGCTACCATTGATAAAAGGGCACAGTGGCTCTCTAGGTAACGACGTAGCTGACGAGCTGGCCAGGAGAGGTTCTAGCCGGCCGGCGTTTGGCCCTAGCCCAATACTCCCGCTACCCTTTAACCAGCTAAGATCATGGCTACGTCGCAGAACATCTGAACAACACGCTGATCGATGGACAAATACCAGTACATGCAGACAATCCCGGGAAATAGTGCCACACCTGGAGGCACGATTTACCAGGCGTCTGCTCTCTCTTAACAGAGCGTCACTACGTATAATCGTAGGCACCATCACTGGACATTGCTCACTCAACAAACATTTATATGTTCTAGGTACGACCGACAGCCCCCTATGCAGGGGATGCCTGTCGGCCGATGAAACAGCTCCCCACGTCATCCTGGAATGCGAAGGTGTAGCTACACAACGGACTCAAATCCTCAACGCACCGAGGTCACTCCGCGAAGCCTGTGGTGACACCAGGAGGATCCTGCGCTTCTGGGCGGAGTTAGGCTGGCTAGATCCCTAGCCGGCGATCACGTCACGCACAATGGTCCGACTCTCACGGACTAAGTGCGGAAAAAGGAGTCCATAACCATAACCAGCTACCATTGATGATGGATTTAATTTATGGTGTTACGCCATGAATCATCGCGTTTGGATTATGGAGCATCGGCGGAAGATTGCATGCATGTTGGAGAGTGTACCAAGGAGCTTCATGAACTGGTTCCCCCATTGATTTTTCTTTAGCGGATTACTAAGACGCCGATTGGGTTTTCACCTCCATGTAGCTGAATTCATCTGGTTTGCACCACACCCCGCGATTTAAGAAATACTTTTCGTTTCTTCACTGATTCCACCTGCGATTTTCTTCCGACGCCTGTATTTCTGGAAACTACATAATAAATACATATAATTTATTTCAGGCCATACTGATACTTATTTTTGTTAGTTAGATAGAGAAATCTTACGAATTATGTTAGGGGACAAGTAAGAAATGAACTATATCAATATCTTCAAGGTATGAGAGAACAATCATCTGGGTGAGCGTGATCCTTCTTAGACCCTAGAACCATCAAACACAATCACACTTTCAATAAAAGAGAATACAGTATTAAACTGCTTCCACGCATGCTGAGGTAACGTAGTAGACCGATGGTGATTGTGTAAACGACGAATTTATTAAAGGTCCTGCATTTTGATAATCATCCTAGGTAGCGTTCGGCACATTCGGTAGGATGCCTAGTATCTGCTACCTACATTCTGGATTTGTATTAACGAAAAAACGTATTAAACAAACGCGATTTAAATACAGTCATCATCATCTTCCTAGCGTTATTCCCAGTACAGTTCCATCCTGAAGGATGCCTGGGGTCCGCTACCTAATCCCAAGAATTGGCGTAGGCACTAGTTTTTACGGAAGCGACTGCCATCTGACCTTCCAACCCGAGGGGGAAACTAGACCATATTGGGATTAGGCTTGTCAAGTGAGTGGGCAACTTGACTGTTAGAGGTTCTCAAGCCGCCCGGAGGCCTCTAACTTGGCTTAACGACTGCTATCATAGACAGCAACCGGGATCAACGGTTAACGTGCCTTCCAAAGCACGGGAGCGCTCAGTTAGTAACCACTCAAAGCGGTCACCCATCCAAGGACTGACCTCGCCCGACATTGCTTAACCTCGCATACCGCACGCGGTACGCTGGCGCCGCTGGGCCATGAACGCTCGATTTAAATACAGTATTTATAAATAAGTTTTGGTACGTGAGCGGAGTCAGTTGGTTCTGTTCTAGCCCGTTGATACACGTTCACCTTTCCCAGGGCCCGCGTGGCTGCGGCAGGTAGTCGTATCGTATATGGCGGGATTAACGGGCAGCGATAGTCGGCTTTCGCGCCATTTAAAGTGTTAAAAAGCGAGCGCCCGATATCAGGGTGCAGTGCCACTAGGAGAGGTGATCCTGGTTTATTCAATTTCAGCGTCGTTCAAACACGGACAGCGTAACGCATCGAAAGAAGTGAGGATGAAAACAAAACATCCCGTCCACAAACGTGGTCTTTATTGTTCCTTCAGAGTTCAGAGCCTTTCCATTTCAAGGAGTACCCATATACTTACTAGTTTTTTTACTCTGATGTATGTATATTGAATGTTTGGCAAATAAAAATTAATCAGTACCAGATTTAACATAACTGAATAAATATAATTTATTTGTTACATGCTATTGTGTCAACAAAATTGTTTAGTCTAAGTTTCGTGACGCATTGGTTACACTGTAATGTCATATAAACATTTTTAATAAATAAATAAATAAATAAATAAATAATTCTGAGAAATACTTGATAAGTAATCTTCAGACTTCTTGAGTTCAGGTTAAGTACTTGCAAACATTGCCTTTGCAAACCTCTCTTGCGTAACGTAAAACCATGTAACTATTCATCATCCTCCTAGCGTTATTCCCAGTACAGTTGCATCCTGAAGAATGCCTGGGGTCCGCTACCTAATGCGCTACCATGTAACTATTAAATTACTTTTATTAATTAGTCCATAATTATTCCTTGGAGCGCTCCGAGGCAGTTGGTAAATTAAGACGGTAGTATAGTTTTTGGTAAACGTTTAATAAAGTATCTGCAAGTAGCACCACAGCCGGCCAGTGCCGCGCATTGGCTTCACTAACGATATCTACCAACATGAATGCCCTTTGTACACTACACCTCCAATATCCTCGCAATTCTGCACCGTATTCCATTGAAATAAGGTGCAATTGTTCACAAATCTTTGAAAGGTCGGTGACCTCTAACACAATTCCCGTACAGGATGGAACACAACTAGGGGTGCGCATAACCATTAATATTAGTTCGAAGGTCGAAGGCTGCTTTCTGTACCGGATATAAGTTTGATTTATCATTGATATGTCATCCACAGGATGGCCGATCCAAATGGATACTGTCAAAGTATTAAACTAACTTATTTATGCACCCAAAGTGGCAAAAATATTTGTATGGTGTTACGGGTTACCGCCTTGTCATTGAACCCTGCTCACCACAGAAATAAATGCCCTTACCGGGATTCGAACCCAACTAGGCTCAACAGGCCGACAAAAAATATTTTAGAAATTATTTTTTACTAGCTTTTGCCTGCGACTTCGTCTGCGTAGGACTCATTCTCGCTTTAGAATTATTTGTTTTCCCATAAATCTTTCACCCTTCTTTACACCCCCTTAAGAAATGATTACATTCAATATGACATGCTCTTTACCTCGCACGGCAAATTTTAATAGGGATCCTTTTTTCAAAACGAATCAACATATCAGCCGAAAGACGTCCACTGCTGGACATAAGCCTCCCCCAAAGAGTGACACAAAGGCCGTTCCTTTGCCATCCGCATCCAGCGGGCACCTGCGACCTTTACCATAATTTTGCCATAATGCGCAAGCGTGTGGCGTCCTGGTGAGGCGCCTGCGCGGCAGTCCGAATAGCCTCCTACAAACGGTGGCTGCGCGCCTAGATGGACCCTTCCAGCTGCATTAGGACAAAATGCATAGGGCCTCTAACTGTTTTTAAATGTTAGTTGTGTAAGTATTGTCGAAATGTAAGTATATGTGTTATTATTGTATAGTGTGTGTATTTGTGATAGTGTTATATGTAATCTTTAATTTTAATTTTTAATCTGATTTTTACTTTAATTTGTATGGGTCTATGACCTGAAATAAAGTATTATTATTATTATTATTTACCAGGTCATCAGTCCACCTTGTGGGGGGCCTACCCACGCCGCGCCTTCCGGTACGTAGTCGCCACTCGAGAACATTTCCTCCCCAACGGCCAACGGTTCTACGTGCAATATGCCCCACCCACTGCCACTTTAGTTCAGCGGTTCGGGGGGCTGTGTCGGTTACTTTGTTTCTACTGCGGATGGCCTCATTTCTGATGCGATCACGCAGAGATACTCCTAGCATAGCCCTCTCCATTGCTCTTTGGGTGACTTTGAGCCTTCTTATGAGGCCCATAGTAAGCCACCATGTTTCCGTGCCATATGTCATCACTGACAACACACACTGGTCAAAGAGCCTCGTCTTGAGACACTGCGGAATATTGTACGAATGGATGTTCCGTAGCTTCCGAACGCTGGCCAGCCGAGTTGGATTCGACGATGAACCCCTTTCTCGAAGTTGGACCTAACTAACTGGACAGTCTGTCCTAGGTATATATAATCGTCTACAAGTTCGAGTAAAAGTGTCTGATGGTAACGGGAGTTGGTGCTACGTGCTCTTGCTTCCAAAACGAATGATTAAGCTTATTTCAGAATATCAAATGTACCGATTCTAGACGAATGAAGCCCGTGAAAATATTACATGTACAAAGATAAAAGTCTCGCTACGCAGTTCTTCCGTAAAACGTCCCAACCGAGCGGGTTCTTCATGTAAGTATGATAGCCGAAGGCCGAGTATTCACACAGAGCGGGCTTCTTATGTAATATTGAGGGCCGAAAGCCTGAAGCAGGGAGGCGAGACACGCGAAGCCGAAGGCCGAGCTTCCCAACAGAGTGGATTTGTTATGTAAAGTTGATGACTATCGGGCCGAAATGGAGTGGCAAGGGATGCGAGGCCGAAGGCCGAGCATTCACATAAAGCGGGATCCTTGTAATTATAAGGCTGAGGGCTGAAGGCCCGGAGCCGTGTGGCACGCACGCGAGGCCGAAGGCCGAGCGACCCAACAGAGCGGGCTCCTTATGTAAGGCCGAAAGCCTGAAGCAGAGTAGCAATGTACGCGAGGCCGAAGGCCGAGAGTCCCAAAAGAGCCGGCTCCTTATGTGGGGCCGAAGGCTTGATGCAGAGGGCAAGGCATGCGAGTCCAAAGGCAGACACAGAACGGGCTCCTCATGCCAGGCAAGAATGCCATAGCAAGGTAGCCCACATAGAGCGCTCCGCTCATGTAAGGCTGAGGGCCGAAGGCCCGAAGCAGAGCGGCAATGCACGGGAGGCTGAAGGCCGAGAGTCACAATGCTTAGACATAAAAACAGATAGACAAACAGACACGATTTCTTAAAACTCCAATCCCTCCATTGATTTATCCAATATCTTCAATGTACAGATTTTCGTCCCTCTACAGCTTTATTATATGTACGGATGAGCATAGATCCAGGGGCCTTTCAGCTCGAAGTACGAATTTTTCTGTGGCAATGTTAGTTTAACTTGTTTGTACCAGATGTCACTGGGTGCTATCTCTATCGCACTTGCATATTGAAGTGACAGAGATGCAGCGGTCGTGCGGTTAGTTCTTACTAAATACACAAGGGTGCTACGATCTATGTGGAATACTTCACTGGTCTTTCACTCTATCTCAGTGTATATATATTGTACTTTGTGCATAGATCTAAGGTGCTTCAACTCTCAATGTTGACGATTGGGCTGCCCAGCCCAAGTGATCTCTTACATCAAACGGTTATTAAGGTGTGAAGGGTCACCATTACGTAATAAATAATACACGACAAAATTAAATTGTACACCGATGATACAAAGACTGCATTGAAGCAGCTGTTTTTGTATTTAATCATCCAAACATCTAAACTTTCGCATTTATAATATTAGTGGGATTATTAGATTTATATAAATTGTGTAGAAAAACTCTTAATTTAACCAGAAGCAACGGGTTTTGCAGAAACTTTTATAGGTAATAGTCAGCTGATTTCTGAGGAATAGACTTATTTACCAAGGACGCCATATAATAACAATTTTGTCTATATAATTTTAGTCTCTGACCAGACATAGACAGGGGCAAATGAGTCACTGTTGTAGTTTCTATTAACTTTTAGATCGAAGCTTTGCTTAGTTTGGGACTAAGTCGATTTGTGTAAGATTGTCCCCAAAAAAAAGTGATTGATTAAATTTAATAAATTTACTTATCTGATCATTATAAGTAATAGGTAAGGTGAGTTACTTATATTTTGAAAAAAGTGGCCAAAGTGAGCTACGTAATCCCAAAATCACTATTAAGCATCTTTTTGTCTTATAAACACTGAAGATTTCCCCAAAGTACTATCCTGTAACGATTACTTGATTGACAAAAGCAGAAATACATATGACACATATGTATTATTTTTATATAATGTAACTGACGGATTTACTATAATATTGTTGTTTTTACTCAGGACACTATTCTAATTGAATACGTCGTCAAATACCTCTTAATTAACTGGCTATCGCCATTCGGCCACATGCCACATAGTAGTTTTGAGCCGTAATTATCGAACACAACATTCAGTGTTATGTTTATTGTCTAATCAATGGCCGCTGTACCCCTGTATTAATCACGCATAATCCCGCATCAGCTGTTGACGCAGATAACGGCTCAACCACTCTGTATATACATATAGAGAGTGTAACGATTTTTTTTTATTTTGTATGGGAATCTTCGTCAAAATTTGCCAATTACCCACACAAAACCAATCACACAAAGTCATTTTTTTTTCCTACTTACTTTTAGTCAAAATTCAATACCAATTAACGCTTTAAACGGATCCAAGGCATTTTTGTTACACCCTGTCTGTTTAACACAAAGTTTATACATATAGTCTCATGTAAACTGTTAGATTGAAATTACTTACTTTCGGTTTATCGGACTATAGTTTTGTATTCAGTGAAATTATATTCCTATCATATTCTTTTAGTGAATGAATTATTATATTCCTTTCCTTTATTCTTCTATATCTATCAATTATCATTACCTATCTAAGCACCTTTCATATTGTCGGACAATTGTCATACGCGCCTATTTTATACTTGCTGCGCTCGCAACTCAGTCCACGCAGAAGCGACAGTCTCCGTCCCATAAAAATTCTACCTAAAATTCCACTCGGGTTAGGCTTCATTTTCTGGATGATGAAATTTGGTTAAATCGTGTTTTTTGTACATAGTGAAGGACTTCATTATGTCTTCATTTTAATTGATTCCCGTGTGTTACGAAAGTTACCCATATAAAGTGTATATGACTCACTTTCACTATGTACAAAAAATACGATTTAACCCAATTAAGAATATCCTAAGGCCTGTTATGTGGGGTGAATACGTAAACTTTTCAATTTCACGTGAAGTTGGTGTTGTCATTTTCCATAATTATAAAAATTAACATTACGATTCAATAAACAAACATGCGTAATATTTGACACGTTACTGAATCACGCTGCAGGAGCACAAAAATATGTCTGCATAACAAATTTCATTAAAATCACAAGTTAAAACGTGAAAGTTAACAGACCAACATATATCTTCCATGATAGACTAGACAGACTTGTAATTAGATACCCGCATAAAAACTGGATCTCTCATATGCGACAGTCGGTAAAGGATCGCTAGAAAAGATAATCTAAATGTTGCAAATTCATGAAATGGAAGACCAAAAAGTGTAGAAGTTAATCAGATCAGTACCTTAATCACTCGCCGCAAACACTTCCCGACTTATTAGCAATGCGTAGATTAAAACTTTCAGCAATAAATCATTGCCGGCATTGCCCCGGTTATTTATAACCCAATCGCCGTCGGACCGCGAGTTTTTAGGATTCCGTAGTAAACAAAGGAACCCTTATAGTTTTGTCCGTGTCTGTCCGGCCGTCCGTCCTTCAGTCCGTTGTCTGCGTCTACTAAAATAGAAAGGTGTAATTTGGCATAAGTATACTTCTAATATAAATCACGCGCAAAACAGTATTAAATAAAAGCACTTGGCCAATTTTTATATCAGTCTATCAGACTGGAACGTGTTGGATTGAAATTAAATTCTCCCAAACATGCAATGAAATATTGATGTTATGTTCCTTATAATAGGCTGCGAAGTATGACATTTCAAGTGCGGCTAGGACAAGAGGTCGTTAATGGAATTTCATACAACCCTTGCAGGCCTAGGCCGGCAAAGTCCTACTAAATACGGTTTTACTCAACAATTTAATATGTAACTTATAAAATGTTTTCCACTTATTCCTAAGAAGACAATGAATCCAATACAGACTTATTTTTTTCATGTCGGTTTGAAATAAAATAGTTCTTCAAATCTAACTCGTTTTACACGTCTCCGAGCGAGAATTGAGAAAACAGCTGTTGGACTGAGCCAAAATATGGTAAACTGAGAGCTATAGGTAAATGTAAACAATTTTTCCACTTATTCAACTTGAATTGAAATGATCTTTCATATTATACAATAAAATCTTTAGGAATACGAATATTTAATGAGATATGACCTCAAAAAATTTAGCAAATTCAGTAAATTCCATTCCACTAAATTTGTGGCACAGCAACATGACATTCTGCCACTATGCGCATTAAAAATAAAACCTTGATTTTTTGGTTGTTTATTTCATTCCATGTTTGAGAAAAGCACTATACATACCTCAGCGGGAAATATGGAGTTGCCTGCCTCAGACCTATTTATATGTCTTCGGCCGGCAACCCCTTTCGTTCCAGCCTCTGTAGTAATGTAAGTACTATTCGCGCGTATTCGTCGGGTCATTGTCAAGAAAAGCTTTCCGTTATTTTAACCACTGTTCATACCTGTACCTGTATGTATATACTCGTATTATGTGTACCTATTGTTGTAGGACATCACCTAAGGACCTCAAGGATGGCACTGTGTTTCGTTTTACTTACTTATGGAGAAATGACGCGTGCGACGTGTTTTTTATACCATAACGGTTCCACACAAGCATACGACTTGTCTGATAATGAACAGACACCGTAGCATATGGACGCTTGCGACTCCAGATTAATATCGAGCTCGCTACCAACCCGTTTTTCATTTCAGGATTCGTTGTGGTAACAGACAGAAATAAATAGTATAGTATTATATTGCTCACTTGTTAGGAGTAAAATCGAATATGCGTCTCAAATTTGGAATCCATGCTACACTACTTATACTGAGACTTGTGTTTTAAACTCAGATATTCCTACATATCCTCCAACTATTTAAGCATATGTAAAAAACATCATCTACTCCCATTAATATACGTCGAGAAATTGCTGATATTTCTTATATTCTCAACATCACCAGTGGGAATATTGATTGTCCGGAATTGCTTAGTAAAATTTCATTTCACGCGCCTATTCGTTCTAAAAGATACTTTCCCCCTATCGCACTTAAATGTACCTCATCTACTACAGGCAAAATTCTTTCTTGAGTCGTGCTAGTCATAATTTGAATAGGTTGTCCAAAGAGCTAGATATTGACGTATTCAATTGCTCAATTCCTTCGGTGAGGCGATTTCAATTTTTGAACAGTGTCGATTCGCCTAATTTCTGAATCTCCAGGATTGTACTTAGCGGTTTTTCAGGATGCAACACTTGATCATGCGCAGTTTGTGTGTTATATTTGCAATGCAACTTGTATTAATTGCATTGAATGTAATATTTTCTTATGTTTGTTATTAAGTTGTTACTTTTTCCCATGCACTCCTTTTTACCAAGTAGAACCTAGTGTCACATAGTGCGAAAGTGTGCGCTACTTTTGTTAAATACCTTTAACTTTTATTTAATTTCTATCTGTGAGTTCCTTTAATTGGCTATGTGTTAATATTCAAGACTGTATCATGCTTTTGCAGCTGTTGGTACTCCTTATGTATAAATAAATGCTACTCGCTCTCGACATAGTACATTGTGGGGAGTTCTGGCGACCTTATTTATACTCACCACTGGGAACAACACCACATAACCCACAGAGCTAGTACTGGTGTTATTATGGCTATGGTTTTCTGTAAGATGGAGGTACTTCCCCAGTTGAGCTTGTAACGGAACACAATTAGGCTACAAAAACACGTGTTATTAAAATACCTATATGAAGGAAAAGTAGTTTTAATAAGCTGGATGAGCATAGTAACGTTTACCCTACTAGCTTCGGCCTCATATGTCGTGGATTTGTCGTGTATTTGTCCGTCATATGTCGTAGATTTGTCGTGCATTTGTCGGGGATTTGTCCGACATATGTCGTGGATTTGTCGTAGATGTGTCGGGGATTTGTCCGATATTTGTCAGACATGTGTCGTGCATTTGTCTGAGATATTAGAGTATATAAAGGGGCGCGAATTTTTATTGACGGACTTAGAATTCGACATTCAGACTGACAAGGTCTCTGGTCTTCGCAATAATATATACTTGGTGGGTTATTCTATTGATTTAAAGGTGGTTCTTCTTCGTGAGGGGACTCTCTTCATGTTGAGGAATCAGTTTTTAAGTAAAATATTGAATATTTCCTCGGGGTTTAAGAGTTTATTTAATTTGATTTAAATGACCAGAATCTTGTCCAGGCACCAGTTTTGCCTGAGGGGTCTTGCTCGCCTAACGGTGCCAATGAGCAGGGTTCAGAGTCTTTAGTTACCAGATCTAAGGGTGGTCTGGCGTCTACCTTTTACCTACATGGAGACGAATCAAATCCCTTACGTTCCTTCAATGCCCAGCTGACAACGTAGACATGGCTGCCAATATGGGGTCTCAGCATAGAGGTGTATACCTCGCTTGTCGAAATTGTTCAGTATTTGAGGAACGGTCTTGTTAAATATATTTATATATATAACTTATATACACAATAGGGCGTCTTACTCACTGTATCCTAGCCTGCGGGCGCAGTGGGGGGAGACAACCAACACAGGCCTTTAGCATTGCAATTCTCAGTTTAGCCGACTGAACTTTCGCTGCATAGGTTAGGGATTCGCAGTCAAAAGAGCTGGTTCTGGTAAGGGATTTATGCTCTTTCAGTTTAGCAAGTTTCCTGGGGAACAGTAGGGTAGCTTCACACACATTTATTAGGGAAGTATGGTTTAATAATTTATTTTAGGTTTGTCGTTAATTTGGAGTATTGGGAATAGTTGTGATAAAATTAGTCATGTTTGGTATAAAAGGGACAGTATCTTTAAAGTTGCGATTTCTAGTTAAATGATTAAAATTTACTCAGAATAAGCTAATTTAATGACTAGCTGAGCCGTCCGTTGAATTAAGCCCTTCAAGTGAAGAGCAGAGCGGTTCACTTGATAGACTATTCGGTGACAAGCTGAGCAGTTCATTGAATCAGGCATCTTAAGTGACGAGCCGAGCTGTTCACTTCTTTTAGTAAAGGTCTGGCAGAGTAGTTCATAGGTATTAGGGAACGAGGACTAGGAGTAGGGTAGGTTATTCAGGGTCAGGGCCAGATTCTGGCGAGGAATCACCAGGATTTCGCCCGCTTCCGATGATGAGGCCTTGCGGCGATTCTCCTCATCATACGGCGCGTCTTCCGAAGCGCTAGTAGATTCATTTGCTAGGTAGAACCATATTCTTATGGTTTAGTCTCTTTTACAAACTGATTTTATCCCGAGCGCTCCTAAAGGCCATCCGAACGAATTGATCGGAAAAGCCTAGCAGAGTACTCCTGTTAAAGTAACTTAGGTCATTTGGACGAAATTGTCTTACACTCCGCATAGTGAAATAAAAGATTGGCGGGGGCTTGTCCATGTCTAAGGTCGAGAGCCACGGGTCTCTGGTTAGTACCGGAGGGGGATAGCAATCCCTAGGGCGGCTGGAGGAGCCCTACCTTACACCAATCAATAAAATTGATTATATTTATACGAACCTGTAAATAGACAATACATAACAGGATATGAGCTATTCGGAAGCTAGGTACATAGAGCTTGTAGGGATGGCAAATCTCTTAAGGATCTTATATAATTGGTTACTATTTTATCATTAATAATTCCTATAAATTTATATTTCTCTCAACTTCAGTATTAACGTAATTTCATTGAGGTATAGGCTGAGTAAGGTACTAGGAAACGATAGTAGGGTATCAGCAAAGGGGAGAAGAGTTCAATACCTGACAAATATTCGCATTAAAGATTCAGGGTTTCTTACGGTTCACAACTCTTCGGGGTCCTACCTAGACGATTCACTTTGGCCAATACGTAATTTTATCCTGGGTTTTAACAGCCATTAGTTTAAATATATTATTTATTAATTAATTCATATTAAGGAGGTATTAGGGGAGGGGGGGATCGTTACAAGCTGCTCCAAATATGAGTGAAATATGAATGAGTGAATGAATGGTTTATTCATAATTAATATATGGTTACATCACAGATCTCAAATATTATTAGATACATATTTCTTCCCATAATATTCAGCCAGGTCAGGCATATGAAAACTTAGGTAGGTCAGTGATTTAATCACCGAGTAAATAACGTGTGATAGGGATAAAATTACATTTTAATTAAGACATAAAGATTAAGTACATCAGATTGTAGCATAAAAGTAATCTAGTACTAAATATTGTTTTATATTTTTTTATAGTTAAAATATGTTGATTTATTTTCGGAAAGACGTTATCACTTAACATGTTTTCATAGCAGAGTTTGATTTTGTCGGGCTGGGTTTCAGTGGAGACCTTACTGTTTAATAGTATATCGAAAATTATTTTTATCGCATGCTTCATCAGCTACAATAAATTAGATGTGTAATATTGAATAGAATAGAATATAATAGAAATACATTGATTCGTAGCACATCATTCAAATATATACAAACAGTAATACGATACACATAAAAACAAAGACAAAAATAAAACATAATTAAAAGAAGAAAGCGCCATGAATTGGTCCCGACTCAGCATAGTGCCAATCTTACGGTCAACGCTGGTCTTCCGTATTGATTGGATAACATTCCACTGTGCCCTACCTCTCTGAGTAATACGATAATAACACTCGTTTCCATTTGTCTAGACTAGGCCTTAGTGAATCTGTGACTAGGAAGAATCCCTGTAAGCTGCACGTATCGCCTGCAACTGGGAGGATTCACGACGTCGTAAACCCGAGAGTGTAATGAAACGGCCTCGTCACCCATTTGTCGCGCCCGTGACCTCGCACTACCCGCAATAACAACAGTAAGACATGGTTAAGTCAAAGCCAAGTCAAGTCAAAATATTGTTTCAAATAGGCCTAGCAACAAGCACTTTCGAGTCGTCAGTTATAACATTTTATTAAGTTGATTATTTAGAGCAATTTATTGATGATATTATTATTCTTTAAAAATAACGTTAAGGAGACTTCTTGACTTGGCGGGGCGAGGTTTGTATCTGGTACTTTGTTCTTAGACGTACAAAAGATAAACATGTTAGTCAATGTCTTTAAGACGGACGTATAACGTATATTAAATGAATTTTAACATAGTTGCCAAAATTTACCACTCTCCTCCATTATCTCGGAAATTACTGGGCCTAACATTTTGGAAAAAAATACACAAAATATATCTATACATAAAGATTACAGGAAAATCAATAAGGAGTTTATAAATCCAACAGTTTTTGAATTATCGTTGTAAAACTGCCTTGCCCTAACAAAAGGATGTAGGTGGCGTAAGTTTCTTATGAAGAAAGAAAGAAGAAAAATAAATACATTTAAGATACGACCTTTTTAATTCAAAGTACAGGATAGTGGCTTTAAATGTGTAGACTAGTAGTAGTAGTAGGAACGGAACCCTTCGCTGCGCGTGGCTCGACACGCACATGGCCGTTTTTTTCTATTATAACAAGGGTGGTCATACTTATACCCGTGAGACATGCCTATTGTATTAATTATCAATATTCCTTATTAATGCCGTATTTCCGAAGGCTTATAGTGAGTTGAATGTTGTCGCACTGTTTTCACAAGTTCACTGTGAAGTAATTCTGCTGTTAGCGCACTAATGGTGAAATAGGAATACATAGGAATCTTCTGAGACAGCTTTTAAGAGTGACCATAGCAAGCTGCTTAAGCCGACGACTGGTTTTTAAATTACCGAGTGTCACTTTTTTTAGTTTTTAGAGAATGTACAGCGATATCACATTAATCTGAAATTTGGGGCTGCCCAACTGCTTTATTGGGTAGTTATTTGCCACACTTTGAAAATGTATAACAGAGTGTCACTTTCTGGACACTAAACAATCAAAATATCACAATAATTAAAAAATTCAAGATTTTACCACGGTCATAAAAAAGATATGTAACTTAAAAACCGGCCAAGTGCGTATTGGACTCACGCACGAAGGGTTCCGTACCAGAAAAAAACGCCAACAATTACTCTGTTGTATGGGAGCCCCCCTTAATTATTATTATTATTTCGATTTTAGTATTTGTTGTTGTAGCCACAATAAAAATACATAATCTGTGCAAATTTCAACTGTCTAGCTATTACGGTTCTTGAGATCTAGCTCGGCGAGTGGTAGCCATGAAAAAGGGCTAATTGTATATAAGACATAACGTTTTTTGCATGGGAGCCCCCTTCATTATTATTATTATTTTGTTATTATTATTATAATTGCCATGAATGATGCAATAATTGCGACAGTCATATGCACTAGAAATTTTTCGTTACTAAATTGTGCATCATTGTGTATCTCATATTGTAAAATCCTATACGCGTAGCATTTGATCTTTTAGACAAGTTATTTTTACATTATAAATCTTATTACACCATTATAAGGTCCACTTTTATCCAGAAGCGTTTTTTCGTTACGCAAATTACAATCGCATTGCGCAGAAATTTTTGTTTGTCGATAAAGATTTCCCAGAAACTTCTCACTATCTCGACACTGGGGTCAAACGTGTTATCCACGCTTAATGCGATTATGAACTCAAACTGGGCCGGTTCGGTTCATCTCTTTCACATCCTAACTGCATGTTCATGTTTTATGATCTCTTTCTGATTCATTTGCACAGCGCGCGTGGAAGCGAATGCAAAACAGATTGAAATGAGTTTGGAATCCAAAACGACGATGAAAAATAGACCTCCTTTGCCTCAATTGAGCTACTAAGAATTTCATTTCAATTTGACACAACTCCCATTTCACCGCTGTAGAATGATAAGGCTGGCAATTTTCAATTGGAGCTTGCGGGTTCGATTACCGGCTCGTATCTACAACACTGGGTTTAAATAAATCTATGAAATATCGTGTGATATTTAATAGTTAAAATCGTCGGTCCACCTTGCTTTTACGGTACCTAACGTTTACAATTCTGCAATATGTAATTTTCATTTATACCACAACGTTACGGTAGTGTACGTTGTGGTATAAAAATTGCATAAACTAGACTTAAAACACGTCAAAAATGACCCCCGGAATTGGGGCTGACAACTATTTATATAAGATAAACGTCGCAGTACTCGACACTGACATTTTCAACCTACCTATTTGGAGATAAGGTGAATTGGTTGAATCCATCCTCTGTATGCCCTTAATTGTTATTGTTTTATTTTGATGGTTACTTTGAAATCATTATACGAGATAGATTCGAATGTTACATGTACGCTTTCTGAAACTACTTGTTAGTTTTTTTTAGTTTAGTTTTAGCAGCTAGCTTTAGCTGGGATACGACCGGGTAAAAGAAGAGAAAGTGCAAAGTCCTAGCAGTCGACCTACTTGGTCGCAACATATTCTATCCCGCGCACTTGGTTAAGGCAACTCTGCTTGTCTGGCGTCACCTTTTTCACAAGGGAATAAAGTTCAAAACAAGGGAGTAGGTAACCTCCCGTTCCCTACTGTATTTGTTCCTCAATATTTATGTGGACTGACCCTGATTTGCCCACGGGGATTTACTCGCGGCAGTGACAGATAAAATAAACCCTTTCATTAAGTATAAAGTTGTAATTCTTTTGTTTAATTCTACTTTCGAACCAAACATGAAAATCGCTGAGAATTTGACTTCAATTCAATACATTTAGTAAAAAGATAAGCTATCTAGCTGTTTTTTACGGATATCACGCCAGCATCCTTTAAGGCCTCTGTACACATATATGAGACTCGCTTGCGAGTTTCATTACATTGCGGATTACCGTGGTATAATGTGTTCCATCGATCCGTGAAATCGCTAGAGTCTCATACGTGTGTGTAAATAAGGGTTAAGACTTTTGCTGGAGGTCCAGGCTCTGCGTGTCCGTGGTCCAGGCTCTCCGTGTCCGTGGTCCAGGCTCTCCGTGTCCGTGGGTGGACGCCTCTATGGGGCTATCCGATGAATTAATAAGCTTTCTAGCTGAGGGGACTGCTCCTTAATAAGTTCAACTAGTTTCAAAATACTGTGATCAATTGGTTCCCACTGAATTGTGAACTCGCGTTCGGCGCTAGTTAGTAGTGTTTGTAACCCCTTATAGTACAGTCAGCATGAAAAGTAGCTACGCATTTGAAAACGTCAAAAGTCTTTATTACAAGGGAATAAGAGCTTTTGACCCCTTCATATGCGTAGCTACTTTTGATGCTGACAGTACCACCCTCTATGGCTCGGGACCTTTACCCTTGACCGATTTACCTCATGTTGGAACTTATATAATATTTATTTCTCATTATTTATAGGTATACGTACATACATACTCGTACATGCCAGCGCCGGATTATCCCATTCTCAAGCTCGTTCGATAATTGAGCATATTGACGTTAAGAGGATCCGGGACCTGATATTTGGGGTTTTCCTATGCCGTATGTTAGTTTCCAACACTGACGCAAAAGTCAGAATCGTAAATAACAGTTATAATGAGGTAAATGCATAATTATCTTTACCGTTATCATTTTAATAACAAATTATTACGGTCAGTAAAAAAGTATAACATTTGGCTTACTCTACTTATAATAATGTCACTCGGAGTCATTCGTGTCAAAATATATTTCTTCCGACTGAAATAGTAAACTCCCCAAGTAACACAGTATATACAGGTTGATTTTGGGGTCGTGATCCGGAATACATGCACAAATGATCCGGTACATGGTCAAGAATTCAAAGTAGCGAACATCGCAGACGGTATGAGGGACAGTATAAAGTAAAGTAAAAAGTAAAAAAAAAAATTATACCAAAACAATTTTTACACCTTTAACAGTTATTATTGGCGACTATTAACTTAAATAACTCTCTTTTTTTATTAACATACAAATTTTTGAGGATAGCGCCTCTAAAGTAATCCCATCGTACTCGTATACATATTTTCTGATTTGAATTGGTTTAAAATTCAAGAAGTGTATTGATTAATACATGATATCATAAGTTACTTATACGTTTTTGCGGACGATACGTCCACGCTGTGCACGGTGTACATATAAATAGCTCGTCTCGCGTCTTGTCTGCGCATCTTGATTTTGCGCCTCGACACGACACAGCGTACATCTCTTCAACTTACTATTCGGGATAATCGGGTAAGTACACTCATTGCAATTATAAGTTCAAGCCTTATGACATATTATTTTCCATTTTCTCAATAAAGTTAAGGAAGATACGGTGGTTGCTGCCTTCGTTCTGACATGTTAAGTGTCGGCCGAGGAAGCTCAAATACCATAGAGAGAGACCAAAAATCTCTTCAGATTTACGAGGCACGGGGTAGTGATGCTGTAGTGCATTAAACTTTTCTTTTTATTTCCAGACAGCATGTGGGTCTTGGCGCTGATATTCGCACTCGCAGCAGTCGCGCAAGCCGGCCAAGACTGTGACGCCTGCATCGCCGGCCGCTGCCACGCGCGGCGCGCCCTCCTCACAGGCTTCCCAGTCACCGACCAGCTGGCCATCGACCGCACACACAACGTCCTCTACACACAGCTCGATCACGAAGACATCATCGCTCTCCACCTCGACGAAGTCAGCATACGGAAAGTCTTGAAAATGAAATCAAAAGGCTTAGCATTTGACCAGGAAAACCAATTCTTATACACGAGTGACGCATATATCATAGCTACCCATACAGACGGAGAAGACCGCAATAACAAAACGTTATCAATAGATGCAGTTTATGCACTTGATCGACCAACGATTCCAGTCAGACTTCGCTATGAAGACACGCTGTACACAATTAACGCAGACGGCAGCTGCGCTTATTACAGCAAGACTTATGATCGGTTTGCTGGATGGGAGAATTTGCAAGACTACAAAGTTACCGACATGGTTAACGTGAAGGGTATAACTAATTGGTTCTTTATTTCTGATAACAAACTTCACAAATATGTTATATCGGACACGGGCATTGAATCGTGGCACCTTATATCGGACGGAAGACACGTTCTGGCTATCGGTGGACACGGTGACAATTACTTTGCAGATCCGTCTCAGAAAGTTATATACAAACTAGATAGAAATACGGGAGAGTTGATAGAATATGGATCATACAAGAGTGGTTCTTTGGAAGACTTTGTGTTTGACAGGGATGAGAACATAGTGTTTCTGGACGCCGATGGGAATATAGCGCGATGGGTGCCGGGAGAGGAGGCCTGCGAAATCGCACCGCGCATCGAAACGCACCGAGTGGACGATTTTACTCCTGACGATGACTCCGTTATCTATTTTATTCGCGAACGGCAGAATAAATTTTCCTCTCCATCGCCGGCAGCTACCGAAGAATACTACGCGTTTGACAGCTTTGAGGCTTAAGGATCTGGTAGCAATTTCGGCGGGCACGCCATACGAAGCACCGGTGTGGACGTCCAAGCGACACGTGATAAATGTAGGTTTAAATAAATAATTAAAAGACTAATACAGTCTGGCAAAAAAGTGTAGAAATTAAAAAGGGGCAACACTGTAGTGTCGTCCCTTTTTTCCTAGATTGATTTGAAAGGGATGGCACTACAGTGTTGCAACTTTTTAATTTCTACACTTTTTTGTCAGACTATAGTAACGATCTATAAATATAAAAATGCATGAACTGTTTTTTTTACTATAAAAATCTTAATAAATATATGGAATAGAAAAGAACTCGGTAGGTATTTTAAATTTGAACTGTATTGTTGTTTTAGATGCATTACACAAATTGCATATTAGAGTTTTTAAATTCCTAAGGGTTGCACAAGTTTGTGCCTGAACAAAGTTCAATGAAAATGCTTCAGAAAAATATGGGGCACTTTGCGAGATTGCATTTTTTATTAATTTTGATTGTTATACGTTTTTATGTAATGTTATTGATAGTTTATTATATTTTTGGCCTTCAAGTAAACCAGTGCATTTTAATTTCGTAGATAATATTTACTAAAATATGCCTACCTATATTTTAGTAAATATTATCTACGAATATTTACTAAAATATAGGTAGGCATTTTTATAAAACATTTTTTATTAATTTGCATTATAGGAAGCAATAAACTACTTTACCAAACGAAATGATTGCGCAATTTAAATTGTGTTTTGTAAGAATTTATTTAGTATTTGATTTGTTATCCATGGATGGACGAATAAAGATCGTAATATGTATTTATATAACTGAAAGGAAGAATATCAAAATATAATACAAAAACAATTCTTAATTAAATTTTGTAAATGACGTCTCGTTTATAAACCGCTAAGTACGAATGACCTGCATTTCTCCACCTTCCTCTCAACACAGCGCATCCTCAATACTCAATACTTTATTGCACATAAAGGTTACACATAGTTGGAATTACATCCCAACCTCATCGCGTCCTTAGGAGCTCTGGCGACAGAACTCTTCTGTACGGTAATTCCTCAGTTGGACTGCTCCAAACATGAGCAAGATGGCATTCCGCTTTATCCTGCAACTCTAAAATACCGGCCTTGTATTGTATATTATGCGTCTTCATGAGAGAAGCGTAGGTATAAGACTGGATTCATGTACTGTCGCCCAACGCTATACGGGTTCACACATCTAGGATTATTTTCGAATGCACTTCACAGCGTTCTCTATTTAAATTATCTACCAATAGAAACGGTCAGCCTGCAGACGATTTTGTTAAAAAAATGTGAATCCGTAGCATTGGCCGATAGTACAAGCTACGCATGCACATGCACTGCCCCACTTCGGCGCATGGTATTACTACTGCGCAATCATAATACTGACAGTATTTCGTCAAGTGACGAAATCTCACATCAGTAAGCTCACATCAAGAAACAAAATACCTATCACATATTGAAATGAACAACTGCAGCTTATGAAGAAACACACTTTTATTAATCACTTTTACAACTATTTACACGCATAATAACTTAGCACTAAAGCAAGCAAGTTATCTGTCGACTTCAATAATAAGGAATCAATCCCCCAAGAGTCATCGGGTCTAATATATAATACCTGACCCACCAATCAGTGGAGGGGCCCGGTAGGAGAAGGCACGATGCCGGCCTAGCCGTCACAAAAGTGGAACTACCCGACATTTAAAAAATCATGACAATATCGCCCCACCCCGCCAAGTCAGGAAATCGCCTTAGTCGCCCAAACAACGGTATTTCTGCAGACATGAGCCCATAGAACCCATAGTCGCATGAGAACACACTTGCCGCGCTACAGCACTCTTCGCCCGCGCAGAAACAAAGCCTTATGCTCAGATATCAAAATATCTCATGTAACCATTGCCCCAAATTGTGAAGTAAATATCAAACATAAGAGACCTTTTTAGCAAAATAATTCAGGACGCGGCATATTTTTTCATTTGGTCGTAAATATAATACTTTCGGGCCGGGCGCGCTTAAGTCGACAATTTGGGGAACAACCTCTAACGAGCAGCTTATATTGTTTCACAAGACCCAGTTTAATTAGATGGACGGAGCGTTCTTTTAAATTTATAAATAGAGGTTTTTTCCTGTTCCTTTTTCCATATCACCCTGGCCGTTGGTGCGTTTATGTGGTTTATGGGGCTTAGCGACCGAACCAGCTGCGTCACGAAAAGACCCGAGGTGTTGATGGAATCAGGAGTTGGTTGCAAAATTCCATATAAACTTCTACAACAATATTCTTTGCTCTTCAAAAGAACACACCTAAATAATATAAGCGCAAACTATATAATAAATTACGTCAATATAATATTTCGCCTCTCTAGGAGGCATCATCCGGTGATGCTGCTTGCGCGAAGACTACTGAGCGTTTTTCTTGTAGGTACATCTTAAATTACCTCTTGTCGCCGCTCTGGTCCCCATGGTAAGTAAATGTCTGAAATCTTTCCGTTGCATTTGATACTAAACTCAAAATACACCAATACTCCATACGACCTCTTTTTCGCACCTACGATATTTCGCATAAGTGTAAAGAAGACGGATAATTCTATATCACATAAATCTGAAAACGCGAAAGAGACGAATGAGTTCTTGGATTCGGATCTAACGTAATGTGGCAATCGAAAATTTAGTGTGTTTTGGGAACAGGCAGTTTTGTGAATCAATCATTACGGGAATCGGGTGTTCTGCATTTTCAAATTTAGGGTATTTTGGGAATGGAACCTTCTGTTCATGAATAAGTTAGTCTATCAAATATTTTTTTTTAGATATTGGGTCGTATTGTGTATTGCTGTATTTTGAGTTTATTGATGAACGCAACGGAAAGTTTGAGATTAAGTTATTTATTTATCACATGGCATTTTTATTTTCGAACCGCGAGATATTCGACAAGACAGTACGGTTGCTAGTTTTGTTGCAATTTTAGCACCACCCAGGGGTCACGTGTAGGGTAACGGTGGGTACGCCCTACGGACGTAGTGCTACTTGGACCCCCGTGTCAAGTGAGTGGGCATCTTGACTGTTAGAAGTTCTCAAGCCGACCGAAGGCCTCTTACTTGGCTTGGCGACTGCTTTCATAGACAGCAGCCAGGATCAACGGCTTAACGTGCCTTCCAAAGCACGGGAGCGCTCAGTTAGTAACCACTCAAAGCGGTCACCCATCCAAGAACTACCGCACGCGGTGCGCAGGCGCCGCTGGGCCACGAGCGCTCCAGCGAGAGATTAAGTAACTTTTTTGTTCCTTAAACAGCACTATCGCCTTTTAACATTATCACCTATTTGTTCTAAGAATAATTTCTGAACGGGAACAATAAAATAGAAGGGTTTAGAACAAAGCTGCACAAATGAATTTCTAACGAGACCTTTGTCCCAGCGTTAGATGTACGCGATTAATTATTTAGGCTAGAAGTGGCTCTCTGCCTCGGATTTGCGCGGATTTCAATATCCATGTACAGTTTAGGTAAAGAATTTGAGTTTCGATTGGTTTAGAAGAGGTAGGGCACACCGGAGTACCATCTCGATTATAAATTTATTGAGCAGCCCAACTTCGGGCCACCTGCACATCACAGGACACCGTTTGGTATGCGGTGTTGTGTTTCAGGTACTTTGATATATAACATATATACATACATAAACTCACGCCTATGTTCCTAAAAGAGGTAAGCAGAGCACACGAAAATTAATTCCAGTGCCACTTTTAGCAATTAGGTTTATGGATGGAGAAAAATGTGATATTGCAGTAACAGGGTGCTAGCCTATCGCCCAACCTGGTTCCCATAGTCGACTCTTACGACACCCAAGGGAAGAAAGAGGACGGTGCTATTCAAACCCAGCATCAGCACCACACGGGTGATTTTATTTATACAAGTTCATTATTTTTGCGGAAAACACAACGAGAATAAGAACTCACCTGTGGCATTGTGCCGAAGGTTTTTTTAGTTGGAAAAAAAAAAACCTTTTAGCGCTTGCGAATTTTAGTTACTGGATTTCTCAAATATAATAAGAATAAGAATAAGAATCGTTTATTCGTGACCATACAAATACATTCACAGCAACATGAAATTACAGTACACCATCACATATTATAGTATTGTCACGAAATATAGTCAAAATCAGTTGTAAATAGAGCATCCTTTAATTTACCTTTTATTGCCTGCCCGAAGTAAAGAAACAACCTTTCAATACAAATTCGATTATCCATTCGTCGGCAGCAAATTCCAAATCAAATGTCCCCGAGGAATTTTAATCTATTTTGGTGGTGGATGAGGAAAAGTCGTCACTATTTGAGTCACGCGTGCCCTCTGGGGCAGGCGGTATTCACGTCTCTTACCGCCAACTTACCTACGGAGGACCAACATAAATTTTGTCTCCGATCAAGCGCAATTGTTACGAATTTCGAGGTCAAGTTATACAAGCCAATTGTGATACGAGGTAATACAGGTTATGAATATGTAGGGCGGATGCAGGGCAATTCGTCTTCATCCTACCAAGGTCGCTATCTTACGCGCATCAGGGGTTGACACAGCGGGACAAATTGAAATTTGAATGCTAGTATTGCCTATTCTCGTGATTGTAGAATCTTCCTAATTATAATTAAGTTCGGCTCAATACTGCGATCTTGTGTGACATGTATATGTTTTACCCTATTATTGTTTCAATAAAGTGCTTACATACGAGATAATTTAACGTATTCATTCGTTGGAAATAACTGGCAGATAATGCCTTGAGGCATTATTTGTACTTATTTGTTTTGAGCAATAGAATTACTTAATATTAATATATTTTTTTTTTATTTTTTCATAATTCATAATTTTATTGCATTAATAATCATGTGTTACATAAGGTCTTACAAAGAGCATTTTACAGCTAGTGTTCACATGAACCCTGTTAGGGTACATAGCAATGTAATTAACTAAAAATAATACTTAAACAATTACAATATTTTTCATTTTTAGTAACTATATGTACAAAGTAATTGGTTAAATTTAACGCCGACAATAAAAGAATACAATTTATATAATAATAATTTAGAAATTCCATTTATGTGTTATAATTAATAAAAGCTTAACTTATTCATTGTTTAGCAATTGTGTATAGAAAATGTTTTTTTTTTTTTTTTTACAGTTTATTAAATATTTAATTGGATTATCTTATATCATTTAGAAATTCATCAATAGAGTAATAGCACCTTTTAATTAACAGATCTTTCAGTTTTCGTTTGAATAATTCATCTTTGATCTCGTTTTTTATTTCGTCTGGTATTTTATTTGCTATTTGTATGCATCGGTAATACGGACCATTTCTGAACATTGCTAACGCTGAAGTTGGTAATTCTAGCTGGTTTATTTTATTTCGTCTCTGTGATTTTATTACTTTTTGTTTAAATAAATACATGTTCTTCCTGACAAATAGAGCTGCTTCCAGAATATAAATTGAGGGTAACGTAAGGATTTCAAGTTTAATGAAATGCGGACGACAGCTATCTGGTACCCGGGTATTTGTTAGAATGCGGATGCATTTCTTCTGTAATATGAGTAATTGGTGCACATCAGTGCTGGCTCCCCATAATATTACACCGTATTGAAGCCATGCATGGGCGAAGGCAAAATAGGCTGTTAACGCAGTTTTTTGATTTGTATTTACCTTGAGTACACTTAATGCATAGATAAAGCTACTCAATTTACTTTTGACGGATTGAATATGATTTTTCCAATTTATACTTGAATCTATTGTTATTCCTAATAATTTAAATTCAGTTACTTCTTCAATAATTGTCTTGTTTATTTGTAATGTCATTTCTAATGCAGTTTTCTGTATAGGTTTAAATTGTATTATTTTAGTTTTTCTAAGATTTATCTCTAGGTTGTGGTTTTCTAGCCATTTGCAAACTGTTTTTGATACTTCTGACAAGCGATCGTTACATTCCGTGCTACTACCACTACTTATGAGTATGGAGACATCATCAGCAAACATGACGCATTTAGTGTTTAGTATTTTGGGCAAGTCGTTTATATAAGCAAGGAATAGGAGACACCCGGTTACACTTCCTTGAGGGATTGAACATGTTATATGTCGCATTTTAGAGGTTACGGTTTTTATCTCTCCCGAGTTTTTATAGTACCAGCTGATTTGTACACACTGCTGCCGATTTTGTAGGTATGTTTGAAACCATCTATATGCGTTACCTCGGATCCCCATGCCGTATAATTTTCTCAAAAGGATATCATGTGATACGCGGTCATAGGCTTTTGACATGTCCAGAAGTAATCCTATGGCGTATTTTTTGCAATCTATGTGACTAAGAATTTCTTGAATGTAGTGGTAAACGGCTAATACGGCAGAGTGTTTTTTTCTGAAACCAAACTGATGCTCATCCAATATCCCATATTTTTCAAAGAAATTATACACACGATTTATCATAGCTTTTTCGAATAACTTTGAAATAGTGGGCAGAAGTGCAATCGGCCGGTATTGGCTTGGGTCAGTTTCCAGACCTCGCGGTTTTAGTACGGGTTTAATTATTGCATTTTTTAACAAGTCAGGGAAAACGCCATCGCTTAAAGACTGGTTTATTAGAAGTCGTAAAGGTAGCACTAATTCGTTTGCACATAATTTAATTAAGACCGCAGGAATTTCATCTGCACCAAAACTCATTTTATTTTTCATTTGGCGTATAAGTTTATTAATTTCAAACTCGGTGACTTCATTTATCATTATAGAGTTAATACTGGGGGTAATCACTGACTGGCCGGTCGCTTGCGTATAAGTACATGCGCGCGCGCTGTAACCGGCCGTCGCCGTCGTATGCGCTGCTTGTAGCGATGACTCACCCACTGACGCAAAATGCTCATTTAGAGTATCGACTATTCGGTTGGGCGTTTCTAAAACCGAATCTCGAATTTTCAAAGACATATTTTTAATTTTTGATTTTCTTTGGCGATTAGTGGTAGTTTTAATTATATTCCACATTGTTTTAATTTTGTTTTTTGATGATTGCATCTGTTTTATGTAATTAAGTTTTTTAGATAAAGTTACACATTTTTTCAGGATTTTGGTATATTTTGAGTAGTAGACTATAAAACTCTTGTTTTTCGTATGGTTTCTAACAATTTTTAGAAATCTTTTGTTTGTACATGAGGTTTTGAGTCCCGGTGTTAACCATTGCTTATTATTGATTTTATTTTTAATTTGTATACGTTTAATTGGAATATTTCTTGTGAGTAGGTCTTGTAGTTTATTATGGAAATTTGTATAATTCGTATTAACATCATTTTCTGGTGTTATTATATTTAACCAGGATATGGTTTTGAGTTCTTCTTTAAATTTTTTCATGCTCACTTTATTATAAATTCTTTTATAAATAATTTTTTTCCTTTTATCTATCTGTTGCTCATTTGATGGCTGTTTGAAGCTGTATGTTACGCTTTTGTGATCAGAAATGCCGTAGTCCCTGATACATACCGAGTAGTCTCTTATGTTTGTGAATACTAGATCTATACATGTGGATGATGTGTTATTTTCCCTTGTCGGCTCGTTAACTACTTGCCTAAGATTTTGAGTCAACATTTCCGTGAGAAGTGTTTGGGAATGTAGGGAATTCTGCATAATATTAATATTAAAATCTCCTCCAATTAATATATGCATTTTTTGTTGTTTAAATTTAATTTTACATAGGATTTTGCTTAGTGTTTCGAAAAAGGTATTAATTTCTCTATCTGGTCTATATATGTTAATTACAAAAAGATTAAGCTCGGGTATTTCAACCGCACAACATTCTACAATAAATTCAGTAGATAATTCTGCAATATCCGTTCGCTCGATATACTCTAGGTCCTCTTGTATCAGAATCGCCACACCCCCTCCAGGTCGCGCACAACGGTGATATGACGCTGCAAACTCGTAGCCGCTAATGTTTATGACACTCTTTTGCACTTCCGATATCCACGTTTCTGTTAAGCATAGGACTTTATAGTCACGGTTTGATAAAAATGATTCTAATAGGTAAGTTTTGTTTTTGAGGCTTTGCATGTTTTGGAAAAGAATATTTATTTCTAATGGAGCTTGTAAGGGGTAGCCCACATATTCTGTTATTGACAAATTATTCACGAAAGGAATCTCGTTGTGATATGTCAATTTGTTTACTTTTGCCCTGTTCGGCTTGTTCAGGTATGTTGCAGCTTTTGTTGACATTTGTAGCTAAAAAGTCTATTTGCGGTTCTTTGTCGTCGGTTGGAGTGTATTCTTCACCATTTATAAACAGTCGGTTGTTTCGAATTATCGCAAATTTCCCATTTCGACGTGCATCGAATTGGTATTTTTTAAGTCGTTTCCTATGTTGAAGTGCCTCTTTTGATAAGTATTCCGATACTGCGTAACGACTATTTTGGAAGTTCATACGTCGTTCCGTTACGTACCTTGTCATTCGTTTATTTATGAGTTCAACTACAAGCGGGCGCTGGTAACCAAATTTTCCAATCCTGCTGACCGATTCTATATATCCATTTATGTCAATCATGAGAATATCAGAAAACATATTTGTTATTCTGTAGCACAGATCGTCTTGTGTTTCTCCGCGGTACTCATCTAATCCAAAAAGTACAAATTTTCTTTGGTCATCGCTCCGGTTAGGATTCATATTATCGATATAGGTTTGTAGTTCTCGTAAGCTCGATGCTAATTTTTTATTTTCTATATCTAACATTTTTATTTGGTCTTTATTTATGGCAGGGGATGCAATGTCGTGAGTAATTTTCGCTTGGTTTTCGGTTTTTAATAAACAGTATTTTTCTTCTAGGGATTGAATTTGTAACGTTAAGGATTCTATTTTTGCGTTCGATTTGCTTTGGTCCGTAGCTAAGTTAGACATACCAAGGTTTACCCCTACCTTGAAGTTATTCAGGGCGTTTTTAATTTCGTGTTGTATAAGACTTTTTATTTCTAATTTCAATTGTGTGTTTAACTCACCTATGATTGACTGTTTTTGTATTTCTAATTTTTTATCTAGGAGTTCACTTATTTGCTGGAGGGTAATGTTTTGGTAGGGTAGTGACTCCCGCTCTTGATGGGGGTGTACCTGTGGACTTTTCAATGTATTGGGGGAAGTTAGCGTATCCCCGCGTATATTGCTAATGTCTAGTTCATCGCAGGACATATTTGATGCGTGAGTTGCGTCCATTATATGTGATGTTACACGCTTGCTCATACCTGCCGGTGTCACTGGTGTGTCGTCGTTTCGGCGCCGCCGTGTTATGTTTTCGCACGACGGACAAGTCCAGTATTTTTTTTTAGGTTTTCTTGCTTCTCTCTAAATTGTGCTGAGGTTATACACAAACATCTAAAATGGTATCCTCCCGAGCAATATGTACAAGTAAGCAATTCATCTCTCTCTATTTTATTGTTACAGGCTAAGCAATTCATCTTGTATGCGTGCGGTCGATTAAGTTAAGCGAGTGCGCTTTCTTAAATTCAACTCTAGGATGCAATAAATAAAGCTTAGAAGCGTCTGCAGTCGTCGTTGGTGTGAGTGTGTGCGTGCTGGCGCGTATGCTCTTCCGTGCGCCGCTTGCAGATCTAGTTAGGTGGCCGCATGTGCGTGTGAGCTGTGCATGTGTGCGTAGATGCGAGAGTCGCGGGCGCGGGTTCTCGAAAGTCAGGGATACTTAAGACGGTTAACGATTATTTTTGAAACTATTATGCTTCCAGTTCATGCATTTCTTGTCCGATTTCAAAAATTTGTTCACTATCACAAAGCACTGAGTAATCACTACATAACAGTATATAGAACACAGTCAAAAACTTGAAAAATGTTAGTTTTTCGAGTTAAAATCGCGGAGAGCTTCGACACAGTGACTTTATTCAATGGCGCCCGCGCGCAATTCTCCTATCCTCTATAGTGATAGCCATCCTTTTAAATTCCTTATATCCCACTAATATTATAAATGCGAAAGTTTAGATGTTTGGATGTTTGGATGTTTGTTGCTCAATCACGCAAAACCGGCTGAACAGATCAAAATGATTTTTTGTATACTAACAGTATGTAATCTGGATTCACTTATAGTATACTTTTTGTCCCGATAATCACCCTCAAAGGGATGAAATCGGGGGTGCAAATATGGTCTATGAAACGGGGTGATTTAAATCCTCATAAGCCATTATAAGCTTTAAGTTTCAGCCAATTGGGAGTATAACGGCGTGTCAATAATTTTAACGTAAGCGATATCAGAATTTGACGTATTGTAAACAAGCTGACTTTTCGATATGTCAAAGCCGAAATATCATAATTCCTTCTGATTGATGACGTTATTTTTGAGCATAACCTTTTAGCAATTAGGTCTATTATTGCGTGTAAATCAAAATAAATTTGCGATACTTTGGAATTGTTTGTTTTCATGTGCTTAAATACAAAAACAGCTGCTTCAATGCAGTCTTTGTATTGTCAGTGTACAATTTAATTTTGTCGTGTATCCACTCAAGTGCTATCGTTAAAAAAAAAGGTGGTCTAAAGTGCTCAAGATTCACCGAGCATTAGCAGCGCATTGTCTTGTGTTGTTAATAAATCGGTTGCCTGGCTTCGTCTAAACTTTATGCTATGATTCTTTTTATGTTATAAAGCTAAAGGAACAGGCAATTTGTTTATATAATTAATTACATATGTCACCATAGTAAAATATTTTAAAAAAAGTCACAAACTTTACCGTTTCGAATGAGATCTTTTGCAATAAATATATTTTTATTTTATAATCTAAATCGATAACATATGTAAATGTTATGTTTATTTAAAACTGTAATAGTTTACGCTTCGATTGATACCAAATAAAGTATATGATCCCGGGGAAATATTTTGCATAAAACCTTTTTCATTTGCAATGTTTACATTGTCAGTTTTTCAATTCGCCGCAAAACAGTGTAGTTTGTTTGTGATATTTGTATGAATAATTTAGGCAAACGAGTACAAAAATATTGTCAGACGTAGATAGAGACACTATAAATCTTTAAATAACAAGTGCCAATTTTGCCAAAATCGCAACAATTTCTGTCACAAATTATCAATAACAAAAAATAGCCTTACATACCTAACGTAATGAGTGCCGCTTTTGACGCCCGATTAAAAATAATTCCATACACTTCAAACCACATAAAACTCTTAACACATATACTACACATGTTACACTTCACAACTTAATAGATATTCGACCGATTACAACTCGATTTATATTTTTGTTCTCATTTCAAAAGTATACAAAAACCCACGCAAAGGTCCCGACGACTAACGGACATACTCCGGCGGACCTGCGCTGTCAAAATTTAATCATGGCGGCGATATAGGACGGGATACACTGGTGCGCAACGAAACCACAGTTCACGCAGTGATCGTCAATATTGAAATTACGAAATTTACATTTCTTATTAAATCAATTACGAATACTTACAGATCCTTAACTTATGACTTATACAATGCTAATACGAAATTAACAGCGGTACCACTCATGGTGACTTTAATTATATATTCTTGAAGTAATAATAACGTTTGGCATTTTATTTTAAATATCATTGGCTGTCGTGATATAGAATAACTGACAAAGTAGAAAAGTTGGAAAACCGCCGATATTTTCATTTCAAAGTTATATATCTCAACAAAGGCTGAACCGATTTTGATAAAACATGTTTTACTAATATTATCGTTTCCCGAGAGAAAAGTTATGTTATTAACTTATTATAAATTCGAGGAGTTAAAAATGCAGTATTTTTTATATACACACCATAATAGTTGCAACTTTTTGGCTCGACATATCAGATCTCAATGACCTCGTGTTTACGTGTCTAGGCATTTATAGTTGCTTCAGTCATATTGATCCACGGCTATAAGATACTACTAAATTTCTCTTGGAAATCCTGCTCTGAAAAAAAGACAACCAAATAGTTCACCAGTTTAAATAAAAGCTACGATGCCATAGACAGATATACACATTAAACTTATAACCCCCCTCTTTTGCGTTGCTTAGTATAGTAGTAGTAGGTACGGCACCAGAACTGACTATATTGTAATTTCATCATGTCAGCCGAAGGACGTCCACTGCTGGACATAGGACATATATTTATTTGGCACCCCAACAAGTTTTTTTTAACTCTAACAGGTTCTCATTGCTGAGGTGATAAGTTTTATGTGATGTGGTATGTGTGTGGTACACGAGAGCAAAGTTACCTATATGCATATCGTGTATTCGAATCCCTTGATACGCTATAAAATCTATCATAGAATCACTTGCCACGCTCCCTAGTGATTCGACTAAGGCATCCTTCGCTACCTCGGGATTCGAAATTATTACTCGTCGTAAAAAAACGACTGCTCTCTTATTGCACAAATAATTATTGAATCCTTGTCTGACACATCCCATAACCACTAACGAGTAAAATTACAATGAAAATTTAAGAAATTAAATTAAATTAATATTTGAAAAAAATACATCACAAGTAACAACAAAATTCATACACTTATTTTGTGAGGTAAGTATTTTTTATTGGTACGTGGTTTTCACTGCAAATTTTTGGGTGTTAAGTTAAAACGACTATACAATAGTTTATATGCGAGCTACAAATAACTGAGATAACGGTCAATACGAGTCAAAATCAGAACTGGTTTTTTGAAAAAAGAAAACCATACATTCTTATTTGAACCATTACATGGAATATGTGAATTTTATAAATTTATATGATCAGTTGAACAAGTAAAAGTGAACCCTACCTCTACTTCATACATTCATAAATAAAAGGTAAGCAGTTACATTGGTAATGGGCCGCCACTTAGTATGCGTCAAAGAACCTATCAAAAATGAATAAACTAAATTAAACCATTCTGCGACAATAGCCCAGTGTGCACCACGCCTTATGACATAATACGTGGATCCGACGCGAATCGGCGGAAGTGCCTTGTGCAACCACAGTTGCGTACAATAGTATTTATAGACGTCACAAGTTCATTCACCTAATCCTGCATAGAACATACCTAATTGTTCATTAAAAGTGGATTTATGTTGATTTGAATAGACGCATTTATTGATTTTAATAGCCTAGTACAGAAATATGGCATAATCACATAATAATGTACGATTTAAAATTAACCTCTCAAATTTTTCATCACTCAACGTACTTTGTTGGAAGAATTTATTACATTCCATTTTAATTAGTATCGAAATATATGCTTCGTCTTATGAAGCAGTAAACCAGCATTAATTTGGTATATAATACCAATTAAAAAATGCACAATTGATTGCTCACAGCATTTTTTAATCGCGAGCTCTCTCGCTGACGTACCGAACTTCGATGGTCATGAAAACAACTTTTATATTTTATAAAAATTGTTCCTTAGACTGCGGTTTTTTTTTTTTTTAATGTTGCCGCATTCATACTCTACCTATATAACTCAATTAAAAAGCGTTCTTTGCATGTTCCGCATAGCAACAATTTAAAAACCGTTGGAACTCCAACTCGCAACTAGTGTTGCGAGAGCACTGTACGTTTTCCCAAGTCGCAACCCTAGTTGCGGAGAGCACGTGAGTGGGTATTATTGTTTACGTAATTGGTGACCCTTCACACTATAATAACTGTTTGATATAAGAGATCACTTGGGCTGGGCAGCTCAATCGTCAACATTGACGGTTGAAGCACCTTAGATCTATGCACAAATTACAATCTATATACTGAGATAGAGATACCAGTGAAATACTCCACATAGATCGTAGCGCCGTTGTGTATTTAGTAAGAACTAACCGCACAACCGCTGCATCCCAGTCACTTCAATATGCAAGTGCGATAGAGATAGCACCCAGTGACATCTGGTACAAACAAGTTAAACTAAAATTTCCATAGAAAAATTCGTACTTCGAGTTGAAAGGCCCCTGGATTTATGCTTATCCGTATACATATAATACAGCTGTAGAAGGTCGAAAATCTGTACATTGAAGATATTGGCTAAATCAATGGAGCGATTGGAGGGCCCTTAGCATCGAAACAGAACACATTTCAACAGTTTTAATAATTCGTGTGTGTTTGTCTATCGGTTTATATGTCTAGGCATTGTGACTCTCGGCCTTCAGCCTCACGTGCATTGCCGCTCTGCTTCGGGCCTTCGGCCCTCAGCCTTACACTTTACTCTGTGTGAATGATCGGCATCAGGAGCCCGCTCTGTGTGAATGATCTGCCTTTGGACTCGCATGCCTTGCCCCTCTGCATCAGTCCTTCGGCCCTACATAAGGAGCCCGCTCTGTTGGGATTCTCGGCCTTCGGCCTTGCGTGAATTGCCACTCTGCTTCAGGCCTTCGGCCCTACATGCGTGCCACACGGCTCCGAGCCTTCAGCCCTCATTCTTATATAAGGAGCCCGCTCTATTTGAATGCTCGGCCTTCGGCCTCGCATGCATTGCCACTCTGTTTCGGCCCGTTAGTCATCAACTTTACATAAAGAATCCAGTCTGTTGAGAAACTCGGCCTTCGGCCTCGCGTTTCTCGCCTCCCAATTTATATTTAACTATACAATGTATATTGTTTTGAAAAAATGACACCTCGCCGAGTTTCTTACGCCGGTTCTTCTCGTGGCAGAGGTTTATTTTTCCGAACCGGTGGTAGTTTATTGACGTTCATAGGTGCATGTAATATGCCTAATTTGAAGAATAAACTACTTTTACTTTTACTTTTTTTACCTGCTTCTGGCCTTGGGCTATCAACCTTACATAAGAAGCCCGTTTTGTGTGAATACTCGGCCTTTCGCCTTGCATGTTTTGCCTCTCTGCTTACGGCCTTCGGCCATCATGCTTACATGAAGAACCCGCTCTGTTGGGACGTTTTACGGAAGAACTGCGTAGCGAGACTTTTATCATTGTACATGCAATATTTTACGGGCCTCATTCGTCTAGAATCGGTACATTTGATATAACTAAGCTTAATCATTCGTTTTGAAAGCACGAGTACGTAGCACCAACTCCCGTTACAAACGGACACTTTTACTTGAAGTTGTCAGATGATTATATACCTAGGACAGACTGTCCAGTTAGGTCCAAGGTACCCAGTTAGTGAAGGGCCAACTTCGAGAAAGGGGTAAATCGTCAAATCCGACTCGGTTGGGCAGCGTTCGAGAAGCTACGGCACATCTTTTCGTCCAATATTCCGCAGTGTCTCAAGACAAGGCTCTTTGATCAGTGTGTGTTGCCAGTGACGACATATGGCACTGAAACGTGGTCGCTTACTATGGGCCTCATAAGAAGGTTCAAAGTCACCCAAAGAACAATGGAGAGGGCTATGCTGGGAGTATCTCTGCGTGATCGCATCAGAAGTGAGGCCATCCGCAGTAGAACCAAAGTAACCAACATAGCCCACCGAACCGCTAAACTTAAGTGGCAGTGGGCGGGGTATATAGCACATAGAACCGTTGGCCGTTGGGGAGGAAAGGTTTTCGAGTGGCGAGTAGGTACCAGAAGGCGCAGCGTGGGTAGGCCCCCCCACAAGGTAGACTAATGACCTGGTGAAGGTCGCAGGTGTCCGCTGGATGGGGATGGCAAAGGAACGGTCATTGTGTCACTCTTTGGGGGAGGCTTATGTCCAGCAGTGGACGTCTTTCGGCTGATATGATGATGATGATGATTCGTTTTGAAAAAACGATTACTATTAAAATTTTCCGAGCGCGGTAAAGAACATTTCATATTCAATGTAATCATTTCTTAAGGGATGTAAAGAAGGGTGAAAGATGTATGGGAAAACAAATAATTCCAAAGCAAGAATGAGTTCTACGCAGACGAAGTCGCGGGCAAAAGCTAGTATATTATAATTTACTATCATGTTTTTTTGACATACCCCAAGGCAACCGTTTTGCAGGTGGAGTAAGGGGGACATTTGATTCCAACAAAAATTGGCACTGAATATCACGGAAACAAATAGTTTAATCAAAAATGGTTCACGAAAACTCATATTATTTTTAAATAACAGTGGATTTTGAAAGACAAAAATGCATCCCCACTTTACGTGTTGGGGAGGTACCCGCATTATTTAAAAAAAATATTATATCGTCGGCGTGATTGATTTGTATACTCATACCAAATAACAGCTTTCTAGTAGTAACAAACGGACAACGGACAGTCGGAATTGGCGAAACTATACGGGTTCCTTGCTTAATACGGAACCCTAGAAATTACCGCGCTATATGACAGTTAAAAAATACAATATCGATATTTCTTGCAAGTGTACTTGAAGTCATAGCAATCAACTACTCAAGAATACGCGTGGCAATGAAATTAAGGTATGTTGTGTTAGTGCTAGGGATGAGTAAAGTTAGTGTCTATCCGGTCCGGCGCCGGCAAACAGCGCCGTAACGAGGCGACCGGAACCGGCCCGGGGGAAAGCCGTGTTGGCGACGACTTATAATTTTTCTGGCACGAATGTGGCAATGGTAAGTGACGTACTTCCGATGTTTAGCTTATTGTTTTTTGAATTTTTTTTTTATACCACGTCGGTGGCAAACAATTGTACGGCCCGCCTGATGGTAAGCGGTCACCGCAGCCTATGGACGCCTGCAACTCCAGGGGTGTCACATGTCATTTGATATATGTAACCCGTTTTTAAATCCTAATCCTTATGATTATAATGATTGTTCTATGGGAACGACGTCACGGGAAAAAGCTAGTAATTGAATTATAAAAAATCCGGCCAAGTGTGAGTTCGACTGGCTCAGCGACGGTTCTGTACAACGATTTTCCCTGTCGCGATCCCATTAATTGAGGAAAAATCTTAACAACCAAAATGTTAGCTTTCTTTATAACTGTTCCAAATTTCAAATGAAAACTATATTTACTGCCACAAAAAAGAACCTTAAAAGACAGAAATAATCAAATAACAAAATTCTTAAATATAACAATGTGACAGACAGACAGATAGACAAAGCAGCACCAAGAGGGTTTCTTTTAACCTTTTTGGTACGGAACCCTAAAAATACATACTTAATATAATTTTGCGATTTTCTTTACTCCTGCCAAAAAGCACTCGAAAACGATTATGTAAATGTAAATTTTCCTACTGCCAAACTATCGTTGTAATAATTCATACACACACCTAATTATGTCTTTCTCGTGAGCTTCTTATTAACCGACTTCAAGATTTCACAAGAGGAGGTTATCAATTCGGTTGTATGTTTTTTTTTTTTTTAATGTTTGTTACTCCAGAACTCCGTCGTTTCTGAACCCATTTTGTAAATTCTATTTTCGATTGTAAGTATATGTATCCAAGTTGGTCCCGTTTTTTTCAAAACGCAGTTCTGATGATGGGATTCATGAGACATCGAGGGAACTCCTCAAATCTTAAAGACAAACATATAGCAATTTTTGTGTTTTTATCAACAAATCAACCATTTTTATTCAAAAATGTGACATTTGATGAACTGGAACTGCTGATGATGATCAGAACGGAACTCTTCAACGACGCATAGTTCACGTTTGGTGAATTATCCTCTTTGCTGTGTTTGTTAAGAAAGTTAGATTTTCATGACAATCATTTGTCAAGCTCGAGTTCTGATGATGGGATCCATGAAGAATCCAGGGAACTCCTCAAATGTAAAAGGCATACATATAGTGATTTTAGTATTTTCATAAACAAATCAAGCATTTTTTTGTCGGCCTGTTTAGCCTGGTTGGTAGTGCCATTGCCTCCGAAGCTAGAGGTCCCGGGTTCGATTCCCAGTAAGGGCATTTGTTTCTGTGGTGAGCAGAGACATTTGTTCCTGATCTATTAAATATATCGTCGTCTAGTACCCATAACACAAGCCTTGTTGAGGTTACTGTGGGACTAGTTCGATTTGTGTAAAAAAAATGTCCCTAATATTTATTGATTTATTTATTTACATTTAAATAAGTGACATTTGATGAAGTGGAACTGCTGATGATGATCAGAACAGAACTCTTCAATGACGCATAGTTGGAGTTTGGCGATTTGTTCTCTTCGTTATGTTTGTCAAGCAAGCTAGGTTTTCAAGGCATATTTTTGTCAAGCTTGAGTTCTGATGGAGGATTCCATGAGGTATTGAGGGTACTTAGTCTACTACCATTATAAACATACTTATAGCCTTTTTGATTTCATTGGTATGCAATCTAAGAGTGCACCATCTAAGTATAATAATCTTTCACCGGCCTCCCCCAATGAAGTCGGTTTATATTTCTTAAAAATTATCTATTCAGGATTTGTTGATGTTATTATTATGTCAAACATTAATTGCATGACATTGCTGCTAGAAAAATATACATTAAGGTACGAGTCTTGTAAACCTAAAATGGCGAATTCATAAACACGAGTAAAAAAATTACGTCACATTTGGAATTATTTTGGAGGTCTATCAAACTTTTTTTGTGGCGTCAATTTGTTTTACGCACTCGTTTCTAACATGGCTGGCTCATCACGTGCGAGCAGAGGCGACTACGCTAACCACATTGGTATCAAATTGAAATCCATCCCTGAAATTAAATTGTGTGATGATTGTTTGAGTCCCGAAGACGAATGACTTTTTAACAGAATTTCTAAGAGTTTTAAATAGAGAGTAAGACGTGCGTAAGATCTATGCAGGTAGAGCTACAGATGCCACTATAGTAAGGAATATTTGTACATGTATTGTAATGGTATAAATAGGACGAGTGGTCCAGAACCTCGCCCGGGACAAGATATATACGGTGCGGGCACAAAGAATCAATCGGACGCCGGTGAAGCTGTTTTCTTTTCCAATCAGTGCCTGTCCCAGGGGACGGCCGCACACACGTCGGCCGAGCCACAGATAGACAAAATAAATACAGTGACTTTATAAACTCACTATCTCCCACAAATATAACATGTACAAGTTTACTCTGTGGTACCGGAGTCCAGGGTGTGATAGTTAGAAATAAATTGAATATCGGAGAGCTTCGATTCGTTTCGTTTCTAGATTGAGTGTGGCTTTATTTTGAACGTCGTAAAGTCCGAGGCGGGTGACGTACGATAAATGGTGTCTGTCGCCGGGAGGTTTACGTGCCCGGTCGGTGCTCGTCAAAACCGAATAAAATCGTGTAGGTGACGCAGTGCATCGTGGAGATACGGGGGGCGAAATATTGATATTAAATGCATTTAATAATATTAGGGGTTCTATTTCAGAACGAACTTAAAATGCACTGATCGTCTAACATGAAATGGTTAAGCAGAACTTTTAGATATTTTATAAATATAAAATAAATCATTAGACATTCACTCAAAACCTTACCTTGAATGTAAAAAATATTCTAGTAAATTGGCTAAAAAGTAAAACCTACGAAGATATAGAGAACTTACTTTGATGAATGGAATTGAGCTTTTATAATACATACACACTTGCATACTCACACAAACACACACCCACACGCACACACACCCACATACACATACACACACACACACGCACACACACACACACACACATACACACAAAAGTGCACACAAGATAAAAGAGGTATTACCATTAGCTTACCTGTTTTTTTTTTCTTTTTTAGTTAGAGTGTCTTGAGTTAGAGTTGCAAGTATATAAGTTTTACTTTGTTTTCTCTGAGGAAGAGTGGTGCCTCCCAACACAGGCAATTTTTTGCTTACAGGGTGGCTCCATCCCTTAGACCACATAACACGTGTATTTTTTGAAATAAAGAATTTTGTATTTGTATTTTGTATTTGTATTTTGTATTTGTATTTGTATTTTGTATTTGTATTTTGTATTTGTTATTTTGTATTTGTATTTTGCTGTAAAGTTTTCAGTATATGCTGATTGGCTCGAACCGCACAAAGCGCGGGCGCGGCGCGGTGCGGGGCGGAGGCGGTTTTTTTACGTAAAAATAGTGACATGTATGAATGTGAACCTGAAATGGCCTCCACTCAGCAATGCAGTTGGCACGGCTAGCGTGATGCTTTGTCTACTGAGTTACTATATTTTTATTAGATTTAATTGGGATTACATATAATGTGAATTATAAAACAAGGTAATGATATTATTGCAATGTAAAAATCATTTTACTAACTACAAGTTCCTAGTTTTTTTTTATAAAATCCGAACAGTAAAAAATGCAGTGTGTCGGTAAAAAAGTTGATGAGCCCATCTACATAAGTCGGTTAGTTAGAGTATAGCATTATGAGCCTATAAGTATTGTAATCCAGGTAATGACAGTCTTATACAGTTATTAAGAGAATTTTGATTGCAAAGCTGGCAGTGCCACAGGGTTGAAAATTGGAGCCTTTTTTAATTCTTGAATACATAAATGTGAATTTTTGAAAACTAACATTTATAAATATTGTAATTCAGTTAATGACAGTCTTCTACAGTTATAAAGATAATTACGATTGCAAAGCTGGCAGTGCCACGGGGTTGAAAATTGGAGCCTTTTAAAATTTCTAAATACATACTTAAATGTGAATTTTTGAAAGCCAACATTTTCAAAATCCAAATATAAATAATATTATTGAAAACTGGAATGAAAACGGAAATGAACTGAACGCACCATATAAAAGGTTTTATTTCCTTGACTAGGAATTATTTAGCAGTTTATTTTATGGAGCGATGAAAACGAATCAGAGAACGGAAACGAACGGTAAAGAGCCGGTGGATCATCAAGTAGACAAAGGGCCGAATTCGACTTGTTCAAATGACATCTAGTGATATTGCGGCTAATATATGGCTAACTCTGTCAAATGTGACCAATGGCATTCATAGTCAGTTATCTCATAGAAAGCCGAAAGTGAAATTATGAGCTTTTGCCTGCGACTCCGTCCACGCACAACTCGTTATCACCGTGAAATAATTGCTATTCTATTATTTTAGGTGCAGGCTCAATTGACCGATAATTATCGGTCGTCCATACAAACTTCTAACTTTAAAGAATGATTTTCGGGATAAAACTATCCTAATAATAGTTATGTCCTTCCAGATCTCAGACTATCTAACCTACATGTCTAATTTCATCTAAATACATTCAGCGGTTTAAAAGTGACAAGGTAACAGACAGACAGATTTACTTACGCATTTTTTATATATTATGGATCAATTACAATCACGGCCATGAAATGTTTTAAAACGTATTCAAAATTGTAACGTTTATTCCGCGAGTAATCATTATTATTTATCTTATATAATATGTGCAGAATCGCCAACCACATTTACATCGTTTCATAAATATACTCAGTGGCAGAAAACTTGGGCCCAATTTTATGCAGTTTTCATACATGTATTTTGTTACGATTTAGGGCCAAATTTTCTGCCACTGAATATATTTATGAAATGATGAAAATGTGGTTGGCGATTGTGGAAGTACTCTTGTAGAAAAATCATAACCTCTTAAATTTCAATGATTTAGAAACCACAATTTACTGGGTAGTGGTTTTCTATTGCCTTTTGCCAAATCCGATACTGACAAATCATCAAGGCTACCATACCAAGTTCAAAGGCGAGCAAGGTTTCTCAACTGTATATATACATAAAGAGAGAGAGAGAGAGACACCTCGGGACGTTTCTCTTATATTATCGATACTTCGAATAGCTTGACATCTGGCAAGTAGAAATAAAGAAAAAAATAGTATTTTTTCAAATATACTTACTTTCATTATTTCGAAATTGAACACGTAATATTTTGAAGGCGAAAATGAAATTTAAAATGTACTAACACTCGTTCGACAAGTTACTCAATTATCCTGCATGTTAAGAAATTGTCTATATCGCGAGCTGCCAAAAACAGTGTCGAATACCGTCAAAGTAATGGCGCCGAATCATCCGAACATTCCGAACCAATATCTCACTTAGCGGCTTAAAATCAGTATTCGATTCGCACATGTGGGCTTACGAGAGCGCAGTTTTGATTGAATTGCGCTTACGCCGAGGAATGTTACAGGACAGTAAAAAAAGTTTACGATCTTCTGCTATCTGGAGGTCCATCTGGTCCAACATATTGCATGCAAATAAATATACCTACTCGTATTATATCCATGTTTACAACGTAAATGTTCAAACTTAAGAAATAATAGTTATCAGTGTTGGCGACATGTTTCGAACTCATTAGGAGTCGTTCATTGGAATTAATCCTAATTAGTTAAGCTGCTCGTAGAAAAACTCCGTGGGCAGCAATCGTGATCATACTTCACCTGCGTAAGTTCAAAAAGTTAGGTGTTTTTTTATGAAATAGGAGGCAAACGAGCAGACGAACCATCTGATGGTAAGCGATTAGCGCCGCCTATGTAAACCCGCAATTTCTGCGGTATTCTATAAGTATATAAGTGCGTTGCCATTTTTGCCCCCAAAGAGTACGACACGGGGCAGTCTCTGCGTCCAAGAAATACGGGTAGATCTATAAAACTGTAATTTTTAAAATGGAAACGTAAGCTCTAAAAAGTAGTAATTGCCCCGCGGAATAAGGAACTCTTAAAAAGTTCGAAACATGTCAACAGTGACAATTGCAAATGCATGTTCCAATCGTATGTACAGTCAGCTGCAGATAACCCTGACTTCCCTGCGTACCAATTTCTCTGCAGCTGATTATAGATACCAGTGCGTTTGCCTGCGCTCGCGAAAAATGAATAGATATCATATTAGATTGGGAAATGTCGGACCGAATTGACCTCCTGGAGATATTTGACTGAGTCCGCATCAAGCAACGTTATACTTTTACAGTCCTTCTAGGTTTTCCTTAAAGTGAGTGCCAATTACGAATGAAGAGAATTCTGAGGGATTTTCTTAGAGACTTAAGATTGAAGCATATTTTTTGCCGACCGCCATATTTTTCTCTTTTTGTCGTGTTGCTTTCTTAGGTGCCTAGGTGATATATTTGAGAAAACCAGGTAAAAACCAGATACAATAAACATTTTTTGCGTGTTATTATATATTATGTATAGTTCTACAGTTTTTTTTCATTCATAACTTCTATGAATTTCCCGACGGCTGTTCAGTAAAAAGTTACGACATCGTCATACAATCGGTGAAATGTTCAATGCATCTTTCAGAAGCCACAGACCGCGCCCGAGAATTTAAAATGATGTTAAAAGCCCCATTTGTGTATTTCATCAAGTTAAGAACTCTATTCTAACGGGTCGCGCCGAAATATCCGCGGGCGCAAGGGAGTAGCTTGCAGAGATCTAATATGGACGATGGCTGATTGTCGAATCAGAAACTTAATAACGCGTCAATAAAGAAACGTCTTGATTTTTGAGGCTCTAACAACTTTCATATTATTTACTAGCTTTTGCCCGCGACTTCGTCTGCGTAGAACTCATTCTTGCTTTAGAATTATTTGTTTTCCCATACATCTTTCACCCTTCTTTACATCCCTTAAGAAATGATTACATTAAATATGAAATGTTCTTTACCGCGCTCGGAAAATTTTAATAGTAATCGTTTTTTCAAAACGAATCATCATCATCATCATATCAGCCGAAAGACGTCCACTGCTGGACATAAGCCTCCCCCAAAGAGTGACACAATGACCGTTCCTTTGCCATCCCCATCCAGCGGACACCTGCGACCTTCACCAGGTCATTAGTCTACCTTGTGGGGGGGGGCCTACCCACGCTGCGCCTTCTGGTACCTACTCGCCACTCGAAAACCTTTCCTCGCCAACGGCTATCGGCAACGGTTCTATGTGCTATATACCCCGCCCACTGCCACTTAAGTTTAGCGGTTCGGTGGGCTATGTTGGTTACTTTGGTTCTACTGCGGATGGCCTCACTTCTGATGCGATCACGCAGAGATACTCCCAGCATAGCCCTCTCCATTGTTCTTTGGGTGACTTTGAACCTTCTTATGAGGCCCATAGTAAGCGACCACGTTTCAGTGCCATATGTCGTCACTGGCAACACACACTGATCAAAGAGCCTTGTCTTGAGACACTGCGGAATATTGGACGAAAAGATGTGCCGTAGCTTCTCGAACGCTGCCCAGCCGAGTCGGATTTGACGATTTACCCCTTTCTCGAAGTTGGCCCTTCACTAACTGGGTACCTTGGACCTAACTGGACAGTCTGTCCTAGGTATATAATCGTCTGACAACTTCAAGTAAAAGTGTCCGTTTGTAACGGGAGTTGGTGCTACGTGCTCGTGCTTTCAAAACGAATGATTAAGCTTAGTTATATCAAATGTACCGATTCTAGACGAATGAGGCCCGTAAAATATTGCATGTACAATGATAAAAGTCTCGCTACGCAGTTCTTCCGTAAAACGTCCCAACAGAGCGGGTTCTTCATGTAAGCATGATGGCCGAAGGCCGTAAGCAGAGAGGCAAAACATGCAAGGCGAAAGGCCGAGTATTCACACAAAACGGGCTTCTTATTCGGGGTTGAGGGCCCAAGGCCTGAAGCAGGGAGGCGAGAAACGCGAGGCCGAAGGCCGAGTTTCTCAACAGACTGGATTCTTTATGTAAAGTTGATGACTAACGGGGCGAAACAGAGTGGCAATGCATGCGAGGCCGAAGGCCGAGCATTCAAATAGAGCGGGCTCCTTATATAAGAATGAGGGCTGAAGGCTCGGAGCCGTGTGGCACGCATGTAGGGCCGAAGGCCTGAAGCAGAGTGGCAATTCACGCAAGGCCGAAGGCCGAGAATCCCAACAGAGCGGGCTCCTTATGTAGGGCCGAAGGACTGATGCAGAGGGGCAAGGCATGCGAGTCCAAAGGCAGATCATTCACACAGAGCGGGCTCCTGATGCCGATCATTCACACAGAGTAAAGTGTAAGGCTGAGGGCCGAAGGCCCGAAGCAGAGCGGCAATGCACGTGAGGCTGAAGGCCGAGAGTCACAATGCCTAGACATATAAACCGATAGACAAACACACACGAATTATTAAAACTGTTGAAATGTGTTCTGTTTCGATGCTAAGGGCCCTCCAATCGCTCCATTGATTTAGCCAATATCTTCAATGTACAGATTTTCGACCTTCTACAGCTGTATTATATGTATACGGATAAGCATAAATCCAGGGGCCTTTCAACTCGAAGTACGAATTTTTCTATGGAAATTTTAGTTTAACTTGTTTGTACCAGATGTCACTGGGTGCTATCTCTATCGCACTTGCATATTGAAGTGACTGGGATGCAGCGGTTGTGCGGTTAGTTCTTACTAAATACACAACGGCGCTACGATCTATGTGGAGTATTTCACTGGTATCTCTATCTCAGTATATAGATTGTAATTTGTGCATAGATCTAAGGTGCTTCAACCGTCAATGTTGACGATTGAGCTGCCCAGCCCAAGTGATCTCTTATATCAAACAGTTATTATAGTGTGAAGGGTCACCAATTACGTAAACAATAATACACGACAAAATTAAATTGTACACTGACGATACAAAGACTGCATTGAAGCAGCTGTTTTTGTATTTAAGCATATGAAAACAAACAATTCCAAAGTATCGCAAATTTATTTTGATTTACACGCAATAATAGACCTAATTGCTAAAAGGTTATGCTCAAAAATAACGTCATCAATCAGAAGGAATTATGATATTTCGGCTTTGACATATCGAAAAGTCAGCTTGTTTACAATACGTCAAATTCTGCTATCGCTTACGTTAAAATTATTGACACGCCGTTATACTTCCAATTGGCTGAAACTTAAAGCTTATAATGGCTTATGAGGATTTAAATCACCCCGTTTCATAGACCATATTTGCACCCCCGATTTCATCCCTTTGAGGGTGATTATCGGGACAAAAAGTATACTATAAGTGAATCCAGATTACGTACTGTTAGTATACAAAAAATCATTTTGATCTGTTCAGCCGTTTTTGTGTGATTGAGCAACAAACATCCAAACATCCAAACATCTAAACTTTCGCATTTATAATATTAGTGGGATTTATTTTTACTACAGTCTTTAAAAATTTATTTTTCATAATAACTTTTTAGCCAACTCGGAAGATGCTTTTTCGGTGAAATATGCATGTATGCAGATGTGTGTGTATATGTGCGGCTTATCATATCAGTAGCTTTTCGCTGCATATTTCAGATACTACGACTTTTCCCGAATTTTACCGAAAATTTAGATCGATTTGTCAACCCCGTAAGCCACTGAGATCACTGTGAGCGCTCGTGGCCCAGCGGCGCCCGCGTACCGCGTGCGGTATGTGAGGTTATGTGGGCGCAGGTCAGTTCTTGGATGGGTGACCGCTTTGAGTGGTTACTAACTGAGCGCTCTCGTGCTTTGGAAGGCACGTTAAGCAGTTGATCCCGGCTGCTGTCTACGACAGCAGTCGTTAAGCCAAGATAGAGGCCTTCGGGCGGCTTGAGAACTTCTAACAGTCAAGTTGCCCACTCACTTGACAAAGGGGGGTCAAAGTTGCACCACGTTCGTAGGGAGTAACCACAGTTACCTACACGTGACCCCTGGGTGGTGCTAAAAGTGCAACAAAAACTGGCAACCGTACTTGTCTTCTCGACGATCTCACTGTTCGTAAATAAATGCCATACGATTAAATAACTGAGATCTCTCATATAAATAAATGAATGAACAAGAATTGCCCGTTGAAACATAAAATAAATATACAAGAATTGCACATTTTAGATATTAGATAAGCGAAGGTAGCCGTGTGGTTCAGGCATGAGGCCTTCAAACGAAGCTGTACTTGCGGAGCTTGATATCATTTAGAAGTGGCATGAAGGATCTATGTTTTGAAAGAGCCATTTGTTATCTATATGTCATGTCTAGTGAGAATTTATTGTATGAATAAATAAATAAAGCATTATTTCGGAAATCGGAATGAATAATGAACATCTCCTAATTTTTACGTGGCAACACTGATTCTTCATCGCCCACAAACATCTGACAGTTCGTCGAGGCCATCGGATGCCAAAGTTTTAGGCACCAAAAAAAATTGCTATAATTGCTTTGTTGTTTGTTGGCTTTTTGTCTAATTTAATTAGTTCGTGGTGGTATAGGTTTGCTCATTCATATACTTAACCTTGTAGAGAGCTAAGTAAAACCTAAGCCCCTAAAGTTTTAATATCCTTATTGTTTCGAGCATCATTTTTCTCAAATTTGAAGCAGCCTGGGGATATCTAAGGAGACCGAAGCGTTAATACTTGCCCCTAATTGCTCTGCAGATGTGGTGTTGTGAACCTGTAGGTGAGAAACCTTCATTTTGTCTCCAGTTATACAAACATTAAAAATCCTCAAAGCTCAAATAACTAAAAGATTGGCAAGCTCTCACTCTCAACATAGCGCATCCCCAAGTCAAGAAAGGGTCGGCAACGCACTTGTGATTCCTCTAGAGTCGCAAGTGTCCATAGGCTACGGTATCTGTTTACCATCAGGCAGGTCGTAAGCTTGTTTGCCACCGTCGTAGTATATAAGAAAAAACTTGCCCCTAATTGCTCTGTGATATGTTGATTTTCACTAATAAATTAAAACCAGAACTGCTGCGACAACAATTTAATTTTTAGTACACTTAAGTTCTAGTTACCTACACTTAAGTATGTCTATGGTTTATATTAAGTACAATTTGGGTCCGGTATGTGCAATTGGTCCTGGCTAAACCTGACGAGGATGCCTGGGACGAAGGCCTACTGTCCCCGGCTAACCCAGTTTCGCGCCTAGGTTAGCCCGGGCAATAGTCCTCGCACAAGCATATCCTACACTCCCCACTTTAACATTTTAAACCTAGTACCTGGTAGCACAGCAAACCTGCGCCCAGAGGCCTTCACCCCCGGCTGGTGAAGCCGAGGAACAATATTTCGTGCTACTGTCCGTCAGCGCCACCAGAACGGTCAGCTAACTCCGGAACGCTACCCGCCTCCTTTTCAATCCACAGCAGCCGAATACTACCAAAGGTAGCCTCGGTAAGACGCCTCCTAAAAACAATATCTATGATTAGCTAAAATACAGCGACGTAGGCCTATCCGCCGCCAACGTGGCATCTACTCGATGACTAAGTTAGCGTACCCGAGGAGAATGCGGGGCGCACAAGATGACCGCTACGCTGCCGAGCTAACAATCCTCGAAGAGGCGTCTAATGGCCACCAGCAGAACCTTCACGCCAACATACTACGCCCTCAAATAAGGCAAGGCATCCGCGTCGTTACCGCTCCATCCAACACTGAAATATTTTAAAACCCCGATATAGAACGATGCATTAAAGGGAAAGCTAATCGTTGGAAACAATTACATTGAAATTGATAGTGATTTCACTTACCCAAAACGAAGAGAATTTTAATCCAACATAAGACGACAATTCCTAGTAAAATGCTACAGAGTATAGACAAACTAGACAAAACTCTCTGCCTAACTTTTTTTTTTATTGCTTGAAGGCTGAGCCACAACACACAGGAGTTTGAGCAAGGACTTTCTGCCTTCTCTTTTTTTTACTTTCCATATACTTTTCCAACAATAAAGACTTTTATTTTAATTTAATAATAATGAAAAGAAAGAAAGTACAGTAGCTACATCTACACCAATCCGCCGAGTTAAAACATTCGACTCGAACGGTGTGACAGTGACAGCTAGGTTTGGCAGCCGTCATAGTCTGACAGCCAACAACATTACAGTAGATGTGGTGTTGTGAACCTGTAGGTGAGGAACCTTCCATTTGTCTCCAGTTAAACAAACATTAAAAATCCTTAAAAGCTCAAATAACTAAGAGATTGGCAAGCTGATACCTCTGGAGTTGCGAACTTCCATAGGCGATAGGCAATAGGCCTACCATCAGGCCGTACGCTTGTTACCCACCGTCGTGGTTTGCAATCGTTGAAAGGAGAGTATTGCAGCAATCGTCCCGCCGTCGCCTTCGGCTTGCGCTGCGCCGCTGAACTCGACTCTTTGACTTCAGAACAAATAGTTAATTACCTAGAGAGCTCGTTAGGCCCGGATTGTAGCGAACTCTGTTCCTTTTTCTGCCGCCCGCAGTACTAAGTACTTTACCACCACCGAAGTTCGTTGCGTAAATATTTTACCGAGTTACATGACAATACATCATCACGGATTGTGAAAATGGATCCTAAAGTAGATATGTCGGCCTGTTTAGCCTAGTTGGCAGTGCCATTGCCTCCGAAGCTAGAGGTTCCGGGTTCGATTCCCGGTAAGGGCATTTGTTTCTGTGGTGAGCAGAGACATTTGTTCCTGAGACTTGGATGTTTTCTATGTATTTAAGTATATATCTATTAAATATATCGTCGTCTAGTACCCATAACACAAGCCTTATTGAGCTTACCGTGGGACTAGTTCGATTTGTAAAAAAATGTCCCCTAATATTTATTTATTTATTATTTATTTATATGTCATCACTTATACATACAAATGGTAATTAAAACGATTCCCTGACTTAAATAATATTATGCTACAAAATGAAACTAAATAATATAATTCTAATTAGTAAAAATTTAACATTTCATGCCTGAAATGCCCCATAAATAAGTCAAATATCATTTTATTTTAGTTAAACACTTCCTAAGCACATCATCTGCCATTACAAGTTCGCAAAGAAAAGGAAAGGGATATCTTGCTTTGACAGTTAAGTCATTTTGACAGCTCCACAGATAATTAAAAAACGAATAGATGTTTATTTGCAATAGTTATCGTTTGTTACTATTATTATTTCACGTACATATGTGCACTTTATACGTAGGTAATATTGTTTGATTCATAATTCACTCTTAATCTCCGTGGTTATGTTATGGCCAAAAACAGAGACTAACCCCCTTATTCATAAAACTTAACAAACCTCTGTTAACTAAAAGTTGTTTTGTCCCTTTCTCACAAACATGAATGTCAAAGTGACAGATAAGGACAAACCAACTTTAGCGGCTTGTTAACTAATAGAGGCTTGATGGACGTTTATGAATATGGGGGTAAGTGTATGTACGCTGAGAATTGAGAGAAATACGTGACAAGCACGTAGGCACGGTCAGCCGCAGAGACCTGACCACCCAGCATATAAATTATAAGCTTATATGCTTTTTGACTCTAATGAGATTTTTATACAATAAATTTAAGTTTTTTTTAACCCTTTGCACGAGAAATATAAATACACGCTCATTACAATATTTTTAATGACAAGGGTGACCAAGAGGTTATGCATGAATTATGCAATAAATATAATGTCACAAAGGAGTGCTTGTTCCTAAAAGAAAAAGCATGAGAGTAGACTGAATGCGGTTGAAATGAGAGCGTTAAGAAGTATGTGTGGGGTACGTTTGTGTGATCGGATAAAAAATAGTGTGATAAGAGAAAGATGTGGAATAGAAGATGATGTAGTGACTAGGGTTGAGGAGGGTATGCTTCGGTGGTTTGGGCATGTAGAGAGAATAAGTGAAAGTAAAATGACTAAGAGGATTTACGCTCAGAAGATGAGTGGTAGGATCGGAAAGAGACGACCAAGGCGAGGTTATCTAGATCAAATTTGGGCGATACTGAAAAAGGGCCAGGTCAGAAGTACCCGCAAGCCCGCAACCATCCGCAACCGACGAGCATGTATGAGAAGATGTATGGATGTGATTGAAGCGAAAGAAGTATGTAAGGAACGTAGTATTTGGCGTTCTTTGGTCTCTGCCTACCCCATGGGATAACAGCGTGAGTTTATGTATGTATGTATGTAATATTTATATTATTTATTTACTTTATTTAACGGATTGTATAGTGCATGTTAAATGAGAGCAAAAACCAAACGAGCACACGAGGTACCTGTGTTGCGGCGTCTCGGGGCCGATTTATTTCCAACTTCACCAGATAAAAACCAAAACGTCGAACAAGTAGTTAACAAGCGCGAACTTCGCCCGCGGCTCCTGAGTAATGCATTTTCTCTAACCCGTGCACTGCAGCGGCCGGGTTATGAATAGGGGATATTCCTATTTTTTAGGGGCTCTGTGAGCTGTAGAGCCTGTAGACCTGTGAACTGTGTGTGTGTGTGTTTCTTTTAATTTCCAAAATCTGACATTATAAAAATATATCTATTGTAATTATCGAACCTGCTCACAAAATTTCACGATTATCGGTTGAGGAATGCGGCCAGTAGAGGAGAACAAACGGAGATTATCATTACCATCATCATTATCAGCCGAAGGTAGTTCACTGCTGGAGGCCTCTGGGGGAGGCCTATCCCAAAGAGTGCCACAATGACCTGTCCTGCGCCATCCGCATCCAGCCTGCCAGGTTTAGAGGGTGTTTGTATTAATAAAATAATTTTTTAAACTTTTGGATCGGCACCGGCAGGGCAAGACGCAGAGTCCGCGATAACGCTTTTCATATTTTTAGTACTTATGTCCAAATGTTCACGTTAGTGTGGTGATGATCTGATACTTAAGGACGGTACCTCGATCGAAAAATGAAGTTATCTTTATCAATACCATCTTCTATTAATTAAATCAAATCCCTTGAGCATTTCTAATAAAACTCGCAAAGTAACATTGCTTTTAATCTTAAGTGCTTTTAGTAAGTCTTTCTTAAGCAAAGTACTTATTAGTTTTAATTTCAATCTCAAATTATGACTTAGAGGGGTAGATCATGTGCACACCTGACGAAACCTACGTTGTGGATTGGAATTTATGAACCTTTTAAATAGGAATAAATGTATAAATAAATTATGACTTTAAACTGTTTTTTGTATCCAAAATGGGTTTAAAATTTTTAGCGACCACCTCAATTCAATTCTCTATTGTCAAGAATATGGGGGTTACATAAATAAGTCTAGGTTTAGCCAATGAAGCCAAGTAAAGTTAGTCTTACGAGTATGGTGAGTTGGACCAATTTGCGATTACAGGCCGATCGATGTTAAATATGGCGCCGGAAGCTCTGCCATCGAACAGAAACTTGTAAAACTTTCCATACAAGTATCCGTTTTTAACCAACACCCGTTTACAATTACAGATGGTTTGGTGCAACCTACCGTTAAACTGGCCGCCATTTCTGTGTTCGCACACATTGTTCATAAGCAGCATCGCGCTTATAAGTTTAAGACCCATTTTGAAAAATTATGTTTGAATTGTAGGTACAAAGTGAATAACTTTTGAGTTTAAGAAAAAACAAACTAAAACAAAGCAAAGACACAAACTTCATGACTTAGGCTGGGTTGCGCCAACTTACGATTACAGACCGATCAACGTTAAATATGGCGGCGGTAGAAACTTGTCAAATTTTCCATACAACAAACTTTTCATTTCCGTGGTGAGCGGTTGCATCCTTACGGTGTCAGTCTACCATTTATTCGCACGAAACGATTTACTTCTTCTTTCCTAATGCGAACAGCTAAGGACTGGAATTTGCTGCCGCCGTCTGTTTTTCCTGATACATACAATCTGGGTCTCTTCAAGACAAGAGTGAATAGGCTATTACTGAACCAGCGAGCAACATCTTAGGCCTTGTCATCGCTTTCCATCAGGTGAGACTAAGGCCAATAGCTGGTCAGTCAGTCTAAAAAAAATACATTCAAATTTTAACGAACACAGCTTACGATTACAGACGGTTTGGTGCAACTCAGCCTAAATGTAATAAAATGACATATGCTGACCAAAAACTTAAAAATAAATAATCTAAAATAAGCCCTCCCGCGTCATACGAGTAGTGCCAAAGGTGAGCAGCATTTCCCCGCTGTATAGCAATGTTGATGCGTTGTGCGAGGAACCAGCCCTTTGGTCACCAATGTTGTCCACTAACCTCTTATTCACTTCTTTGAAGAGGTCATGGGCCCTGGGACCCCACGGACCGAGGATCTCAAGTCTCAACACTATCAACACCGAACAGAACAGAGTTATATTCGGTGCCAAAACCTCTATATTTGTTCTTCCTCTATCCTGTACTTCGCCTTATCAGCCTTACGGCTATAAGGCAATATGGCGCTATGGTTACCCATAGCGCCATATTGTTTAGAAGATTCCGACATTTTGCCGACCCGTGAGTGGCTACTGCCGTGACTGCCACATTTGAACCAGGGCTACCACAGCAGCGCGATAAGGCAAAAGGTACATAATTTATCGCTGCGAGCCTTCAGATTGTGCGGGATTTATTTCCTGCGCCATTATGAAAGGTAAACATATTATGCACTATTGCACTGGCCTTCAATTTACTTCATTACTTTCAATTGTAACAAACACCCTCGCCCTCTCCGTGTTTCACCCTCGCTTCCACATAAGAATTGAAACTTTATGCATATTATGTATGTAAAAAAAGTTTTTGTCTAAATAAATATTTATTGGTGCAAGCTTTGGCTGTAGGAGCTTTCTTTCCACAGTATTCAACTACTCGTTAAACGTTTTCAAATAGTTTCAATTCAATGAGCCCAAATACGAAGGCATTTTCTTGTGTACTTTAGGAGTGGCTATGGCTATAAAAATCTAAACATTCTGTCTCCATCACCAGATCAGCTCGGTGGTTGTATCATAATATTGCATTGTCACCGAACTTAAATAAGTACACTTGCCCAATTTCAGCTCAATCGTTTGTGGATACCGCTTTAAAATTCAGTTGCATATACATACAGATATTGCAAGTTAAATAATAGCTTGTAATCTTTGTCTTTTTTGATCTTGCAACCTTTTTACTATACAAAGATACGAATACGTTTGCGGCTGAATGTGAATACGATCCACAATTATTACTTTATATAATTTCTTATCTGGTGGGCACTTTTTACTTGGAAGTTCCTTTTACGTAATTTTAAAGACTTTAATTTGAGCAATAGGAGCCCCATTACCACACTCACAAGTGTAACAAAAAAAACTATTATTATGTAGTAGAGGTGGATGTTCTTTTTTTTGTTTTTCTTTATTTTATGTTGTTTGCGCCTGTGTCGTCATTTGATAGATTTAAGACAGGATCCGACTGAAAACCAGCGTCATGGCTTGCCGTGACATTATGCTGAGTAGTGCCCTTTTTAGTGTAGTTTGTTTGTTCTTTTTTTCATAAAATGTAATTGTTATGCTGTGTATAGACGTTAATAAATGTATTTTCTTTCTTTCTTTCTTCTTCTTTCTTTCTAATGAAGTACATTACAGCGTTGTACGATTGGTAGAACGACCAGTAAAATAAATAAAGATAAATGCAAAAATGTGCTTTGGTTAAACATTGCGGAAGATAAGTATTAAAGCCTTTTCAGGTTGGGTAAATTAATATATTTTTCAATAAAATATCACTGGTTTTCATTTTATCTCAACTGGCTATTTTAATATAAAACATTTACAAAATATGGTTCCCTTAAGGATGATTAACAGTAGGCGTCCGGGCCGGCCCGTTTTCTATGCCAGCAAGGCGGCGTCGTTGCTTGGTCTGAGGGCCTACTCCGAACTTCGAACTTCGTGTCATGCCGTCCCTTTCACTCTCGCGTTGTACACTATATGACGGAAAGGGGACGACACGATACGAAGTTCGATTTTCGAAGTTCTTTAAGACGTTTAGCGGCTGAACTAGCTACGGCCGAGGCTCGGAAGTAGCCCTGTTTCGGCCCGGCCCGTAAAAGGAGCAGTCTAGTGGGAATCATCTTTTAAGCTACCCTAGTGGGCTAGTGATTCTGCTGGGCATGGATCATGGTGGGCATGCATAATGTACCTGGGGAGTTAATGAAGTATGGTAGTTCGGCGCTTCATGAAGCGGTCTGGAAATTGTTCACGAAAGTGTGAGATGAAGAGCGAGTACATGCTGACTTTCGTGTCTCCCGATAACAAAGGTGACCGCTCCGACTGCAACTCCTACAGGGGCATATCCCTTCTAACCACTCCAGGGAAAGTATTTGCCCGAATTCTTTTAAACCGCCTAATGTCGCTGTCGGAAGGTATTTTACCAGAGACCCAATTCGTGTGAGGCTATTTTCTCAAATAACCTGTGAGGCTATTTTCTCTATACGCCAGCTTCAAGAGAAATGTAGAGAGCAAGGTCAACCGATTTGCCTCTGTTTCGTGGACCTGGAGAAAGCGTTCGACAGTGTGCCTCGCGATGCGTTATGGGTGGTTCTAGCGAAACAAGGTTGTACGGAGAAGTTTGTAAGGATGGTCCGACTACTACATGACAGCATGCCATGCTGCGTAAGTGTGGATGGCAAGCAATCTGTTTTTTTCCCCGTCAGCTGTGGTGTATAGCAAGGTTGCGTCCTTGCGCCAACCCTGTTTGATTTGTACTTTGCGGTAGTAGTTCAGGAGGCACTGCAACCTTTCTCTAAGGGCATCTGTATCCGCTACCGCACCTACGGTGGCATATTTAACTTAGCCCGACTAAGAGCGCGAACTAAGGTGTCTCTCGCGATGGTCACGGAGATGATGTATGCAGACGATTTGTGTTTTGTGGCGGAATCCCCAGGTGCTTTACAACAGCTTATGTCATGTCAAGTCAAAGGTTGGGCCTTAAAATAAGTGTCAAAAAGACCGAAGCTTCTAGACATAATAACCAATCCACAGGTTGACATAAAGCTCGGCCGGGACTCACTTAAACAAGTAGAGCAATTTAAGTACTTGGGGAGTACAATTAAATCTAAGTGCCACTTCGATAACGGTGTTTACTGCAGAATAGGAGCCGCTGCAGCAGCCTTCGGCAAACTCCGTTCTAAGGTGTTCCAGTCACATGACATAAAGCTCCGTACTAAGGTAGCTGTATACAGGGGCCTTCCAGCTTGAAGTACGATTTTTTCTACGGAAATGTTAGTTTAACTTGTTTGTACCAGATGTCACTGGGTGCTATCTCTATCGCACTTGCATATTGAAGTGACAGGGATGCAGCGGTCGTGCGGTTAGTTCTTACTAAATACACAACGGCGCTACGATCTATGTGGAGTATTTCAATGGTATCTCTATCTCAGTATTTATATTGTACTTTGTGGATGTATACATGACGATAGTGCTGCCGAATCTGCTGTATTCGTCAGAAACGTGGTGCCTGTATCGCAAACATATCCGCTCATTAGATAGATTCCACCTGAGATGCCTCCGCGACATAATGGGCATCCACTGGTCCGAACATGTTAGGAACACAGAAGTTCTTAGGCGTGCTGATGTCGCGGGAATAGAGGCTTATCTAATGAGACGCCAACTGCGATGGTGCGGACATGTCTCTCGTATGACAGATGAACGAATTGCGAAGCGGATCTTTTACTGCGAACTGCAGAACGGAAAGCGCAAACAAGGTGGACAGTTTTTGCGGTATAAAGATGTGCTGAAGCGTCACATGAAGAGGGCCCATGTAGATTCATCCCATTGGGAGACACAAGCAAAATTCCGGTCCCAGTGGAGGAATACTGTGCATGTACAGGTGCGTGAGTTTAAAGCCAGGCGGCGTACAGAACTAGACGTTAAGCGCGACGAACTGAAGGCCAGACCACCTGCGGCCATTGAATATAATTATGTCGGAGGAGTGCTGACTTGCAGCGAATGTTGACGCACGTTCACTGCTGAAATCGACTTCGTCAGTCACCAGAGAGTACATCGGCGACACTCTCAAGAGTGATAACAGTCACTGTGGCCGAACACGGCTGGGGGATGATGATGATGATGAGTGATTCTGATAGTGCCTACGCCAATTCTTGGGATTAGGTAGCGGACCCCAGGCATCCTTCAGGATGCAACTGTACTGGCAATAACGCTAGGAGGATGATGAGTGGCCTAGTGATTCATACATACGGCTGTTAAACGGCGGTCGTGGGTTCGAAATGTTCGAATCCTGGCTCGTATCAATGAGTTTTTCGGAACGTATGTACGGAACGTCATTGTAAAGGAAAACATCGTGTGTGTGAAGCCCCCAGATCGCGCTGTGACAGTGTGGGCGCAGTCTGTGTTAATGGTAGATCTATAGCAACATAAAGTACCAGCCAATAATATATTGATCACCTTCATTTAGTTATTATGACTTTTCTAATCAAACAATGTAGATAAATTTATTAAACCAAACTACTACAAACCTTATTCACAATAGAATAGAATAGAATAGAATAGAATCACATTTATTCAGGTAACACATCATAAGTAAAAACAAAAAAGAAAACATTAACAAATAAATCGAAGAAATAGACAGTGATAGTAACAAAAATAGTGACATGTATGGATGTGAACCTGAAATGGCCTCCACTCAGCAATGCAGTTGGCACGGCTAGCGTGATCAATTGCGCTGGTTTTCTGTGGAGCCAGCGGGTTGTGCGGGACAGCGTACTGTGCGGCTTGTGTCAAATGATACAAATAGTCAAATACGTTATTAATATGAAATATAAATATAAATATATAGATATATATATGGGTTACATATGTTACATCAATAAAAGTGCCTATGTTATACATATAATTTTATTATCAAGCGGTTAACTAAATTGGGGCTAATATTTTTTTTAGGAATTGAAGCGAATAATGGTGTTTTTGATATCCTACCCTTAGGCAGCAATACTTTGTTGAGCCATTAAGTGTTTTTTCAGTTTGGACTTAAACCCACTAATAGTAATGCTCTCCCTGATGGGTGGTGGAAGGTTATTCCAGCATTTCGTGGCAGCATAACGAAAGCTGCCACGAACTGCAGCGGTATCATGCCTTGGGCAAATCAGTCGTGGAATACGCCTGGCTCGCCACCGGTAGAATATCAACTTACCATGCAAATACGCGGGTTTATTACTGTTTAAGATACCAAATAATAGCGTCGCAAAGTGAAGAGTACGTCGAGTACTCATATTTAAAAGTTTGTTACTATTGAGATACGGGGTAATATGGGATCGTGGCGGTATTGGGAAGCAAAAACGTGTGCATGCATTTTGTAGCCGTTGTATAACTTAACAATACAGGCTTCCTGAATTTCCAGCAAGCATCAGCAACACGCTTCGTCAAAATTTGCATTGTACAAATTATAAATCCACAACAGGTAAATAAAATAAAACATAGTAATATCTAATCTTTTCAAATTCATTAGTTGGCGCGAAGAATTTGGACTCCTTGAGCAACGACTCCAGAAGATTCGCAAGCCTATTGCCGATCTTTATTGATCTGAGCACCGTTGTGTTGACAGCTAGAGACAAATCCAGATCCTTCACTCTTAACACAGCGCATCCTCAGGGGCTCTGGTGACCTCACTCAATATTAACGTTACGAGTATTATGGCTGCGGATTTCTGTCAGGTTGACATTCCGTTTTGCCCTACTACTCTAATAATGAAGGCATATCTTATCCATAGGTAAACACTGCGTGTGCAAACTCAGACCAAGGTGGAGCATTACAACCAATCTAGTGAAATAGGTTGCTAACCAAACCATGCACAGGACTCGAAACGTGTGATCTTAGCACCATTTCGACTTGCAGGGAAGAGAGTGTGCTTACATAATGGACTTAGTTTTAAAAACCGGCTTCACAAGGTTGTTCTTAATGCTCCGTCTGACTTTTTTACGTCGTATGAGCTAGCAAATGATATAATTCTCAAGAGTTGCTAGCATTGTACAAGACGCTCCATTGTAACCGCGTTCCGGGCTGCAGTATACTCAGGCCACGCGCAATGTGTAAGGCGTCAGGCTACAGGCCACAGGCAAGCTACGGGCAGCCGCGGCCACGACAGAGCGAGGAATGCTGACGGCTCGGTTACTGAGAATAGTGAGAAACAATGTGGAATAGCAAATATTAGTTAATATTGAGACGAGGTCGAATTGACGCCTAGGAAAACCTAATCAATGCTTTGTCGTTGTGACTGGTTCGAGTGGTGAAGTGGACCACAGACCGCAATGGACATGCAGCTTCGAGACAGGGTTAAATAATGGAATTCTAGAGAATCCGGGTTCTTGGTAAATTTGATACAAACCCATAACAGAATTTATTGCATTCAACAACGGTTTCCGGTCCACTTCTTGTGGTACTGTGTTTTTATAATATACTCGTTTTCATGAATTTTAGTTAAGACATGTAGCCCATAAGGTCTACGGGTGAAATCGTTATTTTTGTCGTGAAGCGCAAGCGAGAGTTAAGTACACATTACAGACCAGAAGATTGTTTTAAGTGCTCACGGACATGCAGCAATGGACGTGCAGCTCCGAGAAAGGGTTAAATAATGGAATTCTAGAGAATCCGGGTTCTTGGTAAATTTAATACAAACCAATAACAGAATTTATTGCATTCAACAACCGTTTCCGGTCCACTGTTTGTGGTACTGTGTTTTTATAATATACTCGTTTTCCTGAATTTTAGTTAAGACATGGTAGCCCATAAGGTCTACGGGTGAAATCGTTATTTTTGTCGTGAAGCGCTAGCGAGAGTGAAGTACACATTACAGACCAGAAGATTGAACTAAATGGGTTTTTTTTGTACAACTTGTTATATTTGACGCCACTAGATGAATATCGCATAATAACACTAACCCTCCTAGTAGTCTGGCGCGACTATTCCTGGCGTCGCGGCAATTTCACCTAATTACCTCTCACGCGTCCTGGGAATTACACTCGGGAGGCACTAGGCGTTATACCACAGTACATGCCTTCAAGCAGTAACCTAACAACTATTTGGTGAACCAGCTTATCGGGGCGTCCAACCTCTTTGTAGTCTGAAAGACATGACTATGTCTCGCTGACGGATATAGTCGTATATATTTGAATGCCGAACTAGACTAAACAGACGATTACAAAACAGTTATCACCCGATAACCGTGAAGCATGGACGTGCGAGTACGAGACCAAGAGTAGACTAGAGCAAGAAGATAGTGACTAAAAATACCGACTATACGTCATTAAACAGAGTCATGTCGTCACTTTCGCACTAGCGTCGCCTTTATAGGGCTTGAAGCAGAACAGAACTATCGTGGACATATTCGTTTTTCTCGTGGTAACCTCCAGCCTGTCAGTTGTAGCTTGTGGCCACCATCAATCCCTTTGGTTCGTAGTGCTCTCCTAACAGACCGATTTTTTGCTTTCCTTAAAGAGCTTTGGACTTTTAAGTGAGTAATTTCCTCGATTGAATCTACTGCGCATATTCTGGGTAAAGACAGCCGACTTATATGTGGTAGAAATTCGTCCAGCGGTAGTACAATATCTGCTAGAAGCCAATTTCACATCAGCTAGTTGATTATGTAACGTATAAAACGTATGCTAATTAGATTCTGACGTCTGCATTAGGTATATTTTTGTTTTGCGTAAATTTGACCACGTGTGATCTTTCCGCACCCAGCTCTAGTGGTTGCCAATCCGCCGTCGCCGTGATTTGCATACACTGTCGTTCCTCTTCAATGTTTTGTTTACTCGTTCTTCCCCGCCGTACCTTTCAGAGAGGTTCAAATTTATGGCGGATGGTAGCAATCATCGGCTGCGCTCTAGTGCTAATCTTACCTTAGCCATACCACCTCATAAATCCCGTTCCTACGATAAATTCTTTACGATAAACTCTGTCAAATTATAGAATTCGTTACCCCCGTCACTCAGGCAGAGTCAGTCCATGGTCTCGCTGAAGTTGAGGAAATTGTGGTTGTCGAGTACTACTTGACTGGATATTTTATTCTGGTATTTATTTATTATATACCCACAACGTTTCCTTGTCTATCACACACTTCCCTTTCGATTCACCTAAGATATCTTTCGCTTCTCTCCTTATATAGTTCGCCATCCTTTCCCAACATTCATTCGCACTTAGTGTAGGCACCATGGTGTATGCTCTTTGCCGACGATATTGTCCTTGTCGGTAAAGAGGGGCCCGAGCTTCAGAGCAGATTAGAGAAGTGGCGGCAAAAATTGGAGAACGAAACGAACGAACGAAGAACGTGGGTAGTCGTTCTAAAACTGAACACCTGTTCTGCGATTTCGGCGTTCTCTCCAATTTTATGCCAATAGAGCTTGATGGCGTAACGCTACCGGTCTGCTCTGATTTCCGATACCTCGGGTCCCTCATGCAGTGTAATGGCGATATTGACCGTGACATCAAAAACCGAATCAGCGCAGGATGGATGAAATAGCGACAGGTCTCAGGAACCATATGCGACGTCAGAATGCCCTTCCGATTAAAGGGCAAAATCTAAAAGACCATTGTAAGACCTGTCGTCATGTATGGATCGGAATGTTGGGCCGCAAAGGTGATGGATGAAAAGATATTGCATGTTACGTAGATGAGAATGTTACCTTTGTACATATGTCAACTGTTATTGTAATTACTGTTTTATTGTTGTGTTTCACTCATGTACAATAAAGAATTTTACATACATACATACAGATTTCTAGTATGGAAAATAACACCTGGATCAACATTACCCACGCTTGACCTGACCAGGCCGCCGCAGGGTTGCTGAAAACCTCATTCATTCGTTTCTCATAGGCTGGCCAGGTGTATACAGCCGTTTACTTCGCCAGCAGAGCCTTATTGGTTACCCACCACTGAGTAGGTTTCTAAATAAGGGGTGAGGCCTCAATAGCGTAGTGGGATTGTAAGGGAGGCATGTTATGCTATGGTTACGAAAATGTGTGTTTTATCCATTCCAGGCCAATGACCCACATATGAGTCATGCGCCTTATATAGCTAAAACTTTAAGATGACTGGCTTGCAGGTACATGTACGGGCGTTGAATTACTGGCTTAACTATCTGTGTACTGTGCCCACACGTAGGAATTTTTGGCGTGAGCTTGATAGTCTATTTAGCGTCCTTTATTAACTCCACTCGTTTTAGATAAAGTAAGTCATGATACGTTATGACAGTCTTATGGCGTTGGAATAAGCTTTAATTTTGTCTGGCAAATATGGCTCTGTTTATTACCCTTTTTTTGGATAGGAAATGTTGGCCTGTTTCACGTAGCTGATTCTAAGCTCCGTATTTTGACATATTAAATTTTAGTTTTAACAATTTTTATGCTCAACATAGCTCGTGTTTGAATTGTACCTTGCTTTAACATTTTATTGTACTTACATGAAACGCAATAAATGATTGTCACTAGACAGTCACATCTTTCGTGATGTATAGTTTCGTGTGCAGTTACAATTAATAAATAGTTAAATATAAGGGGACAACTTTTTACACAAATCGAACTGGTCCCATAAGCTCAATAATGCATGTGTTACGGGTACTAGATGACGATATATTTAATAGATATATATTTAAATGAGTTTTATTATTTAATTATATATTAATAGATATATATTTAATTATATCTATTTAAATAAATAGAAAACATCCAAGCCTCAGGACAAACGTTTCTGCTCACCACATAAACAAATGCCCTTACTTACCAAGTTTCGAACCCGAGACCAGCCTGATTGCGTAACTTATTGTTCTAACGTTAGGCATATTTTAATGTCATTTTTTGACCCGACGGCAGCTTGTCAAAAATTCGCACCGCGTAACTCCGTCCGTACGGTTTGAGATGAGTACCGTTCACAAGGTGAATGAGACTCGCCGTTTTGTTATTGCAAAGGTGATAAAATGAATGAATGGTTTACTCTTACAATGTGTTGCACAAATTTGCTATAGTGATACATCAAATCAAAGCATTTTGTTTTCATTTCTGGGAAAAATAATGTTGATAAATAAACACACGCTAGTATGTTTAAAGAAATAAATTAACCATGCAACCAAAAATCACAAAACGCACTATTAAAAGCAGCATATGAATCAAAGACAATTGTAAATTTTGGTGAAAGTAATTTATATAGTACTTATAATTTTAAATTATATTCATTTAGTGATAGTATATAAATATAGGTAATATAAAAATAAATTTACCAGTTATATTGCATCAATAATAATATATCATTTAATGATTAAATGCCATCTAGTATGAAATAGCAGAACTTTATGAAAATTAATGCGCTTGAATCTCATAATATCGACATCTAGTATACAGTAGGAAAACTTTTTGACCAAAAATAATGTTGGCCTACACTGAAGGCTAAACCCTCGCAGAATTACAATTTGAGAACTGTTATTTTAAAATACAGCGTATAATTGCATATTGTAAATTTATGCTGAAATTGTACATTCATCAATATATTATGATTGAACTGTTCTTATATCAGCGTATATTAACCTGGCAAGTCTTTCATGTCAGCCCAAAAAGGGGAGAAATTAATTAATTGTAGGTATGGTAATCCTTGTTTTACCGTTTTTGTTTCCGTTTATTCCAGAAGTCTCGTGGTGGAACTAGTGAGACTTATTGCAAACAGTTCCGTTCCGAATGTTTGGTTCTGACGCTGTATGGTCGCAGTTCTACTAACATTCCTCCTAGATTCGCTTGATGTCGTACTAGCTACTACTTTGTATCGTTGACGGAACTATTGGGAAAATAAGTCTCACCACGGAACTTCTTCGACGGGAGTTAGTATAGCTCACCACTCTGCACTACAAACTGAGAAAATCTTTGATGACGGCAAAGCCAAAATAAAAGGATTAGATATAAGTTTGGCAGTCTGGCAAAAGTCTTGAATTTAAAAAGTGGCAACACTGTAGTGTCTTCCCTTTCAGATCAATCTAAGAAAAAAGGGACGATACTACAGTGTTGCCACTTTTTAATATCAAAACTTTTTTGCCAAACTATAAAGGGTGTGGCCTTTAATAGGAGCAAAAAATGTAGAGCATCTGCAGTAACCTCTTGTGCAAAAAAAATATATCTTTTTCACTTGGTAGAAACGTTGCGCCAAAGTCATGACCTCCAAGTAATGGATCTTGGCACCGTGAGATTATAGCGCGGCAGTCACTGTTGATATTGAGGTAGCATCTAGTTATAACTCATACTCGTTGTTGCATTTTTGGTTTAAAACGATATTTTTGGCATTTTTTTCAGAATCAGAATCAGAATCAAAGTATACATTTATTGTCAAAGATACATTTGCGAAAAAAAAACTTTTTTTTTCAATTAAAACCATTTGGAAATAATTGCAGTAGGTATCTTATATATCCACCGCACTCCAGGGACGCTGCTGCCCATCCCCCGGTGGTCTTGGTCGTAGTTTTAGGACATACCCGGGTCCTACTGCGATCGCCAACCCGCATGCCAAGCGTGGCGATTATGCCATTTACCCCCCATGGAATTGGGGGAGGCCTATGTCCAGCAGTGGACGTCCTTCGGCTGATATGGTGGTGGGTGATGATGGTGGAAATAATTGCTGGGGAGCTCAATAGTGTACCGTTTAATTCTTTGTTCCTATTACAGGCCACACCTTGTATATGGACACTGTGAAGTGGATAGTTGTCCGAACTATTATTCTTACAGCGGCTTATAGGAATTACCACTATTATCTCGGCTTGGAAGAGAAAATAATATAAAAATGTCCTAAACTTTCCCCAAAAAAAATAAAACAAGCATCTTATTTTTAAAAAAATTTAATCAAAAAATATCAACGCAGTTTTGAATGTTCTCTATAGTTCAGTCAGATCAGATATTATTATACGTACAACTGTATCTATATATTGGCAAGGATCTGACAAACTTCCGAAGAATCGAAGTTCAAATTGTGTGTAACCGTGCCTAGTTATTGTTTGCTGGCTCTTCTTCATTGGTCTGTAAAATCATTTTCGGCGCGATCATGGTTTGCGTTCATACATTTTCATCATCTGAAAATGGATGTAGAAGTGATAGCAGCTGCTGCTTTGTAGCGCAGTAGATATGAACTATTTTGGTGCTGCTCACCGCGGCGTTGGGCGTAAATGGATTTCGAATATTTGCTATGCATATTGCAATGTATCCATCGGCGCCGCTCAAACGCATGTAGTTGTAGCAAAGTTAGTCTAAATACAGATATATTGCGTGCCATGCGTAAGCTCGGAGTAGAAAAACATGCTACCTTAAAATAAATCCCATCAAAAACATAAATGTGAAAATGGCAGTCAAGTTGCGATGCGTGGTTGTCGTCTTCACTGGTAAAAACATTGATATCTAAATGAATGATAGAATAAACGAATGAGGCATTTATTCGAAACACAGACACAACAACATTAACATATAGTACAAAATATGGCAACAAAGGTTACAATGCTGCAAGTGTTTCAGAATAGGATAACACGCAGCACAAAGTGTTACGACACTGATTTTTAACGTACACGAAAATACAAACACAAAACAATACAAAACATAAATGGGTGCCAAGTTCCGTAGATTATCTGAAAAGGTGCCAAGTCTGGCACTAAATTGTTTACCATAGAGCTAATTTACTGCGGCGTAATGCATTTTGAGCTTTAACTTGCCAATTTTCTTAAATATCCAACAGCTTTCATGGTATTATAATATACAGCATAGAAAACTGCCGCCGCTTCAGCGCGTGTAGTAGTCGCAAACGCGTAGTTAGCGCTCTACAGATATGTTGTGTGCCACGCGTACGCTCGGAGTAGAACCACAAGCTACCTTAAAATAAATAAAAAGATAAAGCGTTTATTTCAGACCTAATCGATCCATAGTGGGTTAGTTAACAATATTATCTTATTTACTATGTTAATTTATATTTAAATTTTAATTATAATGGACAGCAACATAAGTCTATCGACACTAATAATTATATTGCTCTCCCTATTGTAACCTCTATCCAGTATTTAGCGAATGGACAGTCAAGTCGCTCTGCCAACTCCCTTATGAGGCTTTTGCTGCTACATCGTACTCTCCTTAATAATGAGGCTATTCTCTTCCTCCCTATCGCGTAGAAGTCGTTTGTTTGCGCCTCCGCGACCATATCCGACGCGCTACAGTGCTTCGGCAACCTCAAAAGCATCCTCATAGTGTTATTATACTGGACACGAAATTGTATGATAAGCCTTGTGTGTAAAACTACGTTTATCCCACTAGTTCCATTAAGTTGTCCCATCATGGGACAACTGAGACGATTACATCCCAGCAGTCCCACGGGACAAGTGGAACTAATATTTTTATCATATTGTTGTCCCATCAGATAGGTAGGTTAGGTTCGTTAGGTATTATCAGATGCCCGAAGGGCAAACTGCGCAGAAATAGGAGCTCCGCGGGGCTGCGTCAATTTTAAGGCAGAGTGAAGTTAGTCATTTCAATACTTCGACATTTTTATTCATTCGAGCGCTCGTGGCCCAGCGGCGCCCGCGAACCGCGTGCAGTATGCGAGGTTAAGCAATGTGGGCGCAGGTCAGTTCTTGGATGGGTGACCGCTTTGAGAGGTTACTAACTGAGCGTTCCCGTGCTTTGGAAGGCACGTTAAGCCGTTGATCCCGGCTGTTATTTATGACAGCAGTCGTTAAGCCAAGTTAGAGGCCTTCGGGCGGCTTGAGAACTTCTAACACTCAATTTTCCCACTCACTTGATATAGGGGAGTCGAAGTTGCACCACGTCCGTAGGGAGTACCCACCGTTACCCACACGTGACCCCTGGGTGGTGCTAAAAGTGCAACAAAAACTGGCAACCGTACTTATCTTCTCGAAGATCTCACAGTTCAAAAATAAATGCCATACGATTATTACCCTTGTTAAGTTAAGGCTCAAAATGCATTAAGCCGCAGTAAATTCGTTTTACTGTAAACAATGTAGTGCCGGACTTGGCACCATTTCAGAGAATCTACGGAACTTGAAACCCATTTAGATCTCAATTATTTTGTCGGTGAAGACGACAACCAAAGAATGGGAGCCAAGTTCAATATTAAGATCGCATATTCTTAATATTGAATTTGGCTCCCATTTTCACATTTATGTTTTTGATGGGATATGGTTACTTTTTATCAATCTTCGCCAAATGGTGCTTTTTAAGAGCAAATGCACGAGTTACTATACAAAATACCCAAATCGCTATAGGTGCACCTCAAATATTTGAAGAGTTCCCTCGATTTCTTCAGGACCCTATGATCAGATTCTTACTTGATAACTACGGGACCACCCCTAAAGTATACCGTTTTAAACAAAAAAATAATTTTCTAAATCGGTTAATAAATGACGGAGTTCTGAGGTAACTAGCATAAATAATAATAATATTAAAACTAATAAAAAAGTCACTGTTTTCTGATTTTTTCTGGTGTGCAAACACAATTACCAAGCTTTATGCCAAATTTCAGCTTCCTAGGTTACCTGGAAGTGAGTTAGGTTTTTGATTACTAGTCAGTCAGTCAGTGGTAAAAATGCCGTTTTTTGAATTTAATATCTCTATAACCATTAGACCTATATTTATGAAATTTGAGGTTCTAGTTGTATTAAAAGATCTTAATACATGTACCAAATTTCATTCTTTTATGTTAGATAGATTTGGAGTTATTGGGGGATCAAAAGTGGCTCCAAACGGTTCGTGTAAAATAACACACGGCTGCTATCCGCCAGTTCCTGGGGTGAATATACGGCTGCTGTCCGCCAGTTCCTGGGATGAACTTGGCTGGACACGCTGCCGCGTGTCTAGATGGAGATGACATATAGACAATCTTTCATTCTTTTCAAAATTCCACTACTTACTACAAATGCAGGATGGCTGAGTAGGTGACCACTGGCTGCTTATCACGTACGTGGTTAACCCTTGCATATTTGAATGAAGTGATCACTCAGACGCCAAGGTATCAAAAATTGATGTAATGTTTAAACCAATATAATTTTTAAGAAAAAAAAAACGACTTAAAGGGGTGAGACCGGTGAGAGATTATTATACTTAGATGGTGCACTCTTAGATTCCATATAATAAAATAAAAATGGCTATAAGTATGTTTATAATGGTAGAAGACTAAGTACCCTCAATTCCTCATGGAACCCTCCATCAGAACTCAAGCTTGACAAAAATGTGTCTTGAAAACCTAGCTTGCTAGACAAACAAAATGAAGAGAACAAATCGCCAAACGTGAACTACGCGTCGTTGGAGAGCTCCGTTCTGATCATCATCAGCAGTTCCACTTCATCAAATGTCACTTTTTTGAATGAAAATGCTTGATTATGATAAAAATTAATCGTGAAAATAGAACTTGCTTAACAAACACAGCTAGACGAACAAATCGCCAAACGTGAACTTTTCGTCGTTGAAGAGTTCTGTTCTGATCATCATCAGCAGTTCCACTTCATCAAATTTCTCATTTTTGTTTGATAATGCTCGATTTGTGGATAAAAACACTGAAATCAATATATGTTTGCCTTTAAGATTTGAGGAGTTCCCTGAATTCCTCATGGTCCCATCATCAGAAATCGAGCGTGACAAAAATAATCGTGAAACTAGAACTTGCCTAACAAACACAGCCAGGAGGACGAATCGCCAAACGTGAACTTTTCGTCGTTGAAGAGTTCTGTTCTGATCATCATTAGCAGTTCCACTTCATAAAATGTCACATTTTTGTATGAAAATTTCTCGATTTGCTGATAAAAAACACAAAAGTCACAATATGTTTACCTTTAACATATGAGGAGATCCCTCAATTCCTCATGGATCCCATCATCAGAACTGTTTTGACAAAAACTGGACCAACTTGGATATATATACTTACAATCAAAAAAAGAATTTTTAAAATCGGTTTAAAAAATGACGGATTTATGGAGTAACAAACATTAAAAAAAAACATACAACCGAATTGACAACCTCCTCTTCTGAAATCTTGAAGTCGGTTAAAATCAAATCAAAACATTCATAATTGATTTTTTTCATGATAAAAGTACACCTTCACTCCGACCTTTTTAGTGCTTTGGCGTGGTGGGCACGACAACATACGACTACTATTCAGCTAGTGCTGGATTTCAGACGGCCGAGAGTAGCGAGGATAGGGATACGCGGCCTGCAGCCCAACGTTTCTCGCCGAGATTTGTATAGTGCTTTTCTCAAACATATGTATGCATGAAATAAAAAAATTCACCACTCAAAAACCAAGTTTTACAAATGCCATTTTGACATTAAAATAAAAAAAGATACTTCCTGTACTAGGCCTTCAATTTTGTATGAAATTCCTTTACAGTTCTCCCGAGTTGTTTCACCTGCAACATGATACATTAATTTTCATTGCATGTTTGAGAAAAATAATAAATAATATTGGTTAACGTACGCAATTTTATTTTAAACATTATTTTTAAATACAGTTCGTGTCATCCAGCGGCTTCCCGCGAGTGATCCTATAAGCATGCCGAAGTGCCGTTTTTTTCCTTTTGAGGTACGGAGCCCTAGAAACTACGAGTTGACGAAAATTATCAAATCAAACTAAAAAAGTTCGAAAGTTCTGTTTGCAATTTCCTTGTCTATTCTTCATTTATTCAGATCAGCGCTGGTAATCGCGCCAGCACAACGCTGAGATGGAACCATTTCGTGCAATACCATTATTACTATTTTTACTGTTTCTCTTTTGCTGTGTTGTATTGTCACGAATAGGAAATATACCTATATGTTTTCTATTCTATTTATGCTCTCATTGTGAACATTTTTTTAAACAATCGTAATTCTGCCCAATTATTTTCACTACATCGCGTCATTCACTCAGCACGTATTATACTTCTTATAATTATACTTCTTGGAGAGGTAGAACACAGCAAATGGTAGTCTTACTCATATTTGGAGCAACGCAACTGAGGATAGCAGAACTTATTCAACTCTGTAAGTACGTGGTGTTATATTCCTGAAGATACCCTCAAAGCATAAAGACACCAGAGCTCCCGAGTATGCGCGCTGCGATGAGTTGAGAGACACCTACGGGTACCAATGGCAAAGTTAACGTGGTTAGTATTAAACTAATAACTATTATTAGTCCAGTCAGCGTTATTAATATAACGCTCCACCCTCCTGCTAAATGGCGAAGATAACCGCGTGTTAGTGAAAAGAGGATTCTCAAATCCACCATTTTGCGCCATTGAGAGGAATCTAATGACGTATCATTCATCAAAATCGGTTAAGCTGTTAAGTAGTTACGAGTGGACATAGGAACAGACATACATACATACAGACCAAACACATAACCCTACTCCTTTTGGGCTTTGCCGTAGTCGGGTAAAAAGTGGTCGTGGGTTCCAATCCCGATTCGTACCAGCGGGATATCATTTGATACCGTTAGCTTTTTAGTGAAGGAAAACATCTTGGGGAAAACTACATACATCTGCCAATAAATTCCAAGGAGTATGTGAAGTCTCCAACCCGCAATGGGCCAGCGTGGGGATTATTGCTCTATCCCTCTCATTAGTGAGAAAGCCCGTGCCCAGCAGTGGGACGTATTGTCCGTCCGCCTGCCAGCTACGGTGTCTGCTTACCATCAGGTAGGCTGTAAATGATCCGTAGTTGCTCAATGAACTTACTCTAAAAAAATCCATAAGCAAAAGAGAATACTTTCGCAGCATTTCATACGTCTTTTACTACGAAGGGAAGACTTTTTACGATAACTCAAAAACAGCTTCACTGATCATGGCCGCTACAGTTTTCGTTGAAATTCTTTATTAGGCTTTACTTTCATGTTTTTTTAAAATATTTTTTAGACCCGTAGTTCAAAAGTTAGAGGGACACATTTTTTTTTGTATTTTTGAGTGAATATTTCCGAAAATATTAAATTTATCAAAATTGTTTGATAAAGACTTCTATTCATTTTGAAAACCTTACCAACAGCACTCCACACAATACTTACAAGGGTTACAGAAAAAAATATTGATTTATATATCCATACCAAGTTGCAGCTTTCTAGCACTAACAGTCCCAGAGAAAAGCCTGGGACAGACAGACAGACAGACAGACATGGCGAAACTATAAGGGAATGTTTAAGTTATCGTTTCAGCACGAAAAAAATAAACTACTTAAATAAAAATCTTAAGCAATTCAAAAAATATAAGGGTACTTAACTAAGTGCGCCATTTTCAATTGAAACTCCGTCAAAAGATAGTGTACTCGTAGAACGTGCCTCCGTCAAAAAATATTGTAGTAGCACGTGATTAGCACTTAAACAATGTAGCCAAAGCTGTGGGGCAGAAAATAATTTTATGTAGAAATCCTTATAGCTCACCACTATAGTAGCATGATTATGATTGCGCCCCGTACACGGTAGCTCTGCGACCTGCGTTGGTGTAAAATATCATCAGACATGGAAGGTTTGATATTGGAAGATTAGCTAAGGCCGTCGGGATGACTGTAGACTACCAAAACCCGCTCATCAGCCAGCAAACGGATTCGAGGTGAGCACTATCTTCTTTCGTTACAAGGGTGAGTTTTACCGCGGCGTCACCTAACTGCCTGCAAAATGGTACCAACGCATAAGTGGGAGGGCCTAATTGGGCTCAAAATGGCGTTGTGGTATTGAAATGAGCTTCAAGCTTTCAAAGATGCTCATCTCATCAAGTTTGATTTGCGACGTTAGGTATATACGAAATCGCCCTAAGCCTTCATACAACTGATACATTTAACAGCTGAGTATTCCGAGTAAGTTCAGCTGCGCACGTCTGCAACTAACTAGGATGGCCGTCGCCGATCACGGCGTGAAAGATCAGAAGCACAACATGAAAGCCAATATGAGTACAACTTGAAATTATAAAAACATTACACACCTTGTTTGCATATTTGTGTATATAAATCCTTTATAACATACCAAAATACCTTCCTTGTTAATGTTTTACTCGTCTCATATTCTTGCGATTATAATTTCCCAATAACAATTACTTTTAATTCTTTGACAACACGACATTAATTTCAAAATGACACCTACATGTGGCCTACATTTTGATTGTTATGACGTGTCAGAATTTTATGTTTCAAGGAGGTTTTAAGTCATCAGCCTCTTTGTGCTGGAGGGAGACTGCCGGATTTTAGCTGACTGTTGTTAATAAATTGGAATCAAGAGTGATAATGTACACAGTTGTTTACAGCAATAGACATCTAGTGTCAAGTAGAATAAGTTATTACAATTAACGTATTATTACAAGTACCTTGTCACTTTCACTACATTGATGCATCCCAACTGTCGCAGTATTGTTACGTTAGTGCGATAAAGTACTAAAATGATCATCTACGTTTGCTGTTGACTTTAGTCCTTTTATTTTATATCGGCACCTTTGGCAGGAGACAAAGAAATATGGTTAATAAGTAAAATCAAAATGTACTTACTTTACATGTAGGTAAAGAGAATTATTTCTCTTGTTGGAAACCCCTTATTGGATTCGCATCAACCCAGTGGGATAATTTACTTTAAAACGTTCAATAATAATATTTTCGTATCACAACACGCTAAACCACCACCACCACCACCATATCAGCCAAAGAAAGTCCACTGCTGGACATAGGCCTCCCCCATATTCACGGGGGCCATAATCGCCACGCTTGGCATGCGGGTTGGCGATCGCAGTATCTCCACCGCACTCCAGGGATGCTGCTGCCCATCCCCCGGTGGTCTTGGTCGTAGTTTTAGGACATACCCGGGTCCATACGCTAAACCATACATGAGAAAATCGGTACATATGTGTACCCTTGAAAACATAAGACCAGAATGCTGTCCTTATTCCCTCAGCTGCCATTTGTTGTATTTAGACCAACCTGGGTCGACACATTCTATATAATGTACCTATGAAAAGTTAACTATGGTTTTCATCATAAATGGATTACATTACTACACCCCACCAATATAATTCTAGGTATAAAATCTTGATTCATGTATGATTCATTAAACTTAACTATATGATCGTTATTGACGAGCAGCATGGTTGCACCTTTTTGTTCTTACTAAGAAATATAGTAAAGTTATGCTTGTAGCGTAGAGTCGACTTTGGGCGCGATATATATGCGCATTGACAGTCTTCGTATCTATATCTTCATGGTTCATAGATCTGTCCGTACTTTGCTACTGTTTTATTATATTCAAAGACATAAAATAAAAGTATAGTATAATTGATAATTTGATTTTTTGTAATTTTACGTCTTAAACCGGTCGATACTGCATAAAATCTTGACAAGAGCCTCATCACGCACAGAGCGGGCACGGCGCGGTGCGGGGCGGAGGCAGTTTTACATTGTCGTTTCGAAACTGTCGGCTGTTGGTAGACTTGGTAGTGTCAATTACTGCTTCATTTATCACACACGCTGCCTCCGCGCGGTTTTTGTAGTGCGACATACCCCGGAATGCGTTCGCTTTACCGCAAAACCGCCTCCGCCCCGCAACGACGCTGCGCCGCGCTCTGTGCGTTTCAAGCTTTAATGATTGTTGTAGATAATGTAGATCAACAAGGCAACCATTGCCCGTGTGATCTCGGCGCCGTACAAAGATGACTCCTTTCTTGCCAGAAAATCCATGCGGCACCACCCACGTCTCCGCAATCTCCTTTGTATCACCTAAAACATTTTACATTAGTATATAACTGTTGTATGCAGTTTTATGTATTTACTAGCTGTCTGCGCGACTCTGCCCAAGTATTATTACTTAGTAATAAAGGTAAAACCGCGAGATAAAATATAGCTCATGTCCATTATCCATACCACAGGTTTCTTTTAAGAGACTAGTAAAAAGAAAGGATTCAGACCCACCAGTAAGTAGAATCAATAAATTCACGGTTACTGAAAATGAATGTAGACACTAGTGTCAATCATTCAGAATGATATGCTGTGATTATGATATTTATTCATCACGTCATTTCATCAATTCTTAGTACCTACCATAAATCGACAAGCATGTAGGAACAACGCCCTTGGCATCAACGTGTGGGGCGCGTGTATGAAAAAATACATGCTTATAGGAGAACACTTCTATATTTCATCATATATTGTTTAATAATATGGCACGTATACCACAGAAGAGATCTCTTTTGCTGGGTACATGTTTTTTACATTCCTTCATTTCATTTTGCTATTACTCAATCTCATCATCTTAATAGAGCATGGCATCATCATCACAGAGATAGATATTCCGGTTTACATCCTGAAATGAAGCACACAATAGTAAAAATTTAATGAATATTATGATTATGACATAACATAACATTTATTGTTACCTACTTACTTTTCAATTTTTTACAAAGTGATATTGATATTTTGTACTCTATCGTGTGTTATAGCGACTTGGCAATGAAATAGTTGGAAAATTTTCCCATTTTAATGAATAAACAACAACTATAATCTTTGTTCAATTCATGTTTTGACATGACAGACATTATGACTTTGTCACACAGTAATTGACATTTTGTACCGTCCAATCTAACCGTCAAAAAGTTACGCGTTTCCAATAATTTCATCAGTTTCTGATTTTAGTATGGGATTTCCATTCAGTCGTTCATTCAGTTCGGCTCAAATATTACCTAACGTTAGGTAGAAAAAATATGACATAAGCTAATAGATTTTTACTTCAAAAGTGACATTAAAATATGCCTAACGTTAGAACAATAAGTTACGCAATCAGGCTGCTCTAATAGGCAGTGTAGTACAACAGTACCAACTAGGCTAAACAGGCCGACAGACTACAAACTACGTACTAATATAACTATCGGATTCGTGTATGCCTTTGTGTGTGTGTGCACGGTTTGAATCGGTAAGGGCATTTGTTTCTGTGGTGTGCAGAAACATTTGTTCCTGAGACTTGGATAGTTTTCTATGTATTTAAGTATAAATCTATTAAAATAAGTACCCATAACACAAGCCTTATCGAGCTTATTATGGGACTAGTTTGATATATGTAAAAATTGTCACCTAATATTTATTCTTTTGTATTATTTAGTTAATAAACAATCTAGCCCACGTTTACTAGATCAATTCCTTTAATCAAAACAAATTGTTTCATGCCCGGCACGTCACGAGTTCAAAAATCATGTTCCTAGATCTAACCTCCAACATAAGGCGACTTCCCGACTTGGCGGGACGTGAGCGATATGTTATAGGTATTTTGCTCTTTGACGTAAGCTTACCGGTGTAAGATTCCCTTCCTTGAAGAAATACTGTCAGTATTACGTTTGATCAGTAGTAAAATCATGCGCAGAAGTTGGGCAGTACTGCATAAGTATCGGTTGACACTGACAGCTGACAGTTTTCTCATATCTTACCGCCTCCGCATCGACAAATCAGGAAGGCGCCTAAAGTGTCAAAGTTGACAGCTGTCTTGTCAATGGCGGGGCACGTTTACACTGTGGCATTATAGAGCACGTTGGACATATAGCGGCGTTGAGACGCAACAAAACATGTCTGACGAAAGTTTTAATTAATTTACTAGCGAATTCCATTTTGATTTGTATTTCGCGCGGTCCTTCGCGCCTGAAAGTGTTCGCGCATGAAATATCGAAATCAAATTACAATTTATTTTGGTGTGCCTTAAGTACATGAATCGACCCTGAGCTCCTTAATCCAAACACCGGCATCAAGTTTCCGTCTAAATGTTAATATTTCCCATTCAAAAACCCTTCAGAATCCCAGCACAATAATCGTGGGAAATTCTTAAAAATTCTTGTCTGCGGTGACTAATAATTGAATAGCTCGCATTGAATAGCCCCGACGCGACCCTCATTAGGTTAATTCGTACTTCGACTCAACACCGGGATAACTGCGGAGCTGACTTTACTGGGGGAGCAACATTCTTACTTTTCCGTCTGTATCTATTTTTACTTTTCTTTAAAGTTATTTTACTGAAGCGTCGGCGGGAAGTAAGTATTAGAAGCAAACGTAGCCTGTTAGTAGGTACGAATAGATGCCTTAGCGCGTAGAAATACATAAGTGCGCAGTACGTTCGGTTCTCCATACAAACGTATTTACGCTCTCATTTTAAAACGTCATGCTAGAATAACGTGAAACATTGTATATACAATGGGATTCGGCATATCTAGGTCGGAAATTAGTTTCTATATACAAAGTTTCATGTTATTCTAGCATGGCGTTTTAAAATGAGAGCGTAAATACGTTTGTATGGAGAACCGAGCGTACTGTGCCCTCTTAAAGACTATCAGTCAAAAATTTCATGGCCTATTTGCAAAATCAAAATCAATCAATCAAAATCAAATATTTATTCTGCTAATAGGCAGCAAGAGCACTTTTACATGTCAAAGCGTGAATTTATATTATACAATTAAAAGAAACTGACAATCTTACTTAATAATAATGATTAAAAAAATATACTGATTAACAATTAAATGAAAATAAATTTACAAATATTAAGGACGTATTGAATATATTGCAGAATAAGTATTTGATGTTTTGTTTTTTTTTTTCCACAGTCATCAAGTACTCGTTGAAAGGGCATCAATTTCAGGTATATACAAATACATTTGTATATACTTACCTGAATGTTCGAATTATGTGTTCGAGGCAAATCTTGATACCGAATTTTAAATGAATCTCCACCGATTTAGTTGAAATTTGGCTAATGTTTGTACATTGCAACTTAACTAAAGGCTTTGAAAATGGGTCATTAGCACAACTATGCGCCCCGTGTGGCGTCGGGTTAGAATAGCAGGGAGATCGACTGTGGGAACGGGGCTGAAGTGTGCTGTGGTTGTGGCCGATGGGGAAACTATCACTGTAATACCTCTAAACCTACACACTTTCTCCATCTGTAAACCTAACAATTGGTAAAAGTGGCACTGAAATTTTCATGTGTTATGCCTGTCCTTTGTAGTACAGTCGTGGGTTTATATCAGGGATGTAACAGAGTTCTGCTTCTGCTTCCGCAAATGCGGAAGTTCCGCTTGAATTTACACTTCCGCATCGCATCCGTTTCTGCTATTTTTGATGCGGAAGTCATAGCGGATGTCAAAGCTTAGCGCGGCAGTGGGACCCGGGTATGTCCTAAAACTACGACCAAGACCACCGGGGAATGGGCAGCAGCATTCCTAGAGTGCGGTGGAGATACTGCGATCGCCAACCCGCATGCCAAGCGTGGCGATTATGCCATTTACCCCCCATGAAATTGGGGGAGGCCTATGTCCAGCAGTGGACGTCCTAGGGCTGATATGATGGTGGTGGGGACAAATTTATGATATTTAAGGGGTTAATTAATGAGTACAACCGAGAGAAACGCATTCCCATGAATGAGGACCCACTGTTGTGGTGGAAAGCTAGTACTAAATATCAATCGCTACATGCCATTGCGCGCCAATATTTGTCGTGCCCGCCAGGTTCCGTGGCGAGCGAGCAACTTTTCAGTGGTGCAGGCCTTACCTATATATATGATCCACTTAGAAACAGACTGCAGGGAGACAAGGCGGCGAAGCTTTTGTTTATAAAATACAATTTACTACTTTTAGAATCACTCCAATTGACTTAAGTACATTTGTTATGTAGGTGCCTACTGCCTACTAAACTAACATTGAAAACAAACTTTCTTTAGGTAAAAGGTTCCTTAGTTAAGCAATGATACTTATGTTACATTATGGTAATAACACGATTAAGTGTTTTATGATTACAATCAAACTAATTTTATTCCTCCTTTGATTTAGGTAACCAAAAGTAATATTCCGGTACAATTCAAAAGTGCAATTTTTATTTTTTAATAAGCAAAAAATATATTTTTATTTTCTTAATACCTTAAAGTTCTAGGTAATGCTCTTTTTAATAGGTAATAGTTTCCTTGTAATGTCAAAGCCTGATGATTTGTCTTGATTCTATGAAAACTTAATCACTGTATTACCTACTAGGTAAAATTTTATGTTTTTTATTTTTTAAACTTAAAAGGTCTCACATTTTTAATGCTAAAATAAAAAATATTAATATTTAGATTTTTTTTAAACGGACCTGCCCTGAAGCTCCGCTTCTGCTTCTGTTTCCGTTTCCGTTTTAAGTTCCGCTTCCGCTTTCGCATCTGTTAAACTAAATTTTAAACATCCGCTTCCGCTTCTGCTTCCGTTAAAACCACTTCCGTTACATCCCTGGTTTATATGTAGCGTAGCTTGCGCCGGTGCAAGTGTCGCCAATCCATTCGTGGATTGGAATCTTACGTATTTGACATCAATTTAGAAAACCAAATTTCTTCATACAACGATGGTGATAGCTCAAAAGAAATGCAGGTCCCTTGGGAGCACTGGTGACCTTACTCACCAAGAACACAACATCACATACCACAATCGAACATTTTAACAAAAAAAAACCGGCCAATAACGTGTCGGGCCACGCTCAGTGTAGGGTTCCGTAGTTTCCCTGTGCGTCACATTTTTTTTTTTTTGAAAAAATTACAAAAACTATTCAACCTATCAAGTTCAAAATAATTTTCCTACAAAGTTTTTATAAAGTTCTACTTTTGAGATGTTTTTCATATTTTTAAAACTTATGGTTCAAAAGTTAGAGGGGGGGGACACATTTTTTTTACTTCTGGAGCGTTTATTTCCGAAAATATTAACATTATCAAAAAATGATTTTAGTAAACCCCTATTTATTTTTAAATATCTATCTAACAATATATCACACGTTAGGGTTAAAATGAAAAAAAAAAAATCACTCCCCACTTTACGTATAGGGGAGGTACCCTAATAAAATATTTTTTTCCACTTTTTATTTTACCACTTTGTCGGCGTAATTGATATACATATTAGTACCAAATTTCAGCTTTCTAGTGCTAACGGTCACTGAGATTATCCGCGGACGGACGGACAGACGGACGGACAGACATGGCGAAACTATAAGGGTTCCTAGTTGACTACGGAACCCTAAAAACGATTTCAACCGAGTTCTTCGTCCAATTGTCGTACACATACTTAACGCAAATTTAAGACTTATATGGTTTTCACATGGATGCCATTTTGAGAATTGGACCAAATTGAAATGAAACCACACGGGAAGCACCAGCTTTCAAATAAAAAAAGAATCATCTAAATCGGTTCACCCAATCGAAAGTTCTGAGGTAACAAACATAAAAAATACAGTCGAATTGAGAACCTCCTCCTTATTGGGAGTCGGTTAAAAAGAGTAAGTAGTGTTGTTGTTATGGTGCGGTCTTCTGTATCCAATACCTTCTGTTAAAGGACTCATAAGATTTGGCAGTTAACGATTCTAAAATATTAAGACATTGGAAATCATTCAGAGTTTAAAACTCATTAATGCATTTTTAGTCATGATTATATGGAAATTGGAAATCTACGAATCTGCCCGCTCCAAAAAACTGTGATTAAATTTACCTATGCAATATCTTTTAAATGAATTATCTGTTAACTAGACACGTTTGTTGCACGAGTGCGTGAAATATAATGAAACCGCGAACGCAATTTATTTGCCGGCCGCCGATGGACAGCGGCAATCGGCAGATTATGCCTCGGGTTAACAGCGCCATTATTTCAACCAATTATCGTATTATACTAGGATCCAGATCGATTGACCGGGGCTCAATATGATATACGAGTATATGCTTCGCAATAGATTTAATTTCAATGTATTTCGAGCGCGTAAAGGACGTCCGTAGACGCACGTAGGACCGATGTTCGTTGGGGCGGAAAGGTTCTCGAGTGGCGACCACGTACCGGAAGGTGTAGCGTGGGCAGGCCCCCCACAAGGTGGACTGATGACCAGGTAAGGGTCGCGGATGTCCGCTCGATGCGGCTGGCGCAGGACCGGTCATTGCGGAACCCTTTGGGGGAGGCCTATGCCCAGCAGTGGAGGTCCTTCGGCTGCCATGATGATGATGATGAAAGAACGGTCAATTAGGTCCCGAGAAGATCATTCATTTGCCAAATCATAATCATCATTATCAGCCGTATGCAGGTTTCCTCACAATGTTTTCCTTCACAGAAAAGCTAACTGTAAATTTCAAATTCAGTACACAAGTTCAGAAAACCACATTGTCACGAGCAGGGATTTGAACCCAAGATCTAATCTTGACAGCCGCATGCTTGAACCACCTAGGCCTCCGTAGCTACCTAAATGTGACTACAAGGTATGTACCTCAATTGGTTGGGTGATTTAAATTGATTGATTGATTGTTGTATAGCCCTGGTGCATGCCCTGACCTTTTTGCCGCCATTGGCTTGAGGACTCGTTTTGTTCAGCCACAGACATGCAGGCACTCTCAATAATGAAGAGTGATGAGTGATTGAATTATTTTATATGTAGTTTCATTCAAATTTTGCATGCCAGTTGCTGGTGAAAAGTGTGTGTCTCTATGATACATTTTTACCACCTTCTGTACCACGTTTTAAGAAAAATAAATATATTTGTCTTTGTCTTTGTCTTTGTCAACACAGCCCAGTGCCTCGGGAGTTCTGGCGACCTTACCCCCCACCAAGAACACAACACCACATACCTAAGGAGCAAGTAGTGTTTTTTTTTTTTATGACATAGGAGGCAAACGAGTAAGTACATGGTAAGCGATTAGCGCCGCCCATGGACACTCGCAACACCAGAGGGGTTGTAAGTGCGTTGACGGCCTTTAAGATGGGAATACGCTCTTATTATGACTGCGGTGGTGCTAGGTGGAGGAACTTCTTTAGTTAGGCTGCTCCAAATTATACGAGCGCAATGACTTTCCCCTGCGCCCTATCTCTGCCACATGACCTCACAACTCATGCCCCAATGGATCATACTTCTGCTACGATTGACTAGCGGGGTTTGAGTTGCGCATTTCGGAATAGTTTTTTTTACAGTCTGTTGATTTGATTTTGATTTACAAAGGAAAATGTTGTCAAAAACATCATCGCCGTCTTATCTTCTAAATTAACCGAGAGATTGTTTTTAACTGGAACTTAATAAAATGATTGTGAACATTAACCGAAGATAACTATAACTATATCTAGGTACTTTCAATATAAGAAATAATTCTAGTTCGTAGAGAGCCCTCAGCGCGCGAGTCTGACTCACACTTGACCAGTTCTGAACGAGATGTGTATTAGGTTCAGAATATTTCTACCGTCATTGTCAGTAACCCGGGGCGGCACAGAGTATACATAATAGTATTACATAGCGGGGCAGTAGTGGCCACGTGCGTCGCAATAAAACATGGCGGACTGGACATTAGATCCAGCGCAACAAACTACCCACATTAAACCTTATTTATAAGCTTTTATTGGCTTCAACCGACATACGGCGTGAAAGTTACAATATCCCCACATGTGGTTACCTAGTACCTATCTACCAAATAAAGTCTACTACAATATATTTAAATAAATAAATAAATATTGGGACAATCTTCCACAAGTCGACATAGCCCCATACTAAGCAAAACTTGTACTATGGGTACAAGATACAGATGAAGATGACGATGCACATACTTATATAGATAAAGACATACATAAATATTAAAAGAAATATATATTAGGGGACAAATTTTACACAAATCGAAATAGTCCCAAAGTAACCTCCATAAGGCTTGTGTTATGGGCACTAGACGACGATATATTTAATAGATATATTATACTTAAATACAAAGAAAACATCCAAGTCTCAGGAACAGATGTTAACGCCCATCACAGACGCGTACTTAAATACATAGAAAGCATCCAAGACAAATAATGCCCTGACTGGGATTCGAACCCGGGACCTCCGGCTTCGTAGGCAGGGTCACTAGGTCACTACCAACTAAGCCAAAATGGTCGTCATGTATTGTGATCCTGGTGGTGAGAAAGGTCACCAGAGCTTCAGAGGACGCACTGCGTTGAAAGTCGGGGACGTGTATATGTCTCTATATAGCAGTGGCGGCCACTGAGATTTTACTCTGGGCAACCCAGAGCAAAAATAAGGACCTACCTATCAATAAGGTCGTTTTCTTGTAAGTACATGAGTTTATTACCGACTGTACTTTTTACTTGAAGAATGTACCTATTCCCAACATCAAATGACCTTGAAATACGCCTCGATCGCAACTAAACACGACACATAATCATACACAAAACACTGGTACCTATATCGTAAATCTAAATTTCACTAGTATATTAAGTTGGTTTCTCATTAAAGATTACAATAACAATAAGCATTTGTGCATATGTGTTGCTTTTATATTTTATACATTATTCACCAAATAACAAAGTACCGTGTTGCGCAATCCTTCATGGATGATTAAAATAAGAGTAAACTACTAAAGTTGGAAACGACACTAGACATCCGTATTTTTTATACAATTTTTGTGTTTTAAAGGTGTATACAATATTTGATCACTATAAAATCTATATTTGATAATATTTTGCCCATTCGCTCAAGACACGTTTTAGTATAATTTTAATATTTGGTGAAACAAGTCATTTTAATATAAACTTTATTGTAATACATTTAAGGTTTAAATTCCAGTGAGATAATACCGAAATAAGCCGCCACAAAACGGCTTGCAAAGACGCGTAGAGGGCAGTATTTTCGCTGCGAGTCTTGGAAGCGCGGTATCAATGTGTGCGTGTAATTCCGCTGTGTATAAGTACGTGCTGTACTACACGCGCGAAGGCAAGTCGATCTTCACCGGCTTTGCGCGCTCGACTATTCCTTATTCTGTGGCTCGGCGGCGGCGTGTGAATTCATACTGATAGTGATTTGTTGAAATATTTTTTGACGTGACGCGATTTAGTAAATCGTATTGTCAAATTCAGGGTAGTTTGTATTTATATTGTTGATTTATTATGAAATTATAAGTATGGTACACGCAGCAAGAAATTTTAGGTAAGCCGGTGGGAATCGTGTTGTATGGGAGCTCCGCCACTGCTATATAGCTGTATTTCCAATAGTAAATAAATAATAAAACCACCACCATATCAGCCAAAGGACGTCCACTGCTGGACATAGGCCTCCCCCAAATTCACGGGGGGTATTTGCCATAATCGCCACGCTTGGCATCCGGGTTGGCGATCGCAGTATCTCCACCGTACTCCAGGGATGCTGCTGCCCATCCCCCGGTGGTTTTGGTCGTAGTTTTAGGACATACCCGGGTCACAAATGGGTCGGGGGATCTTACACAAATCGACCTAATCCCAAACCAAAGTTTATAGTGTGTTACGCGGTTGATACTCAGAACTGCCGATAGAGAGCGCTAGTAGTTTTTTTTAGTCACCGAAATCAAGTTCAACTGACATTTTGCACTAATTAGGTTTTAATAATACAACATATATAAACTTAATTATTTGATGTAGGAATGTTTTCCTCTACTATTTAATATGATTGAAACGTTTACAAACGCGCCAACCTATTTTTCAAGCGGGCCAGTTATAAAATGTTTAAAAATAAACATAACGATATTAATTTCATTTACGCAGTTAAAAAATTGTGACAAAATAGTTTGCACGCAAATAAAATATCATGACGCACGTTCGGTTAACTCATTTTACTGAAATAAATCGTTTAGAACAGCATATTCTGGTAACAGAGTATACATTCAATAACTAAACGAATTGGAATAGGTTTGCAGTGTGTTGTGGTAATTAGCTAGCAAACCCATCATTTTCAAACCTACAGTATTTGTTAGAACAGGCATTGGAAGTTTGCAAATTGCATTTCATGGGTACTCTGGCTACCTCTTTTAAGGATGTAGGTGTGAGTTTATTTTATTTATTTATTTATTTTATTTTTTCAGGAAATCGTAAATAAACATTTTACATCAGATTGGATACATAGCAGAAGGCCAATAACAGTTATCCCTAGTATTACAAAATTATATATTATTATTTATGTACCTTTTAATATACTCACTTCTTATCGAAGTATTTATTCCCTTGTAAAGGGTGACACCAATTAACCATTAACCAGAGCTACCAAAAGCTAGTGAGTGTGGGTGTTTGTGTACGCTGAACAACTTTGTACCTTGTCGTTTTAACGTCATGTCTCTATTGTCATACTAAATGACTAAAGGGTCAAAGCGACAACGTCCCAAAGTGTCCAGCTACATGAAGCCAACTGTACAAGAAGAAAATAGAGTCGTATTATCTACAAAGACGGTTCAAAAATTACCCGAAGAAGTCAGCGGGGAAACAGGAGGCCATAAAGCGATCTCTCTGATCGCCTTAATTCATGAATGTATACGAAAACGGCTCGAAATACGCAGTAAACACGTCATAAAGCGGCTTAAATGAAAAAGGGCGTTATTTGAAAACGAATAAACACATTCACTGCTAGTAATAAAAGGAAATCGCGGCAGGGATGAATAATATATATATAGCGGCATATACTCGTATTGATGGTGGTGATCGTTGACACATAGCGGTTTTTTAATATTTTGACAAAATAAACAAAATCTTTTAAAAATTAGAGCATTTAGTTCAGTTACTTTATTAGAAAATAAAAAAAATTACACAAGTGTAGGAAAGGAGTACAATACCACAAATACTAAAATATGTAAATTTGCAATACTTTTAATTGGCTGTGCAACATTTAATTTTAAATTATTGCATGAAAAGTCTTATATTTACAACGGATAAATCTTAATGTAGTTATGGAAGGTTATTATTTTATTGTTTATCTTATTTATTTTACAATGTTATTACTATTCTGTTTTTTATTTTTTATTTTACACATTAACAAATTACGGTAAATGCTTTAATAAATATTAGATAAGTTAGATGTAGCAATTATTGTGTGCCCTAACAGGGTGTCATGAATCGACTAAGACAACTATAAATGAAATATGAAAAAAAAAATACAAAATGTCTCTAAAGTGACATGACTGGGACATTCTAAGTAATGTCAAAATAAGAAATGAATAATATTTAAAAAAAAAATCGAAGTCTATACATACCGAAGTATGGCAAATACAGCAGCAGGCAGGTAAATACAGGCATTTAACTTCTTAGGAGGACTCATTTATATTCTAATAATCATCATTAGCATTGGCCTTGTACAGTCGCGGAATGACAGGGTTCGTCGGTTTTCAACTCTATTTTAATCCCGTTAAGGGCGAAAAGAACCTTTTCATTCCGCGACTATACATCTATACAAGATGATTTAGGGTGGGTTCCACCAAACCATCTATAATCGTAAGTCGGGGCAACCGACCCTTAAGAGTCTGCGATATGGGGGCACTTACGATGCCTTGCCCTGAGACACATTATGTACTTGACTTCTTGACTACATAATTCGTATGGGAGAGACAGGTTATACAGGCACAGTCTAACAATTTAATTTCTGTGCCCACTGTACCTTGTCACAGTGACAATAACATGAAATCTCTAGCAGCTTTCATATTGATTTTCAATGTGACGAGATACAAAATTTGTATATTGTTTGTTTTGTTCCATATTAAATTACCCAGAAACCGAATTGGTTGTCCGTACATAAAAGGTATACCTACCTAATAAGAACTTCCTTTCTAAATAATTATGATTTATTATTTGTAATCCAGCTTTGGACCAAGACGGGATGAACACGTTTCCCGACCGCTGCAATATTCCGAACCAAATAATAACAATTTGGTTGGCGCAGATTTTAATGCGCGGGATGAACGGAGATAAATTTGTGGAGATTTTTCAGTGGACGCGGCCAGACTGCGTAATTTGTTTGCTGAATCCCTTGGAAGCGGAACAATGAATAAAATCATGTTTTACTACTGAGGTATACCTGGAGAACGTAAAAATGGACGATTCAATCCGCGTTCATGGGAATAATGTCGGAAGAAAATGTTCGGCAGTCCTAGTACAAAGATATTCTTTGATAGTAATAGGGTAGTTTCCTCATGTTAAACTTTGTAACATATTGCTGTTATATTGATGGTATAAGGTCAAATCAAAACAGTGAAACGAAAATTACAAAATAAAATCAAATTAATAATAAAATATGGGACTTGAAAGTTTCTTAAAAATATATGTACTTATATTATTTGTGTCATTTAAAAGTTAAATAAAGGCTACCAATAGAATTTACATGACTCAATAAAAAATAAATTGTAAAACAGCTATGTACCTAAACGCAGTATTTCACGATTAATATAAATATCTTGTTTTTCCATACAACGTATAGGTAGTACGGGGCTCGTGCGTTGTGATTGTGACGTCATAATTTTCTGTCAATTAGTATGAAGCGTTTTTGGTGTCCGGAAACAACATTCACCTTTGACCCTCATTTGAGGCTTTTATTCTGTTTTAATCCCCTTTCAAAACTGGTCTGAATGGCACCGTTAATATTTTTTTGGATCGTAGCCTATTCTTAGGCGCTTTCCTCATTTGTCGATGCGGAGGCGGTACGATATGAGAAAACTGTCAGCTGTCAGTGTCAACCGATAACAATACAGTACTGCCCCAATTCTGCGCATCGTATTAGTACTGCGCAAACGTAATACTGACAGTAATTCGTCAAGTGAGGAAGGCGACTTCCTGACTTGGCGGGGCGGGAGCGATATGTCATAGGTATTTTGCTCTTTGACGTGAATTTACCGATGTGAGATTTCCTCACTTGACGAAATACTGTCAGTAATACGTTTGTGCAGTAGTAATACCATGCGCGGAAGTGGGGCAGTACTGCATTAGTATCGGTTGGCACTGACAGCTGACAGTTTTCTCATATCGCACCGCCCCCGCATCGACAAGTCAGGAAGGTGCCGAAATTTCACATCAGTAAACTTACGTCAAACAACAAAATACTTATGAACTATCGATCCCGCCCCGCCAAGTCAGGAAGTCGCCTAAGGCTACTTCTTTGTCGTCGCAGTACGCTGCCAACAGTGTATAAGCTTCCGGGTGAATAAGTACAGTATTTACTGAGCTAATGCGGGCAACACGACTGCAGTAATTACTGCAGCCATACTGCCTGCCTCCGCGTAATATCTTACTACTAGCAGTAAACTGACAAAAGAGGAAGTCTGGACGACATCATTGAGATCTCGGTAAAGTAGAAAATACCGCATACAGATTCCGGCCCATCAAGTCAGGAAGAAGCCTGTTAGCTACGCACCTCACACAGCACCACCGCATGGCTGGACCGTCATCGGTATACCGTCAGCATAAATCACCGCGCAACGTCATCAGCACCACGTCGTGTCTACGTATGCGCCGGCGTCACTCCATTACGTTGTCCGCGCCGAAGCGCATCATCAATATTGGGCAATCACTCTGATCGCCTTAATAAAACGGAGGCAGACGTTCGCCGCGCGCTTTTTAGATACCTAACATCGGGTCTTAGGACAACAGGAAATCGATCATGTTTGATTAAGTTAATTATTGAAACTTTTATATTAATTAAAACTTCATTTATTCGCCATCTGAATATAATTTATCTCCTCCACTGCTTCCTCCCTATATAATTAGCCTTGACAGTTCAGTACTTGTAATAGGTCGCATCGCTTGTAGTAGCCGTTTGTCACGGGTGACGTCACACATCACCACGTCACGGCCCGCCGTACGGCAGCCCTTCGCGTCGGCCTACGTCACACCGCGTCATCAGCATACGTAGTGCATCGAACCACCGTTGTATTAAGTGATTGTGAAATACCAAATATCAGTGGAAAATAAAACGAGATCGCCGCCAAGGCTCGCGGCCAATCATTACTTCCAAATCAGTTAGGTTGGACACTTTAGTTAAGATCTTTATGTAACCTTTTGCACCAAATACATCTATTCTGTAGTAAAGACCTCTTGTCATTTACCTCCTCCGCTGCTGCCACACTCCCTACATAATTGGCGCAGTCGGTAGGATTGAGTCGGTCTAGTCGCGAATAGATCACCGAGATCTCGTTCCGGCATTGATCAACTGGAGAACCCTGGCAGACAGACGAGGCGACCGAGAGGTAGAAACGGCGGAATAGAAGACTTGGCGCACTTACGGGAATCGGCGATGAAATCGGCTTGGTGAGTACACATATGAGATTGGTTGCAATTTACTATCCCAGTGTTTCTCCCCGCCAAAATTTTTCATCCCCGCCGAGCTAGTTCCCCTAGATTAGGTAATATTTCGAGGAACGTCATTCTAGACGCTAACCGAAATTTAGATAATTTAGATAATAGTTTAGATTCGGAACTAGAAATGGCAGATTTAGACGCAATTTTTAAGGCCCTCCGCCTGGTACCGGATTTTGACGGTAACCCGAACGTATTGACTAGGTTTATAAAACTTTGCGATCAGTTAGTATTAGAGTATGTCCGAGAAGGACAAGATCTTGCTAATTGTGCATTAGTAAATGGTATCTTAAATAAAATTACTGGACCCGCAGCTAGATTAATAAATACGAATGGCATTCCAGATCACTGGCTAGGAATCCGCAACGCATTAATAAATAGTTTTGCTGACCAACGAGATGAAACTTCTCTTTATAATGATCTTGCATTACTCACACAAGGGATGAAAACACCCCAAGAATTTTATGAACAGTGCCAAAATCTTTTTAGTACTATTATGACTTATGTAACATTGCACGAAACCATAGTTAGTACTATTGAGTCAAAACGCGACTTGTACAAAAAATTAACACTACAGGCATTCGTCAGAGGACTTAAGGACCCCCTTGGCTATCGTATCCGGTGCATGCGCCCCGATACAATAGAGAAGGCATTAGAGTTTGTACATGAAGAAAGTAACACCCTTTATTTACAGAACCGAAATGATAAAATGACTGACCAAAGACAGATGCAATTTCAACCTAGATATCCGAATAGTTTTACGTCCCCACGTCCACCCATGCACATGAGACAACCCGACCCTATGGTCAATGTACCTGGTCCATCTAGGCAAAACGCACCAAACCTACCCAACCAACGGTTCCCACCAACACAACGATTTAATCAATTCCCACAAGGTCCTTCCCGTACACAACAAATATTTAGAGCCCTCCCCAGATCTAACATGACCACAGGATTTAGAATCCCACCCAGACCCCAGCACAATGACTATCCTAGACCCATGAGTGGCATAAGTCACCCCGACGTGAGATCACCACCCCGCACTAACAATCACACAGATCTTAACGTAAACGACTTTAGCTATGACTACGAAAATGACTACTCTTACGATGACTATGAAAATAACTATGACGGAATGTATCACTACGAAGACGAATACAACTCCTATAACTTACAGAATGAATGTTTTTCACAGATAAACCATCTCCCAATAGAAAATTGCCCTAATCCGGAGACAAATACTGATAACAAAGTAAATTCAAATTTTTCCCAGACTCCGAAGAAAAACCCACAGAGATAGAAATTCACTTACAGAACCATAAACAACTTCCGTATATACAAATTCACAACCCCCCGCTTAAATTATTGATTGACACAGGAGCAAACAAATCTTTTTTGAGTCCCGAAGCAATACGTAAATTCTATCCAAATTGCCCATTGACCTATGATCCATTCATAGTTACAAATATACATGCATCTACAAGAAACACCCACTCCATAGTAGTGCCACCATTCCCGGAATTCAATAGCACAAACCCACTAAAATTATACGTATATAAATTTCACGACTATTTTGATGGACTAATTGGATGCGATCTATTAGAACAGTGGCAAGCCGAAATTAACTACGGCACCCGTCAATTCAAAACCCCAAACGCAGTCAATCCGATACGCATGTATTCATCCGGAAATAAAAACCTATTAGAAACTATTATCCCGCCAAACTCATCAAAATTAATTCAGGCCCCCGTAAATATAAAAGATGGTCATATTTTCATTGAGCAACAAACACTTTGTAATTGCAGCATAACAAGTTGCATCAGTTCCGCGAAAAATAACAATTGCATACTGGAAGTAAACAATACATCATCGAGAGACATAATTTTTTCGCTGACCGAACCCGTTCGCGCGGAGTTATTCAATTGTGAGAGCAGGTGCGAACGTACTGAGTCATCATATGACCGCGTTAATCATGTTTTATCACGATTACGTACAGAGCATTTAAATGCAGAGGAAACAATTAACTTACAAAAACTTTGCACAGAGTATGCGGATATATTTTATGTAGAGGGTGAACCCCTTACTTTTACTAATAAAATCAAACATAGTATAAAAACAACTGACGAAGCCCCGGTACATGCTAAAACATATAGATACCCCTATGTTCATAGAAAAGAAGTACAAACACAGGTCGGAAAAATGTTACAGCAGGGTATAATCAGACCTTCAACTTCAGCTTGGAGTGCCCCTATTTGGATCGTTCCAAAAAAGGATGATGCTTCTGGAAAAAAAAAATGGAGACTGGTAGTTGACTTTAGAAAATTAAACGAAAAAACTATAGCTGATAAATACCCAATACCGAACATCACAGACATTCTCGATAAGTTAGGCAGATGTCAATATTTCACCACACTCGATTTGGCAAGTGGTTTTTATCAAGTCGAAATGGACCCCACAGATATACACAAAACTAGTTTCAAAGTAGAAAATGGCGCCTATGAATTCCTGAGAATGCCCATGGGCTTGAAAAACTCACCATCGACATTTCAGAGAGTCATGGACAATGTACTTCAAGGACTACAAAATTCCATTTGTCTAGTCTACTTAGACGACATCCTTGTTTTCTCCACATCATTACAGGAACATACAGTAAACCTAAAGAAAATCTTCCAAAGACTAAGAGAATCAAATTTTAAGATCCAAATGGATAAATCCGAATTCTTAAAGCAGGAAACCCCATATCTAGGACACGTCATAACGCCTAATGGTGTCAAGCCCAACCCCGATAAAATTAAAGCCATAGAAAGCTACCCCTTACCAAAAACTAACCGACAGATAAAACAATTCCTAGGACTTTTAGGCTATTATAGAAAGTTCATTCCTGATTTTGCCCGCGTTACGAAACCATTCACAGAGTGTCTAAAAAAAGGCAGAAAAATAAAGATAGATACCAGATACATAGAATGTTTCGATAAGTGTAAAACCTTGCTAACAAACGATCCAATACTACAATACCCAGACTTTAGTAAAGAATTCATTTTGACAACCGACGCTTCTAACGTAGCTTTAGGCGCAATTTTATCTCAAGGCCCCATAGGCTCTGACAAACCTATTTCGTACGCTTCACGTACACTATCAGATAATGAATTGAATTACAGCACAATAGAAAAAGAATTGCTAGCAATTGTATGGGCAACTAAATATTTTAGACCCTACCTATTCGGACGAGAATTTAAAATAGTTACAGACCACAAACCCCTAGAATGGCTAATTAATATCAAGGAACCCAATTCACGACTAACTCGATGGAGTCTAAAACTCTCACAGTACACTTATAAAGTAATATACAAAAAAGGAAAATGGAATACCAACGCTGACGCACTTTCACGCATAGAAATCCATAATGAAATTAGTTCTGTAATCGTTAATTCTTCTGAAACCCCCGATGTACGTGACCTAGAGGACAGACAAACGGAAACCGACCATACAAGCCAAGAAAACCCTATTTTAGAAATTCCGATTTCCGAAGACCCCCTGAATAAATTTCCTAGACAAATAATCTTGAACATACTAAATCGTAAATCACGCATCTCAGACACTATAACGAAGCCTTTCGAATCACGAACAAAGACTTATGTTGAAATATTCCAGGATAACCTAGAACAAGAAATAGCGAACGCAATAATAAACCATGTTGACCCTAAACAACGAACCGCGATCTTAATTAAACCATTAGATAAAATGTACAGCGTAGTTCCCATCATTCAGAATAGATTCAAAAACTCCTCCATGAAACTAATGTTAGTAAAATACGAATTAGAAAACATATCCAGCCGTGAACAACAACAACAAATTCTAAGAAATTATCATGAAGGCAAAACAAATCATCGCGGAGTTAACGAAACATACTTGTCATTGTCTCACAAATATTATTGGCCGAAAATGCGAGAAAGCATTTCGCAATACATAAACAATTGTCAATTATGCAGCTGCGCAAAGTATGAGCGCAACCCAATTACTCAGCAGTTCCAGGTAGTCCCACCTGCAACAAAGCCCTTTGAAACAATTCACGCTGACACATTCACTGTTGAGCAAGAAAAGTACCTAACACTAATTGATTCATTCACAAAGTATGGACAAGCATTTCTCTTACCAGATGGCACGGCGCCTAGCATAGTAAAAGCATTATTGAACTATAGTACACATCATAACTTCCCTTATACATTAATCACAGACCAAGGCACCGAATTTAACAATCAAGTAGTAGGAGAATTTTTAAAATTACACAAAATAAATCACCATAAAGTAGCAGCGCACTCACCGAACGAAAACGGATTAATTGAAAGATTTCATTCTACCATACTGGAACACTTGCGACTATTAAAACTCCAACATAAAAATGAACACTCTAGGGATTTAATACCCTATGCCCTACTGGCATATAACAGTTCCATTCACAGTTTAACTAAATGTCGACCTTATGACCTTCTAAATGGACACTTCGATCCGCGAGACCCTACACTCGTTGAAATTGAAGAAACTTTATTACAAAAATATATAGATAATCATAGAAATAGAATGAAGGTTGTCTACGACATAGTCCATGACAACTGTCAAAACGAGCGATCTAATATAATGACTAGAATTAATAAAAGTAGAGATCCCGTAGTAGACTATCCCCCCAATCAGGAAGTTTTTATACAGAACCCTCTAGCCGCACGACAAAAACTGGCTCCACGATTTACTCAAGACAAAGTAACAGCTAACTTACCTGTACATATTTACACTTCCAAGAAACGTGGACTTGTAGCTAAATCACGATTAAAGAAGGTACCTCGGTCTCAATTGTTACAGGTTGATAACACTATGGACAGGGATCAGTCTGGCTCTAGCTCAGGAGATCCAACTTGAGAATCTCGACGACGGACCTGGACTTTTACCTTTCAAACTGGGACCGACGAAGGTAGTCGCACACTACCACACTTTTCTACAATATATTGACCTTGATGACGCACAGAAAAACATAGACCTGATCCGGACACAATTGACTGAAACGATTAATTCCTTGAACAATAGTACGTTTAATTTTTTTAAATACCAAATCAAGTATTTATATTTCAAAATAGACAAGATTTCGGCACAAATTAACACATTTTCCTATAAAAGAATGAAGAGAGGTCTCATTGATCCTTTAGGCACACTAATCAAAAGTATTAGTGGAAACCTAGACTATAATGACGCAATAAAATATGACAACGCAATTAAAATTTTACAAACTAATGACGAAATTTTGACCAAAAATTTTAATCAACATATTAGTTTGAGTAAAAAATGGATAGTTGAACAAAATCAAACATTATCAACTTTAATAAAAAATCAGAATAAATTACATAAAGCTCTTTTAATGTTAAATAATAGCACCTCATCAAGTAATGACAAGCTAATTAATTACGCGCACCTTAATCAGCTTTTTAATATTATTACTGATAACGCTAACGATTTGTATACGGAGATGCTTCGTATCGAAAATATTCTAGCATATAGTAAGATAAATAATGTGCACCATTCTATTTTAAGTATTGCATCAATGAAGGATATAATTGAAAATTTGCACAAAATCTATGATTCTGAACAGATCCTTCATTTAGATATAAGGGACTATTATACATGTATTAGGATAGGTTCATATTTCTCAGGAAATAAACTAGTAATTGCACTTAGAGTACCTATCATTTATAAAAGCACTTTTGAACTATATAAGCTGTGTCCACTACCTAATAAAAATCAGGAAATCCTTGTTCCCCCTTACCCGTTAATTGCAACCAATTCTCTAGAACATGTGTACATGGAGGCAGAATGCCCGAAGTCTGGCGACTGGTACATCTGCGAACAGAGGCTGGGTCATCAAATACGAACAGACCAGGATTGCATCCAGAAACTCATTCATACACAGGAGGTAGATGAAACGTGTAGATCCACGCCTATCTCTCTGTCCAAGGAGGCTCTATTAGAGCTAGATGATCAACACTATGCTATCAGTTTCCCGAAACCTACAAAAGTCGAGATAAAATGCCAACAGGAACAACACGTCATTCTGAAAGGAAGCTACGTCGCTACTATACCCCAACATTGCTCCATGATAACACAACTATTTACTATTATAAACAACAACAATAAAGTACGCGGCCAACCCTTGAAAATTATGTACATACCTCAGCAGAAGATATCTACTACGAATAGTGAAGACCGCACCGGTGTATTGAAGATGAACTCTATAAACCTAAGCAATCTCGAGAAAATCGAACAACAATTATCGATAGAAAAACCAGTACAAATCGACAGAATCCAATCGACGAATTTCTATCATACATCTATACCATTATACCTACTTACGCTATCCGGTGCAGGCGCACTCGCATTAATACTATATCGCAAACATAGAGCAGCCTCCGCCGTACGCACTAACGCATCCACAGGAGTACAGACTGAAGAACAAAACGTCGCAACACTTGCTGTAGACTCAGCAATTAGTTGCTCAGCTTAGGGGGGAGGTGTCACGGGTGACGTCACACATCACCACGTCACGGCCCGCCGTACGGCAGCCCTTCGCGTCGGCCTACGTCACACCGCGTCATCAGCATACGTAGTGCATCGAACCACCGTTGTATTAAGTGATTGTGAAATACCAAATATCAGTGGACAATAAAACGAGATCGCCGCCAAGGCTCGCGGCCAATCATTACTTCCAAATCAGTTAGGTTGGACACTTTAGTTAAGATCTTTATGTAACCTTTTGCACCAAATACATCTATTCTGTAGTAAAGACCTCTTGTCATTTACCTCCTCCGCTGCTGCCACACTCCCTACATAATTCGTTCGAACTCATGTGAAATGATAGGGCGTCACAAAAATATCTGACACTACTATACTTGCGGTTTTGTGAGCTGAAGACCTCGTGACTTTCTTTTATTTAAATTTTATTTCTAAAAACTGTCTCGACAAAAAAAATCTATAAAACCTGCTCACAAAATTCACGAGAATCTGTTGAGAAATTCGATCTGTACAGCATATACGTAGTGTATGGTAGTGTTTGCCATATGCTGTTTCTTTATACGAAATGCTGTTTCTTTTTTGTTGTATTGTATTGTCACGAATAAATGTTTTCTATTCTATTCTATTCTATTCTAAAGCATTCGTGCCAGAGCTGAAACGGATACCTTCGTTACACTCAGACAGTTAGAACTTATACGATATTTTGATCGTCGAATATTTTTGCGTTGTAGAATCAGCTGCAGAAGTAGCTACGAGGCAAAATTATCTACACACGGTATGCAGTGCTCATCGCGCGCGAATACAGCCTTATTGAAATATATTTGAACGGAGTATTTACAATTTCATATTATCATAATAAAATCTAACAATACAATTAATAATTTAATACCAATGTCTATTCATTTTACTTTTAGATCCTTACTTCCCCAAAAAATACCTTTAACTTATTTTCGCAGAGAAAACTATAATTGACGTAAAATCCTGCTAACGAGACTGATGAGGAGTATTAAACGTTAAAGGCCAAGCCAAAATAAAAGCGTAAAATACCGCACTAGCGCAAGCTCACCTAAGGAGCCCCAAATTGGCCATTAAGAGCAACCTCGAGCAACAATTGGCCACACTTGCGAGCACAATATAAGTTGAACGGCTCGAGCCGCGGGCCGGTCGAGCCGGCCCGGAAATCCATTCGCGAGCCTGCAGGCTCTAATTTCCGGACTCAGGGCTTGGATAGATGGAGCGATTTCCGCGTCCAAGAACGTGTGGCCTTTTTTGTAATTAGAGTTCCGGTCGGACATTTGAAGTTCCTTATATTATCATCTTTGTTATATAAAGTCGCGAGGTAGAAGGTTGAGTCAATGATCTGGTTTTGATTTGTTTCTAACGCCTTGTTTATGTGTAGTCTAATCTCTTAAGGGTGTTTACACAATGGATCATGATGGAAAATTAAAAAAAAAACGTCAGCGTCACGATGATGAGTTGTCTACACAATCGTGAATATTCATTGCAGATGGACGTAGAAGTGATTGTGGCTGCTGCTATTTTGTTTCTCAAATAAATATTATCATATTATTAATCTGAAGAGAAGGGAATTTATTAATAAAAGAAAGTAATGTAACCGAAAATATACTTTATTTTATAACAAAAACCCAGTCACACTTATTTTAAACGAAACCTATTCTAATCTAGCTCAATCTAATGCCAATCAAATACGTCCGTTCCGTCCGAAAGTCGCCGTTCGAGTGCGGCCGCTCTCCGCTGTGTTGCGGTAAGTCAACCGGTTCCCCACTCTATCGCCCACGCCATGTGACGTCACGATGACGCGCTGTTTGGCCCTGCTTCTCGGTCTGTCATGTACTTATATAATAATCATTTATCGGACTATAGGGTTTAAAAAAACCGGCCAAGTGGTTGTTGGACCACGCGTAGAGTAGGGCCCGTGCCGTCAGTCACGTCACACTATAAATGAAACATATCAAATATATTGAAATGGGCGACTCACGTCTCTAAGGTCGAATATCGCTCGACATGTTTCAGACCGGTTCGCGGTCCTTAATCGGCTGCTCGGCGCACGGCGGACAGGGCACGGGCACGCAGTGCTAAAAAAACCGCCGCCGCGATAGGTACTCATGATTAAGTACCGCGAACCGGTCTGAAACATGTCGAGCGATATTCGACCTTAAAGACGTGAGTGACCCGTTTCATTATATTTAATATGTCTGAAACTCACGGGAGTTTTCTACAAATGAAACAACTCTCGCGCTTTATACACATTCTTAAAACATTTTTACGGGTCTAATACAAAATTTATTTATTGACCTTAGACGTTTCAACACAAAAAAGTTCCAACATTAAAAAAAAACACATTATTTTTGATAAATTTTGCGTTGGACCCGTAAACAAATATTTTAAGGACAACTACAAATGAAGTTCATCAATCAATCAATCAATCAAAAAAAAATATTATTATAAACAAGTGTACATAAATGATGTTAAGTATAAGAAATATTATGAGAATCAGTCTTGTTTTACCATAAAATGGCTTGGTTTTATCATACGAACAAGTATTGATAAAATTTCTTATAATATAATACCTATACCATAGACTTTTTATAGGTTTTCTTGTAATAACATTTTAGGCTTCGTAGTTTTGGATATAACTTGAAAACTATTTCTCTTAAAATTATTAAGAAAAATCTTTGGGATTTGTGCAACGAGTCCTTTTTATTTGAAATGTCACACGAAACATTTTTTTTAATTTCCTACTTTACCCTCAAAAGTGTTGTTTAAAAAGAAAGTTTACGTAACACGTTCGTATTTGGTTCACCCGACTTATGTACATATGTGTGCCACGGCCTATTTAGCCTAGTTGGTAGTTACACTGCCTCCGAAGCTAGAGATCCCGGGTTCGAATCCCCGCCAGGGCATTATTTGTGCATTTACCACGGATTTTGTTCTTGGGTCTTGGATGTTCTCTATGTATTTAAGTATGTATTTATCTATACAAGTATGTATATCGTCGTCTAGTACCCATAATACAAGCTTTGCTTAGTTTGGGACTAGGTCGATTTGAGTACGATTGTCCCCCAATATTTATTTATATTTATGTAAATTTCAACTGATTCGGTTTTCTAGTTATGGAGGCGATTGGCAAAAAGATGGACAAATTGACAGGCAGACAAGAGTGATCCTATAAGGGTTTCGTTTTTTTCCTTGGAATGGAGCCCTAAAGAGTAGTTATCATACAAGTAAATAATAAAATTACTTGTTGTTAGTAAAGTCAGCCAAGAAAATAGTCGGTTACTTTTGAATCTTATTTTACAAATAATAGGGTCAATACGAGGTAAACCACTCTCTTCTCTGGCTGTACAAATATTATAACACGTTTAACGCATAAGATACTCCAAGTACCTATACTTATCATCATCAACATCGCCGTCGAGTGGCTTGTCTGTTTGTGTTCTATAGGATACATTTTGGAGAGAATTACAAGACTTAATTCCGCCTTCCCCGTTCCATCCCCGGACGTCCAGACGTGGTGAGCGGTTAAATCCTGACGTAGTCAGTCTACCGTTTATTCGCGCGAAGCGATTTCCTACTGTGAACAGAAGGACTGGGATTTGCTGCCGTCGTCTATATTTCCTGATATATACAATCTGGGTCTCTTCAAGACAAGAGTGAATAGGCTATTACTGAACCAGTGAGCAACATCTTCGGCCTCGTCATCGCTTTCCATCAAGTATTCTCAAGCATAAAAACATCATTATATCAGCCGAAGGACGTCCACTGCTGGGCATAGGCCTCCCCCAAAACTCCCGCGACCTTTACCAGGTACCGTCATCAGTCCACCAGCGGGGTCTACCCACGCTGCGCCTTCCGATACGTGGTCGCCACTCGAGAACCTTTCTGCCCCAACGGCCATCGGTTCTACATGCAATGTAGAACCGAGGGCCGGCGGGGCCCATTGTCACTTAAGTTTAACGATTCGACATTTGTGACTAATAATGAAGTGTGGATAATCAGCGCGTATTCCTTTGATGTACCGACAATCGATTGGTTACGCACGAATACACACAGTGGTGGCCACTCGTTTACCACTCCATATAATCGTGCGTGTCTGCAATGGGGACGGATACTTGCTAGATGTTAAAATGTATAACATGGTGTTACTATACGGATAGTAAACCCTCAAAATGTCGCAATAAATTCCAAATTATTCAAGTTTTTCTAAATCTTATAAAGGTATGATGTGAGACTTAAAAAAAATATCTAAGGGGGGTAAATTTGGGGTTGAAATTTTGTATGGAGATCGTGTGATTTTTAAAGTATAAAGACACTTCATCTAAAGATATGGAAAGTACTTTTGCGGTATTTCGAAATTCACCCCCTAAATGCGTAAAATTGGGGTTGGAAGACTTGGAAGTCTGCATGGAAAACGTGCAATTCTTTGAATAAGAAGTATAATATTCATTACACACATTCCTCACGAAGAAGCTAGAAAACAAATTTCAGCGTTTTTGGAAATTTATACTCTTAGGGGGTTAAATAGGGGTAGCAATTTTTTATGGAGAATGTATTATTTTTAAAGTACGTAATTTCGAATATTCGTACAAAGATTCCGTATCAAAAGATATGAAAAGTAATTTTGTGGTATTTTGAAGTTCACCTCCCGAACTGGTTAGATTTGGATTTAATACTCACTTTAACCTCAAATTTATCAATTCATTTATTATTTCGGGTTGATTAAAGTAATATGTTCAAACGCACATAAACATCTTATACACGGATAAGAAAAGTACTTTTAGTGTGTTATTAAACGAGTACTTTATTGTGGTTAAAGGAGTGATAGTTAATTAATATGTGGCAAGATCATGTACAAGTCAGTTCTTTTCATCAATAAATATAAATGTCTATGTCCTGACTGACTCATTCACTCACTCATCAAGGCACAGTCGAAACTACTGGGGCTAAAGAGTTGAAATTTTCACTGTAATTTTTTTTTTATTTATTATTTATGTACAACGAAAATATATACAAGAATACTTAACCAAAATAATATAAAGAAAATTAAAACTAACTTAAATCTAAAACGGGCCCTTGAGGCATTGTACCGAGGATGCTGGCGGCATTTCCTCGCTGTATCGCAATGCTGATACGTTGAGCGAGGAAACCGCCAGCTCTTCGGTCACCAGTTACGTCAACCAGACGCTTCGCAATTTCTGCAAATAACTTATGCGCGCTGGGACCCCATAAACCTAGAGTTTCGACGCCAAAAGGTACAAACATGTACTCTCTGCCGAGGCCCTTGTATTTATTACGCTTTAGAATTTCGGCGTTTTCCGCCGCTGCACCCGCTTTTACTGTAGTCCGTTGGAGGTGAGACGGTGCCAGTGTGTCTACACAGGTAGCATCCCACACCAACATCCGTCCCACGCTCCAAGGAACTAAAGACACCCCATCAGGTCTCTTACCATCGTCCCTGACCATGCCAGTCGGCTCAAGAAGAGCAGGCACATTGACGGTGGCAAGAGACCGGCGGATTATATCATTAAGCGTCGCATGTCTCGAAAAACGGCCTGCACTTTTTTGACAACACAATCCATGGTGTCCCAGTCGGTCCACGTCCGTGCCACAAGAGCATATATGTGGGGTACATACCGCGACCCCGAGTCGCAGTCCAGTCGCCAATCTAAGCGAGGTCGGATCCAGGAAGGTACCTGTATTTGGCGAGGGATGGGCATGTAGCCAGTAACCAGCCTCCCGGGTTCCGACCGCCAAAAGTCTCGCACGATCTGGACCTGCACTGCTGTTTAGAAGAATATTATAATTTAAATCACAGTAAATATTATCCCAGCTCCTTTGTGATTTTGGGTTGTCTGGAATTTTTTTACCTGGGCAAGCAACTTTAAAAGCATTTTTGGCACCCTCCAAGCCCGCAATCTCACAGTATGTGGGCAAAGCCCTTAGGATATTTCCTATGAGACCAGACGTGCTATGGGTGGATGCCAAAAAGGCTGGGGATGCCACACTGGACACTTTGCGGATTCCTAAGCCACCGTATCGAATAGGAAGGGACGCTTGAGACCAGGAAGGCTCAGTTAGCTGAATATTTAGAATCATTTCTAAACTAGTCTTGATTAAGTCATCCATTCGTGACAAAAGATTTTGATGTTTCCAGAAAGGACAGCAACGGAGCACATATGTAAATTTAGGGACAAAAAGACAAAACTTAAGAATGATTAGCGCATAATGTGGGCTAATTTCGAGTAAACGATTCGCGTGGCTTTGGAATTTAGAAATAGTGTCAGAAATATAACCGGGAAAGGATTCTTCAAAAATAGGAGAACCCAGGAGGCAAAGTGAAAATTTGTCGACTATTCTGATACCAGGAGCCAGATGAACAAATTTTTGTATTAAATCAACCAAACTACAAGAAGTCTTTTGAATAAAGAGTTCGCATTTGCTAAAATTTAGTTCTAAACCAATATTTTTGAAATTAGTTTTAATAAAAGCCAAATCAGAGAGCACAGTATCCACGTCGCCTCCTAGAGTTCCGTCATCTAAGTACCATACATTAAATTTAGATTTTAATTTTTGAATTATTGGATTTATGGCCAAACTAAAAATTGCTGGCCCTAGAGGATCACCCTGCTGACAGCCAACTTCTGAAGATAATTCATGGGACTTGTACATTAATTTAGAAGGATCTGCATAGCAGAGGAGAAGATAATTGTAAATTTCTGGAATTTTGTCTTTTACTTCCGCCAGCAAAGTGTCCCTATTTACCGAATTGAAGGCATTTTTCACATCAATTTTGACAACGATTTCACAATCGTCGTATGAAAGGTAGGTCCTTAAGGCATGGACGGCTGCCTCGCACCCACCTTTCGTGCCAAAACCTAACTGCACTGGTTCAAAAAGAGACTGCAATTTTGAAGAAAAGTAATTTTAGCGTTTTGGAAAATCCACTCCTAAGCGGGTTAAATGGGGGTATAAATTTTGTATGGGGATGGAGTAAAATTTTAGGTGAGAGACTTGAAATTTTGTGTATAACTGTATAGACTGCTTATTACTATACGAGAAAAGTAATTTTAGTGTTTTGGAAAAATTCACCCCTAAACGAGTTAAATGGAGGTGCAAATTTTGTATGGGGATGGAGTAAAAATTTAAGTGAGAGACTTGAAGCTTTGTGTATAGACTCCTTATTACAATACAAGAAAAGTAATTTTAGGGTTTTGGAAAACCCACCCCTACTTAAGCGGGTTAAATAGGGGCGCTTTTTATTGTCCAAGAGAACAAACAAATAAATTGTATGATACTATGTGTCTAAAAGCAGTATTTCACGACCAAGACAGCAATTTTCTTAATTTTCCGTATAACGGTTTGTTAGAATATTATATTGTGACGTCACAATATAATATTCATTTGTAGGAGCCGTTTGAAAGGCCGCTAGCGGTGAACTGCGTTTGTCCCCAATTTGTGTCTTTTGTTGTGATCCAATTGTAGTTGGTCCAGTATAGACTTTTTATTCTCTAACTGGTTAAAATGGCATCATAAAAAAAAAGATGAGTAGCCAATTGATTACAGACCATTTTGAAGTGCAGCTATTAGTTCGAGTTTGGGACATGGCGACCATAAGGCATAGTTAGCGATGGGACAAGTCGACGTGTCACAAGAGCACGAAACAGCTCATTTCAATAAATGCATATGTAATACAAAAGTGATAACAGGATTGGTTAATTGGCCTCGGTGGTATGAAATGCAACGTAGCGTTATGTTTTATTGGTGAGTTACTTTTGTATATTCTTTATGTCGTGTAATATCTTCTATTGACGATAAACCAAGAAATGAATTTAGCTACATTTTTAGTTCAATTTTTATTTATTCTAGCGTTTGGTCAGTGTAATTGATATAATAATAATAAAATGATTTATTGTCGCAAGAAAGCAAAAAACAAAACAAAACTACAAATGCACAAAGGAAAAAATAATGATTAATAAACAGGAACGGTGCGACAATAGGCTCGGGCTCAGCGTTTGCTGCGAGCCTGGTCGGCTGTACAGCGCTGATTTTCAGCCCGCACCTATTTCACAGCTCAAACAAAAAAAACCGGCCAAGAGCGTGTCGGGCCACGCTCAGTGTAGGGTTCCGTAGTTTTCCGTCCGTCACATTAAGTTGACATATTAAGTACAGAAACACAAAACCTTTGAAAGCACGTCATTTCATTGTGATTTTGTAGAAATGACAGGTACAATAAACACCTGTTTATACGGTTAAATTACAAACTTAGTTCAGAAATTATTTTTGTAACTTTTTCAAAAACTATTCAACCTATCAAGTTCAAAATAATTTTCCTACAAAGTTTTTATAAAGTTCTACTTTTGAGATTTTTTTCATATTTTTAAAACTTATGGTTCAAAAGTTAGAGGGGGGGGGGGACACATTTTTTTTACTTCTGGAGCGATTATTTCCGAAAATATTAACATTATCAAAAAATGATTTTAGTAAACCCCTATTTATTTTTAAATACCTATCTAACAGTATATCACACGTTAGGGTTAAAATTAAAAAAAAAACACTCCCCACTTTACGTATAGGGGAGGTACCCTAATAAAATATTTTTTTCCACTTTTTATTTTACCACTTTGTCGGCGTAATTGATATACATATTAGTACCAAATTTCAGCTTTCTAGTGCTAACGGTCACTGAGATTATCCGCGGACGGACGGACGGACAGACGGACGGACAGACATGGCGAAACTATAAGGGTTCCTAGTTGACTACGGAACCCTAAAAAAATGAATAGCTGGCTGGAAGGGGATGCCAAATTACAGTTTCCTAGTGAGCTAGTAGTAACGGACAGACGGACGGACATAGCGAAACTATAAGAGTTTCTTGTTTACTTCGTTTATAGAATTCTAAAAATGGATGTTCTTCCCTCCCTATCGGCTTTCATATTCTGACTTCAATTAACTTGGTGAGATCCACAAACAGATAAAATATACTTCCTTCGCGCAGCATACTTACTTTATACTTATACCATCGCAATCGTACACTTTATGCGCATTGTAATAAGGGTCACGGTTGGTCGGTCAGTTAACTATGTTGGCTGTACGATGATAAGACCTTAAGTGGGGTGGAGGCGTTCGTATTAATTTATGTTTATTTTACCTATGTGTGAGGAACATTAAGAGTTCTAAGACATAAATAAAGACAAAAATGTCTATCTGACCACGACTATGTGCTTATGTGCCTATCGCCAACCCGCATGCCAAGCGTGGCGATTATGGCATTTACACCCCATTAAATTGGGGGAGCCCTATGTCCAGCAGTGGATGTCGCTGGGTTGATATGGTGGTGGTGGTCGTGGATGCCTATATGTGAGTTAACCATGTAGAGTACACTTTCTGTAACTGATGGCGTGTCTATTATGAAATTTTAATTTTATTGTGATAATTTGTTGGTACCTAGGAAGTAGTATATACTATCCATATAACGGCAATATGTTATAAAGTTTGATATGAGGAAACTACCCTATTATAAATATCATGTTTGAAAACTATGCCACCCGGCTGACATGTTACTAGCACAGTGCACATTCGCCGCTGATGCTGAACTCCCAAAGAGTTCGAAACATGTCGCCGGTGACAATTTATACGTGAGTTTTTATCGAATTATTGGTATAGTTTTAAACATCACTCACGAAAGTTTAAATTCAAGTAGGTACTTACATGAAATGTTGTTTCGTGTAAGTAATTGAATTGAAACACATTTGGAGGCACCTGAATTTTCAGGTTGATAATTTTACTAATAATTATTGTAGATGGTACTTATAACATATGACGATACATTGTAATAACTTTCGCGTACACGTTATGATGTCACATGGTTTAGTGCGCTTGGAAGCAGCAATGACTGACACTCTTAGATTTACAAGCGTCTATTTCATCACTGGCAACACACATTGGTCAAAGACTCTCGTCTTGAGACACTGCGGGATATTGGTGGAAAATATGTGCCGTATCTTCCCGTATCTTCGCTGCCCAGCCGAGTCAGATTCGACGACTAACATCCTTCTTAAAGTTGGACTTACCTAACTGGACAGTCTCTCCTAGAAAGACAAATTAGCACCTAAATTATATGTCCTAAATTGCGTAAATACATGATGTAAGTTTTATCCGAAGAAGGTAAACACTGTAAGCGTTCCCCTGAAGAAATCAAAGATTCGTCGCTAAGGGAATCTCGTCCTTATTTTCGGCTCTTGGAGCTACAGTGGTTTTTATTACTTCCCTAATTACGCCTTGATGAATGAAACCACAGGGCTGCTTCGATGGCTCCGAGCCCGCTTTATTTGATAAAGGGCTGAGAAAAATGAAATTAATTTTGAAGATGAAAATACTTGGAACACTTGCAATAACAGCCGGTATAATATTACTGAGTATTTACTTTGATATTACCTCTAAAAGGCGGTCATGTGCAAATTAATTCGCTCATCTTACCCTCGCAAGTTCTACGACGTTCTTAGTAAATAAACGCCTGCGTGAGAAAACGTAGCCTATGGATACTTGTGACTGCACGACAATCAATCATAAGCACGCTGCCTATGCTTTTTAGGGTTCAGTACCGAATTGGCAAAAAAGGAACCGATCAACTTAGAACGTAGAAACATGTAAAAATTTTCATACATTTACATTTTTAGGAACACAGATGGTTTGGTGTGATCCGCTCAAAGTGTTTATGGTTGGATCGCACGCAGCAGGATGTTAAATAAAAACCTTACATTGCACATATATTTGCCACAATAGTCTGTCTAACAATCCATCTGTCAACGTGGTAATTTTGTTTTGAATCATAACCAGCCTAAAAGCTAAATCGTAACTTATGAATCATGATTCTCTCTTCCGTCTAAATTATTTTTAGTTTTGCTATCTCTTCTTTTTGAATTGTTTTATATAGTACCTACATTTATAAAATAACATAAACACATTCATAAAAGATTATATCTCTTGGTTGGAACTGGTTAGGGCTTAGATGCATGTTTTGGTAATAATTAGTCTGTAAGTTTTTTCTCCGTACATCTATGTCTGTTGTTATTTTATTTATCACTAGCTTTTGCCCGCGACTTTGTCTGCGTAGAACTCATTCTCGCTTTAGAATTATTTGTTTTCCCATAAATCTTTTACCCTTCTTTACACCCCCTTAAGAAATGATTACATTCAATATGACATGCTCGTTACCGCGCACGGCAAATTTTAATAGGAATCCTTTTTTCAAAACGAACCAACATATCAGCCGAAAGATGTCCACTGCTGGACATAAGCCTACCCCAAAGAGTGACACAATGGCCGTTCCTTTGCCATCCGCATCCAGCGGACACCTGCGACCTTTACCAGGTCATCAGTCCAAATTGTGGGGGGTCTACCCACGCCGCGCCTTCCGGTACGTAGTCGCCACTCGAGAACCTTTCCTCCCCAACGGCCAACGGTTCTACGTACAATATGCCCCACCATATAATTATATGATATAATATAAACATTAACATATCAATAGCCTTAGGCGAATATAGTTCAATCTACCAATGTACTCACATTGGTAGATTGAACTATATTCGCATCGCCATTACACAGGCTGCCAAGGCAGTAGCAAATCGGAGTATCAAAGATCAAAAGGTACGCATAGTGTCCGACAGCGCTGCAGTATTACAAGCCCTAGATAGCAACCTCATCCAGTCTGGGCTCATCCTAGAGTGCCACCAAGCCTTGGAGGTGATAGGGAAAACAAACACTGTCACCTTGCAATGGATAAAAGGGCACAGTGGCTCTCTAGGTAACGACGTAGCTGACGAGCTGGCCAGGAGAGGTTCTAGCCGGCTGGCGTTTGGCCCTAGTCCAATACTCCCGGTACCCTTTAACCAGCTAAGATCATGGCTACGTCGCAGAACATCTGAACAACACGCTGATCGATGGACAAATACCAGTACATGCAGACAATCCCGGGAAATAGTGCCACACCCGGAGGCACGATTTACCAGGCGTCTGCTCTCTCTTAACAGAGCGTCACTACGTATAATCGTAGGCACCATCACTGGACATTGCTCACTCAACAAACATTTATATGTTCTAGGTACGACCGACAGCCCCCTATGCAGGGGATGCCTGTCGGCCGATGAAACAGCTCCCCACGTCATCCTGGAATGCGAAGGTACACAACGGACTCAAATCCTCAACGCACCGAGGTCACTCCGCGAAGCCTGTGGTGACACCAGGAGGATCCTGCGCTTCTGGGCGGAGTTAGGCTGGCTAGATCCCTAGCCGGCGATCACGTCACGCACAATGGTCCGACTCTCACGGACTAAGTGCGGAAAAAGGAGTCCATAACCATAACCATAACCATATGCCCCACCCACTGCCACTTAAGTTTAGCGGTTCGGAGGGCTATGTCGGTTACTTTGGTTCTACTGCGGATAGCCTCATTTCTGATGCGATCACGCAGAGATATTCCTAGCATAGCCCTCTCCATTGCTCTTTGGGTGACTTTGAGCCTTTTTATGAGGCCCATAGTAAGTGACCACGTTTCCGTGCCATACTCGTATGTCATCACTGGCAACACACACTGGTCAAAGAGCCTCGTCTTGAGACACTGCGGAATATTGGACGAAAAGATGTGCCGTAGCTTCCCGATCGCTGCCCAGCCGAGTTGGATTCGACGATGAACCCCTTTCTCGAAGTTGGACCTAACTAACTGGACAGTCTGTCCTAGGTATATATAATCGTCTACAACTTCGAGTAAAAGTGTCCGATTGTAACGGGAGTTGGTGCTACGTGCTCGTGCTTTCAAAACGAATGATTAAGCTTATTTCAGAATATCAAATGTACTGATTCTAGACGAATGAAGCCTGTAAAAATATTAAATGTACAATGATAAAAGTCTCGCTACGCAGTTCTTCCGTAAAACGTCCCAACATAGCGGGTTCTTCATGTAAGTATGGTGGCCGAAAGCGGAGTTTTCACACAGAGCGGGCTTCTTTAAGGTTGAGGGCCGAAGGCCTGAAGCAGGGAGGCGAGACCCGCAAAGCCGAAGGCCAAGCTTCCCAACAGAGTAATTTTTTTATGTAAAGTTGATGACTAACGGGCCGAAACGGAGTGGCAAGGCATGCGAGGCCGAAGGCCGAGCATTAACATAAAGCGGAATCCTTATAACTATAAGGCTGAGGGCTGAAGGCCCGGAGCCGTGTGGTACGCACGCGAGGCCGAAGGCCGAGCGATCCAACAGAGCGGGCTCCTTATGTAGGGCCGAAGGCCTGAAGCAGAGCGGCAATGCACGCGAGGCCGAAGGCCGAGAGTCCCAACAGAGCGGGCTCCATATGTGGGGCCGAAGGCCTAATGCAGAGGGCAAGGCATGCGAATCCAAAGGCAGACACAGAGCGGGCTCCTCATGCCGATCATTCACACAGAGTGGCAAGGTAGCCAACAGAGAGCGGTCCGCTCATATAAGAAGGCCGAAGGCCCGAAGCAGAGCGGCAATGCACGGGACGCTGAAGGCCGAGAGTCACAATGCTTAGACATATAAACAGATAGATAAACAGACACGAATTCTTTAAACTGTTGATATGTGTTCTGTTTTGATGCCAATCGCTCCATTGATTTATCCAATATCTTCAATGTACAGATTTTCGACCATCTACAGCTTTATTATATGTACGGATGAGCATAGATCCAGGAGCCTTTCAGCTCGAAGTACGAATTTTTCTATGGCAATGTTAGTTTAACTTGTTTGTACCAGATGTCACTGGGTGCTATCTCTATCGCACTTGCATATTGAAGTGACAGAGATGCAGCGGTCGTGCGGTTAGTTCTTACTAAATACACAACGGCGCTACGATCTATGTGGAATACTTCACTGGTCTTTCACTCTATCTCAGTGTATATATATTGTACTTTGTGCATAGATCTAAGGTGCTTCAACTCTCAATGTTGACGATTGGGCTGCCCAGCCCAAGTGATCTCTTATATCAAACGGTTATTATGGTGTGAAGGGTCACTATTACGAAAAAATAATACACGACAAAATTAAATTGTACACCGACGGTACAAAGACTGCATGAAGCAGGTGTTTTTGTATTTAAGCATATGAAGGCCATAAATTTCAAAGTTTCGCAAATTTATTTTGATTTACACGCAATAATATATTTAATGGCTAAGAGGTTATGCTCAAAAATAGCGTCATCAATCACAAGGAATTATGATACTTCGGCTTTGACATATTGAAACGTCAGCTTGTTTACAATACATCAAATTCTGCTATGGTTAAGTTAAATTTATTGACACGCCGTTATATTCCCAATTGGCTGAAACTTAAAGCTTAGAATGGCGTATGAGGATTTAAATCACCCCGTTTCATAGACCATATTTGCACCCCCAATTTCATCCCTTTGAGGTGATTATCGGGGACAAAAAGTATACTAAAAAAAAAAAAGTATAATATAAGTGAATCCAGATTATATACTGTTAGTATACAAAAAATCATCTTGATCTGTTCAGCCGTTTTTGCGTGATTGAGCAACAAACATCCAAACATCTAAACTTTCGCATTTATAATATTAGTTCGCATTTATAACTTTCGCATTTATTTTGAGAGAGTGTCGCTGTTGAAACTTCCAGTAGCATCGCAATACCTAACTCAGTGACCAACTCATGCGTCTCGGTTCTGATCTTCTCAATCCTAATGGCTTGATGATAGAAATACCATAATGTATAAAACCACAATTACATCTTAAAATGGCTCTGTAAAATCGGGTAAAAGAGCATGCCCGAGGCGGGGATCGCCGAACGGAGCCGAATACTTTCGAGCACTTTGCTGATATTCACAATTTTCTTTCTCAATTGTGATGGGCCATTATTTTGACAGATTTAGTTAATATGTGACTCTCGATAGCATAAGAACTCAATGGGCTTGTTGCAAAGGAGCTACTCGCGTCCAACAAGGCTGCTAGTTTTTCTTGCTGATTGTCTATTCCCTCGCGAGGCGGAAATGCGAGGTGTCGTCGCCGGGGCACGTTTTAATCATCCCGTCGCGCATCGATAGCAGTGACGCCTCAATTTAGGCGCGGCGTGGCCCGGGCGGCGCACGGAGCTGAAGAGAGCGGACTAAGACCTGCTATTTAGAAGCTGAATAGAGCTAAATTGCCTTTTTTTAACGGTAATTCAACCCAAACAATTTGTTTTGATAAATAAATTAAAATACACGTTAATATTCAATATATTTCAAAGGGTGTTGACGATTTCAAAACACGATTTAATAAAATTATTTAGATTTAAAAAAAAAACGCAAAGCTACGTCTTACGAGTAAGATCATCTTAAAATAATCATAATATCTTTTTTTTCAAATGACACATCTATAATTAAAAACATAGTTCCAACATACTCAAACTTAAAGCATAGACGATTTATATTACACATTTGGTAATAGTACATTACGATACAAGTGGAGAGAACAGGAAATTCGCAACTAGTGGTGATAAATTAAAACACGACCGAAGGGAGTGTTTTAAATCGACACGAGTTGCGAATTAACTATTCGCACGTGTATCGTACAACGTTTTACAGTACATATGGCTCTTTTAAGGTTCGACATATGCACGTAATCTGCTGATTACCGCACTCGTGCGGTAAATTAGCACCATATCTACTGTAATAGTACATTACGATACAAGTGCAGAGAACAGGAATTTCGCAACGAGTGGTGATAAATTGAAACACGACCGAAGGGAGTGTTTCAAATCGAGACGACTTCCGAATTACCTGTTCGCTCGTGTATCGTACAACGTTTTACAGTACATATGGCTCTTTAAAGTTTCGACATATGCACGTAATCTGCTGATTACCGCACTCGTGCGGTAAAGTAGTACCATATGTACTGTAAATATATTTAATTTCACGATACAATTTCTGATTATCTGCTTGTAAAGCAGACAGTTTCTCTTTCACTCCGGCGCAACTAGACGCAGACAGACATAGTCAAGGTCATTGGCGCTTGTCAGCCTTTTAAGCTAGGTTACAAAATAAAGGTGGGTTGGACCAAACCATCTGTATTCATAAGCGGTGTTCGTTAACATCTTATTGCAGGCAAGTTTATCAAGTTTTTATTAGGTTGTCAGGTGCAGGCGCATATTTAACGTTAATCGGTGTGTAAGTTCCAACGCTAACCCGCATGCCAAGCGTGACGATTATGGCATTTACCCCCCATGAAATTGCGGGAGGCCTAAGTCCAGCAGTTGACGTCTTTCGGTTGATATGGTGGTAGTGTGTAAGTTGGTGTAAGTCGCCCTAAATTACAGGACTTAATGAAGTACAGAAACCACTCCACTAACGACGATGCAAGCATTACGGAGGCAGCGGCACTATTCTTAGAGAGCTAGGGCTCGGCGGAATGTGGTCTCGCTCGTATTTGGAGCATGAAGACTGAGGAATACTTTCCACCTACTGAAGACCATAGCCATTAATACCACTGTGTGGATATGCTGTGTTGAGAGTGATGAACCTGCATTTTATTCTGCCTGTTAATACAAAAAATCCTTTAATCAAACAAGAGCTGGCACCCGCTTGTTGTTGTAGTATAAAGAAAATTTAAATAGCATCGAGTGCCCACACGGTGCTAATGAAATTACGCCCAAAATTAAAAATATTTGCATATTTCGATGTTTTTTACTCAACCACACAAAAACGGGTTACTTACTTTTAATCTCAGAAATTATCGGCCATGAAAATGAAGTTGGTATGGGCGAAATATACAAATACGAAGGCCGGCATTTAACAAAACGCTATCCGCACAGCTTCAATCGCTCCCGCGCACGCTTCCGCCCGCGGCGCACCCTTCCTCCATCTTATAGCAGCTGCACAGTCCCTAGATTACTTTGCAATTGAAAACAAATAATAATAAATACGGCACGCTTCGCGCAACTCCCGGCAAATTGGAAAAGGGAAAAAACGCATTCAGTTCCGCGAGTCTCAAGAAAATATTGGGAGATAGCAGATGTTCGAATATGAGTTTTATTTTCTTAAAGAATCGACTGCTACGTACATTGTTCCACAATCTGCTGAATGCTCTGAAATTTCATTTTCACCAGGCGTTTTTATAAGGAAACGACCGTTATGTGTTCATTTATTTGCACCATTGGTGTAAAATACGACATGAAGATATAAATTGAGATTATTCACAAGTAGAACAGCTTTTTTTTCAAATGATATTGCTTTTCTTCGTCTAAATTGATGGAAAGTTAAGACTAACACGGATCACGCCAGTGAAAGAAAAAAACTTCTGGATCACGCTTACCCAGAAGATGCCTGTTCGCTCTTACCTTGAAGACATCGAAAATATAAGTGTCCGGAACTATAGACGCCGAAAGAAAATTCCAGATTGAGGCAGTGCGAATCAAAAAGGGATTTCTTTAATCACGAAGTGCGCTACGGACGGAATTCGACTACATGCGGGTTGAATATCATACGGTATGCCTGGTAGTCCGATAAAAAATCCGAAGAGGAATAAAGTCATGAAGCTTCGTGCCATACGTTCCAAACTACATCCTATAAAAAACTTTATAGACAGGTCGCAACATCGACTATCAATCTCTGGCCCACCGAGTCTACAGCAAACGCCGGAGCTACCTATACAGCTACACCACACCATACATTAACTTCATGAAGATAAAAACAATCAATTTTCAAGTAAAGCATCGGGCCCACGAAACTAGGTGTTTCAAAAGGCTTTAAAATAACTTTCATGTCACAGAGCTGCGTTTACGCATCAGCGGGACGTTTGGCGTCACGGCACCCGCATCGGACTTTGCGCATCAGAAACATTAGTAAATAAACAAGCAACACACAACAAACGGTACAGTGCTGTCTGAAAACCAGCGCTGCAGGTGTCATACACCACGGCATAATGCGGAGACAGCAACCGATTCACTGCCGCGAAGACACACGTTATCTGTTCTATGTGAGTTTTCTTCCTTTTGTATCTGTGTGTCTTTTATTTTATAAATAATAATAATAAATAAATAAATATTAGGGGACATTTTTCACACAAATCGAACTAGTCCCACGGTAAGCTCAATAAAGCTTGTATTATGGGTACTAGACGACGATATATTTAATAGATATATACTTAAATACATAGAAAACATCCAAGTCTCAGGAACAAATGTCTCTGCTCACCACAGAAACAAATGCCCTTACCGGGAATCGAACCCGGGACCTCTAGCTTCGGAGGCAATGACACTACCAACTAGGCTAAACAGGCCGACAATTTTGGATTTTTGGAGGATTTTGTGCAGTGAATAAATGTCTTTCTTCCTCTTCTTCTTCTTTAAACGTCGTCTAGTGTTTATTTACAGGTGTGAGCTTTACATAGTCGTCTGAAAACCATCTTGTGTTCAAGGTTCATATTTGGAGGAACTCAACTGAATAAGTACACACACTTTACAGAAGAAAGTAGTCGTAATGACACTATTTGATTATAAAAAGTTAGTTTTGGCGGCTTTATAGACCATTTTTGCGTCACAAGACCTCTTGCCTAGGCCTAGGCCGGCAATATCCTCTTTTTTAATTTCCATTCCAAAAATATTCTCAAACATGCAATGAAATAAACAACAAAAAAAACAGTTTTATTTTTAATACGCATAGTGGCAGAATGTCATGATGCCTGTGCCACAAATTTATTTGGAATGGAAATTAAAAAAGAGGATATTGCCGGCCTAGGCCTGCATGATTTGTATGAAATCCCATGAACGACCTCTTGTCCTAGCCGCACCTAAAACGTCATACTTCGCAGCCTATTATAAGGAACATAACATCAATATTTCATTGCATGTTTGAGAAAAAAATATGCCGCAAATAATAAACCAGCTACTAAAGCCAGCAAAGAAATGAGCGGTATTACTCTTTCGCGGCTTACGCGAAATATGGACGTGGACAAAACACGGGCGGTAATCCGAGCCGGCCGGGAGGGTCTGACGTCACCATCTGTATGCCAAGCCCGCGGACCATCCGTCTGCGCGCGTGACCCGAATGCGAGTCACGGGGCAATGTTGACAATACTAGACAGTCTTATAATAGTTATTGTATAATGAAATTAATGAAGACGGGGCACTGACGTTTGGTATTAGATCATATTTTCTTAAGAATGAATTTTGCATGTCTGCGATCAACAAGCAGATGCTTTTTGCATTATTTTTTACAAAACAATGAAATATAATTATGTAATGAATAGTACACGATTTTTGCAACGTCGATAGAAAATCTTTCTGCATTCTAAACCTGAATTAAAATTGAAAAAATCTTAAAATTGTGTGACAAGGAAGTAAAACTAGAGGCTTATAGCGATTCATACCTTAACATGTTGTACCTAAGAAGAACCTTTAACTAAATTAAGCACTCTTAAGATCCGTTCGGCCTCTTATGTCCTGGATAGTTATGGCAAACAATGAACTGAGTTATCAATATTAACTCACATTTGGTTTAACAGATCTTTATATATAACCCGGTCCGGCCTTAGTCTTAATGTCACCACGAGACATTACTACACCAACCTAACCATCAAAGTGATCGAGCCATAACTCTACCCGCAATAGTTACGAGTATGTTATGAGACATGTCCCTTCTATATCTCAAACGTCTGTAGGTATGAAAGAAAAAACATGGATTGCGCCCTAACTAACAGTCTGTAGGTATGTATTTTGATTTCGCGGGAAAAGAAAGTATTATTTTTGACTTGACAATTACCCAGATTAGCCTCGACTAAACATGGCTACCAGTTACCGAAAAAATGCCTGAAAATCCACAAAAGTCACCCTAACTTTGCAGAAAGAAATGGAAAAAGTTCTCTCATTATAACAGAATTAGGGTCGCGGGTTCGGAACCTTTGAAAGGGGAGCGTCTGGGTCGTATGACGAGTTCAGACTGTCTATTCAAAACAGAAATAGCATTGAGTGTGTCAGCTAATATATATTGACACTGAAGCCCAAGTACTCATAATTCGCGGGCAAAATCATACTGGTCAGTCAGTGCTCAAGTGATTGTTGTGAATAGAATTCACACAACTTTGCTATACCTATTTTATTTATAACCACAGACTATAAACGATTTAATGAATTTTATTAGTAGTAGATTTAATGAAATTTAATGAATTTGATTTTAAGATAATGTTAGTTTTTAAAATTGTAAATTACCTATAATATCAAAAACACTAAATAATATAGTTTTTCTGTCTGTCTTTCGGTTTCAAATACAAATACTTTGGAAGGAGTAAGATCCAATAGATTTCAAGTTATCCATGATAAACTCTTTACAGAAAATGTCGTAAATGCCGTGGTATTCCTACAACACACACTCGCCCGGTTTTATTTATTCCCAATCGCAAAGTAATCTCCTTGACGTGTGCAGCTGCATCTGCGAAGGCGGAACAGGATGGAGGACGGAGGTTCTATTTATTATCTAGTTATAGACTTGAAGGCATTGTTCTTAACCAATTTCTTGCAAAAAACATTCAAGCCGTTTGACATTTCGGCCATTGCGTAAGAGTCAAAACGCAAGGTCGCAGGTATATTTATGAATACACATATTAGGCATTATAAAACGTTGTACGATACATCTCCGGAAATTAATATGGCTCACTTACCGGACTTGTATCGTAAATAACTATTTTAATATCAACCATTTACGTCGAACCCCTATGTCATAAATAGTTTCCTTATTTCTTAACTTAGCATAAAGGCTAACTAAAAGCTTCTCGTCTATTTCTGTGCTTCAGCTTATTCCGTTGATAGGAATTGTTGTAAACTCATCTCCGATATCAGTTCTGAAGTTATTATTACCCGACTGCTGCTGAATCTATGGTCGTGTTTTTTAAACGGCATGTTTTTATTATTTGTTTTTATGTCGTCTACAAGCTTGACGGGTTGAAGACATTAAAGAGACCACGAGTCACTTATTTATCCTATTATCCTTTTTTACATATTTGGAGAAGCCTAATAACTAGGGTAGTACCATCGTTATTACAAAAGTAATCTAGCATATTAACAAAATGACTTATTGCTGTTGGCATCCATATCAGCCGGAGAATGTCCACTGCTGGACATAGGCCTCCCCCTAACTTAAATGCCATAATCGCCACGCTTGGCATGCGGGTTGACGATCGCAGTGTCTCCACCGCACTTCAGGGATGCTGCTGCCCATCCCCCGGTGGTCTTGGTCGTAGTTTTAGGACATACCCGGGTCCACTGTTGACATGTCGAACAATAAATAGAGAAAAAAATATTCTACTCGTAATAATCACCTTCGTGTCGTTTTTATAAAAATTTCTTCATGATTCTTTATTATGTTAACATCAGTTGGTGCGAAGAATTTGCATTTTGGAAGGAAATTTGGAATTTTGAAGATTTTTGGTAGGTTTAATTTCTATTCAATTGGTCAGTACAATAATTCGGAACTAGTACAATAAGTCCGTCATTCACTGAACCTGAGAAACGGTGTCCTGCGCTAACGACGCGACCACGTTGTTTGAGGTAGCAAACAAGCATGCGGCGGGCAATCAGTCGCGGGGTACGCAGGGTGCCCTTTAATCAAGCTAAGGTTGATTGTGCCGGGGCAGTCCCCGTGCCTGCGTCGGTAACCTTGGCAAACTTGCTGCAATACGGTCACATCCTGTCTCACTCGGGCCGGTGTATTGCAATTACACTAGTGGCTTTACAAAACTGACTCGACAAAAAAAATCTATATAATTATCGAACTTGCTCACGAAATTTCACGGGAATCGGTTGATAAATGCGACCTGTAGAGGAGAACATCCGGATAGACATACTGACAGACATACAAAAGAATTTTTGTTGAAAGCTGAAACGGAGACGCTTCCCTCGCTTCGCTCGCTCGGTCAAAAATGCCGTGTATTTTTTAACAACGAGCGTGGCAAACCAGCATACGGCCTGCAAAATTGTAAGCAGACATCGTAGCCAATGGACGTTTGTGAATAGAGAAAAATCACAAGCGTGCTTACCACTTTTTGACTCGAAGATTTGTTGTAGTAGCAGCTAGAGATACATGCAGATCCCTCACTCTCAACACTGCGTATCCTCGGGAGCTGTAGCGATCTTACTCACCACCAGGAACACATATAATTATGGCTGTGTTTGAGGAGCGTCGCTTGTAAGACCTCGATGCAAAACGTCTTAACAGAAAGACCCGTCCGAAGCCTTCCTACACCTACACATAATAGATCCCTCACTCTCAACACTGCGTATCCTCGGGAGCTGTAGCGATCTTACTCACCACCAGGAACACATATAATTATGGCTGTTTTTGAGGAGCGTCGCTTGCAAGACCTCGATGCAAAACGTCTTAACAGAAAGACCCGTCCGAAGCCTTCCTACACCTACACATAATAGATCCCTCACTCTCAACACTGCGTATCCTCGGGAGCTGTAGCGATCTTACTCACCACCAGGAACACATATAATTATGGCTGTTTTTGAGGAGTGTCGCTTGCAAGACCTCGATGCAAAACGTCTTAACAGAAAGACCCGTCCAAAGCCTTCCTATACCTACACATAATAGATCCCTCACTCTCAACACTGCGTATCCTCGGGAGCTGTAGCGATCTTACTCACCACCAGGAACACATATAATTATGGCTGTTTTTGAGGAGCGTCGCTTGCAAGACCTCGATGCAAAACGTCTTAACAGAAAGACCCGTCCAAAGCCTTCCTATACCTACACATAATAGATCCCTCACTCTCAACACTGCGTATCCTCGGGAGCTGTAGCGATCTTACTCACCACCAGGAACACATATAATTATGGCTGTTTTTGAGGAGCGTCGCTTGCAAGACCTCGATGCAAAACGTCTTAACAGAAAGACCCGTCCAAAGCCTTCCTATACCTACACATTATAGATCCCTCACTCTCAACACTGCGTATCCTCGGGAGCTGTAGCGATCTTGCTCACCACCAGGAACACATATAATTATGGCTCTTTTTGAGGAGCGTCGCTTGCAAGACCTCGATGCAAAACGTCTTAACAGAAAGACCCGTCCAAAGCCTTCCTATACCTACACATAATAGATCCCTCACTCTCAACACTGCGTATCCTCGGGAGCTGTAGCGATCTTACTCACCACCAGGAACACGGGTCCGAAGCCTTCCTACACCTACACATAAGACAAAGGTGAGTTGCATTATGCACCCTGCAACAGAACCTTTCGCACACATTCGTGCACAATTGCACATGACCGACGCGCGTGTAGGTCGAGGAGCCAGGTTTCGCCATTGACGGATACGTCAAGGAGGACGACATGGCTGCAGTCCGAAGTACTTCCGCCGCCTCACCGAAGTGAAGAGGAGGTACTTAGCCAGTTGGGCGGTTCCAATTATTAGCGAAATGAAGGTCTGCTGTGCCTTACTTCTCTTTTATGGTTTTGTCATTGTGATTTTGAGAGATAAGCCCGATTTATGACCGTTACAAAGATTTGCGATATTTTAAACCTTATGTGTAAGGTGCGTAGATATTTTAATGATAACAAACAATCACTCTTGCCTCGGCCTATTTAGCCCAGTTGATATTGACACTGCCTCCGAAGCTAGAGGTTCCGGGTTTAAATCGCGGTAAGGGCATTTGTTTCTGTGGTGAGCAGAAACAATTATTCCTGAGACGTGAGTATTTAAGTATATAATTATTATCTATTAAATATATCGTAATCTATTACCCATAACACAAGCCTTATTGAGCTTACAATGGGACTAGTTCGATTTGTGTAAAAAATTGTCCCCTAATATTTATTTATTTATTTTAATCACTGTTTTTCTTGCTGTCACCAGAGTTTTATCTATGCCCAAGGATATAAACAAACGACTGCCATGCAAAATTTAAGTTTTAATCGAAGTTTAAAAACCTTGTATCTCAAGGTTTACGATGCCTAAAATCTTGCGAAGAATACTGTTTATACTAACGCGAGTATAAGTGTGTTTGATTGTCTTTTTTCGAAGGTTCAACGTCGGAGGCTGTATCTGGGTTAACGAGCGTAGTCGGCCATTTTATGTAAATAATTGTCGTAAACCTATAGTAACAGCATCAATAACCTAAAATCAATCAGCCTCGTCCGTCCGGAGCCTCGGCCTGCTAAAAATTGGAAATCAATCTATTTCTATCGCCACCCGTCGCAAAAGCACCCATTATCATAATGTGATGGGGACCCAATCCTATAATCAGATATCTCTGAGACCTTCGGTTATGTTTTATATATGTATATTTTTATTATAAAGGAATACTCGGCTCGGAAAATGTTACGAGTGTTTTTGCGCGGGATGTGTATTTTATGTCGCGCCTCGCTACTCTAATTTATAGGATAGAATGCTATCTTGGAAGCAGACTTTTTATATAAGCGTTCTTTTATCTTTAGACGAGTGCTTTAAAGGGTCTGGTTTCGTAGTTATTGGTCTAGACGCCGTCAAAATTTATTATCTAAATTCTGTCTGAGAATAGTTGCAGGAAGCCGGGTGATGGAGCTTTCATCGTATTCACTCTGTTAGGTTAGTACTTAAGCACAATCTTACTACAGATAGCCTTAGTACTGTTAGTCGTATCATTTACTTAACTGGAGAATTCTCGCTCACGTTTTGAAGAAATGGTGAGATGATATTGAATAGGGTGCATGGGAAGTATCTGGTAAAACTGTTATTAATTAACTTATCTTCTCACGAAACTTGTGGTTTTGATTTCGAATAATGGTGACTTATTAAATTTGTTATCTTATCTGAGCAACTTTATTATCTTAACAATACAGTTTATATCTTTGATCACTTAACAATATTTTTGATCACTTTTTCCGTGATCATACGCAATATTTCAAAAATAAATGTTTACAATACAATACAAATACTCTTCATTGCACACTTGAATGAAAATATGTACTTAAAAGTTCAGAAAGCATAGTGATATATAATAATAATAATAAGCCCGCGGGGGCAGCTTGTGGCGAGCTGACGGTGAGTGGCGACACCGCGGACCCCTAATCTCCAGAGGGCCCTTTCCATCTGGCCCTCGCCTCTGTGCTTGCCTTAATTGGCCGGCCAGATTGGAGTCGCAAGAGCGAGACCTATGCTCCGGGCTGGAAGTGTAAAATGTCACAACGCCGGCGGCCTGCTGATCGGATTACCGGGATCTGGCTACCGCAGACTCACCTGTCGACAACCTTACAGCCGTTCAAATGGATGTTGCCCCACTGTCAAACTGTGCGTGCGACTGTTATGTGGGGCCCACTCAGCGAGCTGGCGAGTCACCGCCTGCCTTTTACAATATTGAGACTGATTATCATGGCAGGTGTCCGCTAGTCTCCTCCAATAGCCCATTATCCAGCCCATCCAACATTCAACACAATAGCCCATTACCTTAGTTTCCATCGCAGCACAGTGATGCACTGCAATAGTCTTTGCACCTGGCAGGGACCATCTCTGGATGTATCATATTGTGCGTTCGGGAATGGTATCCGCCATGTGTATCCTATTGCTTTTAGATTCAATTGTCTAAAAGGAAGGGCCTCTGCGCTGTTGGTTTCGTCCCCACGCACGCCTTCCAAAGGTCCGGGACCCCATGGTCCCGAGATAAGGTAAAAGACATACAAATAATAATAATATAATATTGTGGCACAATCTTACACAAATCGACCTAGTCCCAAACTAAACAAAGCTTGTACTATGGGTACTAGACGACGATATACATACTTATACTCGTATAGATAAATACATACTTAAAAACATAGAAAACATCCAAGACCCAGGAACAATTTTCGAGATAAATGCACAAATAATGCTCTGACCAGGATTCTAAACCGGGACCTCCGGCTTCGTAGGCAGGTTCCTACCAACTAAGCAAAGTGGTCATCGCAACATACAGGGTGTGGCCTGTAATAGGAGCAATAAAATTAAAGGACGCTTCCTTAGAGCAACAACAATAACCTCCTGTGTCCAAAAAAATTCTCTTTTTTCAATTGGGAGAAATTTTGATTTAAAGTTATGACCTCCAAGTAATGGATCTTGGCACCCAGAGATTATAGCGCGGCAGTCAATGCTGATTTTGAGGTTGCTTCAAGTTATGACTCATAATCGTTGTCGAATTTTTGGTTTAAAAGGATATTTTGTGGATTTTTTTTATACATTTTTAGTGTACTACAGAATGGGAATACTACAGTATGGGATTCTTCAAGAAAAGAGTGTATACATTTTTAAAGGGTCGGCAACGCGCATGTGACACCCCTGGAGTTGCAGGCGTCCATAGGCTGCGGTGACCGCTTACCATCAGGCGGGCCGTACGCTTGTTTGCCACCGACGTGGTATAAAAAAAAGCGTTTTTTTTTAAATAAATAGTTATTAATATCACTCCAGTAGAGTAAAAAAGTACACGTAAGCTATTTTAGTATAAAAATAAAATAAAATAAAAACTTTTTTTAATTGAAACCATTTGGAAATAATTGCTAGAGACCTCAATAGTGTACCATTTAATTTATTGCTCCTATTACAGGCCATACCCTGTATAAACAGAGATAAACAACAGGTTGTCTTATCGCTAAAGAAGATCTCTTTCAGACAACCTTTGAGTAGCGGAGAAAAAAATAAACAAACAACCAGTGGGATTATTTGTTTATCTGATTTTATTCCTATTTAAATCGCGATGGAGCCACGGAGTTGTCGCGACCTCAATGACCCACTTTAGTCGATTTGTACAATTGGCGAGGGTAGCTGTATCTTGGACAGACTAAGACTGGACAAGATCTGCCTCTGTTCCAGGAATCATGTTTCCATTTCACTCCCAGTGTTTGCAGTAAATTATAAACAAGATATATTTTTTTACCTTTAGCGCAAAACAGCTCTTTAACAAATTGACTAAATTGGAAATAGACGAACATTTTAACAAAAATAAAACCGACTTCAACCGAGTTATTCGTCCATTAGCCGCGCTCATACTTAATGCAAATTTAAGGCGACTTTCTGACTTGGCGGGGCGGGAGCGATATGTCATAGGTATTTTGCTCTTTGACGTAAGCTTACTGATGTGAGATTTCCTCCCTTGGGGAAACACTGTCAGTATTACGTTTGCGCAGTAGTAAAACCATGCGCAGAAGTGGGGCAGTACTGCATTCGTATCGGTTGACACTGACAGCTGACAGTTTTCTCATATCTTACCGCGTCCGCATCGACAAGTCAGGAAGACGCCTAAGACTTATATGGTTTTCTCTTGGATGCTATTGTCAGAACTGGACAAAATTAATATGGGAACAAACATTAAAAAAATACAGTCGAATTGAGGACCTCGTCCTTTTTGAAGTCACTTAAAAAACTATTCCGAATCGGGGTAAAAAAGCTAGCTAGCCATTAATATTTTTATTTAGCCACTCTCAGCTTTTGGCCTGAGTTGCCTACTCTTCACACCCCCAAATGGATTGTGGCAACCTAGTCGCCAGACAACTATAAGTACAGTTTTGTGTAGTTTAGGGTCGGCACGCGCATGTCACAACCATGGACTTGCTAGCGTCCATTGGCTACTGCAACCGCTTACCTTCAGGCGGGCCGTAGGCTTGTTTGCCACCAACATGGTATTAAAAAAAGTTTTTTGATCAAGCAATTTAGAGTACTATTTAAAATCCGAAAGCAAGTGAGTGGTTAGCATAACATCATTTGATTTACGAATTTCCTGTTAAACCAAGGGTTAAAATGGTTTGTTAATGACGCAGCTAAACCAGCGAAGGACTCCCACCGGGGTTGCGGGACGAGTTTACAAGTGCACTAATGGATAAACTACGTATTAATTACCTATACTTCACTGGTTAATTGGCAATAGTTGGCCATTACTGGCGGAGCTACGGCGGTGTAGGGCGAGTGATGTGCCGTATCGAATAGTAAAATAATCCATACTTAATATTATAAATGCGAAAGTCACCCGTCTGTCTGTTACCTCATCACGCTTAAACCGCTAAACCGATTTAGATGAAATTTGGTGAAGAGATAGTTAGAGTCCCGGGAAAGGATATAGGATAGTTTTTATTCCGTAATTCGTTATTTAGGGGGTGAAAAGGGGGGTAAAAGTTTGTATTGGCGCCTACTAGAAAGTAAATAGCATTTATTTCTATAATATCGTTTGCTATTAGTGTAAACCCGCTTAATCCATTTCTTAACATTTTTTCGTTTTACCCACCATTATGAAGCAAAAAAAAAGATGCATCACCTGAAAAAGACAGCTACTACTGCCGGTCTGCCAGTTATTTTAACAAATTGCTTAAATCACAAGATGAGTTCCCTCCACGAGTTTAAAAGTTATCGGCTAACTCCAATATATCCGCCATTTTCGTAAGAATTTTGATCGCTTAGATGTGTGTTCTCTCAAAAGATAACTGTGTTTCGTGTCATTGGTGTAAACGAAGAAGTATAACATCGCAAAGGTATATACTATTATTGGTTTTTATTAATCTTTTGTGGCTTTTGAGCTGTAAATCCAATACATTTACTGTTTTAGGGTTAGGTTAACCTCTTCTCCAAAATAATGGGAGTTTTTATTCTTACTATCGCGATGAACGTCTTTAACAGGTATTTTTCATATTCTCAAAATAGTTTTGTTGCAGTGTCTTAAGACGAAAGTGTGTGTGTTGCCAGTGATGACATAATGGGCATTGAAATGTAGTCGCTTACTATGGGCCTCATAAGAGGGCTTATGGAGGCTATGCTGGGAGTATCTCTGCGTGATCACATCAGAAATGAGACCATCCGCAGTAGAAGCAAAGTAACCGATACAGTCCTCCGAATCGCTAAACTTATGTGGCAGTGAGCGCGGCAAATTGCACGTAGAACCGTTGGCCGTTGGGGAGGAAAGGTTCTCGAGTGGCGACTACGTACCGGAAGGCGCAGCGTGGGTAGACCCCCCACAAGGTGGCCTGATGATCTGGTAAAGGTTGCAGGGCAGGAGTCCGCTGGATGCGGATGACGAAGGATCGTTCATTGTGTTACTCTTTGGGGGAGGCCTATGTCCAGCAGTGCACGTCTTTCGGCTGATATGATGATGATGATGATGATTCGTTTTGAAAATAAGATTTCTATTAAAATTTTGTCCGTGCGCGGTAAAGAGCATGACATATTGAATGTAATAATTTCTCAATGGGGTGTAAAGAAGGATGAAAGATGTATAGAAAAACAAATAATTCTAAAGCGAGAATGATTTCTACGCAGACGAAGTCGCGGCCAAAAGCTAGTAATACATAAATACATATTAAAGAGGACAATCTTGTACTAATTGACCTAGTCCCAAACTAAGCAAAGATGAAAACATACTTTAATACGTAGAAAACATCTAATACTCAGAAAAACTAAGCAAAGATGATAACATACTTCAATACGTAGAAAACATCCCATACTCAGAAAAACTATGCAAAGATGATAACATACTTTAATACGTAGAAAACATCCAATACTCAGAAAAACTAAGCAAAGATGATAACATACTTTAATACGTAGAAAACATCCCATACTCAGAAAAACTAAGCAAAGATGATAACATACTTTAATACGTAGAAAACATCCCATACTCAGAAAAACTAAACAAAGATGATTTCATACTTTAATACGTAGAAAACATCCAATACTCAGAAAAACTAAGCAAAGATGATAACATACTTCAATACGTAGAAAACATCCCATACTCAGAAAAACAAAGCAAAGATGATAACATACTTTAAATACGTAGAAAACATCCAATACTCAGAAAAACTAAGCAAAGATGATAACATACTTCAATACGTAGAAAACATCCCATACTCAGAAAAACTAAGCAAAGATGATAACATACTTCAATACGTAGAAAACATCCCATACTCAGAAAAACTAAGCAAAGATGATAACATACTTTAATACGTAGAAAACATCCAATACACAGAAAAACTAAGCAAAGATGATAAGATACTTCAATACGTAGAAAACATCCCATACTCAGAAAAACTAAGCAAAGATGATAACATACTTTAATACGTAGAAAACATCCAATACTCAGAAAAACTAAGCAAAGATGATAACATACTTTAATACGTAGAAAACATCCAATACTCAGAAAAACTAAGCAAAGATGATAACATACTTCAATACGTAGAAAACATCCCATACTCAGAAAAACTAAGCAAAGATGATAACATACTTTAATACGTAGAAAACATCCAATACTCAGAAAAACTAAGCAAAGATGATAACATACTTTAATACGCAGAAAACATCCCATACTCAGAAAAACTAAGCAAAGATGATAACATACTTTAATACGTAGAAAACATCCCATACTCAGAAAAACTAAGCAAAGATGATAACATACTTCAATACGTAGAAAACATCCCATACTCAGAAAAACTACGCAAAGATGATAACATACTTCAATACGTAGAAAACATCCCATACTCAGAAAAACTAAGCAAAGACGATAACATACTTTAATACGTAGAAAACATCCCATACTCAGAAAAACTAAGCAAAGATGATAACATACTTTAATACGTAGAAAACATCCAATACTCAGAAAAACTAAGCAAAGATGATAACATACTTCAATACGTAGAAAACATCCCATACTCAGAAAAACTAAGCAAAGATGATAACATACTTTAATACGTAGAAAACATCCAATACTCAGAAAAACTAAGCAAAGATGATAACATACTTTAATACGTAGAAAACATCCAATACTCAGAAAAACTAAGCAAAGATGATAACATACTTCAATACGTAGAAAACATCCCATACTCAGAAACACTAAGCAAAGATGATAACATACTTTAATACGTAGAAAATATCCAATACTCAGAAAAACTAAGCAAAGATGATAACATACTTTAATACGTAGAAAACATCCAACACTCAGAAAAACTAAGCAAAGATGATAACATACTTCAATACGTAGAAAACATCCAATACTCAGAAAAACTAAGCAAAGATGATAACATACTTTAATACGTAGAAAACATCCAACACTCAGAAAAACTAAGCAAAGATGATAACATACTTCAATACGTAGAAAACATCTAATACTCAGAAAAACTAAGCAAAGATGATAACATACTTCAATACGTAGAAAACATCCCATACTCAGAAAAACTAAGCAAAGATGATAACATACTTTAATACGTAGAAAACATCCCATACTCAGAAAAACTAAGCAAAGATGATAACATACTTTAATACGTAGAAAACATCCAATACTCAGAAAAACTAAGCACAGATGATAACATACTTCAATACGTAGAAAACATCCCATACTCAGAAAAACTAAGCAAAGATGATAACATACTTTAATACGTAGAAAACATCCAATACTCAGAAAAACTAAGCAAAGATGATAACATACTTTAATACGTAGAAAACACCCCATACTCAGAAAAACTAAGCAAAGATGATAACATACTTTAATACGTAGAAAACATCCCATACTCAGAAAAACTAAGCAAAGATGATAACATACTTTAATACGTAGAAAACATCCAATACTCAGAAAAACTAAGCACAGATGATAACATACTTCAATACGTAGAAAACATCCCATACTCAGAAAAACTAAGCAAAGATGATAACATACTTTAATACGTAGAAAACATCCAATACTCAGAAAAACTAAGCAAAGATGATAACATACTTCAATACGTAGAAAACATCCCATACTCAGAAAAACTAAGCAAAGATGATAACATACTTTAATACGTAGAAAACATCCAATACTCAGAAAAACCAAGCAAAGATGATAACATACTTCAATACGTAGAAAACATCCCATACTCAGAAAAACTAAGCAAAGATGATAACATACTTTAATACGTAAAAAACATCCAATACTCAGAAAAACTAAGCAAAGATGATAACATACTTTAATACGTAGAAAACATCCAATACTCAGAAAAACTAAGCAAAGATGATAACATACTTCAATACGTAGAAAACATCCCATACTCAGAAACACTAAGCAAAGATGATAACATACTTTAATACGTAGAAAACATCCAATACTTAGAAAAACTAAGCAAAGATGATAACATACTTTAATACGTAGAAAACATCCAACACTCAGAAAAACTAAGCAAAGATGATAACATACTTCAATACGTAGAAAACATCCAATACTCAGAAAAACTAAGCAAAGATGATAACATACTTTAATACGTAGAAAACATCCAACACTCAGAAAAACTAAGCAAAGATGATAACATACTTCAATACGTAGAAAACATCTAATACTCAGAAAAACTAAGCAAAGATGATAACATACTTCAATACGTAGAAAACATCCCATACTCAGAAAAACTAAGCAAAGATGATAACATACTTTAATACGTAGAAAACATCCAATACTCAGAAAAACTAAGCAAAGATGATAACATACTTTAATACGTAGAAAACATCCCATACTCAGAAAAACTAAGCAAAGATGATAACATACTTTAATACGTAGAAAACATCCCATACTCAGAAAAACTAAGCAAAGATGATAACATACTTTAATACGTAGAAAACATCCAATACTCAGAAAAACTAAGCAAAGATGATAACATACTTCAATACGTAGAAAACATCCCATACTCAGAAAAACTAAGCAAAGATGATAACATACTTTAATACGTAGAAAACATCCAATACTCAGAAAAACTAAGCAAAGATGATAACATACTTCAATACGTAGAAAACATCCCATACTCAGAAAAACTAAGCAAAGATGATAACATACTTTAATACGTAGAAAACATCCAATACTCAGAAAAACCAAGCAAAGATGATAACATACTTCAATACGTAGAAAACATCCCATACTCAGAAAAACTAAGCAAAGATGATAACATACTTTAATACGTAAAAAACATCCAATACTCAGAAAAACTAAGCAAAGATGATAACATACTTTAATACGTAGAAAACATCCAACACTCAGAAAAACTAAGCAAAGATGATAACATACTTCAATACGTAGAAAACATCCCATACTCAGAAATAAATATTCATGCTCATCATACGAATGTATGCCATTACCAGGATTCGAACCCGGAACCACTGACTTCGTAGGCAGGGTGTGGGTGTGTGTAGTGCAGTTTAATTGCTTAAGAGAAAAAAAAAGGTTGCCTTCCGGCAAATTGAGCTACCTCAACGTTTTAAGGTAGTTTCCCTCCAGGGCCAGTATTTTTTTCCATCCTGTATATGTACAAGATACGAGAACGCCCATAACTTACCTTGTGACCACAATAATATTTACTAAAACAAACGAAGTATAAATAATTCACACATTCTAATCCAGGATTTGAAACGTATTCACCTCCATTATTGAAAATAACAAGTATTGGGACGATTGCCTTACTTTCAGAACAACATACTTTGTTGCTCGCATACTTAAAAATGTGATATATATACAAAGTAAAATACTTATTACTTACTGTTGTGGCGCATCGATCCAGCACTCCGACACCAAAAACCGCCAGGTTTCCCTGTCCATGGCTGTTTCCGACCAGTGGGCGACGGCTCGATGCTCAGGTCCTAACAACAAACAGAACAACAACAAACACCAACCTCAAATACAACAACTAACAACAACGAACAACTGAAAATGATGTGAAGTCTGGTTGCATAATATAATCGTAAATACAATTTACAGTACATATGGCGCTACTTTACCGCACGAGTGCGTTAATCAGCAGATTACGTGCATATGTCGAAACTTTAAAGAGCCATATGTACTGTAAAACGTTGTACGATATTGGCTATGTGCGAAGTAGGTGGTGGGGGTAAGCTAGGCGATCGTAGCGCACACCATGGCAGAAATGTGTACTTATCGGGGACAGCTGTCAAATTTCCTTTCACGTTTTCTATTGGTTTCTTAACGGTTTCCTACGATTCGTTTCGTTTGCATGTATTTATTCTCTTATTTATTTCAGTAAAATTTCCAATACGGGGTCTTTCTCGTTTACTAAAGCATTAAAATATTCTTGTGTCATTATTTGACATCTCTGAGTTTTGACATTGTCTCGGCACCTTTGACGTTTGACGTTTCAGACGTGCACATAGCTAATACGTGCGAATAGGTAATTCGCAACTCGTGTCGATTTAAAACACTCCCTTCGGTCGTGTTTTAATTTATCACCACTCGTTGGGAATTACCTTTTCCCTGCACTTGTATCGTAATGTACTAAAATAAAACTTATTCATTTGTTTTATCTAAACCTTAAATAAAAATAAATAGAAATACAATTAAAAGTAATACAACGTCAGTAAGACCGGCAACATTAAACCGTCAAGCGCGCTAGTATCACACGCGTGTTCCTAACGAATTTTGAATTTCGAAATTAGATTTCTTATATTTATAGTTAAAATTACAATTCATTTTTTATCATATCGTTCCACGGGTTAACACAGAATCGGCGAAATTGCCGCAGATGATAAAAATACTGGGAACAGCCCATCACTAGGGCCCTGAAGGAGATAATTTGACGAATGACTCGGCGATAATTGAACCCCATTACCCGACGAGAGTCCAGCGAGATTACTCTCTTAACGCCCTCACCTTTTTATGGATCGACAGCTGTATTGGTTGATCATTTAATTATTTTTTATGCGAAGGGACAGATGGAGCTGGGGGGCGATAAATGAGCCGCGTTTGTCAATATTCTCTGCTGTTTGGTTTTATTTCCACGAATGGAATAGCCAGATTAGACAATTACTCGCTATTAGGCACGCTTGGTATACGAATACGAATACTCTTTATTGCACACCTCACACAAATGAAACGTTACAAACAGAAAAAAACAGTAATATGTAGGTAGAGGAAGACAACAGGCGGTCTTATCGCTAAAGAGCGATTTCTTCCAGACAACCTTTGGGTAGCGGAAAAGAAGAAAATAATATATGCAGTAGGTGGTGCAGAGATAATTTATTTATTTATTTATTATTTATTTATAATATGAAACAAGTTAAACATAATTTATAATAAAAATATTTATAATATACCTACTTATATACTTTTATATATAAACATACATACAAAACCATACATATATACCAATATCACAAAACAAATAAGAAATAGTAAAACAAATATATGGTCAGCCAAAAAAAAAATCTATTAGTAGTCGATATTAAGGAAGAGACAGATAATGTTTTTTAAGTAGGAATTAAGGGGGGGTAGGGGGTGGGGGTATAATGAATCAGATATATATAATTTAGTTCTGACTTAATTTGGTTTAGATTAATTTTCTCGTTTAACCTCTTCACACTACGTGGAACGATATTGAACTAAATAAACAGGTATGTACCTACACTATAAAAACCTAAAAAAAGTGCCAAACTCACGTCGGGCCACGCGTAATGTTGGGTTCCGCAGTCGTCCACCCTTTACATTATGAGAACTTAAAAGCTCACGAACTTATATTTACGATATATTTGACAAAACCAACAACGTTATCTAAGTCACCAATGGAATATGTACGAAAGTTTGCTTTTTGAAGTACATTTTTAAGTTCTGCTATTACTTGTTCACTAGTAATGCCATTTTTTGTTGGCGTGAATGATATGTAGACCTATGCCAAATAACAACGTTCTAGTAGTAACAGTTACTAAGCTAAGCCGTGGATAAGGGTTTACAATAAGGGTTTACAACAGAAACCTAAAAATACACACACAATATACACATATACAAGAAGATTTTTTTTTTATTGAAATGCTTAACATATTCATTTCGATTTTTTATTTCGAAAGGCAAAACATGAAGGACTAATTTTGATCAATGACAGCTTTATGTACTTTTACTAATGTTTTTACGAATAACTTATCTTTATCTTTGTTTTTAGGAACGTTTGCATCCGAAACACAAATTCGTTTCGATTTGCTAAGTTTTGAGCCGGTTTTAACAACCGAAGCACGATCTAAAAAAAACCCGCATCAAGCAATATTTTAATGACCATCTTAAAGGATCCAACCCTTATTTCTTATTTAGAATCTCTGAAATTCGGTCAATATTTCGTCGAAATCTCAATAAGGATAACCCGACCCTTCGGCAATTAGGCTGGGTCCTATCTCGAGTAATTTTCCGCGGCGCTTGACTTAATTAGATCAAACGCCGCGCCGGCTGGACTCGGCCACGATAACACGGCCATATGTGAGCCGTCACAGATCGCGGGATTCACTGGCGCTTACCCCTGGGCACTTTGTCAACTGTTGCTTTACATGTGTCATGAAATTGTCATGAAGTAGATTCTAGGCAAAAAAGAGATGTATTTGAATGTGAGATAATGATTTTTCTGGTAGTGTAGTATCGACGTTCCTTGTACGAACTTGGCTGTTATACATAAAGTAATAGATCATACGAATACTTTGCTAAGTAATTTGTTGACTTTAGCTGTACCTATGGCATGAAACAACAACAAACATAATGTTTGCTTATATTTGCTACCAGCTATAGATTTAAGGAAAGGCGATAAACATGTAATTGATTCATCAGATGATGATATTGTCTATCCACTATAATGTCATCCATGCTTTCTTATAATCTGTTTATTGTTTTGAGGAAATTTCTTAAGATAAATTTAATAGTACATTACTACAGAGGCCGGGACGAAAGGGGTTGCCGGCCGAAGACATATAGACGGCCGAGCGAAGCGAGGTCGGAAAGGTCTAAGGCGGGCAACCCCATATTTCCCGCCGAGGGATACTATTTTCTCAAACATGCAATGAAATATTGATGTTATGTTCCTCGTAATAGGCTGCGAAGTATGACGTTTCAGGTGCGGCTAGGACAAGAGGTCGTTAATGGAATTTCATACAAATCTTGCAGGCCTAGGCCGGCAAAGTCCTCTTTTTTTATTTCCATTCCACATAAATTTGTGGAACAGGCATCATGACATTCTACCACTATGCGTATTAAAAATAAAACTTTGTTTTTTTTGTTGTTTATTTCATTGCATGTTTGAGAAAAGCACTATACATACTTCGGCGGGAGGTATGGGGTTGCCCGCCTTAGACCTATCCGGCCTCGCTTCGCTCAGCCGTCTATATGTTTTCGGCCGGCAACCCCTTTTGTCCCGGCCTCTGTAGTAATGTACTATATTATTTAATGAAATTATGCATAGATTAATGGCTACTTTTCTAATAAGTCTATTATTTAAAACGGAAAATTTCCACAATATTCGTGTAAAGATGACATTTTACAGCGTTTTCTTATACATCTATAGTACATTACTACAGAGGCCGGGAAGAAAGGGGTTGCCGGCCGAAGACATATATACGGCCGAGCGAAGCGAGGCCGGATAGGTCTAAGGCTGGCAACCCCAAATTTCCCGCCGAGGTATGTATAGTGCTTTTCTCAAACATGAAATGAAATAAACAACAAAAAAAAAAACAAAATTTTATTTTTAATACCCATAGTGGCAGAATGTCATGATGCCTGTGCCACAAATTTATGTGGAATGGAATTAAAAAAGAGGACTTTGCCGGCCTTGGCCTGCAAGATTTGTATGAAATTCCATTAACGACCTCTTGTCATAGCCGCGCCTGAAACGTCATACTTCGCAGCCTATTATAAGGAACATAACATCAATATTTCATTGCATGTTTGAGAAAAATATATAAAAGAAGAAACTGACTGACTGACTGACTAACTGAATGACATATCAACGCACAGCCCAAACCGCTGGTCCTAGAGATTCCAAATTTGGCACGTAGGTTCCTTATAAAGTGTAGGGGTGCACTAAGAAAGGATTTTTCAAAATTCAACCCCTAAGGGGGTGAAATGGGGGTCCGAAGTTTGTATAGGGAAACATGATTAGTCGGACTATTGTATTCGAAACTTCACAGGAGTATTTCTAACCATAAATGAGTAAATACGTGTTTCAGGTTTTTTGGGAAATCAACCCCTAAAAGGGGGAAAGGTGGTGACAAATTCTGAAAATCGACATGGGTATTGTTTTTATGATATTCCGGGTCGCTGATAACGGAAACAACAATGATTTTAAAATGTCACGTGGAGGACGTGAAATACCATCCCCCCTGTTGGGGTGCGACGGGGATGAAATGTCTAAATATTAATATGGGTGTCGTTTTTATGGTTTTTTGGGACGTTAGTTACGAAAATGGCATCGATTTTAAAATTTAATATTGTGGACATGAAAACTTTTGAAAGTTTGTGCCAAATTTCAAGAAATAACTGACTGACTGAGTGAGTGACATATCACCGCACAGCCCAAACTGCTGGTTCTAGAGATTCCAAATGTAGTGATGTTTGGCAGTGATAGCGTCCTGCACGGGTAATCTATCGCGAAAATATGTTTTCTACTGTAGCATTGTTATTTCAGTTATTTTGTAGTAGCTGACACTGTAATTTATATTTAACTATACAATGTATATTGTTTTGAAAAAATGACACCTCGCCGAGTTTCTTACGCCGGTTCTTCTCGTGGCAGAGGTTTATTTTTCCGAACCGGTGGTAGTTTATTGACGTTCATAGGTGCATGTAATATGCCTAATTTGAAGAATAAACTACTTTTACTTTTACTTTTTTTTTAGTATGTAGGTTCCATATAAGGTCTTGAGGTGCATTAAGAAAGGATTTTTCAAAATTCAACCCCTAAGGGGGTAAAATGGGGGTCCGAAGTTTGTATAGGGAATCAAGATTGAAACTTCGCAGGAGTTTTTTCTAACGATAAATGAGTAAACATGTGTTTCAGGTTTTTTGAGAAATCAACCCCTAAAAGGGAGAAATGTGGTGACAAATTCTGGAAATCGATATGGGTGTTGTTTTTATGGTTTATCGGGTCGCTGATTACGAAACCACCAATGATTTTAAAATCCCACGTGGAGGACGTGAAATGTCATCCCCTCTGTTGGGGTCCGAGGGGGTTGGAATGTCTAAATATTAATATGGGTGTCATTTTTATGGTTTTTTGGGTCGTTAATTTCGAACATGGCATTGATTTTGAAATTTAATATTGCGGACATGAAAACTTTTAAAAGTGCCAAATTGCAAGAAGAAACTGACTGACTGAGTGAGTGACATATCAACGCACAGCCCAAACTGCTGGTTTGAGAGATAACAAATTTGGCATCTAGGTTCCTTATAAGGTCTAAAGGGGCATGAAGTGCCGTGAGTTCCCTATGAAGATACGACCTTTTTTGATTATATACGATTTCGACATTAATCGATATTTGAGTGTCCGAGAGGACTCTTAAACTATGAATAAAGTAACGGCCATATTGATTTTCTTCAATTCCGTCCCGATTTCGTTCAAAATCGATATCTGAGCGCCCAAGAGGTCCCCTTTTTTTTTTTTTTTTTCCCGTTGGGGGAATGCATTGACGCACCGTTCGCCCGGACGAAGGGGGACCGGACGAGTGTGTGGGACTCCTGGGCAGAAGGTCCAGACTACCCACTAAACCCCCAACGATTGTCCAACGATGTCGCTTATAGGGAGGGCCAAAGGTTCGCTTGACGCATTCTACTTTGACCCTCGCGACTCACCCGTTTTATACGGGCCTGGCCAAAGAGAGCGCCCCGGGACAATTTCGGGGCGCTTCGATCCCGTGGACTCCATGGATGGATAGGGTCCCCCGACCCCTCCACCCAGTCCGCTACGGGGGGAGCAGATGCGCATAGCGCCGGCGTGCGCGCCCCGCTCTTCGCCTACGGATAAAGGGAGCGGATGGGTCGTTCTCCCGCTCTCTTTCCGCGGCCTCCTTCTGAGCCATTATCGACTTGCAGAAGGAGGCCATTACTTCCCAGGACCTCTCGCTATCGAGCATTTTCGATACAATGATCGGCAGCGAGAGGTCCCTACCCACTACAGTGGCCAGATCATGCCGTTGTGGTCCCCATGCCGAGCATACCTCCAGTGTGTGGCGCGCGTCATCCACTGCTGCACCACACCCATGGCAGCGGGGGCTTTCTTCTCGACCAGCCACCCGGTGCAGGTACTCGCCAAAGCAACCGTGCCCTGTGAGGACCTGCACCAGGTGGAAGTCAAGTTCGCCGTGTTTGCGGTCGACCCACCTCTCCAAGTGGGGCAAAATCGCCCCTATCGTTAGTCTGCCGGCCGCAGACGACTGTAAATATGCCCTCCATCTCGGAATAAGAGCGGCCATAGCTGCCTCTCGAAGCCCTTCTGCCTCCCGTTGATTAGGGAGCTCTCCTCTGGCCCTCAGCTCCGCACGGTATCGATATACTTCGGCCAAAACCTCCGCCTGCAGTTCCCAGGGTGGGTCTGCGGCCAGTAGTGTAGCTGCCGCCCAGGATACCGTGCGGTACCCTCTGCACGCCCTCACGCTGATTACCCTCTGCGGGTCCAAGAGGTCCCCTAATACGACTCCGAGGTAAAATTTGGAAAAAGTGGTGGCCATATTGATTTTCTTTTTTTCTTTCCCGATTTCGTTCAAAATCGATATCTGAGCATCTGAGAGAATTCTTACTACGAATCCGAGATAAAATTTGGAAAAAGTGGCAGCCATATTGTTTTTCTTCATTTCCAACGCGATTTCGTTCAAAATCGATATCTGAGCGTCCGAGAGGTCCCCTAATACGAATTTGAGGTATAATTGGGAAAAAGTGGCGTTCATATTGATTTTCTTTTTTTTCGTCCCGATTTCGTTCAAAATCGATATCTGAGCATCCGAGAGGTCTCGACGATTCTGAGGTAAAATTTGGCACTCCATACATGCCATAAAAAGTTGAATGTTGCTATATAGGTGTGTGGGGTATCTTTGGATTGCTTTTAAAAACGACATAGAGGTTTCGATATTTTTTCCATTTAAATCAACCTTTAGATTTTTTTTTATCGTATGGCATTTATTTACGAACCGTAAGATCTTCGAGAAGGCAAGTACGGTTGCCAGTTTTTGTTGCATTCTTAGCACCACCCAGGGGTCACGTGTAGGGTAACAGTGGATACTCCCTACGGACGTGGTGCAACTTCGACCCCCCTTTGTCAAGTGAGTGGGCAACTTGACTGTTAGAAGTTTTCAAGCCGCCCGAAGGCCTCTAACTTAGCTTAACGACTGCTGTCGTAGACAGCAGCCGGGATCAACGGCTTAACGTGCCTTTCAAAGCACGAGAGCGCTCAGTTAGTAACCACTCAAAGCGGTCACCCATCCAAGAAATGACCTGCGCCTACATTGCTTAACACCGCATACCGCACCCGGTAGGCGGGTGCCGCTGGGCCACGAGCGCTCTAAATTTTTCATAGTTTGTGCCAAATTGCAAATCAATCGGTCCAGTAAAAGCAACTCGGTTGTAACAGACGGACTGACAGTAAGGAGTGCGAATGGAAGTGAGGCCAAATTTTCTTTTTGGATGCTCCAATGGGAACTGGCAAAAGCTACCTAATAAATTTAATCTTAGGAAAAATAAGGGTTACATTACACGTGATATTGAATTAGCCGTATTTCTTTACTTCAAAGAAACAGAGTTTATGACCGCTGCGCGTTGCTTAGTCGTTAGCAGACCTATTGGTGTTACTGTAGTACACAGATACTTTTACTAAGGGCCATTTAAGACATGCTTTTATTTCATCGGCCCTTTCCCCTTCGGCCTCTCGGAAATGTATGATAATAGTTTTCGATCCTTATTTTTGCCAAAATTAAATGAAATTCAACAGTTTGCCGGTTCTCAGAATGTATACTGACTTTCATCTGTTCATCTGTTAATGAATCACAATCACCAAACTTCATATACCGAAACTCCCAGAATGTAACTACTACTTTTCTGGAAACCGCATCAAAATCGGTTCAGCCAATCGCGAGATAATCGTGGACAAACATACATACATACCTACATACGTAATTACATACATACGGGTCAAACAGAGAAGCTCTTTTTTGTAGACGGTTAAAAATTACGCTTAGTACGCGGGCGAAGCCGCGGGCAAATGCTAGTTAGTAAATATAAATTTTGGCTAAATATAAACGTGAAGATACAATAGCCGAACAATAACGAAGTCAATTTATTGTTCATCTGATTGACAATTTGTCTGTCAAAAACGTACTTACTCATTTCAAGTGGCGATATCGTTTAATAAAGAGGTTGATAAATGATAAGTGATAATTGTTTATGATAATCAAAGATACTATTTGAAATCATCCTATAAGTGGTTTGACGTCGTCCGCACTTTTTGTCCGACCCTGCTGATCAACGTTAAATATGGCGCCGGCAGCTGTCATCCCATAGAAACTTGTCGAACGTTTCATACATTGAAATTTTAAGTAACACAGCTTACGATTACAGACGGTTTGGTGCAACCCAGCGTAACCGAGAGTTTTTGACGTTTCGTAAAATGTTGCTGATTTGACAATCAGTGAAATACTGTATTGTGAATAGGCCAATTAGCTGCCACTCGCTCCACTCACTCCAGAATCAAGAGGCCTTGTCCTCCAGCGATCCAGGCTAACCCCTAAACGGGTGCATCATGCAAATGAATGCTAATGGGGCACATTAGCTGTAGTGAGACAATTCTTGCGATAAATAACACATTTCATTGCTATTTGCATTTGTTGCTAAGGCGGAAATTGCTTGCTGAATCTAAACGCTCCAGCGCTAAGAAAGGCGACAACGGAGGAGGCAATTTGTATTAAATTCAATGTAATTTGGGAATATACCTAGTTATGCTACGTTTTTATGGTTTTGAAAATACAGGCTTCTAGCTTTATCCACAACCAAGTCGTAGGAGTCTAGAATGGCTTCGAGAAAAGGACGGTACGGCCTTTGTTTTTTTTTTTGTTTTGCTCGACTTGGCGGGGACACTACCGTGCCCTCAGATAAGCAAAATCTCATTGTTTGAAACCTTGATGCCTAATAGTTGACACCTATTTTTAATGTCTTTTTGACCGAGCCAGCGAAGCGAACGAAGCGTCGCCGTTTCAGCTCGAGCAAAAATGCTTTCGTATGTCCTTATTTTTTTTTTATTTTTTTTATTTATTTACTAACCAACTTACATTGACAGATAAACCAAACATGCAAGTTGTAGGTTACAATTAGGTACTTATTACTAATACAATGCTACATATATTATTGAATAGTAGTGGGAGTGGAGTTTGATTCAAGATAGCGTGCGGCTGCAGCCAGGAATATCGGTTCCGTCTGCGAGAACAGGTCCAAAGTGGGGTCGTATAGAAGAATGTTATTTATAGTATTCAGTGCCATGTATAAGGGACTAGTAACTAGGGTCACCGTACTCATGCTGGGAATTACAAAAAGCGGTTTTTCGCGGGGCCGAAGAGTACTTCTGCCAAAATACGTCGGTACTTTAAATTGTACAAATTGTAGCAGCCATGGGTTCGTCAGCAAGCCTCGGATTAGTCTGAAAAAGTATTTTACTGATGCAAGTTCCCTACGCACTTCGAGGCTTTGGTATCTCACCATCCCCAGTACAAACGGCGTGGGGTACATGTAGGGATAGTAGCCATGTATTTTCTTGTATAGGAACCTAATAAATTGTCCTGTCTGTTCCTTATGTCCTGTCTGTTCTTTAAAGGTCCCATTTCTCGACCGATTCTCTTGAATTTTTGTGAGCTGGGTCGATAACTAAGGTAGACGTCCCAATGCTCTACCTTAATGCCCAATGGATGACACGTATTGATCCCCTCTGTCGCTATGGCATAAGATTGAAAGTGCCATTTGGCTTAGTGTCGGTTACAGGGACATTTACCTTAAATTATGGGTTGCAAGACCACCGGGGAATGGGCAGCAGCATTCCTAGAGTGCGGTGGAGATACTGCGATCGCCAACCCGCATGCCAAGCGTGGTGATTATGGCATTTACCCCCCATGAAATTGGGGGAGGCCTATGTCCAGCAGTGGACGTCCTAGGGCTGATATGGTGGTGGCTGGGTTGCACAAATATATGTCTCATAGTTGAGAACTACAAAGAGCTGAATGTTGAGCGACGATTTTATAAAATTGCATACATACATGCATACATAAACTCACGCCCATATTCCCAAAAGGGCTCAGCAGAACACACGAAAACAAATTTCAGTCCCACTGGAATTCTAAGTTAATAGATGGAGAAAATGTGATATTGCAGTGACAGGTTGCTAGCCCACAACACACATCAACATGGTTCTCATAGTGGACTCTTACGACACCCAACGGAAGTAAGGCGGGTGGTGCTATCTTAACCCGGCACCACACGGGGGATTTTTAAAATTGTTATATTATTTTACTGCGTATAAGATTATAATAAAAATATGACTATTTTTTACTATTATAATACCAATTACGTTCTTGTCTGTCGCATTGGGTACCCTGCAATGATAGATTTAAGTTATTAAATAAAGGATGATTCACAGTAGGCCGTTCCGTGTCCGGGCCGGCCCGTTTTCTTCTAGAGAAATACGCCGGCCGTTGCGTTAGCTGTCATAGAAAACGGGCCGGCCCGGACACGGAACGGTCTACTGTAAATCATCCTTAAATAAATAATGCCCAGTCCACGGGTGCGGCGTCGTGGGCGCTCGGATGCAATGCAAATGCGCGCTGCGGCCTGCGATGCGATACTCATTGTTCGCCAGGTGCCCTCACTCAGACGTACATTACAGGGCAAAGTGCACTACATAGATAAAACCCATAGGTCATGAAATTTGGTACGAAGCAGGGCTTTACAGTATTAGTAAGGGAATAACATTGAATTTGTAACTGTATTATATAAAAATACTGTTTGAATATAACCTAAAGTAATTTGACACCCGTACACTAGAGCTCCACCACCACCATCCACCATATCAGCCAAAGATCGTCCACTGCTGGACATAGGCCTCCCCCATATTCACGGGGGGTATATGCCATAATCGCCACGCTTGGCATGCGCGTTGGCGATCGCAGTATCTCCACCGCACTCCAGGGATGCTGCTGCCCATCCCCCGGTGGTCTTGGTCGTAGTTTTAGGACATACCCGGGTTCCACTAGAGCTCATGTTAGAGTAATGCAATAATTTTTCTAGTCTCAATTACTCCAACTAGCTTCGAATAGTACGAGTAGGTTACGGAACCCTTGTAAGCCAGATCGACTTATACTTGGCCGGTTTTGGTCATACATGGTGAAAAAAATTCAAGTCTTGAAAGTAACCAGGATTTCTTGGGACTGTCTCAGTCCCGGTCCCGAAATGCTATCAAACCACCGTATGAATGCGTTGTAGTAGCGACCGTCTACAATTAAGTTCGGTTCAGTAAGGTTACGTCCTGACTTGGCGGGGCGGGAGTGATATATTGTGTGGTATTTTGTTCTTTGACGTGAGCTTACTGATGTCGCAGATATTTCCTCACTTGGCGAGTTACTGGCAGTATTATGTTTGCGCAGTAGTAATACCATGCGCAGAAGTGGGCTGCATTCGTATCGCTTGACACTGACCGCTGACAGTTTTCTCATATCGTACTGCCTCCGCACCGACAAATGAGGAAGTCGTCTTACAGTCAATATCGTAAATATCTATGCGGACTTAGTGCCAAAATATGATATCGTGGCCTTAGTGACAAGTGCGTACAGATATTTTTGTCACTTGTACGAAGTACGAACGCCTTACGTAAAGTTTTGTCTTGAGCAATTTCGTACAACTTAGATTTTATATTTTATGCTTCATAGTTACGTTTCGCACATACCTTTTGAATGTTATAGTTACTGTAAGGAATATACATACATATTTCCCATTATCTACCTTTTCTCATAATAAGTTGAAACACGTCTCGTTCGCGTCAAGATATCATTAAAGCAATAGCAGTTGAATTTCTTGCGCTTCGCGATCTCCGATGCGACGCGCAGCCGCGTGCCATTTACAAAGATTACACCCGTTTTCGTCTTTCCACCAACATAACTATGACCTGTGATCATGGATAGTCGCTACAAGCCTACAGGTCAAGAGTCATTGGAAATGGGCTCTAAGTCGGATGGAAAGCGGTTTATGAACACGGGGACTGATTTCATTATGCCAATTACTGACTTCTCTAATTGCCAGTGGAATTGTTTCTGATGAAAAATCCGGCGAAGTTCCATCATTACGGTAATTATCATCGTTACTGCTTATTAGGCTTTCTAATGAGTTTATTGCGCGTGTAGCTAATAAATGCAGATGACGGAGTTCATTAAAAATGTTCGAATAGATTTATGTTTCTCATGATTTAAGCTTTTTTTTGTATCACAGTGGCTAATAACCTTACGGCAATTGCCCCCTCACCCGTTGAGGCAGATCCGACGTTTTTTTCAAATAATAAAACTGATATGCTCCCCCCAAGAACTAATTCATCGATGCGCCTGAAAACCACGGAGTTCGTTAGTATTTTATCAGATCCTATATGTCAAAAGATTACAGCGGGCATTATATTGTTGTAGCGTTTTCCAGAAGCCAGTACTCGAAAATTAATCACGATCCCTACTAACGTTCTTGGTAATTCCACTTCCAGTTACCCTGTTACCTACTTAAACACTACACGGAATAAATAATGTACTTCAATAAACAGCCACTTGAATAGTCGTCGTTACCCGCGCTGTTCACAATCCTTACCGGCCCATCTGCATCAACCATTATAAGCTTGACCTCAGATCACGCCTAGTTTTTTTATTGATAAAACGACGGTGGGAAACTAGCTTAGCCCCTACCTGATGGTAAGCAGACATCGTAGCCTATAGTCTTGTACGAATCCAGAAGAATCACAAGCGCTATGCCGACCTTTATTAATTTCAGCTAGTTGGTTATGTAATGGACGATTTACACCAAACGGCCGAAATCGGCGCGCATGTTCGAACCCTCCATATAAAAGCTAGTCTTCGTATCCCAACGGCAGCGACAGAGCCGGCGGCAGCCAACCGGCTGCTCGTAACCCATTCAAATATGAAATCTAACTTCTGTATGGAGGGTTCCAATTCCTTTGACTCTAGTGTGGTGCGCGCCAACTCCGGCCGTTTGATGTGAATCGTCCATAAAGTGTGAAAGTTATGTAGTTAGGTAGATCTACCTGTACATTTTAGTATGAAAAATGACACCTCAATTCAAGCACGCTCTAAAACGGTACGTAACCACGCCTCAAAATTAGTTATGTTAACAGCTAGAGACCTATTCCTTGCCTCTCAACATAGCGCTTCCTCTGGAACTGTGGCAACCTTACTCACCACCAGGAACGCAACACCACATACGTAAAGACCAAGTGGTGTTGTGGAAAGGGGTCTTCTGTAAGGTGATTCCCCAGTTGGGCTTCTCTAATTTGAGGGAGATGACGTTTCGCTGTGCCCTACCTTACCTTACTTGGAGCGCTCGTGGCCCAGCGGCGCTCGCCTACCGGGCGCGGTATGCGAGGTTAAGCAGCGTGGGGGTAGGTCAGTTCTTGGATGGGTGACCGCTTTGAGTGGTTACTAACTGAGCGCTCCCGTGCTTTGAAGGCACGTTAAGCCGTTGATCTACGACAGCAGTAGTGAGGCCAGGTTAGAGACCATCGGGCGGCTTGAGAACTTCTAAGAGTCAAGTTGTCCACTCACTTGACAAGGGGGGTCGAAGTTCCACTACGTCCGTAGGGAGTACCCACCGTTACCCTACACGTGACCCCTGGGTGGTGCTAAAAGTGCAACAAAAATTGGCAACCGTACTTGTCTTCTCGAAGAACTCACGGTAGTCACGGTTTGAAAATAAATGCCATACGATTATTATTATTACCTTACGACTCTTACGAGTCTCAGGCTCAAATTAAACTGGTTACAACTAGAGGTTTACGAATAGCGCAGTACTCGCCCGGAACGCACCCACTAACGCTAATTGACTCGTCGCTGTTCACTCTAACGGTTATCGCCTACTCTCTATTGCTAGTAGTTGCCACCAGTGTAATGAGAGGAGTGATTCCTATGCGGAATTCATTTGGTTATACCTCTAGTTACAGTTCTGGTTAAATACAAATACTCGTTCCATAATGGTTGCTTTATTACCTTAACTCACTTTATCACCGTGCAATATATTATCTATCGCCAGCTTCTGGTCACATTCGATCTAAACCAGAAGTAGAAACCATCGACACGAGAAAAAGAAGAATATATTATGCTGAGCTACTTAGCCGCACTACTTGAAGAACGTAGGTTAGGTTAGGATACGAATAGCCGGGCCTAATCTATTACATATTTCGGACTGTAATCTGAAACCTTTCTTTTCTAAGATGGTTCATTGATGTAACATGTTAGTGTTAATTTACCATAAATAGTGAGAAAACTTGCGCCTAATAGTAATTGTAAAAAATACAATTTATATAATATGTAGAAGGCATCTAAGCATCTTCTCGTTTGAGCTCGCTTCGTCGTCGGCCTCATTTTTGGCCCCTGGCTAGATGCTGGCCAAGAGGAATCCCATATTTAATAAAATAAAGAGTGCAAGCATAATGTAACTGTTCGCGTAAAGAACAAACCTCCGATTAGCTCTGAGCTTCACTGGTCCTGGAATTATAGCAGCTAAGCAGTACAGGCATTGCATTCAAACAATATTCAGTAGACCATTAATCTCTGACTTCCCTTTTCAGCAGCAGCTTCTCCGGGCTGGCCAGCATCGACTTCCACATGCTCCGTACAGAGTCTATAATTAATTAACTTGCCCGCACACATAAAACTATGGATTCACCCCGTTTAACCAACTTTTATGAGATATCTAGCAAGACATATAAACCGTACTTAATGCTCCGAAAGCAAAGTCTGGTCGACGAGAGTCTACCCGTCAAATCCGCCGAAAAACCGAGGCTTCGCAATCTACCTTCATATTGAAAGATTACAATGCCTGAACAGTAACATTAGGAACAAGATTTCTTTTAACTAAATTGTTTTTTATTATATTTTAAGGGTTGAGTACCGTTACTTAGTGGTACTGATATTTGCCTCTTGATCAGCATGTTGTTTCATTCAGTGCTTAAATGTAGTGAGTTTCTCGGAACTTATGTACTGTCGACGTCAAAAAAATGTATACATATTTCGCCCTATCACAAAGGAATAAAGTGCAAAAATGTAAACATATATTTGACGGCGACTGCACGGAACAGGTAACCGCGCCGAGTACTGGTGCCCTGCGGCAACTTTGATAAGCGCTTCATGAGTTTGCCTGCCGTTTGGCTAACACGGCCACTTAAAATGTCTATACAACGGTTCGATAACAGGATCCTCGTTCTAGGACACTGATAGTGACGCTAAATGTATTTACCTTCGTGAAAATCGACCAATACAGGTGGTAAACGACCAATACACACCAACGGGGGACGACATATTTTACCGTGTGTATATAGTTTTTTTAAACAATGCGTCTGTTTGCTTGGTATAAACACAAACAACACGGATATCTTGTAGTGAGCTCAAAGCTGAATCAGCTGAAGACAAAAGCAGGTCCCTCACTTTCACAACGCATCGTCGGGAGGTCTAGCAACCTTAGTCACTACCAGAAACTCAACACCATATACAGAATAGTACAGTAGTGGTGTAAAGTTATGGCTGAGTTCTTTTGTAAGGTGGGGTACTTTTCCAGTTGGGCTGCTCCAAATAAAATTACCCGTTGAATTAAGTTGTTATACAATTTAATTGGTAATTTTATTTAGTTTGGAGCAGCATTTAATAAAATAGCTTCGCAAACATACGAGTATGTTACACAATATTTTTTACGCTAGAAAAAATGACCAGTTATTCTTGGTTATTCTTGTATGCTAAAAGTTATCATTTGGTTGATATAGATGTACCTATAATAGTGCTGGTATTCACAACCACTTCATCGCACATCATCTCAGGCGAACCAGAGTCAGAACCTTGATTACCCTTTGTTATTAGAAATCCATGCAATAAGATACAGTAGTAGAGTGGACGATGAGGCGAAGTGAAACTAGTTGTGAATAGCATGATTGAAACGATCAGTGACATAAGCCTTTCTCACTCAGGGAACCTAAAATGTACTTATGAATTTGAACTTCGACAATTAAGTTAATTCGGTTTGGTCATTTCAAATGGTGAGCACAATGTTTGACGTTTTACAAAGAGGAAACCAGCCTATTGCCTGTTTAACTAAAACCTGCCGATACACGTATGTACCTGCCTGAAGGTGCATTAATAACGCCGCAAGGATGCACTGGGGCCGTCCACCTGGAGGCATTTAAACACCCTTTTAGCACTCTTGCCTCGTAAAAGTGAAGCAGAAAATGTCATCTCGGAATACTTGGAGCGGGGGAAAAATATTTCATGCCGGGAGTGGCTTTTTACGTCGCTGCGACGATTCCTATTCTAGGTGAGGACTTTGCTGAACTGATGAAATGTTTTAATTTCAAAACAACAATGTATAAAAACGTAATCATGATTTTATGTGGGCTTATTTATTTATTTGTTGAATCCTAAAGTACTTACATGTATCATTACAGTTTTACCAAAAGCGGTCCAAAGATTCCAAACTAAGGATACCATTTACAACTAATTAAATACTACGGAATCACTGTCTTGCTTCATCTCAAGCACTCTCTTACATTCTGTCATTAATCTTGCTATCCATAAATTTATACTAACGTGAGACATATTAAAGGATGATTCACAGTAGGCCGTTCAGTGTCCGGGGCGGCCCGTTTTCGTCTAGAGAAATACGCCGGCCTTTGCGTTTGCTGTCATAGAAAACGGGCCGGCCCGGACACGGAACGGTCTACTGTGAATCATCCTTAACACTTAAAGAAAGAAACAGGGTTGAACATCAGTTGTAAAGTCACTATTTATTTGCGACATGTTTCAGACTACAAGTGGAGTCCTTCATCAGGTTGAGTATTGACACGGTTGCCGACCGCGCCGTACACCAAACCAACCATGGCCAACCGTGTCAATACTCAACCTAATGAAGGATTCCAATTGTAGACCGAAACATGTCGCAAATAGTGATTTTACAAGTGGGTTTTCATCCGTATTTCTTTTTTAAAACCTCGCTATCGCTGTCGTATACAAATCGCATTCAGAAACTGCTGCAAGCAAGGAGTTGATGAGCGCAATCACGCGCAGGATGGGGGTGCACGTACAGGCGTATGTTTGTGTGTATGTGTGTGTGTGTTTTGGCGACCTGTTTAGCCTGGTAGAGTAGTGACGCTGCCTGCAGAGTTAGAGGTTCCGGGCTCGAATCCCGGTAAGAGCATTTGTTTCTGTGGTGAGCAAAATTATTTGTTCCTGAGAAGTTTTCTATGTATTTAAGTATATATCCATTAAATATATCGTCGTCTAGTACCCATAACACATGGCTAAGGGTGCGGCGTGTGTTCAAAATACGCTGAGGGTAAGGAAACGCAGTGAACAAGAGGGAGAAACTTATGAGTTGAAAACGTCACGCATAAGGCATGTCACTGCGTTTACGGTGCGTCAGTGATTTGCTTACTATGGGACTAGTTAGACTTGTGGAAATAATTGTCCCCCAATATGATTTATTAAATATTGTGATTTTTTAAACAACGATGGTGGCATACAAGCTTAAAAAATGGCTAAACATTAGTAATATCATATCTCCGTTTATTATCTGAATAAAAAAGACACACTATAGGTACGGTCGGCCCCTATTTATCCAAAATGTTGAAGCAGATAGTTAAATATTATTTTTCTCCAAATTTTCAACTTGGGTAATTTTCATACCCAAGTTGAAAATTGGTCAGGTCATATGAGTGGTTACGGTGGTCCAAATATAAACGCAGTATTGTTATTTTGCGGTGCCCTACCTCTCTAAAACCATCAAATTCCTTGGGAGGCATATGCTACCGCCTGACGAAACTAAATTGTACATAACAAGCCCTATACGTAATTGTCTGAGCGACGCGGCTGGGGCGCGGAGGCGCGGGCGGCACAGCATATCGCCTGCCACATTACTCGGCGAGAAACAGTTCGCCAACACGTCTCGCGATTAGCATTGCAAATGTCTCCAGAGCGCAGGTTCCGGAATGTTCCAAAATGTTCCCGTTTCGCAGGTTTGATTGCCGGACGTCGCCTAACTTTATGACGATGGCGTTGGAATGTGAGATTTGGGTTTCGCGTGTGGACACGCGAGTTGTGGTGACCTAAGTCTATCTGAATGTATTTGATGTCAAATTTACATTTGCAGGCATTCGCATTTGGCGGTGTAGGGTCGGTGTGATGTAAATAAGCTGTCAGCTTTCAGGGTCACTTGTAAGAGGAATCGCTACAGATTCTCGACTGATCGCGCAATAAAATACCGACAGTAGTATACCGATCAGTATGGAAATCAGCCGCAACCAAGCTAGGAATATGATTTGGAAATGAAATATTTGACCCCACTTTTATGTACTTCCCTTTTACATACATTTTAAACGACTTTTAATAAAATGGAACTCTTAAATCTGATTTCAAAAAACCCAAAAACTCACTATGAAAAATTGGGATAAGTACAGTACCTACAAATGTTTGACAACCTAACCATTCAACGCCAAACTGGTGAAAATAAAAAGCAAAGCTTGGCGGTTTGTTTGTCAAACAAAGTAACGAGAGGCGAGTGCGTTGGTTTCATTTTCGGCCCGCGGCAGGTGGCGTGATAGAGTTTGCACCGTGCAAAGTTTGCGCACAGGTTATCCGTGATACTGTTTTTATGAAATAGCAGACGAATCGCCTGATGGTAAGCGATTAGCGCCGCCCATGGACACCCGCAGCACTAGAGGGGTTGTAGCGGATGTTGAATGAGTCCAATACGTCCCACTGGATGAGAGGGATTGACTAGTAGACCCCAAACTGGTCAAGTGCGGTTTGGATACTTCACAAACACCTTTGAATTTATTGGCAGATGTATGCAGGTTGCGGGTGGCAGTGGGCAGGGCACATAGCACGTAGAACTGATGGCCGTTGGGGCGGAAAGATTCTGGCGCATCAGGACCGATCATTGTGGAACTCTTTGGGGGAGGGTTCAGCAGTGGACTTCCTTCAGCTGACATGATGATGATGCATGCAGGTTGCCAAACATTGTTTTTCTTCAACGAAAAGCTAACGTTAAATATCGAATGATATTCCGTACCTAAATTCCGATACTTCATTGGGACGAGCCGGGATTCGGACCCATGACCGCCGCTTGACAGCCGCATGCTTGAATCACTACGCCACCGTAGCTTTTTAGCGTTGTCCCAAAGTAGGTCCAGTCAGCATCAATAGTAGCTACGTATATGAATTTTACTGTCGATTCCTGGAAATTAAAAAAAAAACTAAAAAACGTAAATAAATCAATCGCGAGGTCTACAGCACGGCTAGCACAACTTGGCGCGCGAGCTATCTCACGCGCGAGATAGACAATCCGTCTCTTTCTGAGTGTACCAATTAGAAAGAGGCGGATAGTCTATCTCGCGCGTGAGATAGCTCGCGCGCCAAGTTATGCTAGCCGTCCTGCTCACGGAGCTACTAGTTTATCTTGTCGTAATAGGGAGTCTGTGGTCAGTTAGTTTCTATTTGTTCGTACACGTTTTTAACGGAAGTCCCAGTGGCCCCACGCTTGTCAAAAGTTGCGACCATTTGCGCTCGCGCTTCGGGGCGCCGTACGCTCTGCGCATATTCTCACCTCGGTTCGTGGAGGATATGGTGCGGGTGACAAGCGGCAGCGACGAGGCAAGGCACTCATCATCATCATCATATCAGTTGAAGGACGTCGACTGCTGGACACAGGCCTCCCCGAAAGAGTGCCACAATGACTGATCCTGCGCCATCGGCATCCAGCGGACTCTCGCGACCTTTACCAGGCCAACAGTCCACCTTGTGGGGGTCTACATACGCTGCGTTTCCAATAAGTTGTCGCCACTCAAGAACCTTGAGAAGGCAAACATAGCTGGAATATAAGGTTCCTGGTATATGTATAAGGTCTCATAGTATAACGCGATTGAATTAATAGTAAAGTGGCTCATTCCTTAAGAAGCAAAATGCAATAAGCTATTTACCCGAGTATTTAACAATTACATTATAATTTTAAATTATTATAATTATTTTCATTGCCTATTCAATAAAAACATCAGATCAGATTTAATTATTTATTTACTTAAAACATACATTTATAAGCTTACAGTAAGTACCAAAGCGCCTACAATGTTAAGATTTACGACATTAGCGGTAAAAGTACTAAATTAATATTTAAATTATCTAAGTACTAACAATACATATTGCACAATTCATTAATTTTAGTGAGCAGGGTGCGCCAGGAGGAATTAGGAATTGCCAAAAGCCATTGAGGAATTAAGTCGTAGCCAACGGGGCTATTAATAAAGTAACTACACTAATCAATGGAATCAACTACTATTACAATATGAAATACCTGACAAAATACTCGTAGTAGTAAGTACAATTCTGCATCTTGGACGTCTTAGATAAAAGGTTTCAAGAGATAATCTAAATAAAATGGATCTGCTTCAATACTACTTACCCACTGATGAAAGGGAAGAAAAGATTAAGGCCTATAAAAATCTCAAGAAAATCATGACATCTGCCAAAAGACTGGGTCATTCGGAAAGAATACAAAAATCTGATCAGAAATACTTAAGTCTAAACGTATCTTCTTTGTGATGTTTAAGTTAAGTTTATGGCAATATTTTTTTTTAAATAATAGCTTGAAAAACACGAATAGTCCGCTGGCGGACCTGCCTCGAGCCGCGTCTCCCTCGGGGCTCTTACAAAATAACTTCTATGCTCAGGAATTTTTATTAACCGACCGCTTTGGCTTTATTGTAGATCCATCGCTTCTCCGCGATAATGCCGCGCTGATATTCGTACATTTGCACATGAAATATTCAGTTCCTGTCAAAGCACTCTTACATAGTTCCTTGTATTAGCATTGCAAACTTTTTCCATCTATCGGACTTGTAAAAAAGGTTACCTACTTTTCTTTTATTTTTTTGGATGCGGAAAAGAAAACGTTAATGGTTTTATTGCTTATATTATATGTAATCCAGATTTATAGATTCCAGATAACGTTTGTGCTACATAAATCTATGTACCGCAGGATAATCACGTAGTTTTTGGAACGATAGGTACGTAACAAATTGCATATTATGCCTTCACAAAATGATAGTAAAAGAAATGTCTAACAACTAGAATTACTGTTCAAAACGGGATATTTACTATGTATGTTAATATGGAGTGAGTGGGCAACTTGACTGTTAGAAGTTCTCAAGCCGCCCGGAGGCCTCTAACTTGGCTTAACGACTGCTATCATAGACAGCAACCGGGATCAACGGCTTAAAGTGCCTTCCAAAGCACGGGAGCGCTCAGTTAGTAACCAATTAAAGCGGTCACCCATCCAAGGACTGACCTCGCCCGACATTGCTTAACCTCGCATACCGCACGCGGTACGCGGGCGCCATTGGGCCACGAGCGCTCCTGTTATAGTCTTGGTAAATAAGAATTCTATTGAATGAAAACGATGGATGGATTCACTTGTTGATGTAGAAGAGTTTAATACGTAAAACTGACATTTTAACGATGTAATATGGCATTCAATTGCGTATTTACCACGCTAGTGACACGTTTGGTGACACGGCAAATTAGATTAATAATATCAACAGATGCGTAGTGTTAAACAAGTTGATTTTTCATATAGTTGTCTCATTGAATGCTTATGGTTAACCAAGATGAGTTAGAATAGACAGATAGTACGATCGGCTGTTAACGAATTGTCTCCATTTAAAAGCACACCAAAATGTCAAATCCCATGTAATCCAAAACGTCACAAACGTCAGTTCAGTACAATTTGCAGGTATGAAAGCGGAGATACAGACAGGTGAAGACCTGTCAGATATCACTTGCCTATCTCTCTCAAACTTACTGATTTGTGTATTAGTGAGAATAGATCAGATGTACAGAAATCGTTCAACTTAAATAAGCGGATCTGCTTTACTCTGATACATGTGCACGGCACGCACACTGTGTGGTGACTATGGCGTTTTCATAGTTACCAGCCGTCGTGTCGTCGAACGTGTTGTCTATACGAAACAAGACCTCAGCATGGCCAGAGTCCTTCTAAGGATATCAGTTTGCGTTAAGTCAAAATAAACTTTAAGTTTACCAGGAAGAGATCCATGGAAGGGATAAGTTTACCTTGGTACAATGAAGAGCTTTTATTTTTTTTATCGACGATGGTGGCAACAAGCACACAACGTAGCCTATGGATACTTGGGGCTGCAGAAACTGCAACACAATTTGTCTAACTGAACCTGAACTCTCAAAACAGCGCATGAGCGGTAGCTCTGGCGACTTAAATCTCAAAATATCGTATTTTCCGAAGCGAAGTTCCTTTAACGATTGTCCTTGGCTTATTTTCAGAATAAGTACGGTAATTTAAATGTGTAACTACGCTTTAAACAGTAAAGGAACAGTTCGGTCAGCGCCTCAAGTGCAGCTGCGGCGGTGCGCGCGAGTCCCGTATATTTCATTTTAGGAGACATTCCCCTATTTCATCTGAAATTCCCGCGCTCATGCTGCTACAAATTATGTATATGTGTTTAGTTTTCACCAATATTAGCTAAGAAGAAGACTGTGGCCTTTAAATATACAAGTTTAATTTTATGACATAGGAGGCAAACGAGCAGACGAATCGCCTGATGGTAAGCGATTAGCGCCGCCCATGGACACTCGCAACACCAGAGGGGTTGTAAGTGTGGCATTAAGCGGCGCGATGCACACAGCGGAATACGATGGTGTAAATGAACGAGCGAGCAAAGCAAACGATGTTTTTAGAGTCTACTGGAAATGCCAGATTGTTCAAGTCTGAAATCAAGTGTAAATGATCGAAACGTCGTTGAGAGAGAAAACGAGCAGGTATATCGCGAAATTAGAGTTCGTGTTCTGTCTGTAGCCGTATATTAAAAAAAATAGAATATTTTCATCACCTAGTCTCAGAAAATATGGCAAGTATGTTGCGATTGAAATCCAGGAAATTATGATATTAAATATAGAGCCTCATGTGTCCGATTACTGGCAAGAGCCACCGTCCTCGTTTCCATTGATGTCGGTTATAATTTATAATATTTGGATGGCACATATTTTGTGAAAATGTCTGAGTCTGTATAATTTTACTAAAAAGTTTGCTTATATGGGGAACAAATAACGTCTGAGACTCAAAGATTCAGTGGTGACACAATTCTCACCTGCATTTAAAATCAAGGAAATATCAGTTTTAATCTTCTTTTACCGGCAACACTGGTAATGCTCCCAGCAATATTTTCAGTGTCAATATTACTGCGAATGTGAATATTGCAACCAAGTTGAATAAGAAACCAACAGCACTTCGAACAGTCTTCGACGAAACTAACAAATACAATACAGGCAAGCATCTGCCGACTGTTCTCACTATTACTCGCGCAAACACCCTGCGACTCAATTTGGTTCATCTACTTTACATCCCAACCGCATATCAACCTGTTTTATCGCTCCTTACACGTTACTTGGGAATGTATGCTGCATTGTAAACGTGAACACGTTGGAATTTGATTAGGATCCGAAGCGACGAACATAAGTAGACCGCTTGGCTGCTTAGGATTCCAGACTGCCTTCTTACCACTGCACTGAACGAACGCTTGAGCAATGATAAACACTAAATACATTCCGCTTGTTCCAGATATTCGTAGGATTTTGAGTTTGGTCGTGTGCATGTGTGTATTCCCCATAAAAATACAAAATAGTAGATTATATCGAGTAAATGATAGAATCAGACTTTACATTCCGGAAATCATGACAAGTTTCTAGAACAATACTCCTTTGCTAATCCGCTGGTAGATTTTTGACGTTTATTTTTTTAAATTATTTAATGACACTGTGGCAATGGGACTTACTGTGCACATCCAACAATAAATATATATGTATAGCTCATTTAAAATTTGTGTAGAAGCTCACGGCATTTCCAATTGAACACCAACGTCCGATGTAAAATGAAACTGGTGTTCAATTGAAATACCGTAATCTATGTTGTGCCGTATTATATGAAATTAAACGAACGTTTTACTTATCAACAGATTTATTTTTTAATGTATCTCATGTCATATCTTGGAAAACGATATATCTTCGTCCTTTCACAGAGTTCCACGTTTTACAACCACAACACTCGTACATTTTGCGACTTGCATGCCATGCCACATACGACGGACTTCACTATCTTCCATTTGTTGCCCAAACAATGGTTATTACGCATTTCCAGATGACTTTTCGATTAGCTACACACTGTTCCGTTTGTTTACTGCATAGTAAACTATAAATACTACAAATTAAAAAACAACATTTGCAAAAATGAAAAAATGTTCAGAGACGACTAGACGAAATTCCGAGGAGACACCATTTTATTTTTATTTGTCACTTTATTTTGACGTTTGGCCTCCAATGGCAGTCAAGGCAGTAGGCAATCAGAGCTCGGTAAGTCGTCAAAATCTTTTTGACACAATATGGCGGCTATCATACACGTTTCGTTCTACGTAGATAAACAGCCATGCGTGAAACCAAGCTCGCGTTTGTTCTACAAGTTTATGCGTAGACGTGCTCCGATATTCAAGGCAGCTGCAGTAAGCGTCACCGTCACCATACAAGTCTGCGTTAAAATTGACGCAGGCTGTATGGTGACGCTTACAGCAGGCACCGGCAACTGTGTACGTAGCGATCAAGAGACCGATGCTTATGAAGACATCTAAGCGTCATGCCTTGAAATACGTAAGGCGCCTTCTTGATTTGTCGATGTGAAAACTGTCAGCTGTCAGTGTCAAAGGATACGAATGCAGTAGCTACCACGGCAGTTTATCTACGTAGAACGAAACGTGTATGATAGCGTCCATATTGTGTCAAAAGATTTTGACGACATACTGAGCTTTGATTGGCTACTGCCTACGTCAAACGTCAAAATAATGTGACAAATAAAAATAAAATGGCGTCTTCTCGGAATTTCGTCTAGTCGTCTCTGAACATTTTTTAATTTTTTTTCTAATGTTGTTATTTAAATTGTAGTATTGATAGTTTACTATGCAGTAAACAAACGAAACAGTGTATAGCTAATCGAAAATTCATCTGGACGCGCGTATTAACCATTGTTTGGACAACAAATGGAAGATAGTGAAGTGCATCGTATGTGGCAAGGCATGCAAGTTCTCATTTTGCAAAATGTACGAGCGTTGTGGTTGTAAAACGTAGAACTCTGTGAAAGGACGAAGATATATCGTTTTCCCGGATATGAGATGAGATAAATTAAAAATAAATCTGCTGATAAGTAAAATGTTTGTTTAGTTTCATTTAACTAAGATATGGCTCAACATAGTTCACGGTATTTCAATTGAACACCAGTGGTGTTCAATTGGAAATGCCGTGAGCTTCTACACAAAGTTAAATTTAAATGAGCTATATATATATATATATATATTTATTTTTGGATGTTCACAGTAAGTTCCATTGCCAGTGCCATTAAATAATAAAAAAAAAGAAACGTCAAAAATCTACCAGCGGGTACAGATTAAATATACTTATAGTTGCTTACGGTCTATATATTTTCTTCGTGAGTTGGCGGTCTGAACCCTTACTAGTCTGTGGTAGCTACTGTCCCAATTCTGCGCATGTTATTACTACTGCGCATATCACACCAGTAAACTCACATCAGAAAACAATATACCTATCACATGTCGTTCCCGCCCCGCCAAGTCATAAAGTCGCCTTATTTGTCGATGCAGAGGCGGTGCGATACGAGAAAATTACTTAATTATTACGTTTGGACAATAGTAATATCATGCACAGAAGTGAGGCACGTTCGAGTCATCTCTCAGGCCTTTGTGGGGCCCGGGGAAGCTGTACGCGGCTGGGCCGCTTTTAGCGGGGTCGGGCGCCGTCCGTAACTACGGACGTGTAGTTGGGGTGAGCTGAGCTCGTCAGGTCCGGTGATGGGATCGTCCGCTTCGTCCGTCGGCGAGGTCGAGCCCTGCCGGGTGAGTCCCCGTTAGGGGAGGCCCAGCGAGCGACACTCGAGCCGACGGCACTGCAGGTACTTCCGTTCTTGTGTCCTTATGTTAGCCGTCCTGGTATAGGGCGGCTAGTCCCCTAAGGATGATGGGGACGGGGTTGTTGCCGGTCTGGACTGCGGTCAAGACATCTTGCAGGATGGCGATGCAGTCCGCTATCGCCTTATTCCTGCCGGCGTCTTGACGTTGGGGCGGGTCTGAGCTGTGGAGTGGGGCGTCCGTTGTTGCCGTTTGGGCCGGTTGTGGCGGCTGTGGCGGGTCGGTGGGCGTGTCCTTCCTACGCCTTTTCCCCCTCCCTCTTTGACGGCGGCGGTGGGGCGCAGCGTCGTTCGCCCTCGCCATCAGGGAGTTGGCGGCGTTCTCCTCGTTTCTCACCTCGTTTGGCTGGGCGATAGTCTGCCCGCGGCGGGAGGTGAGGGGGGCTGTTCCGGCTTTTTTATTTCTTGCTTCGCGCCGGAAGGCGGGGCATGTGGCGTCGTTGGCCGTGTGTGGGCCCGCGCAGTTGGCGCAGGTCCCGGGTTCTGTGCGTGGCCGATCGCACTGGGACGCGAAGTGCGGTCCCGCGCAGCGGACGCATTTGACTTGGCGGTGACAGCCGGCGGACGCATGACGGAAGCCCTGGCACCGGTGGCATTATGCCGGGCCCTTCTTGCCCCGCCAGGCCTCCACGATCACTCCCGGCATACCTAGCAGCTCCCGGATGTGATAGATTGCCGGGATAGTGTCGGGGGTCCTCTGGATTTGCGCATAAAATATGCAGCCTGGCCGTCCTTGTCGTGCGGTTACGTGCCTCGTATACAGCGCCGCGAAACCCTTTTCTTGCAACTCCGTTGTGATGAGTTGCGGCTCTGTATTTGCGGGGAGACCCCTAATACAGATCTTCAGGGGGATCTCCTCGGGGAGAGAATACACATGCCACGATAGTATCTCTCCCCGGGTGGCTAGTTCGTCCTGCAGGGCCTGTAGGTGCCTTTGTACGGTCCGGTATTCCTCTTCGTCCGCAGGGAGGAATCTGATTCCTTTTCCGTACGGACGCGAGATCGGGAAACGCCCTAGCGTCTCCTTGATCTCCTTCAGGTGTCGTGGCCAATCCGGGAGGTGGTCCACAGTTATGGGCCGCGGGCGTTTCGCTCTCGGCTGTGACTGGACCGGTGGTGAGTTTGTGCTCGGCGCTGTGTTCGGAGCTACCGCGTCGGGGGCCACGACGTCGTCGGAGTCGCTCTCTACCTCTTGTGCAGTGTCCATGGGGGACAACTGCAGGCGAAGGAGGCTCTGGGACTGTGTCTTCTCCGGCGGCGAAGTAAGCCTGCGTTTGCCTCCGAGCGGCGGTAGCGCGGCACTTGTAGAGGCGGCAGGGGTCTGCACTAGAGGCGGTGATGGTGCAGTGGCAGGTCCGGGTGTGCGGCTAGTCGGGCTGGCGTCTGGTGATGGCGTCAGGCTGGCCTGTGGGGGCTTAGGCCCTCTGGGTCGGATCGTGGGAGGCTGCGGCTTATGCAGCACGGTCGCTTTCGGTGGCGTTCGCGGCGCGGGTTTAGCCAGCGTGGCTACGCGGGGCAGCGGGCCGGTCGAGGGCGCTTTGCGGAGCGCGGTCTTGCCCGCTCCGGGGGCGGGCGGCGATCGCGACGCGGATGACGGGGCAGCTTTCGGGCGCTGCGCTGCGGGCGCGCGCTGCGGCAAAGGCGCCGGGGCCTTGCTAGGGCTGGGCGCGGCGGCGGCGTAATTGTATGCGGCGCGGGTGCCGGCGGTCTGTACGGTCGGCGGTGCGGCTGGGTGTCCCGCTTTGCTGGCAGGGCGGGTGCCGGAGGCGGTGGTGACGCCGCCTTCAACGGCGATTGGCTGTACGCCGGTCGAGATGGTGGCGCGGTTGTCCGCGGGCATTGCGGCTGGCGCGGTGGAAATGCGGGCACCGGCAGCGGATGTGGAAGCGGCGGAGATTCTTTCAGCGGCTGGGACGAGCTGGCCCAGTATCGCTTTAATAACGTCCGCTGGCTTGGGTGGGAACGGCGCTTCCCCAGCTCCCTCACTGGTAGGCGTTCCCGGAATGCTCGGGCTGGCGGATGGTGAAGAGCGCAAGGCCGCCGCGGATGCGCGCAGAGCGCTGCGGAAAGCGTTTTGTACTCGCGGGTCGCGGGCAGCTCTTGACGCTTCTTCTAGTCCGCGTGTGCGGCGGAAGGTTCTCGGCCGAGTGGGGGCACGGGCCGTAGGATCTCTAGAGGGCGGCGGCATGATGGTTGGTGTTTGAAATCGGGGGTGAAACTCTCCCGAGTTTTCTCACTCTACCCCCACCTTTGATTGCTCAAAGGCGGGGGGAGGAGGTTATTCTTGGGCTGCCGATGATGTCGGCAGGTGTGTCAGCATGGGTGTTGTGCTGTGCAGTTTAGCGCGACCGCAGCGGCGCAGTCCGCCCTTTCCCGTTTCGCCAAGGCTTCGCCCGGTGAGACCCGCTGGTGGGAGGCCAGGCTTAGCGACGGCTAGACGGGTTGGGGTCGGTAAAAAAAAAGTAAAAGTAAAAGTAGTTTATTCTTCAAATTAGGCATATTACATGCACCTATGAACGTCAATAAACTACCACCGGTTCGGAAAAATAAACCTCTGCCACGAGAAGAACCGGCGTAAGAAACTCGGCGAGGTGTCATTTTTTCAAAACAATATACATTGTATAGTTAAATATAAAATTACAGTCTCAGTTACTACAAAAATAACAAGCTACAGTAGAAAACCTATTTTCGCGATAGATTAGCCGTGCAGGACACTATCACTGCCAAACATCCCTGTCCATGATGTAATCGTTTACCTTATAATATGCTTTTGAAATAAGTGTTTGTTTTACTACAGATTTGAATTTAGAATTGCTAAGTTCAGTAATGTGTTTTGGAATTTTATTGTAGAATTTAATACAATTTCCCAAGAACGACTTTTTCGCCTTTACTAGTCTATAGAAGGTTATTTTCAGTTTCCCAGTGTTTCTGGTGGCTATTGGTTTATCAGCGTTCGTTGGGAAATTGCACAAATTCTTCCTAACATACATTATTATTTCAAATACGTATAGGGACGGCAGGGTTAGAATATCTATTTCTTTGAAAAGTAGGTAGCGCGGAGAGAAAATAGATTGGCGATCCGGGCGCGAGCGTGACGTTAGTGAATATTACCTAGGTAGCGTAGAGCATACTTTCGGCATAGACAACTGGAACTGCGGCTAATCCCCGAGAGGTGAGGCAGTACTGCACTCGTATCGGTTGACACTGACAGCTGACAGTTTTCTCATATCGTACCGCCTCCGCATCGACAAATCAGTAAGTAGCCTATAAGATAAGTTATTTACAACCAGGATAATTTACAAAGCGTCGTAGAATGGGACGGGCAGGTAAGTTTAACATAATAACTCAACTGCCACCGGTAACCACTTTGGCAGTCATCAAGTCATGACAGGCAAGACGACGTCGCGTCCGGGCAATCACCGTCGCAATCACGCGCCGGTGCCATTTCCGGCCAGTAATCGACTTCCGGCGCCGGACCGGACCGGATTAATCAAGCATTTGTGCGCGAGCGCGAACCCGCGGATGTCACTGGCGCAGAATTTGGTCTACAGACGGTCCAGTGTTCACTTCGGTTGTTTTTTATGTTTTTTTTAATGTGTGTTAGTTACCTTTGAACTCCTTTTAAGCATCTGCTTCGAAGTTGGTCCAGTCTCGTTACCAGAATCCTCGTTACGAGGAATTGAGGAAACTCCTCAAAGTATTTTCAAGGTTACAAACCAAGCATTTGTATCAGAAAGTAACATTTGGTGAACTGGAACTAATGAAGAAGCCCAGCGAGGGTCATTCAAAATTTCAAGTTCTTAATGGCATGGCTGGCGCTAAGATATTTCGATCAAGATAATGAAGCGACTACGACAAAGTCAATATGATCCTAGTACTACATGGCCAGACTCATATCGAATCAACCTCTTCAGCATACGTGGATCTGCCAAACAAGTTTGAAACAATTAACTGAATTAAATGCGATTTAGGGGATATATAAACTGCATGCCCTGTTAGCAGCTGCAGATGCAATAAAACACGGCTATATTACTTCGCCGGCGCAAATCTATTCCTTTTAAACGGTACGTTTTCGAGGCGCGCACAAATCTTGGTTAGGAGCGCTAGGTTTTATTCCCCCCCCCCCCCCCCCCCCCCCTGGAAAGGCCTAGAAATGTATCTAAATCCGAAAATCTGCGCATTAAATATGCGCTAGTATCGTTGATAAGAAAAGTGTATGTGTGTTTTAAATATTTTGAATGTCTGATAAACATTAATTATTAAGTACTAGCTTTTGAAAAGCGTTATATTATAGAAATAATTGCTATTAAATTGTTGTAGGCGCAGGTTTAAATATCGCTTGCCCATACAAACTTCTACTCCCCCTTTTCACCCCCCAAGGAATGATTTCCGAAATAAAACTATCTTATGTCCTTTCCCGGGACTTAAACTATCTCCATACCAAATTTCATCTAAATCGATTTGGCGGTTTAAGCGTGAAGAGGTAACATACAGACAGAGTTACTTTCGCATTTCAAATAGAAGAATGGATTTTAATGACAAACTATAATGACATTTTTTTTTTGATGACGGATATTTTTGTCACTATGGGAACATAAGTACAGTGATACGTATATTTATGTCTTTGAAAGGCGTAAGTATCTCAGTCAGTGCGTCAAATGACCGTTGAGGATTGCACGTATGGAGATAATTAAGAGGGCGCAGTACGCTCGGTCTGGCTCGGTTCTCCATACAAACGTATTTACCCTCTCATTTTAAAACGCCATGCTAGAATAACATGAAAATTTGTATACACAATGGGATCCGGCATATCTAGGTCGGAAATTGGTTTCTGTTGCTAGAAATTGTAAAAGAAAAAAAATATAGCGGGTTTTTGAGTTTTTTACGGCTTGTATGAAAACCTTAATAATCGCTGTATTTTTACTCCATTATAATTTCAAGCAACAGAAACTATGGTCCGACCTAGATATGCCGGATCCCATTGTGTATACAAAGTTTCATGTTATTCTATAGCCTGGCGTTTTAAAATGAGGGCATAAATACGTTTGTATGGAGAACCGAGCGTACTGCGCACTCTTAACTGCTTCACACACACAACAAGTAGCTATAGTTTAGAAAGTAATAGCAAAGATAGATATAAGTCGTAAATTAATTTGCCCGATTTTTTTTTTTAATATCTACTTCAGAAGGATACTCGTATACTCCTATTTTATATTCTATTTATTTATTTATTTAAACTTTATTGCACATATTAATACAAAAGGCGGACTTAATGCCGTGAGGCATTCATTCTATCATATTTTATAAACATATAACAAGCTATATAATTAAGGACTTTTTAGCAGTCTCATTTTATCAGGAGCTTGAGCAACCTAAAATGTTCAGATGTAATTTGAAAAATGATACAACATAGATCAAATTTCTTACAAAACCGTTCTCACTCTGAAACGTTGAACTGAGAGAGACAGCGAGCTTCAATTTCAGGCGCAACTTGTTAATATTTTATAACTAGAAACGACACGGGAAATAAATTGCAGCGTATAACTTTTACTCGCGACTGTACGCGTAAATTCAAATAAATGAGCAAGGCGGTTAGTTACGAGGTATTTATTCTTATAAATCGGACTTTACGCGGGGGCCGTAAAGAAGAGTTTTCTGCGGCCTCTTTGCGTACAGGTAAAGTGGGGACGTGTGGCCTCGATTCCATATTTAAAATGACACGATAACATGGCTGTTGATATCACTTTGCGCTAAAGAGGCGGTGACGGTGACAGTCCGTCTATCACTAACCGACAAACCATTCTGTCCACCTGGTTGGACAGTTGGTATTTTTTTTCTTAACCAACCATCTGATTCGTTGGTTGGTCTATTTTTTTCTTGACTCACTACCTAGTTAGAAATTAAGTTAGTCGACGGAGCCCCGCGTACGGGGCTCCTATTTCTGGGCGGTTTGCCCTTCGGGCATCTTAAGCTACCTTTGGATACAGAGGATTTTTTTTTATGACATAGGTGGCAAACGAGCAGACGAATCGCCTGATGGTAAGCGATTAGCGCCGCCCATGGACACTCGCAACACCAGAGGGGTTGTAAGTGCGTTGCCGACCTTTAAGTTGGGAGTACGCTCCATTGGGGGGTATGTGGGATTCAACCTATCCGAGGAAGGGAATGCCCACTAAAACCTCTGCAGCAATATCCCGCTCTGCCTTGTAGGGGGTACCAGGGGATCGCTAGTATTCTACCACGATGCCCCCCGGCTGCTAGAATCACTGCCCTGGTCGCCTTTGGAGGGAAGGATTGGTAACGCTCCAACCCCTCCCCCAGACGTGTAGGGCCTAGTCTACACGTCTGGGGTATCTTAAGCTACCTAGGCTAACTTTTTGGTTCGATATATGTCACGTAATTGCAATGTCACAAGCTATCATTAAAACATGTCGAATAAGATCCCAGTTTGACGCGAGTTACCGCTTTTTTAAGACCAAGAAGGCGACGGTTATCGTATGCTCAGTAACATTACCAGTTGTAAAAAACTATGTTTCAGCTTCAGAGCATCCAGTTAAGTTCCGTTTGACGAAGTCAAACTCGCTTCTCTTTAGTACCTATGTTTCGAGCGGCTGCTCAGACCTTTGATGTCCGATGTCAGGAAGTCTCCTTAAGTACATATAGAACATCCAAGACTGAGGAACAAATATTCGTCTCATACACAAATAATGTCCTGACCGGGGATTCAAACCCGGGGCCTCCCGCAGGGTCACTACCGACTAAGCCAAAGTGGTCGTCGACTTTATTAGACTAGTTGGTAGGGGCTAGTGATCCTGCTTACGAAGCTGGTGGTCTCGTGTTCGAATCTCGGTAAGGGCATTTATTTGCGTGATGAACACGGGTATTTGTTTCTGAGTCTTGGATGTCTTCTATGTATTTAAGTATTTATTTATCTATATAAGTATATATAGGGTTATTTTATTGAATTCCGTTAGTTGCGACATTTCTGAGATGACATAGTAATCTTCTCTACGACAATAGTATCCTAATTCGTACCATTTCGAAGATAATCAAGAATTCATTTTCGTTAATTAACACCCCTAGTATAATATAAAAGATCCTTAATAATTTAACAATGTTGGCGTCACCTGCGTCAGTAGCCGTCACGGCTAAAAGTATGTTTTAATTCAATAAATAAAAATAATCATATTTGGGAACAATCTTACAGAAATAGCCCCAACTAAGCAAAGCTTAGGACCCGGGTATGTCCTAAAACTACGACCAAGACCACCGGGGGATGGGCAGCAGCATCCCTGGAGTGCGGTGGAGATACTGCGATCGCCAACCCGCATGCCAAGCGAGGCGATTATGGCATATTTATACCCCCCGTGAATTTGGGGGAGGCCTATGTCCAGCAGTGGACGTCCTTAGGCTGATATGGTGGTGGTGGTGGTGGAAGCAAAGCTTGTACTGTGGGTAAAATTCTGGCTTGTAAATACATAGGGAATATTACGTAGGAACAACTAGTAATTGTCAGAAATAGATGTCCTTATAGGGTGCCAGTGATGACCTATGGCACTGAAACGTGGTCGCTTAATATGGGCCTCATAAGAAGGCTCAAAGTCACCCAAAGAGCAATGGAGAGGGCTATGCTGGGAGTTACTCTGCGTGATCGCATTAGGAATGAGGCCATCCGCAGCAGAACCAAACTGACCGATATAGCCCTCCGAATCGCTAAACTTAAGTGGCAGTGGGCGGGGCACATAGCACGTAGAACCGATGGCCAATGGGGCGGAAAGGTTCTCGAGTGGCGACCACGTACCGGAAGGCGTAGCGTGGGCAGGCCTCCCACACGGTGGCCTGGTGAAGGTCGCGGGTGTCCGCTGGATGCGGGTGGCGCAGGACCGGTAATTGTTGAAGTCTTTGGGGGAGGCTCATGTCCAGCAGTGGACGTCTTTCGGCTGACATGATGATGATGATAATACATTTTTATAATTATCATTATTTATTTTTTCACGATCCTATTGTGAATTTTACTACAACATAGTTTTTTATTTTTAAATGTCTACAACAATACAATATTTATTTTAAAGAATAATAATAGCATCAATAAATTGCTCTAAATAATGATGTTATAACTGACGATTCGAAAGTGCTTGTTGCTAGGCCTATTTGAATAAAGAATATTTTGACTTTGACTTTGATCGTCGTCTAGTACCCATAGTACAAGCTGTGCTTAGATTGAGACTCATTCAATTCAACAATTCAACATTTATTCATGAACAATGCAATGATTGTTTGAAATTTGTACATACACTTAATATAATTTTTTTTTATTGGTAATGGGATTACGTTTGACCTTAGTCTAACCTGATGGAAAGTTAAGACAAAGTCTAAGATGGAACACGCTCACCCAGAAGATGCCTATTCACTCTTACCTTGAACACATCGAGGTCATATGCTTCTGGAAATACAGACGCCGGAAGAGAATTCCAGACTGAAGCAGTGCGAATCAGAAATGATTTGTTAAACCGCGAGGTGCGGCATGGAGGGAATTCGACTACATGTGGGTGAAATCCCATACGGCGCCTAGTACTCCGATAAAGAAAAGTCGAAGGGGGGGGTAAGGTCATGGAGCTCAGCAGCACACTCTCCAAAATACAACCTATAGAAAATTGCCAGACAGGCGACCCTCCGCCGATGCTCCAAACTTTGGAGTTTGGTTCCAACGAGCGCAACGTCACCTATCAGTCTCCTGGCTCTCCGGTCCACCGAGTCCAAAGCACCCAGCTGATATTTGGCTGCACCATCTCAAAGATGACAACAGCACTCCATATAATATAAATAAATACTACTACTTTACTAAAAACTAGTTTTTTTAATCTTGTGCAAATATTTCTTCAATACTGTAGAAGCACCCCCTCAACAAGTATGCTTTCAATAGGTTACTGAAGATGAGACCGTTTGTAATCATTTTGAAGTTAGTGGGAAGCTTATTAAATATATTTACTGCCTGGTTCCTAGTGCAATGCTGCTCTATTTTGTGCTTAGGCAGAAATTATGCGTCAAGTTTTTGGTGCGCGAAAGTAAGCGCAACTTTTCGTTCGCAACTAAGTTCCTCACTCGTCTCATATTTTGACAAATTTTTCACAAACACAGTGAGTAAGACGAGTACATATTGGCTATGTGCGAAGTAGGTGATGGGGGTAAGCTAGGCGTTCGTAGCGCACACCATGGCAGAAATGTGTACTTACCGGGGACCACTGTCAAATTTACTTACACGTTTTCTATTGGTTTCTTAACGGTTTCCTACGATTCGTTTCGTTTGTATGTATTTATTTATTCTCTTATTTACTTATTTCAATAAAATTTCCAATACGGGGTCTTTCTCGTTTACTAAAGTAAATAAAATATTCATGTGTCATTATTTGACGTCTCTGAGTTTTGACATTGTCTCGGGACCTTTGATGTTTGACGTTTCAGACGTGCACATAGCCAATAAGCTAGGGACTATCAGAATGCTCAAAGTTTTAAAGTGTTCTCTACAGGACGCTCTCTGAGGAAGACGCAAAAAGGATCGTATCGTTCTTTTCTGTGCAACCAGTGCTTTGTTTATATTATACATGTAGCTATTTCCCCAGAACATAATGCTGTACCGCAACTTTGATTCAACGAGTGCGTAGTAAACTGTCCTGAGTTGTTCGACTGTCAACTGTGACTAGGTTGATTTGTGTCAGATTGTCCACAAATAGTTATTGTTAGTGTGACGCGCATGGCGCATAAAACATTAAACTCAAATTGGAAAACGATAAGTACATCTCCGATTGCCCCTACGTATCGGCCCTTTCACGGACCGATGATACGGGCCTTCTAAGGGCCGAGGTCCCAGAGGACCCCTCACTCCTTATAGAGGGCGGCCGCCAAGCTTCCTATTGTAATATTTTTTCGACCTCACATTCAAATAATTGGATGCCCGAGTATTTGAATTGAAATCTATTCTTGACGTCGTTTTATCGAGGCATTCGCTAACAACAAATTTAATTATCAATGCGTCCTCATGGCTTTTTCGTCAACGCTTCAATGTCAAATATCAATACGTTATTATTGTTTTTTATTTGTGGTAGTTTATTGACGTTCATAGGTACATGTAATATGCCTAATTTGAAGAATAAACTACCTTTATTTTTACTTTTTATTTTTCTCTTCTTGGCTTATATATTCATTTCTTTACAATCCTTATAAATTTAGTTTAAAGTGTAACTTTAAACTGATGAGAGATCTGATGACGATGATGAGATGAGAGCTCTCAAACCAAGACGATTCCAATACGACAAAAATGCAGAATTGTGCCCCAATAGTGAAATATTGTATTTGTTCATTTGTGTGAAATTGAGGCCATTCAGATATCAATCCAGATATTTGATGTTGTTTGAGTAAGTTATATGATATAATCATAATAAAGCGCTTTATTCTGGTATTAGAGATACCTAACATACGCATTGGCAACAAATCTTATTAAATACCAACTATCAGTGTTTGATCCCTTTAAAGGAACTACGTGAAGCAGGAAAACAATGGATAATAAAACTAAAGCGAAAAGTAAAATCAATCACAAGTCGGAAAAATATCAATGAATTAGCTACCCACTTTTTACTCCAGAAAACGAACTACCAAAAAACTACGCTTCTATTTCGCACGCAGACAACATACCTAGATACCAAACACGCATAAGTTTGTCGTTGAAATAATATTTACCAAGCCCTCGAGACGAAAAAATGTCGAGTATCCTACCCAGCGATAGTACAAACTAAGTTCAGTGTAACCTCCAAGTATTCCAATAAGATTCTTAAAAAAAAAGAAGGATACTTAACCCTGTATTCAGAGCTTCAATTTTCGAAGATATAAGTAGAGCTCCTATTAGACCAGTTTACGGCTACGGAAAGTTATTACAGGTGCAAGGGTCAGATTATAATGGGGCCATATGACCAGACAAGTTGAGACAGGTTTGAGAAAACGGCCGCGTGTCTGGCGACCCCGATAGCATGAAACCCCGGGGCGGGCAATCATTCACAACATAATATCCACTTCTCACAGTGAACTAGTATAAGTTTGAACTTCGATCATTTATTTAAGGAAATACAACGAACTAATAAATAAACAGTACAAATAAGCTTAAAATAATACTTAAAAATAAACTTAATATTAAAGAACTAAAAAAAAGTGTAACCTATGTCGCCTAAATCACCGCTGCTGGGTATCGTTCCCAGAAGGCTGGCTGCGTTACCTCGTTGCACCGCAATGCCTATTCGTTGGCCGAGGAACGAGCCAGCCCTCAGGTCACCAGTGGTGTTGATCAATTTTTCAACTTCGATCACGCATTGATATTTTGAATCTCAGGGTCAAGTGATAGGGGTGAGTGGCTAGACGAGTTAAGGCAGTTGTGATTCGCAAAGGGCCGAAACCGACTCGGGTCATGATAGGCATCCATTTCAGCGAGTTTTCTCAGGAATTTATTACGTCGTAGACCGTATTGACCGCGCGGGAGCCGATCGTACTCTTGGGATGTATTCCACTAAGCAAATTTTATTGGAACGGTTTTGAATTGGTTAGGTGCGATCTTTCTGACTTATGTTAGCTCGCTTGGAAGTGCAATGTAATTCCGAATAAATGGAAGAGATCCTCTAAAGGGAGAGAAGTTCGCCTTTGTACTTATATTTTATTTTTTGTAAGTTCTCTACTTATTCGGCCTTTTATATTCGCGGAATAAAAAGGTTCGTTACTTTTCGACCTTAGCGACATTAAAATAAAGTTAAAAAACGCTTTTTTATTTCGCGACTGTACGATACCGATCGAAGACTTTTTTAGTCCTTGTACGAAACTAGGGTCAGTGATACTTACTGTAGTTAATTAATAATGCTTTATCGAGTAGGTTGTACGCTGTTTAATTTTCTCATTTTAATTAGAATGTCTAGGAGCATTCGTGGCCCAGCGGCGCCCGCGTACCGCATGCGGTATGCGAGGTTAAGCAATGTCGGCCGAGGTCAGTCCTTGGATGGGTGACCGCTTTGAGTGGTTACTAACTGAGCGCTCCCGTGCTTTGGAAGGCACGTTAAGCCGTTGATCCCGGTTGCTGTCTATGATAGCAGTCGTTAAGCCAAGTTAGAGGCCTCCGGGCGGCTTGAGAACTTCTAACAGTCAAGTTGCCCACTCACTTGACAAGCCTTATCCCAATAAGGTCTAGTTTTCCCCTCGGGTTGGAAGGTCAGATGGCAGTCGCTTCCGTAAAAACTAGTGCCTACGCCAATTCTTGGGATTAGGTAGCGGACTTCAGGCATCCTTCAGGATGCAATTGTACTGGAAATAACGCTAGGAGGATGATGAATCAGAATGTCTAACCTATAATTTGTCTACGGAGCAAATAGCCTTCCGTAGGTGAAGCTTCGGCCCCAGTTGGACTGCTTCAAATATGAGCGAGATTGTACGATATGTATCAAGACCACCGGGGAATGGGCAGCAGCATCCCTGGAGTGCGGTGGAGATACTGCAATCGCGAAGCGATTATGGCATTTACCCCCATGAAATTGGGAGAGGCCTATGTCCAGCAGTGGACGTCCTTCGGCTGATATGGTGGTGGCGGTGGATTGTACGTATATTGTCACTTGTCCTGAGAACCTTGATAATATTTCCAAACACGACACCATAGTAGCAAACGATGCAGCATTACTGCCTCGAACAATAAATCTTTGTACATCTTAATTACAAGAAAATGTTTTATGCTTGAAATGCGAGCGAATTTAGAACACGAAGTTTTTCAGACATTTATTAATGACAGAGCCTAGCGGAGGAAAGAACAGTGTTTCTAGCATGCTCCTAGTATTGTTTCTCGCTACATATAATCATCATCATCATCATATCAGCCGAAGGACGTCCGCTGCTGGACATAGGCCTCCCCCAAAGAGTGCCACAATGACCTATTCGCGTCACCCGCATCCAGTGGACTCCTGCGACCTTTACCAGGTCATCAGTCCACCTTGTGGGGGGCCTACCCACGCTGCGTCTTACAATACGTGGTCGCCACTCGAGAACCTTTTCGCCCCAACGGCCATCGGTTCTCGCTACATGTATACATTAAATTACGTCTGAAAAGAAATAGGCAGATCGCATGAATTTTTAAACAAATGTACAGATGTTGATGGCATGCCACAAGCACTTGAGATATTGTATGTGGTTAAAGAATTAGCTAGTTTACATTTTTTTTGCCATTTTTTTTTCATATCCTTCTTCACAAATTGCATAAACTTCTTGCTTGCACATAACTTGTAATTTAGTCGTGACCTACATAAAAAATTGAATCCTGTTACATAATCTTCTTCTAAGTATTTCCTTCTCACTTCCCGTTAGCCAGGGTTGGCTTTCACCTACAACATACTTCAATCCCATTCATTCCTATAGTCGATTCTAACGACGCCCCCGGGCATAAAGGGAGTGGGATTCTAACCTAACACCAATGGGGCGCACTGTATTACAAGTATGCATATTCTGACCTATGGAGTTGCAAGATTTCAGAGGTGCTGCACGCTTGTTTGGTACCATCGTAAAAAGCAAATAATTTATACCTACCAAAAAAAAAAAACCGGCTCCTATTTTGTACTTCGCCATGACACACACATGAGATTTTTACATATCCTTCCCTCTTCAACACATGTACTGCTTTCTGGTAACAAATGAGGTGGTTACTACAGATCCAACCCAAGTCACTTTATATGGGCCGATGATATTTATATACTTATATATTGAGGGGTTAATCTTACACAAATCGACCTAGTCCCAAACTAAGTAAAGCTTGTACTATGGGTACTAGACGACGATATGTGAAGAGTTTCATATGACAACTGTGGCCATCATAACCAGTTCCGCTTCACCAAATTTGTGGTTTCCCAGAGCCACGTTAACTACAGAAAATACCGAAATTCCTCCTAGATCCCATCACCAGACCTTCACCAAATTTATATGGGACCAATTTGGGGGTACCTGCTTTGAAACAAAATAAACATTATCAAAATCGGCCAACGAGGTCAAGAGTTATCGGGGAACACATAAAAAAATATAAACATGCAGACGAACTGAGAACCTCCTTCCTTATATTGAAGTCGGTTAAAAAAACCTCTGGACACTGTGAGAGCGTGCTGGGTGCGCGGCAGGCGGCGGGTCGCGGCTTATTTGATTACAAATTTAATTGTTTGTGAACGCGATAGTCGCGCGGGATGACTCAATGCCAAAGTTGTGCCAAGCCACATTCAAGTATTCATTGGAAGATAGGGATGGCATTGCGTTAATAATTGTACTTCTGTGTTACAGTCGCGCTTTCTTTTCTAATTCAGTCATCTTATCTTATCTTATGTAGATGAGGGCCCTTGCGGATGCACTTCGACCCAATGGGGATCTTTTGTGCAATTGCCCCCTCCTTTATACGTACTCCAAGCTATTTGCTCCGATTCAGTCACAATAGAATACGGTTAGCAAATGACACTCTCATATACGTAGCCTATAATATACGTCCCACTGCTCGTCACAGTCCACACGCTGATCCAGTGCGGGTTGGGGACTTCAAATACCTTTAAATTTCTTCGCAGATGTATGCAGGTTTCCTCGCGGCGTTTTCCTTCACCGAAAAGCCAACGGTAAATCTCCCACGACCTTGACAGACGCGTGCTTGAACCACTAGGCCACTGTAGCTTCTATTGAGTATGTAGTAATAGTATAACTACATACTTACGTAAACACTGTACTGTTCTTGGTGTTGGGATGGTCTCTCGGGCTCCCGGAGAATTTTTCTTTGCTGATGGCAAAAGACCTGAGATTGGATTCAAGATTCAAATGGAATTTTTCCTAGCGCAGGATCCGCTAGGAACTAGGCTGGTTAAGAATGCGATTGTCATCTGACAAGTGGTTTAGGCTACAATGCTACGTACCCTACTGTTTCTACTTTTTTTCATACCCTACTTAGGTGTCCCGCTGCTGGGCAAAGGCTTCCACTTTTTTCCTCCACTCAGCCCTATTGCTTGCATGCTTCCACCAATCAGAGCAGAATGCGTCCAAGTCGTCCCGCCATCTCCTTTTTGGTCTGCCTCTGCTCCAGTAGCCGTCTCGAGGGGTCCACTCCGTACTTATTTTGGCGTATCTTTCCGGATGCATACAGCAGACATGTCCAGCCCAGTTCCACTACAGTTTAGTGGTCTAGGTACCAACTGTCCCTACTATTTGTTCTAAAAAATATGAATAATCATCGGGTTAAAAACGCGGCGACGCGGCACGGATGCATTTGCATCACAATTGGAAGTGATTGCGGCCCGATACCGGGCACCGCACGCCTGTTCTGCCGCGATTGTTTGCTGCTTTATTCTAAATATGAACGCAAAGTAACGTGATTATGTGAACACAACTTTATGTGCCCGCGTATTATGAAGAACCAAAGAAAGCCGTGGGAGTTAGTGCAATAATCTTTATTCATCCCGAAAGATTCTTTATACTGGAGGTCATCATCACTGTCATCATCGAATTTGAGAGCTCGTTGTCGGTGCAGTAATTTCCAGCTTATTCTGCATTCAGCTTTGTCCTTCACTTCTCTGTATGATGAAGCATTTATACTGGAGGTTGTATAGTTTATGAAATCGGACGAGTAGGTTCCACAAATTATCCCCTGCACACAAACTTAATAAGTATCTTTATAATCATCATCATATCAGCCGATGGACGTCCACTGCTGGACAAATGCCCCCCCCCCCCCCCCCAAAGAGTGCCACGATGACCGATCCTGCGCCACATCCTCCATCCTTTTTATAATATTAGCAGTATAATATGTTTATTCGACAGGCACGTTTTATAAACTTGTAATAACACAACAATAAACTATTCAAATCGTATGCTTCCCCATCCCCATATTATTATTATTCACCTTATTAATTTTTTCGTCTTACGTTAGATTTTTTACACTAAATTTATACAAGTACAATATAAAAATATACATACAAAATATAAAAGCATTATAAAAAACCTAACCTAGGGTGCCGCCGGCAGCGAGGCTAGCCTAAGCTACCGGTGGTTAGGGCGACAGAGAGAGGAACCTCCGGACTATCCGCGCCGTGTCCAGGAGTACCGCCTTCTGTATTTGACCCTTGACCCAGCCATCTAACGAGAGTCTCTTGAGATGTTGGTCGAGACTTTTCGCTATAAGCCCGTTCACAGAGACGACTATCGGGACAATAATCGTTGAATCAACATCCCACATGGCGGTTACCTCATGTGCCAAGTCTAGGTACTTGCTGACTTTGTCCTTCTCAGCTTTCACGAGGTTCTCGTCATGGGGGATGGTGATGTCAACGAGCACTGCCTGGCGCTTCAATCGATCTGTCAGCACGATATCAGGCTTGTTGGCTACAATAGTCCTGTCCGTGATGACAGATCGATCCCAATAGAGCGTTGGACGACCATTTTCGAGAACTGGCGCAGGTGTGTGCACTTCGAAGTCTACAAGACCGTATAAAAGAGCAAGCTGCTGGTGAATAATCCTGGCCACCAAGTTATGTCTGTGCAAGTACTCGCCGTTAGCAAGATTATTATTATTATATTATTATTATTATTATTATATTATTATCTGCCTATTCCTTTTGCGATTACAGGCATGTGCTTATTATATTATTACGATTGATAGACCCTAACATAATATTAACTACTCCTGCGAACACCCCATAAAAGAAAGATACCTGATACCTGCCTACGGCAGCATATCGTGCCACCAGACTATGTTCATCACATCACCGTCACAAGAATCTGGAAGTTCATGGACTGAACGGGTCTTAGTGGTGAACTATAAAGGGCTGTTTTCAATAGATCACTCGCTGATCAAAGCGGCATACAAAATACCACAATAAGGCAATAGAAATAATAGGAATTAACGTCCTCGGTAACGTCAGCAGCAGTTGCCACCTTCGTACCAACCTTATCCGGAACAGTACATCAGTGTTTCTTACCCTTTCAGTAAACATTCATGCAGATGCGCTTAAGAGGGCGCAGTACGTTTGGTTCTTCATACAAACGTATTTATGCTCTCATTTTAAAACACCATGCTAGAATAACATGAAACTTTGTATACACAATGGGTTCCAGCTTGTCTAGGGCGGAAATTAGTTTCCGTTGCTTGGAATTATAATGGCGAAAAAATACAGCGATTATTAAGGTTTTCATACAAGCCGTAAAAAACTCAAAAAACCGCTGTATTTTTTTTCTTTTTCAATTTCTAGCAACAGAAACTAATTTTTGACCTAGGTATGCCGGATCCCATTGTGTATACAAAGTTTCATGTTATTCTAGCATGGCGTTTTAAAATAACAGCCTAAATACGTTTTGTATGGAGAACCGATCCACACCGATCGTACTGCGCCCTCTTAAGTTCCGACGAGTTACTAACTCCGTTAAATAGTTGCGGATACGTTTATGAACGTGTGCTGTGCCCTAGTTATGCAATTTTGTTAGCTTTAACTTTTGCGCTGGCGTAAAATTATATTACTAGCTGGTCCGACGACTCAGTCTATTGGACTTAACGTATTTAGCTGGGTCTGGTTTCGTTTTTACTTTAATCTCTTACATGAGTGACACTTGACATGTGAGAATGAGGGGACCTTCATACAGATCGGTGACATAGGTTGTACCCAGGTGGAAATCGTGTGGGTGTCAGTCACCCAGTATGGTGTGCTTCTGACCCCGCCGATGGGGCTTTGCCTCAATGGTGGCGGGGACCCTAGATGAGGCCTGTGAGCTACGCCTCTGAAATCGATGTCAATGCAACTTTATTGTACGATAGTCATCAAACAGCTTGAGTTGGCCGAGTTGGTCACTATTCATTTGTAAGGTTTCAAGTAAGGTGAGCGCCGTTGGATGAGAATTGTTTAAGTCGAATAAAGTTTCCGTCTGATTTGTAGCGAAACTTGTTCTTCAGAGGAAACAATATTATTCTTGGTTATTTCCAAATAAATCTCAACTCGAAATAACCAAGAATATAGCAGATTTCGTTATCCCTGAATATTGTAATTTTTAAATTGACTTATACTGGGTATACTTTAAAATGAATAACTAAACTCATTCAAATGATTGCCAAGTCAAACAGTACCGTTGTAGATCGACAGGTTAACTTGATGCACCGACTTTAGTGTCGTTTGTTTGGCTATTTCTAGTGACACAAAATGCCTTTTGAAATTATTAAATTTTCTGCAATATTTATTTGAACAGATTTTCTCAGCCTAACGGAAGCCAATAGCTAAGACTGGCTTATCGATGAGATAACTAAGACGACCTGACCTGTTTGGTGACTCTGCCTGCCTCAGAAGCTAGAGGTCGCGGGTTTGAATCCCGGCCAGGGCTTTATTTGTTAATTTAGCACAGATATTTGTTCTTGGGTCTTGGATGTTTTCTATGTATTTAAGTATGTATTTTTCTATATAAGTATGTTTATCGTCGTCTAGTACCCATAGCATAAGCTTAGCTTAGTTTGGGACTAGGTCGATTTGTGTAAGATTGTCCCCAATATTTATTTATTTATTTTATTTATAACTAACAACAAACAAAGAACCCGACTAATGTTCTAATTTTACTGCAATAATACAGTATTTTTACTTAGTTGTTTTATTATAGTCCGGTAAAACGTGCAATAAGTTTAAATTTAGAATGACGAATTAACCGCCGTATGCCTCAGAGAAATCAGTTCGCGTGGGCCACGTGAATATTTCACCCGGGAGGCACTTCAGGTGCAAAGGTTACGCGCCACCTCGCCTGACGGCCGCGTGCTCGGATCCTTTCAAGCCTTTTTCATTCACAGCTACAGAAGGATTTTTTTTTTACCAAGAAAATGTTGTCATCGCTTAATATTTCCAGTGTTTTCCCGATTGTGCCTAAATATTGCGCCTAATAATTATTGCAGAGGGCGGGAAAAGGAAATTTGCGAACAAGTTGACTTTTATGGACGACTCTCAGCGGGGTCCTACAATAGATACGCGTCCACGAACTGGCCAGGGGTGCTACCGCAAACTTCGAAAATCGAACTTCGTATAGTACCGCCCCTTTCCGTCATCCCACTAATATTATAAATGCGAAAGTTTAGATGTTTGGATGTTTGGATGTTTGTTGCTCAATCACGCAAAAACGGCTGAACAGATCAAAATGATTTTTTGTATACTAACAGTATGTAATCTGGATTCACTTATAGTATACTTTTTGTCCCGATAATCACCCTCAAAGGGATGAAATCGGGGGTGCAAATATGGTCTATGAAACGGGGTGATTTAAATCCTCATAAGCCATTATAAGCTTTAAGTTTCAGCCAATTGGTAGTATAACGGCGTGTCAATAATTTTAACGTAAGCGATAGCAGAATTTGACGTATTGTAAACAAGCTGACTTTTCGATATGTCAAAGCCGAAATATCATAATTCCTTCTGATTGATGACGTTATTTTTGAGCATAACCTTTTAGCAATTAGGTCTATTATTGCGTGTAAATCAAAATAAATTTGCGATACTTTGGATTTGTTTGTTTTCATATGCTTAAATACAAAAACAGCTGCTTCAATGCAGTCTTTGTATCGTCAGTGTACAATTTAATTTTGTCGTGTATTATTGTTTACGTAATTGGTGACCCTTCACACTATAATAACTGTTTGATATAAGAGATCACTTGGGCTGGGCAGCTCAATCGTCAACATTGACGGTTGAAGCACCTTAGATCTATGCACAAATTACAATCTATATACTGAGATAGAGATACCAGTGAAATACTCCACATAGATCGTAGCGCCGTTGTGTATTTAGTAAGAACTAACCGCACAACCGCTGCATCCCAGTCACTTCAATATGCAAGTGCGATAGAGATAGCACCCAGTGACATCTGGTACAAACAAGTTAAACTAAAATTTCCATAGAAAAATTCGTACTTCGAGTTGAAAGGCCCCTGGATTTATGCTTATCCGTATACATATAATACAGCTGTAGAAGGTCGAAAATCTGTACATTGAAGATATTGGCTAAATCAATGGAGCGATTGGAGGGCCCTTAGCATCGAAACAGAACACATTTCAACAGTTTTAATAATTCGTGTGTGTTTGTCTATCGGTTTATATGTCTAGGCATTGTGACTCTCGGCCTTCAGCCTCACGTGCATTGCCGCTCTGCTTCGGGCCTTCGGCCCTCAGCCTTACACTTTACTCTGTGTGAATGATCGGCATCAGGAGCCCGCTCTGTGTGAATGATCTGCCTTTGGACTCGCATGCCTTGCCCCTCTGCATCAGTCCTTCGGCCCTACATAAGGAGCCCGCTCTGTTGGGATTCTCGGCCTTCGGCCTTGCGTGAATTGCCACTCTGCTTCAGGCCTTCGGCCCTACATGCGTGCCACACGGCTCCGAGCCTTCAGCCCTCATCCCACTAATATTATAAATGCGAAAGTTTAGATGTTTGGATGTTTGGATGTTTGGATGTTTGTTGCTCAATCACGCAAAAACGGCTGAACAGATCAAAATGATTTTTTGTATACTAACAGTATGTAATCTGGATTCACTTATAGTATACTTTTTGTCCCGATAATCACCCTCTAAGGGATGAAATCGGGGGTGCAAATATGGTCTATGAAACGGGGTGATTTAAATCCTCATAAGCCATTATAAGCTTTAAGTTTCAGCCAATTGGGAGTATAACGGCGTGTCAATAATTTTAACGTAAGCGATAGCAGAATTTGACGTATTGTAAACAAGCTGACTTTTCGATATGTCAAAGCCGAAATATCATAATTCCTTCTGATTGATGACGTTATTTTTGAGCATAACCTTTTAGCAATTAGGTCTATTATTGCGTGTAAATCAAAATAAATTTGCGATACTTTGGATTTGTTTGTTTTCATATGCTTAAATACAAAAACAGCTGCTTCAATGCAGTCTTTGTATCGTCAGTGTACAATTTAATTTTGTCGTGTATTATTGTTTACGTAATTGGTGACCCTTCACACTATAATAACTGTTTGATATAAGAGATCACTTGGGCTGGGCAGCTCAATCGTCAACATTGACGGTTGAAGCACCTTAGATCTATGCACAAATTACAATCTATATACTGAGATAGAGATACCAGTGAAATACTCCACATAGATCGTAGCGCCGTTGTGTATTTAGTAAGAACTAACCGCACAACCGCTGCATCCCAGTCACTTCAATATGCAAGTGCGATAGAGATAGCACCCAGTGACATCTGGTACAAACAAGTTAAACTAAAATTTCCATAGAAAAATTCGTACTTCGAGTTGAAAGGCCCCTGGATTTATGCTTATCCGTATACATATAATACAGCTGTAGAAGGTCGAAAATCTGTACATTGAAGATATTGGCTAAATCAATGGAGCGATTGGAGGGCCCTTAGCATCGAAACAGAACACATTTCAACAGTTTTAATAATTCGTGTGTGTTTGTCTATCGGTTTATATGTCTAGGCATTGTGACTCTCGGCCTTCAGCCTCACGTGCATTGCCGCTCTGCTTCGGGCCTTCGGCCCTCAGCCTTACACTTTACTCTGTGTGAATGATCGGCATCAGGAGCCCGCTCTGTGTGAATGATCTGCCTTTGGACTCGCATGCCTTGCCCCTCTGCATCAGTCCTTCGGCCCTACATAAGGAGCCCGCTCTGTTGGGATTCTCGGCCTTCGGCCTTGCGTGAATTGCCACTCTGCTTCAGGCCTTCGGCCCTACATGCGTGCCACACGGCTCCGAGCCTTCAGCCCTCATCCCACTAATATTATAAATGCGAAAGTTTAGATGTTTGGATGTTTGGATGTTTGGATGTTTGTTGCTCAATCACGCAAAAACGGCTGAACAGATCAAAATGATTTTTTGTATACTAACAGTATGTAATCTGGATTCACTTATAGTATACTTTTTGTCCCGATAATCACCCTCAAAGGGATGAAATCGGGGGTGCAAATATGGTCTATGAAACGGGGTGATTTAAATCCTCATAAGCCATTATAAGCTTTAAGTTTCAGCCAATTGGGAGTATAACGGCGTGTCAATAATTTTAACGTAAGCGATAGCAGAATTTGACGTATTGTAAACAAGCTGACTTTTCGATATGTCAAAGCCGAAATATCATAATTCCTTCTGATTGATGACGTTATTTTTGAGCATAACCTTTTAGCAATTAGGTCTATTATTGCGTGTAAATCAAAATAAATTTGCGATACTTTGGATTTGTTTGTTTTCATATGCTTAAATACAAAAACAGCTGCTTCAATGCAGTCTTTGTATCGTCAGTGTACAATTTAATTTTGTCGTGTATTATTGTTTACGTAATTGGTGACCCTTCACACTATAATAACTGTTTGATATAAGAGATCACTTGGGCTGGGCAGCTCAATCGTCAACATTGACGGTTGAAGCACCTTAGATCTATGCACAAATTACAATCTATATACTGAGATAGAGATACCAGTGAAATACTCCACATAGATCGTAGCGCCGTTGTGTATTTAGTAAGAACTAACCGCACAACCGCTGCATCCCAGTCACTTCAATATGCAAGTGCGATAGAGATAGCACCCAGTGACATCTGGTACAAACAAGTTAAACTAAAATTTCCATAGAAAAATTCGTACTTCGAGTTGAAAGGCCCCTGGATTTATGCTTATCCGTATACATATAATACAGCTGTAGAAGGTCGAAAATCTGTACATTGAAGATATTGGCTAAATCAATGGAGCGATTGGAGGGCCCTTAGCATCGAAACAGAACACATTTCAACAGTTTTAATAATTCGTGTGTGTTTGTCTATCGGTTTATATGTCTAGGCATTGTGACTCTCGGCCTTCAGCCTCACGTGCATTGCCGCTCTGCTTCGGGCCTTCGGCCCTCAGCCTTACACTTTACTCTGTGTGAATGATCGGCATCAGGAGCCCGCTCTGTGTGAATGATCTGCCTTTGGACTCGCATGCCTTGCCCCTCTGCATCAGTCCTTCGGCCCTACATAAGGAGCCCGCTCTGTTGGGATTCTCGGCCTTCGGCCTTGCGTGAATTGCCACTCTGCTTCAGGCCTTCGGCCCTACATGCGTGCCACACGGCTCCGAGCCTTCAGCCCTCATCCCACTAATATTATAAATGCGAAAGTTTAGATGTTTGGATGTTTGGATGTTTGTTGCTCAATCACGCAAAAACGGCTGAACAAATCAAAATGATTTTTTGTATACTAACAGTATGTAATCTGGATTCACTTATAGTATACTTTTTGTCCCGATAATCACCCTCTAAGGGATGAAATCGGGGGTGCAAATATGGTCTATGAAACGGGGTGATTTAAATCCTCATAAGCCATTATAAGCTTTAAGTTTCAGCCAATTGGGAGTATAACGGCGTGTCAATAATTTTAACGTAAGCGATAGCAGAATTTGACGTATTGTAAACAAGCTGACTTTTCGATATGTCAAAGCCGAAATATCATAATTCCTTCTGATTGATGACGTTATTTTTGAGCATAACCTTTTAGCAATTAGGTCTATTATTGCGTGTAAATCAAAATAAATTTGCGATACTTTGGATTTGTTTGTTTTCATATGCTTAAATACAAAAACAGCTGCTTCAATGCAGTCTTTGTATCGTCAGTGTACAATTTAATTTTGTCGTGTATTATTGTTTACGTAATTGGTGACCCTTCACACTATAATAACTGTTTGATATAAGAGATCACTTGGGCTGGGCAGCTCAATCGTCAACATTGACGGTTGAAGCACCTTAGATCTATGCACATATTACAATCTATATACTGAGATAGAGATACCAGTGAAATACTCCACATAGATCGTAGCGCCGTTGTGTATTTAGTAAGAACTAACCGCACAACCGCTGCATCCCAGTCACTTCAATATGCAAGTGCGATAGAGATAGCACCCAGTGACATCTGGTACAAACAAGTTAAACTAAAATTTCCATAGAAAAATTCGTACTTCGAGTTGAAAGGCCCCTGGATTTATGCTTATCCTATACATATAATACAGCTGTAGAAGGTCGAAAATCTGTACATTGAAGATATTGGCTAAATCAATGGAGCGATTGGAGGGCCCTTAGCATCGAAACAGAACACATTTCAACAGTTTTAATAATTCGTGTGTGTTTGTCTATCGGTTTATATGTCTAGGCATTGTGACTCTCGGCCTTCAGCCTCACGTGCATTGCCGCTCTGCTTCGGGCCTTCGGCCCTCAGCCTTACACTTTACTCTGTGTGAATGATCGGCATCAGGAGCCCGCTCTGTGTGAATGATCTGCCTTTGGACTCGCATGCCTTGCCCCTCTGCATCAGTCCTTCGGCCCTACATAAGGAGCCCGCTCTGTTGGGATTCTCGGCCTTCGGCCTTGCGTGAATTGCCACTCTGCTTCAGGCCTTCGGCCCTACATGCGTGCCACACGGCTCCGAGCCTTCAGCCCTCATTCTTATATAAGGAGCCCGCTCTATTTGAATGCTCGGCCTTCGGCCTCGCATGCATTGCCACTCTGTTTCGGCCCGTTAGTCATCAACTTTACATAAAGAATCCAGTCTGTTGAGAAACTCGGCCTTCGGCCTCGCGCTTCTCGCCTCCCTGCTTCAGGCCTTGGGCCCTCAACCTTACATAAGAAGCCCGTTTTGTGTGAATACTCGGCCTTTCGCCTTGCATGTTTTGCCTCTCTGCTTACGGCCTTCGGCCATCATGCTTACATGAAGAACCCGCTCTGTTGGGACGTTTTACGGAAGAACTGCGTAGCGAGACTTTTATCATTGTACATGCAATATTTTACGGGCCTCATTCGTCTAGAATCGGTACATTTGATATAACTAAGCTTAATCATTCGTTTTGAAAGCACGAGCACGTAGCACCAACTCCCGTTACAAACGGACACTTTTACTTGAAGTTGTCAGACGATTATATACCTAGGACAGACTGTCCAGTTAGGTCCAAGGTACCCAGTTAGTGAAGGGCCAACTACGAGAAAGGGGTAAATCGTCAAATCCGACTCGGCTGGGTCTTTTCGTCCAATATTCCGCAGTGTCTCAAGACAAGGCTCTTTGATCAGTGTGTGTTGCCAGTGACGACATATGGCACTGAAACGTGGTCGCTTACTATGGGCCTCATAAGAAGGTTCAAAGTCACCCAAAGAACAATGGAGAGGGCTATGCTGGGAGTATCTCTGCGTGATCGCATCAGAAGTGAGGCCATCCGCAGTAGAACCAAAGTAACCAACATAGCCCACCGAACCGCTAAACTTAAGTGTCAGTGGGCGGGGTATATAGCACATAGAACCGTTGGCCGTTGGGGAGGAAAGGTTTTCGAGAGGCGAGTAGGTACCAGAAGGCGCAGCGTGGGTAGGCCCCCCCACAAGGTAGACTAATGACCTGGTGAAGGTCGCAGGTGTCCGCTGGATGGGGATGGCAAAGGAACGGTCATTGTGTCACTCTTTGGGGGAGGCTTATGTCCAGCAGTGGACGTCTTTCGGCTGATATGATGATGATGATGATTCGTTTTGAAAAAACGATTACTATTAAAATTTTCCGAGCGCGGTAAAGAACATTTCATATTCAATGTAATCATTTCTTAAGGGATGTAAAGAAGGGTGAAAGATGTATGGGAAAACAAATAATTCCAAAGCAAGAATGAGTTCTACGCAGACGAAGTCGCGGGCAAAAGCTAGTATATAATATAACACGAGAGTGAAAGCGACGGCACGACACGAAGTTCGATTTTCGAAGTTCACGGTAGCACAGTAGGTTGGCAGCGCCCCGACAACAAAACTAGGTGACGATGTAAAAAATGATAAACTGTAGTTATCATACTCTCTTTAAATTGCATCTGATCGAGAAATAAAAGACATTTCTATTTTATTTGACAAACGGGTCTTTTGGAACGGGTGTTTTGGGAAACGGACAGAATGTTCCAAAAGGATTTTATTTTATACAATACAATTCAAATACTCACATAATAAATCATCATATGCAATAAGAATTAACAAAGATGCAGGGAGACATAGGTATAACAACAGGCGGGGGGTTTTATTTATCAAAATAAGTTTTAAAATGGTATATCGAAGTGTGGGGTTCTGCTGCTAAAACCAGTCTGGATCTCCAAATAGCACAGAATAAACTAATCAAAGTATTATTCCAATATGACTTTTTAACTCCCACCAAAACACTTTACCATCAGTTCAGTTCAGGTGATGCATCCAGCCAGCAGTTCTGCTGCAAGGATTCGGAAGAACTGACTACGGAGAGGAGGAGGTGTTAAGAGCAAAATAACGGAGGCGGCTCGCTTGCCCCTCCTAGTGTAGCATATGAGGCAGGAAGTTAGCGGAGTATGTGAACCTTAACTGCGCGCTAACTTAACCGCAAACACTAAAATAATCGGGGTAAGCGAGTTCACTTGACCCTTTTTGCACCAACTTCCGCCGCCCTGCCGCAGGCAGCAACTTCTTGGCCGAGAAACCAGAGCATCATGTACATACGGAAGGAGATGTGGGTTCGCAGTCGGGATATTAGGAGAGAAGGGAGGTGGAGCCGACCCGAATACTAGCATCGTGAAGCCAGCGTAAGGTAGATAGATTCTATACTTGGTGTGTAATATATATTATTAATTTGTGACTGCTTTGACCCTCCCATTTTCTAATATTGACCCTTGGGTTCTGACGATGAACCTCTTCACACTTATCGCAGTTGTTGATTAAGATCAAGTCCACTGTCTCTTAGTTCTCATCTGGTTCTGATTCCGTGTCCGTTTCCGGCTGTTTGTATATTTTTTCCGCTGTTTTTTTCAGCCGACTTCTGTCACGGGCTATATGTTTCCAGTAAGTACGCGACTTATTTGTATAATATCGTATGTCGTGGTTCAGCGAGTCTTCCCATGTGTATATAGGCCGCCCAATCTTTTGTTTACGTTCTTCATACTTTAGGGCTGCGTGTAATAGATGTGGTCTTTCGCGTCTAAGTACGTGTCCGTAGTACGACAGTCGGCGGACTTTGATTATTTTTGTAATAGTTTTGCCTTCTAAGATATCTCTGATTTTCTGCTTCGGGGTATCTTTTGCCACTAATACCATTTCTATTAGTATGTGCCTCTCGTATTTTCTAAGGCGTGATCTGTTTGCTTTGGTAAGCGCTGTAACATTAAGACCGTACGTCATGGCCGGTGATATTACCATTTTGTACATTAGCCTCGCTATCTTCCATTCAATTTTTTTGTCTTTTATAAATCTGGTAAGAATTTTAGAATTCCTTACTGCCTTGTCGCAGCGGGTCTTTATCGTAGCTCTTCTGCTATGAGGCGCCGTAATGTACGTACCTAAGTACTTAATCTCCTTAACCGGTTGTACTGGTACACCGCCTAAAGATCTAGGCTGAACGTCATTCACGGTGTCTCCGCATGGGTCTCTTATAACCAGCTTAGTTTTCGTTATGTTTATTTGGAGTCCTACCGTACTTAAGAGTTCTATTAATCTTATTACGATACGATCTATTACGTTAATGCAGGGACCTAGGATGATTAGGTCATCCGCGTAGGATAATATCAAGGGAAATGTGATTTTACTGTCTTGGTCTAACCTTACTGCTTCGTCTTCTTCTTCCAATGTGCGGAGTACGTCATCCATAAGGATTGTGAATAACCGGGGAGACAGCGGGCATCCCTGTTTGACTCCTTTTCCTTTGGGAACAATTTCCGAGTTCTGGCCGCACCAAGATATGAAAGTTTTCTCCTTCATGCAGGCTTCTACAATTCTGTTGGTGAGAGGTGCATTAGTGCGGGATAGTATTATGTCCCTAAGTGCGTTTAAGTTAACGTTGTCAAATGCTTTTTCGATATCTAGGGCTGCGATAAAAAGTCGGTTTCCTTCCCGCCAATTCGTGTCTAATACCCGGCGAAGTGTAAAGATGTGATCATCGGTGGATCGGTTCGTAAGAAAAGCTGCTTGGTAGTTACCCAGAGGTTTCATTGCTGCGTCTAGCTTTTCTAGTAAGAAGTTTGCGTATATCCTGTACCCCACATTACAAATTGAAATTTTTCTGAAATCCCCTGTCGTTTTAGGAGCGCTCTTTTTTGGAATTGGTACCTGTTTGGTAATTACCCACTCTGGCGGCACTTGATTATTCTTCCAGGCGTCCTTCATAATAGTCGTTATTTGTTCAATAAATGCTGGAGGGGCTGCTTTGTACATTTCCGGAACAATTTGATCAGTACCGGGCACTGTTCCGTTTCTCATGCCGCTTATTATGCGTGTTATATCCTCCGTTTTAGGGCAGTCCGATTCCGGTACATTATCCGACACGCATTGTATTGTAGATACTCCCGGGCCTTCACTGTTTCTAACTTCGGATATCCAATGTGCCATAGGGATGAAGTGACGATGCTGCGATCGTGACTGTTTTGACCTATGTTTTTTCAAGTATTTGTATGTAATTTTCATGCGCATAGCTCTGTGAGCCGTACTCAAACCTTGAAAGAACCGGGTACATTCGAATTCATCGTCATCTTCCTCCACTTTTCTAATACGCTTTCTTGCTATTTTAAGGTTTCTGATGTGGATAGAAGCGTTCGGGAATTTATGCTTAAGAAAAAGCGCCTTTTGCAATTGGGCCTGAGCAATCCTACTCTCTCTGGATCTTATTGTTGTGTGGGATGGGATCGCCCGTGCTGACTTTTTCAGAATTGTATTCAGTTCCTCCCAAGTAGGATTCTTATTAGTTCTCGCGCTGTTTCGTGCGCTTAATTCTAACCAAGAGGTGAGATTTTTATTGACTTCACTTTGGAAGTTTCCTAGATGTTTCGTACTCTGTAGGGCTTCATAGTTTACTTTTTTATGGTTGAACGGCATGATAGTGTTGCCTGTACTTTTTTGCGCGCAATTTGACCGCTTATTTTGTGGCGTATCACAATTATCTATCATTCCCCATATAAGCTTGTGATCCGTTTTAACCTTCCTCGACCAGCTCCCTTGTATGGTTTTAAAAGTTACTAACTTGTGTCGACTACATATTATATGATCAATCTGAGATTATTTTTCCCCCATTTTCCAAGTTACCTTGCTTGACGGGCGACCCCAGGTACTTTTCACAACTAGGTTGTGTTGTTCCAGGAAGTTCAATAGTAGAGAGCCGTTAAAGTTGGATACCTCGTGTAGGAGGTTTTTCCTACACACGTGTGGTGATTGTTGCGTGACCTCAGCCCTACCCAAATGAGCGTTAAAGTCGCCTAGAAGTACAGGTATTGCCTTTTTAGGCGCCCGGTGTAATAGTGCCCCTATTTTTCCTAGACATGTGGTGGAATTGGACGGCATATGGGTCTTAATGAAGAACAATTCTATAGGATCTTTGTGTCCGGGTGTTTGCAGCCTGATGTGAGCCGCGAGTATGTTGTTCCAACTATTGTACGTATTTATTATTTCATATTGTATCGCTTTGCTAATAAGAATTGCTATCCCTCTTTTTTCCGTCGCCCGCTTGCCTCCGTGAAGGATCCACGTATAATTTTCGGACGAAAAAGTTCCCTTAGCGAGGTGTGTTTCCTGTATTCCTGCAAACGTAATTTGGCGTGCTGCTAGTTCTTGGTCAATATTCAGTTTATCATATAACGTGGCACAGCCGCGCACATTCCATGTTGCGACGTTAATACTTTGTGAGTGGACAGGTAGCTTATGATTGCTTGTTGACGCTTGTCTCAATAGTCTGTGCCCCGTTGAGTCGACTTCCTGGGGGCCAAGTGAGCTAATAATACTTGGAGTTGACAGAGGGCTGGCGTCGGTTTCTGTTCTAGGGCTGGTGTTGGCCTCTGAACATAGCAGAGGTGTGGTGTGTAGACTTTGTTCTTGTATCTTAACACTGTCGTAATGGTGATTCCTATAATACAAATGGATTGGTCTAGCAGGGGCGGTAAGTGTCGACGGAGCTTTGTACACTATGGGCTGAGTATAACCCCCATGTATGTGTACGTCTACGGCAAAAAATTCCGACGCAGCTATTATAACGTCTTCGCCTCCCCAGTTACCTTCTATGAATTGGTTGCTGATGTAGGTGTCGATTTGATCCAACCTTGGTTGTGGGGCTTTAAATTTGTCATTGTATAAAGTGTCACTGACGCTACCTATTAAGGCTTCTCTTATTCTCGGTTCATCTCGGTTGACTGAAATGTAACTGGCCAGTTCTCTTCTGACGATCTTGTGGTCATATTGATCTGGACAGGAAGCTATAACCATATTCAGTTGATCGGCAATTGCCCTGTACAGACAGTTACCATCTTTTGGAATCGGTACAATATCCATTTTAACCCTATTCAGTGATATATTTTTTCTTTTTAACCTGACACTGTTGTCCGGTCGCTAAAGGCACTTGCCCAAAAAAAAGGGGGCTTTATTATTCCCAGAAGCAGCAATTTAGAACAGCGCCGGAAGGCACGTTATGTGGCGATCTTTTGTTTAATTTGAGAATAGTGGCGTCTGTAGATTGCACACGTGCGGCTTAGACTTCTTTTTGTGGCCTTTTGTGCAGTATTGCATACCAACTTTGGGCAATGCAAAGTAAACAAAGGCTGATTTACTATCTGTAGCCTATTGTTTGTATTTGTTCCTTTTTTTCCCCCTCAATCTTGCACTGATGCTTAATGATGTGCTGCGGAAAGAGCTTATTGATTATGTAAACTTAACTGAAACGAGCCGCTGACGACGATAAAACCGCATGCTTTAACTATAATTCTAGGGTATTATTCTTGGGCTATTAAACCCTTTGCTAGTACTATAATTATTTATATCAGTACAGGCCAGTCCTTGTGCTGAGGACTAGACTATGCTTAAACTGCAAAGACCTATACAAGTAGGTAAGGTTCAAGGTATTGCCATACCCAGGACTGAAGATAACGTGCCCTGTGAAGCTGAGTTTATAAGCTACCCATTAGGTATACAGCGGGTTTCCGAGATTAGTAACTAGATGTATGATGATTGTTAGTGTGTTACTTTTTATAACTGTTTATTTTAGAAAGTTCTAGTTTTTCGCGTCGAGGTTTTCGGGGAAGGGCAATGTCTGTCTACTCGGAATGCTTATATCATGACCGGATACGGATGCGCTGGGAATATTGCAATGTCTCTACATATACCGGTCCCTGTGAAACCTATATAACGGTGTGATTATAATAACTTAAATTTTTAACGGGATTCCGACAAAAAAAAACAAAAAAAAAGAAAAAAAAAAAAGAAAAGAAAGATATGCTTTTCACTTATGATTAGAAATTTTCCAGCTAAGGCCAATCAGGGGGGTAATTATCAATTCTAGTTTGTGCTGTAACTTAGCCTCTAGCGACTTGAATAGCCTCTAATGAGTTCCAAACTTAACGATAATTGCAACGGTCGATTCCGGGTTTGTGCACCAAGAACTCGACTATTTGCCACCGGATGTGCGTTTACAGTGCGGCAAATAAAATAACTTACGTGATGTAGTGACCCAAGAGGCGCAGCGTTACCCCCTGTCTGAGGATATATATATATGCTCAGTCAAGACCAGGGTGCCGTCTGGCCGACCAGGTATTATTACGTGTATTTACGTATGCATAGGTCAAGGTCAATAAATAGAACGAGCTCACCAATTTCGCAGTGTAGTTGTGCCGTGCTTGGATACCCGTACCATGCACGATGGCCGGGTAGGCGCAGGCTTTATCCGCACCCACTCACTGTAAGCCTTTTATCATTTGGGCGCACTGCAACTTAACACAAATCGGCACTTAGTAGCACTTTTCGCGAGATTTAACGAAACCGAGAATCGGCGCGTGAGATATCTAAACCGGGCTTATACGAAAGAACGCCAACATCTGTGGATGGCCGACGGATGGCTTTGTTTCGTGGAACTATGGCTATTGTGTTTTCGAGGCGATAATAAAGGCTGGGATGGGCTCCAGGACGCGACCGCACCGTATCGTTGTCCGGACAAGACCAAATCCCACCAAAACACTTTACCATGAAACAAAACTCTTAAATATAACTCAATCCTACGTATATCACAATTGTATTTTAATATGAAAAATAATCAATAATGAAATCTTAACACAGCTAAAATTTACTAGAAAATACAACGTGCAAAGAATAAAACTACGAAATGCCAATGACTTAATTCTTCGACCGCCGCGAACAAGTTATGGAAAAAGAAGTATACTCTATGAAGGTGCTCAATTATTCAATAAACTTCCCAAAATAATTAGAGAAGCTAAATCAATGCCCATTTTTAAGGCCTTACTTAAAAAACACATTTCTAATACATTTTAATTAAAAGTAAATAATATGCGCCGAAAACTATTGCTATTACTTTCCTACGCTACTGTACGCAACATAAAACCCTTTACCTACACGGAATATAAAATACGAAATCGTGTTCCGATAATAATAATAAGCCATGTAAAAATAATATTAATATTTTACGTAATAATAAAAAAAACATAAGTAAACAATTAAATATGTTATAGTAGTACGTACTCATTACCCATACCAAAAATACTATTGCAGTGTAAAATATTTTTCAGTAATAATTATAATACACGTATCTAAAATAACTGCACTAGCAAATCTATATACAATACACTGATAAACTAAAATAACTAAGAAATTGTAACGAATGTAATACTGAATGAACTACGCTCAGCGTATGCGTGCCGTATCTATAAGTAGTTGTAAGGATTCTGTGTATTACTTGTTTTGCTTAGACTTGTAGTTTGCTGCTTGCCGTGCGCGCGGGCAGTAAATGTTTATTTGTACTACCCTCTTTTTTATGTACCAATTAAGTGTTTTTGTGCGCTCATAATAATGTAAGTTAATTATTTATGTGTATCTCATGCAAGTAAAGTCTTTATGAGATTAAATGATTTTAAACCTTATAATTATACTTATATTGCAACTGTCTTATTTTCGGACAAAGTTCAGTACCGACCTTCAAAAATTAAACAGTTTTAGCAAAATCTACGCACAGAAACTAAAGCAATATATTTCCTTGAAAACATTAGTTATGTATAACTAGCGAAATATATTTCAATCCTGGCGTATCCCCATTCTAAAAAAATTAAGTTCTGAGTTATTTATCGAGAGGAAAAAAGCTAACAGTAAATAGGAAAATATTAAATCTAAATGTCTAATCTAATCAAGAGACGATGAATACTAAAAAAGAGTTCATGTTCGGCAAATTAAATTGAAAAATCTTTCCATCTAGCGTTTTCTTAGGCACCCTTCAATCAATAATGGACTTTAATAGTAACTGAAGTAAAGTGGAAATTGCAAATTAGACGTATTGACGTCGCTGAGAATAGACAAGAAAAAATTACTTCGTATCGGTTTTAATTTCTGTTCGACAGAATTAATGACTTCGCTTTGGCTGCGAGGTCGTGTGGTGGAAGATTGTTTGGTTTCAGATGTCGGCTTGCACGTGGATCTAGAAGTATATTCCTGTCTGTCGCTTCCGATCACAATTCACGTTTGCTATTACACTATTTCGCATACTCACTTCCACGCGTGCCTATTTATCCTATCAGAACGAGCGCGATAAAGATATTAAAACGTCTTGGGATGTTGGAGAGAACTGAATTGGACGTCTTCGACATCATCATTCCTTCAGGTGTCTCGTGTGAGCGATGCGGTATAAAATTCCAATCAAACCACATGAAGCATCTAGATTAGAAGTACATAAACTATATTGCAGGAAAGTACATGTATATTGTGTTGAGATACAAAAAACATTCAAAGCAGCTGCTTTAAATAAACTTAATCAGGTGTTTATAAAAATTAACATATAATGGAATTTGTCTTCAAAAGACAAATTAATGTATGCAATTTAATCTTGCAGGGAAGAAAGAGACGTGCAGAATGCTAGAGATGATATCATTATTTTCCACTTGAATTCGGCAAAGTACATTAACAACTCTATTAAAATAAATTTCACATAAATTATTTTACCCGCTATATGCGATGCATATTCAATTCAATTCAATTCAATTTTATTTGCTTTTAAGACACAATAAAATGCATGCAAATACAATTTAGATGAATCATAGATAATTAATTAGGCAAACATGTAAAATAAAATCATATTACGAGTAAATTACAACAAAATCACTTAAAATTAATCACAATAAAAACAATATACAAGAAAAGTTTAATTATGTCAAGTTAATTTAATGAATCAGCAAAATATTCGTCAATGAAGTAGTATGGCCTATTTATAAAATAATCTTTTACATTTCTGTCAAATATTTTCATATCGTCACAATCCTTTAAATCTTTGGTCAACTTATTATATACTCTAATTGCATTATTACCTATACTGTTGTTAAAATGTACATAACTAGAGGCAGAAAGTGTTAATTTGTCATTACTCCTCAAATTATAGTTCTGGCTTTGTCCGACTGTACGTGTACAATATAAATTCTTATTACGATGGATATAGACACATATTCGATAGAGATATAAAGAGACAACCGTCATAATTTTATTTTTAATAAACATATGCCTATGTGTGGCAGGTATTCTAGAGCAACCTTCGATGATCCTAAGAGCTTTTTTCTGTTTTAATAGTACAGAATTCATATTGACTCCGTTTCCCCAAACCTCTATACAATATCGGATAATACTCTCGAAATACGAGAAATATACATTTTTTAATATAGACTTATCCGAACTATTTGACAAACTTTTTAATGCAAAGCACGCACTAGCCAGTTTCTTATTAACTTTGTTAATTTGTATATTCCACCTCAGAAAAGGTATATCCTGGTATTCGTCTACCGACGGCACTAGACTGGAAGCACCGGATCCACTTAAAAGCACAAATGACAGTTACCAACCACCAAACAACATTTTTACATCGCAATTTGTTTTGAAGATACGTGAAACATTTTACTTTAAAGTGTCCTAGTAAGAGAGTTGATATCTTGCTACGAATCGTTAGAGTAGGAATTTCAATGCACGCTTTAGAATATTTGCAACAAAACCGTGGGGTGTTTGACAGTTTTCCAACTAGGAGCACGGGGAGGTATTAGTAATGCGTGGTATGGTTGTAGGCGAGGCATGGCTGGCACCGTGTGGAGCGTCGTGCGCCACCGGCCAGAAATGCTAGGAAACAATTCAACCACTCGGATATCTCAAACTGAGTTACCGCCCGCTTTCGCACACAGCTCATATTTTGTAAGCTCCATCCTGCCTCAAAGTGGGCTATATAAGACAGTGCTCGCTAGCGATACACTTCATCTTTATAGACTACAAACTGGAATATCAAAGATTCCAATTGACGTTACACTGCAACGTATCTTGGTAAAATAAATAAGAACGACGAATTCAGAGTGAATTTACAAATTTTTCCAAATCGGGCAGCTGCATTTATCAAGCGAAAAACTAACTTGATAGAATCGATTTTAATAACGTGCTACAATTCTCTCGCTCCTGCTCTCACGGATAACGCGAGCCTCTACTTTGAGGAATGACTCCACTTTGTCGACAAAGGAAATAACTTAGCAATAGACCAAGATTACTCTGCAAAAAGAGTTGGCGTCACGGCGAGGAAGGCCCTAAGCGCCGAGCAGTAGACGGCAATTCAGCCTTTTGGCGGCTTACGCGCAAATTGATATGTAAAACATGGGCGCCTATCACAGCGCGACTTTGATGTCGGAGTCGGATCCACTCGTGTGTTTTGAAAGCGAAATATATTTATGAAGCCACGTATATTGTATTAAGTCTGTTGGAACGTTTAGGCGTCTGCCTTTTTATGGCACATGTGGAATTACAAACGCCGCAAGTGGAGCATTGATCCTTTGAACTGTGCCCTCGAACTCTTGTTTTTACTAAAATACAACGTAACCTTATTATTCCTTCAGTCTTTGAGCTGACTTTAGTAGGTTCGAAGCCTCAAGTCACTGTAAACCTCCTTTGATTATTTTTAATCTGCGTTCCGAAGAAATTCCAAGATGGTTGCCGTGAGAGGAACGTCCCGTTAGACAATTTCTATTCACAACATCAAAAGACTTCCACACGAATTGCCTCCCATCGTTTTAATTAAAATAAATTGAAATGATGATAATACTATTAGGCAACGCGGCTTTTAAAAACATGAAATATAATGTGATTAACGCCGTAAAAGGGCACTTGACGCTTTGCGTTGCGTTTTGCTCACGGCTCGTGCGTCGTGCTCGTGCCACTTGGGAATATGTGTGTCGTGGTCGTCAGAATATCTTTTAAAACAGTGAATCTTCTCTTAAATAAGGTGTCAACGATAAGTTTCTATACGTAGAGGAAACTGTAGTGTCTACTGTAAGTTTTAAGGTTCCGTACCCAAAGGATAAAATGGGACCCTATTACTAAGACTCCGTCCCTCTATCTGTCCGTCTGTCACCAGGCTGTAACATGAACCGTGATAGCTAGACAGTTGAAATTTTCACAGATGAGGTATTTCTGTTGCTGCTGTAACAACCCTAGCCCGAGTCCTGCCCTGTTGCCGTTTTAAGAACAGAATAAAATAAATATAATAAGTTGCTCGTTGCCTTCATCAGGCGCTGGGTCTAAAAATGTATGCAAAACTAAAATCGGACTAGCGCTTGACCAAAATTCTACTTGATATTATTTAACGTTATTATTAATGTTAAAAAAAATCTTTATATTGAATTATTATTCAAATAAATAATTACTGATGTTGTACATATAATAGTACGGAACTCTTCGTGCGCAAGTCCGACTCGCACTTGGCAGGTTTTTATAGTTTTACATCAAACTGTACTAAGTATTAGCTACCAAATAGTTGTGTATCAAGGTAGCAAAATGATATATATACGGCGAGGGCGGTATATTGAATCCTGTGTGAATCGAAACATTTTACAAAGTAGAATATTGAGTGTAGCGAGGGATTCAAGTGTTTACGCCTAGGATGGAAATAATTTTGCTACCGTGTGACCCGTTACTTTTAACACTGCCTGTGGAGCCCACTGCTAAAAACATGAAATATATTACAAAAGTTCATAGTGTCTCAGCGAAATGATATATTTACGGCAACGGCGGTATATTGAATCTTGAGCGCAGTGAGGGCCACAATTTAGTCATTTTAATCCCACTAATATTATAAATGCGAAAGTTTAGATGTTTGCATGTTTGTTGCTCAATCACGCAAAAACGGCTGAACAGATCAAGATGATTTTTTGTATACTAACAGTATATAATCTGGATTCACTTATAGTATACTTTTTATCCCCGATAATCACCCTCAAAGGATGAAATCGGGGGTGCAAATATGGTCTATGAAACGGGGTGATTTAAATCCTCATACGCCATTCTAAGTTTAAGTTTCAGCCAATTGGGAATATAACGGCGTGTCAATAAATTTACCTTAACCATAGCAGAATTTGAAGTCAAAGTCAAAGTCAAAGTCAAAATATTCTTTATTCAAATAGGCCTAGCAACAAGCACTTTCGAATCGTCAGTTATAACATGTATTAACATATATATTAATTAATTATTTAGAGCAATTTATTGATGCTATTATTATTCTTTAAAATTATTTTGTAGTAAAATTCACAATAGGATCGTCAAAACATAAATAATAATAATAATAAAAAAATATATAAAAAATAGAAATCTAGACAGTTTCTAGAATAAAATTAAAATAAAAAAAAAGATCATATTAATATTTAATGCCATAATGATTAATTCATTAATATTTCAGTCACAATTAATCCCACGGTGTTTTATCATTCATGTAGTCATGTGTGCTATAATATGCTTTCGATATGAGTTGACGCTTTACATAATTTTTAAATTTATTAATAGATAATTCAGTTACGTTTCTTGGAAGCTTATTAAAACTTCACACCATTACCCATGAATGATTTTCTAATTTTCTGGAGGCGAGTGGTGGGCACCGCGAGTTTGTGTTTATTTCGAGTATTAATATTATGTATGTCACAGTTCTTCCTGAAATTTACAATGTTTTTATGTACATACACAATATTATCATAGATGTATTGACAATGCAATGTCATTACATTAATGTTCTTGAACTTATCTCTAAGTGAGTCTCTATGGTTCATTTTATATATTGCTCGAATAGCCCTCTTCTGCAGAACAAAAATGGTATTAATATCTGAAGCACTGCCCCACAGTAAAATACCATACGACATAATACTGTGGAAGTAACTAAAATATACTAATCGAGCTGTCTTCACGTCTGTCAGTTGGCGGATCTTGCTCACGGCAAAAGCTGCAGAACTCAGTCTATTCGAGAGATTAGCAATATGGGGACCCCATTGGAGTTTGGAATCTAATGTTAATCCAAGAAAAACTGTACTATCCACTAGTTCCAATTCCTCATCTTTCACAATGACACTTGTTTGATTGTGCTTAACGTTAGTCGTGACAAACTTGATACATTTGGTCTTTTTCTCATTTAACAATAAATTGTTGACATTGAACCAATTAACTACTTTAGCAATAGCACTTTAGCAATTGACGTATTGTAAACAAGCTGACGTTTTGATATGTCAATGCCGAAGTATCATAATTTCTTCTGACTGATGACGCTATTTTTGAGCATAACCTCTTAGCAATTAGGTATATTATTGCGTGTAAATCAAAATAAATTTGCGATACTTTGGAATTGCTTGTCTTCATATGCTTAAATACAAAAACAGCTGCTTCAATGCAGTCTTTGTATCGTCGGTGTACAATTTAATTTTGCCGTGTATTATTGTTTACGTAATTGGTGACCCTTCACACTATAATAACTGTTTGATATAAGAGATCACTTGGACTGGGCAGCCCAATCGTCAACAATGACGGTTGAAGCATCTTAGATCTATGCACAAGTATATATAAGTATACTGAGATAGAGATACCAGTGAAATACTCCACATAGATTGTAGCGCCGTTGTGTATTTAGTAAGAACTAACCGCACGACGCTGCATCTCTGTCACTTCAATATGCAAGTGCGATAGAGATAGCACCCAGTGACATCTGGTACAAACAAGTTAAACTAACATTGCCATAGAAAAATTCGTACTTCGAGCTGAAAAGCCCCTGGATCTATGCTCATCCGTACATATAATAAAGCTGTAGAGGGTCGAAAATCTGTACATTGAAGATATTGAATAAATCAATGAAGCCATTAGAGGGCCCTTGGCATCAAAACAGAACACATTTCAACAGTTTTAAGAATTCGTGTCTGTTTGTATAAGCATTGTGACTCTCGGCCTTCAGCCTTCCGTGCATTGCCGCTCTGCTTCGGGCCTTCGGCCCTCAGCCTTACATGAGCGGACCGCTCTCTGTTGGCTACCTTGCCAACTTGCGAGATCACTCTGTGTGAATGATCGGCATGAGGAGCCCGCTCTGTGTCTGCCTTTGGACTCGCATGCCTTGCCCCTCTGCATCAGGCCTTCGGCCCCACATAAGGAGCCCGCTCTGTTGGGACTCTCGGCCTTCGGCCTCGCGTGCATTGCCACTCTGCGTCAGGCAGGAGCCCGCTCTGTTAGGTCGCTTCGTGCCACACGGCTCCGGGCCTTTAGCCCTCAGCCTTATACTTATAAGGATCCCGCTTTATGTGAATGCTCGGCCTTCGGACTCGCATGCCTTGCCACTCCATTTAAGCCCGTTAGTCATCAACTTTACATAAAAAATCCACTCTGTTGGGGAGCTCCGCCTTCGGCTTCGCGTGTCTCGCCTCCATGCTTCAGGCTTTCGGCCCTCAACCTTACATAAGAAGCCCGCTCTGTGTGAATACTCGGCCTTCGGCCATCATACTTACATGAAGAACCCGGTCTGTTGGGACGTTTTACGGAAGAACTGCGTAGCGAGACTTTTATCATTGTACATGTAATATTTTTACGGGCTTCATTCGTCTAGAATCGGTACATTTGATATTCTGAAATAAGCTTAATATTTTTTTTTTGAAAGCACGAGCACGTAGCAGCAACTCCCGTTACAATCGGACACTTTTACTCGAAGTTGTAGACAATTATATATACCTAGGACACACTGTCCAGTTAGTTAGGTCCAACTTCGAGAAAGGGGTTCATCGTCGAATAAAACTCGGCTGGGCAGCGTTTGGAAAGCTACGGCACATCTTTTCGTTCAATATTCCGCAGTGTCTCAAGACGAGGCTCTTTGACCAGTGTGTGTTGCCAGTGATGACATATGGCACGGAAACGTGGTCGCTTACTATAGGCCTCATAAGGAGGTCACCCAAAGAGCAATGGAGAGTGCTATGCTAGGAGTATCTCTGCGTGATCGCATCAGAAATGAGGCCATCCGCAGTAGAACCAAAGTAACCGACATAGCCCTCCGAACCGCTAAGCTTAAGTGGCAGTGGGTGGGGCATATTGCACGGAGAACTGTTGGCCGTTGGGGAGGAAAGGTTCTCGAGTGGCGACTACGCACCAGAAGGCGCGGCGTGGACTGATGACCTGGTAAGGGTCGCAGGTGTCCGCTGGATGCGGATAGCAAAGGAACGGCCATTGTATCAAACTTTGGGGGAGGCTTATGTCCAGCAGTGGACGTCTTTCGGCTGATATGTTGATTCGTTTTTAAAAAAGGATCCCTATTAAAATTTGCCGTGCGCGGTAAAGAGCATGTCCTATTGAATGTAATCATTTCTTAAGGGGGTGTAAAGAAGGGTGAAAGATTTATGGGAAAACAAATAATTCTAAAGCGAGAATGAGTCCTACGCAGACGAAGTCGCGGGCAAAAGCTAGTAATAGTATAAAATAAAAGTATAAATAATAATGCAGTTAAAGTTTATAATTACCGTAAAATGGGTCAAAGGGTCAAAACTGAAATTCAAACCTCGATAACATTTAATTTTTACATATGAAAACTGAATGGTGTATATAATAAGTGTTCCGGACGTTTGTATTTTAGTTTTTATTTTATTTTGGGTAGTTCCATTTCATAACTTTGACGATAAAGATGAAAACTCACCTCACTCCGCAGTGCCTCGTGTTTGGGGTGAGAGGGGTTTTCATACAAAGGTGATTTTGGAAGATTGTTGATCCATTTTTTTATTATGCGTATTACTTTAGTTCCATTTTAAATTGGAAGCCATTATTTTTTTAGCAGTAGCCTTAAAATCCATTCTCACCCCCCTCTCAAATCTTCTCTCCGCATTCATAACCCTCCTATCCCCGCGAAACCTACTCACCCCGTTTTACTGTACTTAATTAATGACATTACAGATTGTAATGGCATTAATAATTTTGACAGAAAACTGAAACCTTATTTCTTAACTAGACCATGTGAAGCTGTTTTTTAAGTGGTGTAGCTCTTCCACTATTAAAGGGTTTCTAAAAGTAAGTGTGAAGAAAATGAGACTACTAGGTTATTTAGCAAGTTGGTTATATTTCTTCCTCAACACTGCGCCATAGACTTAAGGTACACTTGTTGTTTAGACCCTCATAATAGTGCAGTGGCAATGAAGAAACATCACACCTCTCAGAGTCGCTTTATGTAAGTTCGCTATGGTGATAGGTCACGACTTGTGGGTTTGCCTTAAGGGCCAAATCTGTTCGGAACAAACTCACTCAGAGGTCTTCGCTACTATAGCCGGTTTACTGCTGAGGTCTGAAGCGCTCCAGTAGACTGAGGAGTCGTCCTTCCGCTACTGCCGAGAATCTGCAGGTCAGTCGTGAGCAGAGAAGGAATGCCACGAAGCCTGCTTTTAAATGCTTGCGTTCTTAGATACACGATGTAGCTCTTGTGATGCACGAAGAATGTAAAACGTTAAATGAAAGCCTACAACGTTGACTAGTTCGACTAGTTGATAGGTTGGTCCACCTGGAAATTTTAACCGGTGTTAGATAAGAGTCGTGGGCATATGGCCAATCTTACTATGCTTCACTAGCTCACCCTGAGTTCTTCTTTGAACTGCTGCCCGCCCTTTTACCACGTGGCTCTAGGCACACCGTGCGACAGTTAAATCTGAAAATTATTTCTATACATTTATTTACGTTCCTTCGAGAACTAAAAGTTTTAGGCGAGGAGGCGGTTACTTACGTTTAATATCCTTCTAACATTAAATAGGCCAGTTCCCCACTATTCTCATATAAAAAATAAATTTGTCCCATTCGTTCCTGAAACAATCGTATGGGTTATGTCACACATTCCTCTTGATTTGTTTGAAATAGCATCGCTTTTGAATTATGATTCACCTTTTAATCCAGCCCGCTGCTACAACCTCTCATCCTGGAGCCAGGGGTCCAGGATGGCTTCCGATTTCGTCTCCTGTCTCCCTCCTAATGTCCACGTCCTCTGACATTATTAAAACGTCTGTTTGACAGCTATTGTCAACAGAACGTTGACAGCTATGAGGAGCGTTTCGTTCATTCATGATTCGGTTTGGGAAGCGCAGGGGCGTTTTAACCGCTCGTTTAAAGCGCCGCCTTATCTTAACAGATGGCGTTGCCAGTGTTATCCGATTTGCAGTGTGACAATACCCCCTCCCTTACGGAAAGTTTTGAACTAAGTGAAAAACGACGCTGCCCTCAGCGCTCACCAGAATTACAAAAGCAACACTGCAACTCTATAAACAACTATCTATTTGTGTTACCTAACTAGCATACATTTACTATCTATCTATATCCTAACACAAGTCCCCACAATTTCAAAATCTCTTCCATACTTCCTCATTCGAAATGAAACGATAGCTTTCTATTTGCTAATCGCTGCCTACTTTCATACGGTTTCCCGAGTTGCTCCTGTCGATCCCAGTGCAGCTCAATTAAATTCCCACAGTTGAGTATACGTTTTCCTTTAACGCTACTCTTAAAGTTTACCTAACCTTAATTCTAAATACCTTGGCATCGTTAGAGGTGAATATGCTCACACAACTAACACATGAAACATGTCCTACGGTAATTGAGAACTTATCTAAGCTCACAGACCATCAGTGACTAATGTGTAGGTATCATATTTTGATATCCTTTATGTGCCATTGACCTAGTGGTTTACCATCGTATCCCACCAGTTCATAAACTAACGGCGATAGCACCTTCTTCACTATACATTTTTGGTATTTGGGCGCTAACTTAGAAGCTTTAAATTTTCCCGCGTCGCTTTGGATATAAGTTTTCCTCCAGACCTCTTGGCCTTCACGCAATTTTACATCTCTTCGACGTAGATTATAATGTCTTGCGTTTGTTGCATGGGCCTTTTCCAGATTTTCCCTGACTTTGGTGTAAATTTCTTGAAGTTTCCCAAATTCACCCGCGTATTCTTCTCTAGGTATTGCTATCTCGTAATCCGTGTCACTTGTGTCTTTATAGAACGAGCCATTTATGATTGGTTCTCTGCCGTGGACTAAGAAAAATGGTGTGAAACCTGTGGTTTCATTCACCGCGCTATTTAGAGCGAACTGAATTTTGAAAATATTACTATCCCAAGTTCTATGATCGTCTTTCACGTAGGACGAGATCATAGTCATTACAGTTTTGTTGTATCGCTCCACTGTATTAATTTGTGCCGCGTATCTAGGTCCATAATGAACACGAGGGACGTTATAAGTCTTCATTAACTTACGAAATTCCGATCCAGTGAATTGAACCCCATTGTCGGTAACCACTGTCTCAGGAACGCCATGAGCTAAGAATACATAATTCTCGATACTTTTCGCCACATTTGCGCTTGTAGCGCGCCTTAATGGGAACAACATTGTATATTTTGAAAAACAACAAGTCACGACCAAAAGGTGTACGTAACCTGACCGTGATCTTGGTAAAGGTCCAACCAAATCCATGCTTATAACCTGCCATGGTTTGTAACAACGCTTTGGTTTACCCATTTGTCCTGGCGTCAGGGTCGTTCTGTGCTTATAGGCTGAGCATGTAGCACATTGTTTTATAAAATTGTCAACGTCTCGGTACATTCCGGGCCAAAAATACCTCAAACTTAACCTTCTATGCGTTTTAAAAACTCCAAGGTGTCCTGATGTAGGAGGTTCATGGTTTTCCGAAATTATCTTTGCACGATTTGACTCAGCCACGACCTGTTTCCAGTCAAACTCGTCGGTTAACGAATATTTACCCTTGCTGTATCTATAAAGTACATCATTCTCTATCCTATAGTTTGGGTAATTTTTTGGGTAATATTTACAACCTGAGTAAACCTTGTTATACCATACATCACTCCCAATTGAGGTTGGTGTCGCTGCAATAGCATCTACTTTCATCAACCGCGAGAGAGCATCTGGGACAACGTTGTCTTTCCCTTTTCTGTGCTCTATATTAAAGGTATACTGAGACAAACGACAACCCCAGCGGGCAAGTCGACCTGTTGGATTTTCCAAGTTCATAAACCATTTCAACGATGCGTGATCAGTGACGACAGTAAATGGCCTAGTGCCTAAATACGGTTCAAACTTCTCGACAGCATAGACAACTGCGAGGGCTTCTCTCTCTGTCGCACTATAATTCCTTTCATTTTTGTTTAGGAATCTACTAATATAAGCAATAGGGTGGTCAACATTTTCCACCGACTGTGTAAGTATAGCTCCTATTCCGTAACTTGACGCATCGCATTGTATTGTAAATGGCTTATCAAAGTCTGGACATATGAGAACTGGTGCTGACACAAGACAGTTCTTCAAATCTTTGAATGCCTGTTCAGCATTTGAAGTCCAAACAAATTTTGTTTTCGTGCTAGTCAACGCATTTAATGGTGCGGCTATAGACGAGAAATTACGAATAAAACGTCTGTACCAAGAACATGTGCCTAAAAACATTTTTACTTCTTTCGCGTTCTTGGGCACAGGAAAGTCAATTACCGCTTGAACCTTACTCGGATCTGTACGTAGACCACACTCATCAACGATGTATCCTAAATATTTTAATGATTTTCTAAAGAAGTTACTTTTTTCTAAATTTATTGTTAAATTAGCCTCTTTTATTCTTTTATGAAGTCTCTTAAGCAGTATTAAATGTGTTTCATAATCTTCTGATACAACTATTATATCATCAACGTAACAAAATATTAATCCTTTATTTATGTCACTACAAAATGGAGTTCCGAAGAGCATATCCATTAGCCTTTGCTGGCGCGCCGGGGCTCCAGTTAATCCAAAAGCCATTGTTTTAAATTTATACAGGCCTTTTCCTGGCACAGTGAAACTTGTTTTCTCTTGTGAGGCTTCATCTAGAGGTATTTGCCAGAAACTTGCTTTAAAATCAATAGAACTAATGAACTTCGCATTTCTAAGACTATCCAGTATCTGAGGGATATATGGTATTGCGTAAGCGTCACCTTTACTGACTGCATTTAATTTACGACAATCCAAACAAAATCTCCATGAACCGTCAGGCTTCGGAACCATAAGGACTGGATTATTCCAAGGACTTTCACTTGGTGTGATAACGTCTAACTCTATCATTTTATCCACCTCCTTATGAAGTTCTTTTAGCTTTTCCGGTGACATTGGGTATGGACGACACTTAATAGGTGGAGAATCTCCCGTATCTATCTTATGTTGTATAAGGTGAGTTCTACCTAAACCTTTGTGTTCAAAAGAAATCTCTTTGAATTGATCTACAACTATTTCCGCTACTTGTTTTTGTTCAGTAGTTAAGTTATCATACGACAATATGTTATTATTTTGATTATCTATACTTGAGTTTGCAATAAATGTTTTTGGTTTCTCTATGTATTTTATATTTTCAAATATTTCTGGCATTAAAGAAAACTCTTTCCAAAAATCTACTCCAAGAATTATATTTGATACAATTGAGGGTATGACATAAAATTTTATTACTCTCGTTGTACCCTTAAATGATATTGGTAACAATATGGAACCTATAGTTCTACACATTGACCCGTCTGCTACTGTGACTGATTCGTCTGCAGTTGTAATGGAATAGCCGAGTTTCACAAAACGCTCGTGCGCACCATTTCCGATGATGGACACGGCTGCACCTGAATCGAGTAATCCACATATTGTCAAGTCCAATATATCTACATTCAAATAAGGCCGAATGTCATTGTCATGTGGTTTAAAGAGAACCGTACCGACGGAATTATTTTTAAAATATTTTGTTACTAAATCCATCCAATAATTACTATCGGCTGTTACGGCCTGTTCTGCCGAGTGATCACTACGATTCTCAGTACCTAGTTTTTTGAATTAATATAATTTTTACATTTCGGGCATGTCCGCGAGGTATAACCCGGTTCACCACACTTGAAACATAATATACGCTTGTCCCTGCAAGCTTTGGTGTCGTGCGTATCCACTTTGCACCTATAACAATACTTTTTATACGTTTGTGGCGAATTATTAAATTGAGGAGCTTGTGCGCGTTGTCCCTGCTGCCGATAACCTTGCGGCGACCCGTAATGCCTCTGCTGCTGTGGAGCATTCTGTTGAAATGGTCTATGCTTTTGCATTGGTACATAACGAGTGTGCTGTTGTTGGGACGTTCCCGCGACAACTGCTACCTCCTGCTTTTGTACTCTACCCTTATAAGCGAAGTCCGGATTCAAAGCAGATTGTTTAGGTGGTTCCGTAAACAATTTGCCTTGCTGCCGTGCAGCTTCGATTTTCCGACATACTGTCCGTAAAGATTCTACCGTATCAATTTCTTGCAATGCTAGTTGCTCAGAAAATGACGGCCTAATATTATGCAACAATATTTCTAATTGCTGTTTATCATCCAAAGGTTTCAATAAACGTGAGAACATTCCGCTCATCACCGCAAAATAAATGTGTGTTGGCTCATCAACGCCTTGTGTTCGAGCATGTATTTCACTCAACAACCTATAATCAAAGTCAACAGGTGCGAATTCCTGTTTTAATAAAGTACCTAATTGTTTCCAAGTATTAAACCTATGTTTATTGCCTCTGTACCATACAAGTCCTTGTTCAGTAAATAAACAACAAGCCGCAGTAAAGAGTTGTTCGTCACTAATGCCAAATGCCTGTGCCCTCTCCTCGACTGCTTCCAAGAACGCATGAACACTTGTGAGACCATTAAACTTATTATTTATGTATTTGAGTACGTTCAAATTTGGTGACTCCTTGGTTTCCTCACTAGTGTCAATTACCGTTTCCTTGTCCTCACTCTGGGTGGGCAAATACGCATTTATTACCCTTTTGCATTGATGTAGTTCATTCCTAAACGCTGTATAATTATCCTTCTCGGCCTGTGTGTCTAAAGTTCCTAATCTGAACATTCTGTAGTACAGATGTACATACAAAGCTTTTGCACGAATAAGGAAACGCCGGTCCTTCGTTTTCTCTAAAGAATTTAATTTACTCTTGAGTTCCTTGACCTTGTCCGCTATGACAGTCAGTTCACTTGCGGCCTGCAAGTCCTCAGCAGCAACTTCCTCTGGCAGAAACTCCTCGCTCAATTTCTTAAGCTGTTGACGCATTTCCTGAACCGTAGTACCGGGCGTTTCAGACCTGATTGCGATTTCATAAGTGAGTTCATCCTTAAGCAAGGAATGATAGTATATTTTTTGTAGATCCATTTTGAATGGTAACTGAGTATTTGAACCAGTTTTAAGGTGAATGTATAACCGTGATTTATCACACACCTACTGCGTTTAATAAGTATTAAGTAAATTTATGGTGTAATATTCTTGCCTGTGATACTGCACACTTATGGGGTTTCACACTTGAAAAGTATTAATTAATCTTATGTTTCTATATCTAGGCACTAAAATGTTGTCACATTTAATGAACAATGTAAGTAATGTTGAATGTTAACAATGTATTTTCTTACTGCAAATAAATTGTACTGAATCACTGAATTGTTTGTAATTTCTCCTTAACTTAATGAGATTCAGCATGTAGTTTGACTCAAATAACTTAATTACTGGCGTTGATGTGCAATTATACTGTATATATTGTATTAATAACCTCTGTAAGATGTGATGAAAACCTTTGGCAAAATAACCTCAAATTAAAGTAATATTATTGTTTTTGTTATGAAAACTAGGTACAGTTCCAAGTGGTTGCCCTAATTTCCATAAACAAGCATTGAAACCAATGTATAATATGTTTATATACCAGACAACATCAAGTTGTTGTATTATTATGTCTATTTTGTAGTTTAATCTCTCTAGGATATAGTGTTTTATTTATTATGCTAGTTATGAATTGTAGAACTAATATGTAATTTATTTTACAAAATAATTAGCCAAGCATGCCTTAAATTTACTAATAATGGTTGGTTAACCCAAATATAACATGTATTAAGTGTTATTATAGCATGAAACTATGATAACTTTCAATAAAATCAAATCTTTGTTCTTTCAAAGCGGAGCAAAGATTGCAACATAAGCAACTGAACTATGCAGTGCAAAATATAATTAAAGATTTGGCAATGCTAGCTTTTATTATAAGCAACAAATGTAATGGTTTTGTGTGTACGCTTTGTCTGTGTACTTACACTTCGGTACTTACCATGTACATTTATATAATAGGTAATGGATAAAAAAAAACAATCTCCTCCGGGCTGCTTAAAAATTTAAAATGGGAAGAATGGGACGCCTAGCCTAATACTTACACTTTAATGTGTATTCCTAAAACTAATAAGTTAGTGGTTATGTGATCCACTATTAAAACTAAATCTTAGCAAAGTTTGTTTACCAAACTGTAATTTTTATAAGAAATATAAAGAAAATGGTGTTCACTCACTATTGTACAGTGTCAAAATATGCAAGTGTATGTAAGTATGGTTATGAATATGAAACTTTATCAAATTATCTATATGCAATGTTGTATTTTATTTGTTGTTCACTAACTGTCATTAAATGTAAGTACTATATTTATTGCTTCATTAAAATATTTATTGTCTTTTCTAATCTTTGGCAAAATATGTACCAGTTGTATCACTTTTATCAACTTATCACTTGCAATGTACTATTTCTACTTGTTAAGACTAATTACTTATATTACTTACTTGTATGTTCACTTCACTATGAATAGTAATTATTTTATATGTATATGTTACTGTAAGGCAAATTTGTTTTATTTGATACACACTATGTTGTAATGTTTGCTTTGTATTGTTTTCTTTGAACAAACTGTTATTTTAATTAAGTTTGACACTTTGCACACTTGTGAACACTGCTGTAAATGAAAATTATCAATAAAATTATCCTAACATACAACTTAAGACTATGAATAGTGGGTTTGACAAATTAGATAGGGATAAATTAAACTCCAAACTAGCTACAACTCTAACTACAATACAAAATAGTTGACTACTGTTGTGGTTGATATTCCAGTGTCAATGCACTTCTTTTATTGGAGACCAATCACAAAGTCAACTCAAATCAAGACTTATCACCATGTAGTGGGCGCCAATTTGTGAAGCTGTTTTTTAAGTGGTGTAGCTCTTCCACTATTAAAGGGTTTCTAAAAGTAAGTGTGAAGAAAATGAGACTACTAGGTTATTTAGCAAGTTGGTTATATTTCTTCCTCAACACTGCGCCATAGACTTAAGGTACACTTGTTGTTTAGACCCTCATAATAGTGCAGTGGCAATGAAGAAACATCACACCTCTCAGAGTCGCTTTATGTAAGTTCGCTATGGTGATAGGTCACGACTTGTGGGTTTGCCTTAAGGGCCAAATCTGTTCGGAACAAACTCACTCAGAGGTCTTCGCTACTATAGCCGGTTTACTGCTGAGGTCTGAAGCGCTCCAGTAGACTGAGGAGTCGTCCTTCCGCTACTGCCGAGAATCTGCAGGTCAGTCGTGAGCAGAGAAGGAATGCCACGAAGCCTGCTTTTAAATGCTTGCGTTCTTAGATACACGATGTAGCTCTTGTGATGCACGAAGAATGTAAAACGTTAAATGAAAGCCTACAACGTTGACTAGTTCGACTAGTTGATAGGTTGGTCCACCTGGAAATTTTAACCGGTGTTAGATAAGAGTCGTGGGCATATGGCCAATCTTACTATGCTTCACTAGCTCACCCTGAGTTCTTCTTTGAACTGCTGCCCGCCCTTTTACCACGTGGCTCTAGGCACACCGTGCGACAGTTAAATCTGAAAATTATTTCTATACATTTATTTACGTTCCTTCGAGAACTAAAAGTTTTAGGCGAGGAGGCGGTTACTTACGTTTAATATCCTTCTAACATTAAATAGGCCAGTTCCCCACTATTCTCATATAAAAAATAAATTTGTCCCATTCGTTCCTGAAACAATCGTATGGGTTATGTCACACATTCCTCTTGATTTGTTTGAAATAGCATCGCTTTTGAATTATGATTCACCTTTTAATCCAGCCCGCTGCTACAACCTCTCATCCTGGAGCCAGGGGTCCAGGATGGCTTCCGATTTCGTCTCCTGTCTCCCTCCTAATGTCCACGTCCTCTGACATTATTAAAACGTCTGTTTGACAGCTATTGTCAACAGAACGTTGACAGCTATGAGGAGCGTTTCGTTCATTCATGATTCGGTTTGGGAAGCGCAGGGGCGTTTTAACCGCTCGTTTAAAGCGCCGCCTTATCTTAACAGATGGCGTTGCCAGTGTTATCCGATTTGCAGTGTGACAACCATTATATTACATAAATGAATATTTCGCTAATGCACTAGACTAGAATAAGGTAAAAATGTATCTATGAATTAGTATTAACAAGTTGTCAATATGTTTATTATTTTGTTTGCATGTATATCTATACTTTTATTTTATTTTTTTATTAATAATGGGATTGCTCTTGGCCAGCATCTAGCCGGGGGGCAAAGATGAGGCCGACGATGAAGCGAGCTCACCCAGAAGATGCCTATTCACTCGTGCCTTAAAAAGGCACTTATGGTAAATAAAATAATTTTGATTTGATTTGATTCAAATGTTTACACCTTAGAAGTCATTTTCTTACAAAATTTTGCACGTGTCACAGGCGCGGCGCGTGTAAATGTATCAAATATGTACAAAACATGCCGATGAATATATTTAGTGACGTGTTAAATGTCCTAGAAATATGTATATCTGGCGTCTCATGGAATTATTCGGCAAAGTCAATTGCTTTCCCGCAAATTTTGCACGTGTCTCAGATTAGGCGTGGCGCGTGTAAACGCATCAAATACAAGACTAATTCAGATTCTATATCTGTTTTAGAATAGGCCCCTCGGATCACCTGCGCCGCGTAATGTACGGGAAGTGTGCTCAATGGATCGAGTTTTATGTCCGATTGCCGGTTCTGTACCGATTTTACCGTCGGCCATGAATTCCATTGACTTTTGATTCCCTTGGAATGGGGTGCTTACAGTCGTAATGAGATCAGAGTTATTTACGGTATTGATTATCGATGCCTTTGAAGGTTTGATATTTAATTGATTTTGTTTGGAAAATGTCACTTTTATTCATAGTCTTTTGATGCATCTTAAGTAGCTTAATGAAAGCGGCGGCGTAACGAGTGCGCACGATTGATATTGAATTTGTAAGCATTGCCATGGTGAAGATTGTATACGTACATACATAAACTCACGCCTATATTCCCAAAAGGGGTAGGAAGAGCACACGCACATTAAATTCATTGCCACTTTTAGCAATTGTAGGTTTATAGATGGAGAAAATGTGATATTGCAGTGACAGGTTGCTAGCCCATCGCCCACAACACACTTCAACCTGGTTCCCATAGTCGACTCTTACGACACCTAAGAGAAGAAAGGGGGTGGTGCTATTCTAACCCGGCACCGTACAAAATTTTAACAATTCTTTTTAGGACTGAATCCTTAGAATATTCTAAGGATAATTTCGAGGATAAACGTTTGGATATTACTTCTTATATTATTCAAAATTTCCTCGAAATTTTCGAGAAATACACTATACATGCGTCGACCGTACGCCATTCTGGCCTCGTTTTATGGCCGGACCTCGCCTTCGGCTCGGCCGGCTAACTTATACTCGTCTAGGATGGCGTACTTTAGTAAGTACGCCATCCTAGACGGCGTCGCCGTCGCCGTCTTTGCAGTACAATGTACTATCATTGTACGCCTCACACAAATGAATCCGTTACAAACAGAAACAAAACAGCAACATATAGGTAGTGGTAGACAACAGGCGATCTTATCGCTAACGAGCCATCTCTTCCAGACCACCCTGACTAAAAGTAAACAAAACTGGACAATACAGAAGATTTTTTTTAAATCCGCATAATGTCAGCTACGGTTAACAGCTACGGAACCGTACATTGCGCGGAGCCCGTCGCGCACTTGGCCACTTTTTAGTAGGTATCTGAGGCCCTTTCTCTCTCATGCAAGCTAAGTTTTTAAGATCGGTATAGTGTCGGTTCATGGTGAGTGAGGTAATCAGTGCCACCAGTCTATAGGTTACGGTGTCTGCTTACAATCAGAAAGGCATACTCATACGTATTTCACATACACAGTTCGTAAAGACAGTACGGGTGCCAGTTTTGTTGCTCTCATTGATCTCACGGTTCGAAAAAATAAATGCCATACGATTAATATTATATACACAGTTGACGATTTGTATCTAACTGTACCGTTTCTAATTAATAAGCAATCACTGTTCGTCCCAAAAGACTGCGCGGGGCAAAACGAGGGCATCGGAAACTCTCGTGCTGTTTTACCCAATTATTCTTCTAATTAGTAATTTGAATTGCTCTGAATACGAATAACATTACATTACAACTCGACTTAATTTACATTGACAGCTGAATTGAATTTACAATGTTTCGTAATTGACGAGTTTTCAAATTAAACATGCCTCTTGTTTATGGTATTAGTTAATTTAAATAATTGTGTTTACATTACGATCAGTTATGACGACTGAACGCTGACGGGCGCTCGTCATCATTTCACTAACCTCCCGGTGATGTTTTGCAGATAAAGTTTGTTTATTTAACAAACCAATGCATACAAACCAATGTATATGACGACCTGTTTAGCCTAGTTGGTAGTGACTCTGCCTCCGAAGCTAGAGGTCCCGGGTTCGAATCCCGGCCAGGGCATTTATTTGTGCATTTTTCACGGATATTTGTTCTTGGGTCTTGGATGTTTCCTATGTATTTAAGTATGTATTTATCTATATAAGTATGTATATCGTCGTCTAGTACCCATAGTACAAGCTTTGCTTAGTTTGGCACTAGGTCGATTTGTGTAAGATTGTCCCACAATATTTATTTTTATTGTTAGGTATGTCACTAGGACTATATTTGTTCATCCTTTCCGATCCCAATTGCAATATTTTTCGCGTCTCGTTTATATGTTTACTTTAAAAACGAGCGCAACATTATAGTCATACGATCGGTTTGTGAAAAAAACCTACTTACATACAATTGCCTCTGGCATCTAATTAGTAGGCTGCATTACTATCGGCGAGACGAGACAAGATTTGAGTTTAAATAATATTGATCCAGACATCAAAAGCCTATTTAATAATGTATCATATTTTTAATATATTAAAATTCTCCTTCTTTTATTTGGCTGTGTATTATTAGGTACCTAAGTCTCTATCATATTTCTGTAGCTGTTGGTACTCCTAACTAATTAAATAAATAAATACATATTTAAAAACGTCAGAGGTTAATTTACGGGTGCAAGGTTAATAATGTTTGCTTTATACAGTTGTTTATTATGCAAAATACCACAGAATAGATTTAATGTATTTAGTCTTTAACGAGCGACATCATCCGTATTAAAGTTAAACTATTTCTTATGTCGAAACTTACTAGAGCCATATGTACTGTAAAACGCTGTACGATACACTTGCGAACACGGAATTCGCAACTCGTGTCGATTTAAAACACTCCCTTCGGTCGTGTTTCAATTTATCACCACTCGTTGCCAATTTCCTGTGCTCTGCACTTGTATCGTAATTTACTATTATTTGTAAATGGGTTCCGAAAACGGTTCTCACAAATTGTTAAATATACTAGTACAGTTGGATCCTGAAGGTTGCTCGGGGTCCGCTGAGACTCTCAAGAATTGACGTGGGCACTTGGTTTTACGGAGGTGACCTCCATCTGACTTTCCAACCTAAGGTAGGAACTAGACCTTATTGGGATTCAGTTTGTCAAATTAGTAGGCACCTTGACTGTTAGAGCCACCCCAAGGCCTCTAAAGGCCTAAGCAAAATCGCGCGGGTGTACGGAGCGAGCGCACGCCTTGCTTATCGGTGAAAAAGTATAAGCAGCGCTAACTGGCGCGAACGCGTTTTTATTTGGCTTAACGACTGCTGTCATAGACATCAGCCGGTTTAACGTGCCTTCAAAAGCACGGGAGCTCGCTCAGTTAATCACTTCAAGCAGTCACCCATCCAAGAGTTGACGACGTTGCTTAAACTCGCATACCGGACGCGGTACACGGGCGCCGCTGAGCCACGAATATACAACACAGATGAAAAATCGATACAGCTAGGTTTCAAATCTCTCTGAAAACACGAAACGCGCTGAGAAATGCTCGATTTCCCTGTACCTAAATGTGTTATTCTGAAAATACAAAATCAGTTAAAATTAAAACACAAATTTAACGCTGACTCCATCTCACGCATAAATCAGTTATCTCCAAACCCAGCGCAAATTCACCGCGCCACGTAAAAAAGCGAAAATCTGAGCGTCCCAGCGACGGTCCAATAAAATACGATATTAACCCTTGCGTTACATTAACACGGTCATAAGTTTCGGATTAAAAAAGGGGGCGCAATGAATGGGAAGACCTCACATGAGGAGGGTCGCATTGTGCGGCCGCGGCCCTTGGTTCGATGCGTGTACACATAGCGACAACGCGCAGCGGTCAGCACCAGTTTTTTCATGTGATACTAATATAAGAAGCCTTACAAATTTCCCTTTGTATGAAATTTTAAGCAGTAGCGGAGCCATTTTCTTCTTTTACTGTATGTATTAGCAGACTTTATGATGACCTTTTGCAAATCAGTTCAGTCGATATAACAATTCCACTTTTTAGTTTTTTGGTAAAATCTGCCGAGTTACTACTTATACATTACTACAGAGGCCGGAACGAAAGGGGTTGCCGGCCGAAGATATATAGACGGATAGGTCTGAGGCGGGCAACCCCATATTTCCCGCCGAGGTATGTATAGTGCTTTTCTCAAACATGCAATGAAATAAACAACAAAAAAAAAACAAAGTTTTATTTTTAATAACCATAGTGGCAGAGTGTCATGATGCCTATGCCACAAATTTATGTGCAATGGAAATTAAAAAAGGGAATTTTGCCGGCCTAGGCCTGCAAGATTTGTAAGAAATTCCGTTTACGACCTCTTATCCTAGCCGCACCTGAAACGTCATACTCCGCAGCCTATTATAAGGAACACAACTTCAATATTTCATTGCATGTTTGAGAAAAAGGATTTCTATTCCAATGAAGACGAATGCTACCTCTTATACGAAAGATATTGTCGCCACTATTGAAGTACTATTGAAGTAATACAAAACCAGCGATGCTCACAAAGTCGCTTGAATGTACGACCACGATGCAATAATAATTTGACCCATGTTTCGCCGTCACACATCTCATCTAAATGTTATTGCGACCTGCCTGGCGGACATCGGGGTTACGCCGACAATAGTGCAGATTACCTTTTTAAGGCCTTCTGGAGAGCCTTCATAACGTAGCTTATCATGCACCAGGCAATATTAGATCTAGAATTGTTTAATAGAAATATCCCATGAGCTCATACCGCCTTCCCTCTTCTTCCATTGGACATCCAGACGTACGACTGGCTACCATCCTTACCTGGTCGAAATTCCTCTAATACGAACCAAGAGCTTTGCATCATCTTTTATAATGCGAATTTCTAAGGTTTGGAATTCTCTGCCTGCGTCTGTATTTCCGAGTTCATATAACCTACCTAGACCTTTTTAAGGCATGAGTGAATAGGCATCTTCTGGGTGAGGTCGCTACGTCGTCGGCCTCATCTTTGCCCCCTGGCTAGATGCTGGCCAAGAGCAATCACATTTTTAATTTAAAAAACCGTATAATCTGACGTTTATTCTCAGTAGTCCCGTGAAAGTAGTTCTGTGGCGGAACTAGTGAGACTTTTTCCCAATAATTCCGTTCCCAATGTTCAGTTGTGGCCCTTCACCGGCCGCAGCCGCGGCACGCTCGCTTCGCTCGCTCGGCTCGCACGTTGTAGGGTCACAGTTCTACTAACACTCCTCCTCGCTTCGCTCGTCGTCGTACCTAACTACCACTCTGTACCGTTGTCTGAACTATTGGGAAAAAAGTCTCACTAGTTCCGCCACGGAACTACTTCCACGGGACTACTGGGAATGAACCTTATCTGAAACGTAGTCGTAGTGTCGCTACTGTATGGCGACTTTCTAAATTGGCGCGGCGGAATCGAGATGTAATAATTTGTTATTTGACGTGACCTAACTGATGACGCAGAGGTTCCCACACTAGACGACATACTGTAATTTGCTTAGTAGTGTACTAAATACTCTGAAAACGTCACGCTTCAAATTTATTTTTGCTACGTAAAGATCACTGTTTGACAATAGGCAGTCGTGACGTCACTTCTTCCTGTTTCCCTACAAACATCATACTGAAAGCGTTTTAAATGTTACGTAAAAGTTGCAGATTTGACTATCAGCCAACATCTCTGTTGTAAGCCGGTGTGGTACCGTTTGTGATGCTAAATTCAGTGACCATCAGGCGGACCGTACGCTTGTTTGCCACCGACGTGGTATAAAAAAACAGTTTTCCATAATAATTATGTTACAAGTGACTTCCTGGCTTGTCTGTGAGGAGCCGGTACGATATCAGAATGCTGCCAGCCGTCAGTGTCGGTTGCTCGGTTGTCAAGTCACAGTCAGTATCACCTCTTTACTTTACGCCTAGATTGGTGCGGAATGCTCTTCCTTACATGGTATATTATAACTACTGCGCAAACGTAATACTTACAGTATCCTGACAAGTGAGAAAATCCGTATAATCCCAGTATGCTCAAGTCAAAATACAAAATACCACAGATCGATACTGCTCCGCCAATTCAGGAAGTCGTCTTAGTCTGCTTTAAGTACCTTAACTTTCACCGTACTTACTATTACGATACTATGACAGCTATATATTTTTTTTAATCAGCTGGGTACGAGAGGACCTATAGTTATTATCTGGTTAAACCTCAGTTAAAGTAAAGCAGAAAGGCAAAATATTTGAAATTTATGCACGTCTGTCCCGGTATTCCGGTTTTCTTGCGAACACTCGCCCGACTTGCAGTGAATAATTTCTTTTTCAATGCAACTTTGCTTTCCTATTCGCAGTTTGAGTTTTATCTTTTGTAGGTGGAAAGTTCGATGGCTTCCGCGCTCTAGTTTAAAAGCAATTAGTTATTTATTGCATCGCCAATTTAAATGTGTAGGTACGAGTCGTGCCCAATAAACGTTTATTTGAATTTGATTTTCAAATGAATCTGTATTGCAATGGCAATTCTGATTTTATATCTTTTTCCACCTACTTCTACTACATCATCACATACTAAACTTCATCGGACCCCAGGTACAAAACCGATTACAATAAGGCAACGCCCTAATTTGTAGTAGCCAACTAATGTGGATAGTATTTTTGGAATTTACACGAGAAAAAACACACTCTCCTTCTAGAAAAAGTCCAAAAACAATTTATCAGGTATACATGAAAATACATGGAAAGAAAAAGAGAAAATACATTTATTTAACGTCACACAAGAAATCAAATATACAATGATGAAAAATAAAATAAAAAGACGTTAAAAATTATCCCAACTCAACTGATTTTCGGTGGGGACCATGCATAAAAACTAAGATAAGAGGCGATACAGACGCCAACGACAAAATTAACTGTATGTATATAAAAGAACCATAATAATAAACATTAAAAAAATGCTATACCGGATGGCAACCATTTTTAAGAAATAAAAAAATATATCTGAAAATTAAACATACAGATAGAAGTAAACAGACCAAAAGAAAAATAAAACAATACTTGAAGCAGATCCCTCCTCAGGCAGACCCCCCTTTTAGGAAGACGTACATAAAAACATAAAACGAATGTGAACAAAAATGTACCATGACGTACTACTGCCAACTGCCAGTAATTACGTAAGCAACCTCCTTTACTCATATTATTGTACATGTACCTATTGGTTACTACGCTAAAAATCCATAGCATGGCTACTATCCCTGCATGTACCCCACGCCGTTTATATTGGGAATGGAGACATACCAAAGCCTCGAAGTACGGAGAGAACTTGCGTCTGTAAAATACATTTTCAGATTAATCCGAGGCTTAGTGACAAATCCATGCATTGCACAGACCATATTTCTTATTCTGATTCTTCATAACATAATCTTAATATAATACCATAAAAGCTGTTGGATATTTAAGAAAACTGCCAAGTTAAAGCTCAAAATGCATTAAGCCGCAGTAAATTACTTTTACTGCAATACTGTTAACAATGTTTTCAGATAATCTACGGAACTTGGCGCCCATTTAGATCTCAATTCTTTTGTCGGTGAACTTGGCTGCCATTTTCACATTTATGTTTTTGATGGGATATCATTACTTTTTGTCAAACTTCATACAATGGTGCTTTCCCAGAGCGAATGCACGAGTTACTATACAAAATACCCAAACCGTTATAGGTGCACCTAAAATATTTGAAGATTTCCCTCGATTTCTCTAGGACCCTATGATCAGATTCTGACCCGATGACAATGAGAGCACCCCGGAACTATACCGTTTCAAACAAAAAAAGAATTTTCCTAATCGGTTAATAAATTACGGAGTTCTGAGGTAACTAGCATAAATAATAATAATAATAATAATAAAACTAATATTAAAATCACTGTTTTCTGATTTTTTCTGGTGTATACATATAATTACCGAGCTGCATGCCAAGTTTCAGCTTTCTAGGTCATCTGAAAGTGGGTTAGGTTTTTGATTACTAGTCAGTCAGTCAGTCAGTGGTAAAAATGCCGTTTTTTGGAATTTAATATCTCAATAACTATTAAACCTATATTTATGAAATGGGGTTCTAGTTGTTCTAAAGGATCTTAATATATGTACCAAATTTCATGTTTTTATGTTAGATAGATTTGGAGTTATTGGGGCGTCAAAGTGGCTCCAAACGGTTCGTGTAATATAACACACCGCTGCTGTCCGCCAGTTCCTGGGGTGAACTTGGCTGGACACGCTGCCGCGTGTCTAGATACAAATCTCGACGAGAAACGTTGAGAAACCCTTCGTTTCCCGGTCTCTATAGCAATGTACTACTCCACTTTGGATCTGTTTTCGCAGAAGACGGAACTGAAATTCCTGGCCACAGCAGCACGCTGTCTTAGATCAGATTTCAGTCCCACTACTATTGAGTAGTAACTTGTAGGTGGATTATTTTCTATTATTTGTGATTTTGGTGTCCTATTTTGGGCTCTAAAATTAGGTAATCGAATGTAGTGCTCACCTAATATTTCCTCATAAATCATAAATTTATTAAAAAGACAATGATTTTAATCTAAATCTGTAGATTCTGTAGTCATTATGGGGAGAAAGGATCAAAGCACTCAAGGCACTCAATTGCGATGCTTGATATGACGGCTAAACTGCAAATATTCATAAGGGCTCAGCGTCGCGGGCCGCGTAATGACGTCACTAATTGATCTAGAGTACGCACTTTCAACAAAATGGCGGAGACGTGAAAGCTATTTGAATATTCATCGGCGCTAAATGTGCGGCGCGAGACAAACGGCGTGAGAGTACGAGCTTAGAGAGGTAGGCCACAGCCTCAGATTAAGGAAATAAGAAAAGAAGATAGACGGAGCATTATGGACAGCATAGTGATGACGATTTTTAAAAGATGTCAGTTCCCCAAAATCTTAAATTTACATAATCACTTTTATGTCCAAATGACTAAATACTTATAGTACTTAATGTACCAAAATTTAATAACAGGCATCAAAAATATCATAAACTCTACGCACTCCACACCCATTTTAGAGTCTCTGTATAGATGAAAGCTTTACTGGCAGACAATGCCATTAGGCATGAAATGCCCCGTGGCAGTAAATCGGCCATTTGTATACATATATTTCTTGAATTGTGCACTAATGTTTTAAGTACCTAAGTTATTTGTTTTGGGCGATGTAGCGCCGTATACTAGGTGTTCGCAGAACTGATCGAATCAGAATCACGGTACCGCGCTCCAAAACACAAGTTGTAGATGTCGGTGCCAAGACCGCTAAACTGAAGTGGGACTGGGCTGGAAATGTCTGCTGATGCATATCCGGAAAGATGGTCCAAAATAAGTACGGAGTGGACCCCTTGAGACGGCTATCGGAGCAGAGGCAGACCAAAGAGGAGATGGAGGTACGACTTGGACGCATTCAGCTGATTAGCGGGAGTGGAGGAAAAAAAGGGGAGGCCTTTGCCAAGCAGTGGAACACCTAATAAGGATAAGAAAAAAAAAAGTTATATGTAATAAATAAATACATATAAGTATCCCAAAAAAGTAATGTCATGAGCTTTCATTCAACCATGGATACGGCCTGAACCTACAACTGGTAATCCATGCCAGCATAAAGTACCGAGATACGCCTTAAGCCAGGCACCCGTATCATATTGACACGCATGACACCGCCTCCCATAGACATCGTCTACTAAACGCAATAAAAGGGTTCTCTATGATTGACACTTCCCGAAATAACCTTTCGCTCAACATAGTTTTACGGTGTTATTCATCAGGCCTTTAAAATGTTACGAAAAAAAAGCTATACAATTTTTTAACCGACTTCAAAAAAGGAGGTTCGCAATTCGACTGTATTTTTTTAAATGTTTGTTACCTCAAAACTTTCGACTGGGAGAACCGATTTTGATGATTCTTTTTTTATTTGAAAGCTGGTACTTTTCGTGTGGTCTCATATGAAATGGTATAGTTATGATAATGGCATCTATGAGAAAACCATATAAGTCTTAAATTTGCATTACGTATGTGCGCGACAAATAGACGAAAAACTCGGTTGAAGTCGGATATTTTTTTGTTAAAATGTTCGATTCTTTTATAGTACCACGTTGGTGGCAAACAAGCGTCCTTCCCGTCTGATGGGAAGTGGTCCCCGTAGCCTATGGATGCCTGCATCTCCAGGGGAGCCACATACGCATTGACGAACTTTTAAAAAATTATAAACTATTTTATCATTCCGTTAATGTTTTCAAATTAAGTTAATATCAAATCAACATTCCGCATAACGACATAAAAAATAACGTTTATAAATTGTTTTAATCTTGACGTCATGATAAGATAGCTTGTCAAAGTTGTCATTGCTTAAGACTGCGCTGTACGTTCGGTTCTCCATACAAACGTATTTATGCTCTCATTTTAAAACGCCAGGCTAGAATAACATGAAACTTTGTATACACAATGGGATCCGGCATATCTAGGTCGGATCATAGTTTCTGTTGCTTGAAATTATAATGGAGAAAAAATACAGCGATTATTAAGGTTTTCATACAAGCCGTAAAAAACTCAAAAAGCCGCTGTATTTTTTTTCTTTTACAATTTCTAGCAACAGAAACTATGATCCGACCTAGATATGTGGATCCCATTGTGTATACAAATTTTCATGTTATTCTAGCATGGCGTTTTAAAATGAGAGCATAAATACGTTTGTATGGAGAACCGATCCACACCGATCGTACTGCGCCCTCTTAAGTATATTGCAAGAATAACGTTATCAAATCGCTTAAGGGGGAACGTCACGAGTTTTTGTCGAAGTTCTGCTAATAGATGGCGGCACTGAGACCATTTGGTGGTTTTTCATAATTTTCCGCAAAACCGCTGCATTACGTATGATGATTTTAAAACTGCAGGAGCAGAGCGTCGTATATTATCTAAATATTACAATTACAAGTCTGTGACATCGATAGTTTTCACATATAGTCCGAACGAAAATTGTATGAAATGTTGTGAAAACGTTCCATCTAAACCAGTATCGTTATTTGCCTTTTGGTGTTTATTTTTATAGCGATTTAATGAATACCGCCATAAATGCGCCTAAAACAACGCTTTAAGTAAAAGGTTAGTTTTACAAATAATTGTCAAATTAAAGGAATAGTTGACATTTTTTATGCTCAAAGCTGTCAAGCTCAGGCAGGCACCGTGGGCAGGTTCCGATAGCTCAGTTGGATACAGAGCTTGGCCGCGTATCCCAGGATGTCGCAGGTTTGAATCCTGCTCGAAGCACAAAGTTTTTAATTTATCTTTTAATTTGACATTTAGAATTATTCTAGCAGACAGAAAATGAGTTCATTTTTTTTCGTTATGAACTATAACGATATCATGAATAGTCATAACGGCTATTGCGAGCCTATATTTTCTCAAAAGTATGTTCGAAACATTATGTTGCATATATTATAAACGTCAGTCCAGTTTATAAACGTCAAATAACGCTGTTATGCCATTAAATTTTTACTCAGCAAACTGTGGACTCTTATTTAAATCTATTTTATCTCCGTATTTAACAAGGTGTCCACCGAAATTTTGAACAGTTGATTGATTTTCTTTTAATATTCCCATACAGTTCAGAATCAGCAAAGGCAAAGTTGCTACCTATTTAGCCACAGAGAGGTGTATTTTTATGCCGCAGGTCTAAAGTTATTACATACTTACTCCTCTGGCGTAGCCACCCAAAGTGTGTCTTGGCATCCAATTCTGCATAATTTCCTTCCACGAGTCAACATGAAGCTGGCATAGATCGATCTCCACAGAATGGGCCCAACGGTATCTAGGGCGGCCGACCGTTTCTAATCTCAGGTTATTTGGTTTTATATTTTATTTAGCATAAAACCTCTACCTATATAAGTGTCTGTTAAGACTTGTCAATATTAAAACTGCCAAAAAAACGAATCTGTGAAATAACGGTCCATTAGTTAGCAAAGGCTTATTGGAGGTTTATTAATAGCATTTTTTAATAAACGTCAAATACGCTAAGTGATCGTTTTCACTTAATCGTTTTTCAACGGTTTATTAAGTTTTTTTTGTGAATAAGACCGTCGCTGTATAAATACTTGATGACATTCCGATTCCGGCGTTCCATCTTCATTGCGGAGGGATAGACATGTCAGTCTTGATATCAGTACAATAATCTTCGCCGAATGTCATTATACCCAAATCAAGCTGAGACCATCGTCCGGTCGGAGGATTATATTTATGGGATCTAATCGTCCGCCTACACCAATGGCCTCGTATCAAGGATTAGCAAAAGCAATTTTAGTGGTAGACCGCGTTTACTAGGTAACACTATGGGGTAAGGGGGAGAACGTCTAGCTCGTCTGAACGGTCCCAAGTTGACCTCACCTACACGCGCTGGATATTCACTCAGAATGGTCAGCGATGGGAGTCTCTAGACCGCCGTGGCGCTCCCTGCTGGACAACAGACGAGCCTCTGACGATCGAGCAGTGGCGGTATAACTATCAATCAAGAACTGGCCGGAAGAGGCTTAAGTGACCTTTGGGGACTAAATATTCCCTAAAGTATCTGATGACGAAGGCAACGGGAAACCATTGCACTAACTTTTCTAGTCGTCAGGGATACATAAATATAAATATTAATAAGTTTAATCAAGCCGCGGCCCTGATTCTCCGGCGACCCTTCAATGATGGAACAGGGGTGCGATGTCAACCATAAAAAAACGAAAGGGTGCCTACCTGGGTAACGTTCTTAGGAACGCCAGGTATGAGCTCTTACAATTTATTATAATGGGCAAAGTTGCAGGCAAAAGATAAGTTGGACGTAGGAAGAAAGAAATTGTGGTTGCGCAATATCCGAGAAAGGACGGGTATCACAAGCGCCTTCACTAGGTGGAGAGGCACCATTAGGAGAAGAGGTGGAGAGGCACCATTAGGAGAAGAGGGAAATACTGGGGGCACGGATACGTATACTATTCGTACCATACTAGAAAATATTATGTAGGTGCGAGGATGGATGCTATATATTTTTGATTTAAATGGGATCAGATTTTTCTCAAACATGCAATGAAATATTGATGTTATGTTCCTTATATAGGCTGCGAAGTATGACGTTTCAGGTGCGGCCCGGACAAGAGGCCGTTAATGGAATTTCATGCAAATCTTGCAGGCCTAGGCCAGCAAAGTCTTCTTTTTTAATTTCCATTCCACATAAATTTGTGGCACAGGCATCATGACATTCTGCCACTATGGGTATTAAAAATAAAAATTTGTTGTTTATTTCATTGCATGTTTAAGAAAAGCACTATACATACCTCGGCGGGAAATATGGGGTTGCCCGCCTCAGACCTACCCTATATGTCTTCGGCCGGCAACCCCTTTGGTCCCGGCCTCTCTAGCAATGTACTGTTTTTTTAATATGTTCCCTTTACATCTACAAAGTAGTATGCGAAAGTAAAAGATCCTCGACATTTTGAGACTGAGAACATTTGATGTGCCCAGGGCATCACAGATAAAGTCCAGAAAGGACGTGTGAAACCACATCATATATGGCGGCCACTTGGAAATAGTAAATAGAAATAGAAATACATTTATTCGTGGCACTAATACAGAACAAAAAAGCCACGAAATGGCCCCAAATCAGCACTTGGATTAAATTGAGCAATGAGAATAATTCTCATTGCTCATTTGCATTATATTATGTCTCAAAAACAACTTAGTAACGTGAATTGCATACCCTAGACGCCATCATGTTCACTTTACCATCAGGTTAGTTGTCAAATGGTTACCTATTCTATATGAATAAATATTACTTTTTTTTATTAATTCTTCAAATTAGGCATATTACATGCACCTATGAACGTCAATAAACTACCACCGGTTCGGAAAAATAAACCTCTGCCACGAGAAGAACCGGCGTAAGAAACTCGGCGAGGTGCCATTTTTTCAAAACAATATACATTGTATAGTTAAATATAAAATTACAGTCTCAGTTACTACAAAAATAACAAGCTACAGTAGAAAACCTATTTTCGCGATAGATTAGCTGTGCAGGACACTATCACTGCCAAAGATTGACCTTAACTAAATGATTGTTATTTTTGAAAGGCATACAAGGCTTCACTGACTATGTTCCAGAAATTGAGAGTATTCTTAGACTGAATATAAAATATTGAAATACGAAACCCTGCATATAATGTCGTATCACACTTGATTGACTGTATTTACTTCAATTTATTCCCATAGTTTAGTGTATAACTAATTAATTATTCTATTGGAAAATAAAATATTGCCCAATCTTGGCTTCTCAAGCCAATAATTACATTCATCTGAAGGGCAGAGAATAAAAGCCTGCCTAGAACCTAAAGAAGCTATACATTAAACTAATTATTTTACGGTGCCCAAAGTTTGATACTTTAATTCCAATAATTGAAATCAATAGTGATTCACTTCAATAGCGTATTAAGATTGAACTTACCACATTGGAACTTTTAAATAAATAATAAATCGCTTATTTTCGAATAAAATTGTTTCATAGCCCTCTTTGGCCTTATATTCAGGGTTCTGTACCCGAAGGGTCCAAACGGAGCCCTATTGCTGTCAGTCGCATGTCCATCTGTCGGCTGTAACTTTGTGCCGAAGATTTTTTTAAATTCCCATTGTCCTATGATCTTGACATTTGGTGATAATGTTTAGTATTACAAATAATTAATAAACGTATACCAATATATTGATAGATAGCATTTGTTTTTTAGTTGTACCGAACACTCGGTGCGCGAGTCTGACTTGCACTTGACCGGTTTCTTACAAGCTTTTATTTTAATATGCATGTCCGGGTCGAATTTTGCAACATCCACAACCGATTGATGAAGATTTTCCAATGTGGCAGCACCACTACACAATCTAACTAAAGGCAAGAAGAATCAGAAGTTTGTGTGGTCAAAGGAGACAGAAGTAGACTTTGTAAACCTTAAAACACTTTTAACATCAACACCGGTGATGACGTGTTCGTACATTGCAAAGCCATTTTTTATCCAGTGTGACGCTTCAAGCACGGGCATTGGAGCGGTTCTGTGTCAGAAGACTGCTGCTGACATTCGCTTACTTGAGTAGAAAGCTAAATGAGAGAGAGGCGAAGTATTCAGCTTCAGAAAGAGAGCTACTGAGTTTTGTGTATGCCGTTGAGAAGTTTAGGCTATATATCGATCAACTGTGGAAAAAATAGTCAGCAATAAAAGTTTGAACCAAAAATGAAATACACCAACGGAAAATCAGCCCCTCCTATGGGCCCTTTCGTAACTACGCCTTTGTTTGTATGTTGTCTATGATTTTGTCTAATATTAATATTGTGCTTCTTACGAATACATTTTTGAATCTGAATCTAAGTCTGAAATTTTAGACAGAAACTTATTTGACAGTCTAGTAAAAAAAATAAAAAAATATTTGATATGTTTTACTTGTATCAAATCAGACTATTCAAAAGGCGACTTTACTTTCTAAGTAAGAAGTTTCAAAATGTAACGTCAGTTTAATAAAAAGGACATTTTATATAATTTCAACTAAACATCTCATTATTGACCGAGCGAACATAGTCTCCGTTTCAGCGTTCGGCAAAAATTCTTTCGTATGTCTGTCTGTCTCTCTGTTTGTCCGGATGTTCTCATCTACAGGTCGCATTTCTCAACCGATGCTCGTGAAATTTTGTGAGCAGGTTCGATAATGATATAGAATATTGTTGTCGAAACAGTTTTTGGGAATTTTGATTTTTTTTGCTAGTTCTACAGCTCACGGAGCCACTAGTCATTAAAAAGTTTAGCGGAATGGCAAAGAATATTCCTAGAATTTTCTCATAAAACTTCGCAAAGATAAGCCCGGTTTCATTAATAACGCATAGGATAGCTGTTGCAAATCGAAGGGTCAAATTAAAGTGAGGGCGAGGTTACAGACGAGCACAGAGGGCCTACTCCGAACTTCGAAAATGGAACTTCGTGTCGTGCCGTCCATTTCACTCTCGTGTGAAAGAGACGGCACGATACGAAGTTCCATTTTCGAAGTTCCGAGTAGGCCCTCAGAATGTATCGATGGGCTGATAGCTGTAGCGGGATGCATGAATATCGGCAGCTTTCATTTCATTGTTCGAGCTATCTAACTTTGGTTCGATGCGCTGTGGTGACCATGAACATAAAATTTTAACTATTTAGTCAGTATTATTTTGCGGCGCACATAACACGTAGAACCGATGGCCGTTGAGGCGGAAAGGTTCTCGCGTGGCGACCGCGTACCGAAAGACGTAGCGTGGGCAGGCCCCTCACAAGGTGGACTGATGACCTGGTAAGTCCATCGGTCATTGTGGAAGTCTTTGGGGAGACCTATGTCCAGCAGTGGACGTCTTTCGGCTGACATGATGATGATGATGATTTTCTACAATTAATACTATTACCTACTTCGCCTTACAGAAGATCGCACAATTAAATCACTCACACTGTAACAACAATTTTATAATAGTTCTTTTTTCTTTCCAATCTGTCATACAATTAGCTCGTAAGTAAGCTTATTAACAATATTGTTCACGATTTCGGTGTCGATACAAACCCGATAGGGTTTAACGACACTTTTCCGTTATACCAATGTATCAATTTTCTATTGTAAATAAAAAAATAAAAAAAATAACAAAATATATTGCAGCCATAATAACATCAATACTTCCACCACCATATCAGCCGAAGGACGTCCACTGCTGGACATAGGCCTCCCCCAATTTCATGGGGGGTAAATACCATAATCGCCACGCTTGGCATGCGGGTTGGCGATCGCAGTATCTCCACCGCACTCCAAGGATGCTGCTGTCCATCCTCCAGTGGTCTTGCTCGTAGTTTTAGGACACACCCAGGTCCGGGACCAATATTTGCTCTTTAGTTATACACAATATAATATAATATAATATTGGGGGACAATCTTACACAAATCGACCTAGTCCCAAACTAAGCAAAGCTTGTACTATGGGTACTAGACGACGATATACATACTTATATAGATAAATACATACTTAAATACATAGAAAACATCCAAGACCCAAAAACGAATATCCGTGAAAAATGCACAAATAAATGCCCTGGCCGGGATTCGAATCCGGGACCTCTAGCTTCGGAGGCAGAGTCACTACCAACTAGGCTAAACAGGTTGTCACTAAATGTTATTCTATTCTATTCTATTTTATTCCACCACCACCACCATATCAGCTCAAGGACGTCCACTGCTGGACATAGGCCTCCCCCAATTTCATGGGGGGTAAATGCCATAATCAATTCCGTTCTATTCTATTCTATTCTATACGCAAGTATTGTTCGTGGTGAATAAGGTCGCCAGAGCTTCCTAGGTAGGCTGCGCTGTGTTGAGTTGAGAGTGAAAGATAGCATTGACAGGAGGGTTGGCACTGAGTTTGTGATTCTTCTAAAGTCACAAATGTCCATTGGTGTACTCACTATCAGGCAGTGCGTAAACTTGTGCATGTAAAAGAGTCCTTGAGGCCAACTTGCAAAATAAATAAGGCTTTGATTTTTTATCATATCCAAATGTGTCCGGTGAGTATAATATCATGGTCACCACTACCGAAAGTGATTCGCTTTCGTTCCGCGCGAGGGCGCGGCATGATTCCGCTAGTCCGCTGATTGCTTTCTGGCACAGCCATCCGTGGCTAGATCACGGTCGTTCATTCCGCGCCATTGGAACTGCGCATGCTTTCAGTGCGAATGCAATTCATATCGTCCTCTCTTTGTATGGAAATGAAGGTGTAATATATATAAACTAGCAGATAGTCGCAAAATATAATTTTTTTCTCAAATTTCGAAATTTCGAAAAATTTACTTGACAAAAAAATTCTATGTAATTATTGAACCTGCACACAAAATTTCACGAGAATTGGTTGAGAAATGCGACTTGTAGAGGAGAACATCCGGACATACAGACAGACAGACATACGAAAGAATTTTTGTCGAAAGCTGAAACGGAGACGCTTCGCTCGCTCGGTCAATAAATGTTAGGGGGACTAATTTACACAAATCGATTTAGTCCCATAATAAGGTTAATAAAGCTTGTGTCAAGTCAAAGGCACTACACAACTATATATTTAATCCATACAAAATACATAGAAAACATCCCATGTCTCAGGATCAAATGTTATCGCTCATCACAAAAACAAATAAATGATTAGGCTTGTCCAAGACGTACTCCCAGACTCCAACTCGGTCGGCGGTGTTTCACATTGCCTATATGTCCATTTACCCGGGTGGAAAGGCTTCGCTTCGTTTGCTCGACACATGCCAGACCGCATTCACAGTCAAACTTACACAAATGTACACGTCTGCCTCTTGAAGAGGAATATTTCACTTCACAGGCCTGAGGAATTGCAACAACATGTTTCACATCTTGATGAATACTAATACCAAGCAGAAGAATTAAGTATGGAAGTGTAAGCTGCAAGGAAATTGCATAACATTTTGATCGCGCGTAAGATATCATTTGCCGATTTTCAGGGGAAATAACCGGTATAGACTATTATCTCGTTGGTTGGGTAATATAAGTCTTAAAAAGAACACCTCCCCAATGGGTTTCCGGCCCACACCCATTTGACGTATGCAGTGCGCCTATATACCTACACAGAAACGTACGGGTCAAAATAAAAAAAATGTACATAATGAATACAGTTTCTTTGCTTCAGTCTATTGTTTTTTGGGCTTCTCTTACTCAGAATCCTTCATACATTTGAAACTCAAATAAGAAAAAAAGGTCCAAAATCGCATCTCAGTTTCGTTAGATTTTAGGATGATGATTTTCTTATTTCTATGAAAACGAAACGAAACTGACAAAAAAAATTAACGTACAAAAGTTTGGACACTTTTTTATGGTACTAGCTTTGAATGTATGAGCGATTGTGAGTAAGATAAGCCCAAAAAAATATTATTCTGAAAAGAAATATGTTTTTTTTATTTATTTCACCCATATACATTAACCCTTGGAACGCCAAGAACAGCTAAAGTATTTGCATGCTGTCGTACCTACGGTGCGAAAATGAGTAAAGGTGCTAAAACGCACGTTGTCAAAGACACCTTCGTGCCTTACACTAAGGCTCATATTCAATCTCTTATGGAAAATGAGTTGATGTGTAGGTATCACTATCGTACATGAAGAATGGCGTTTAAAGGGCTAAGTCCTGGTTTTCTAACAATCCATTAGACCAAGTGTCAGATTTGATTTCAGTAACTCAAAACAATTTTTAATAAAACTTACTGGCATTAGCTAGTTTTAACGTAACGTTTTAAACTTACATTTAGGTAGGTCTAACTGTCTTTTTTGGTATGGAAAATTACATTCATATCACATACATCTGCCTTACGCACGCTCAAAAACGTTACGTGTCTAACGGATTTTAAAAACCAAGCCTAAAACAACATCTTGAAATTGGAATTACTTAAGCACTGTAAATTTGTTCTATATTAGGCGACTTCCTGACTTGGCGAGGCGGGAGCGATATGTGATAGGTATATTGTTCTTTGACGTGAGTTTACTGATGTGAGATTCCCTCACTTGATGAAATACTGTCAGTTTTACGTTTGTGCAGTAGTTGCAGTAGACCATGCGCAGAAGCGGGGCTGTACTGCATTCGTATCGGTTGACACGGACAGCTGACAGTTTTCTCATATCGTACCGCCTCCGCATCGACAAATCAGGAAGGCGTCTTAGCTAGTTTTACAAACAAAGAACACAATTTTAGTGTTTGCTAGTATAGATGCCTGATCTGTGTGACCAAACTGTTGACTATCAAATAGGAAATTGTAAACAAAAGCATCGAACAAACAAAGCATAAAGGATGCAGTGCGCTCAGCGGCTCACCGGGAGTCAGCGGCGTTGCAATGTTTACTGAAAAATTCAGCGCTCTTTAAATTCAGCGCGAAGCCAAATCGCAAAGAGATTCTTAAGAGGAATCACTAGTGAATTTAAACGATTATATTTTATTGACCGAGCGAGCGTAGCGTCGACGTTTGGGCAAAAATGCTTTTGTATATCCGGCTTCCAGCTGATTTTTCCAACAGGTCGCATTTTGCAACCGGTTCTCTTTAAATTTAAGGTTTTTTTTTTAAAATAGTCTAGGTCTTCAGCTTACAGATCCTTATACATAACTTTGGTTTCCTGTATTGATCTACTCTTATAAATAATTTGGATTTGAATCTTTAGCCTAGTATGTAGGTTTCCAATTCGACTGTATATTCTACTGTAATAAGAATACAAATACCAAATATCATGCACAAACAACAATTAGCTTGCAATGACGTCATTGAAATTGATTCAGGCTTCTGTTTTTTTTTAATTTATTTTACAATAGTGATAAACAAGCATACGTTTTGACTGATGGCAAGGAAATCTAGACGATGTCTGCATGCTGGTGGAAAAGTAGAAAATACCGCGTACATGTTACATCCCCCCAAGTCAGGAAGTAGCCAGTAATTATTTTAAACCACGGCAATATTTTAAAATTAATTCGGAGATAAAGAATACGAGAAAACTCGTTGGAAATCAGAGTATGTGCGGACTTAACGCAGCGTTTCCCCTTAAAATGCAAAGCATGTCTTGTCAAATTTTCTGTTACATTCCGATTATTCGATTGCCTTTTGCTCCAGGCGTTTTTTCCTACATTGTTATGCTTTTAGGGTACACACAATTTGCTGTTTGCTTGTCGCACGAGTGGATTGACGCGAATTTATAATGTGGATGATAGACATGAAATACGTGGTCGACGTTTAGATAGAACACGATACAAACAAATAAATAGAAAAAAAAACAAAATAATTTATTTAAAAAAATTGTCGAACGCATGATGTAGGTATCACTATGTTTTTCAGTAAGAAATACAATACAAATATTCTGTGCCAAGATAGTGCAAACATCCTTTGTGTTATTATAATAATCAAAACAAATTATTTCTAGTATTTACTTGAAAACGTATCAAGTAGGTGTAAGCCAAAAGTGTCAGCCTTTTACATAAAAAAAAAAGAATTATACCACATTTTCTACGATAGATTTTTGGCAATATTATACAAACAAATCTTAACGATATTTAAGCTAAAATACGCTAGTTGGACGTTTATAAATGAGGGCATTAATAGACATTCATAATCTATAGAGCTTATTTCATTCATTTATGTTAGTAAATATAATGAAGAAATTGAAGGATATTTATCTTAAAGGCTTGTCAGCACAAATACCATTTTTGTTCTGCGTCATGACGCGACGTCTATACCTAGTACTGAATTAAACTCAAATAACTCACAGAATATTAAACCACAAAGACAATTTCTTCCCAACACGGTATAAGGCTCCATTTAAGCATGATACGTGACCCAGTGTAACAGTAATTCAGCTAATGAGCGGAGTTGAGCAAGTTTTAATATTAAGTAGGACGATTGCCGCTCGGTTGGGTGTTTTCATTTTGTATGACTTTCAACCGACAGGTGGCAAGGAGGTTTCACTGAATGTTTTATCCCCATTTAGTTTTAGAAGAACTAATGCATACGTACTTGCACCTGGGCAATAAGTCAAAACAATGTCCCCCATTTTGGGGCGATGGCTAAATCTATCATGTGCTACAACTACATGAAGTACCTACCTAAAGATACATGGGAGGTTACTCATAATTAACTAAAATAACACTTCAAACATACTCTTTTGAAAGAGGATATTACAAAATGGAAGATTGTATGAAAGAACGTTCAACATAGACAAGTAAATTGGTCGAATAAGCCGGATACCTACTACACCCTACATAGGTTTTTTCAGATGTAAAATATGTATTTATTTCATATACACTTAATAATTGACTTACAAATAATTTTTACATCTTCGTTATTTATTTCTTGTCACTGAGACCCTCCGTGTCTTTATTTTTTTTAATGTTTACATTATGAAGCCGGTGATTTTTTACATATCTTAAATTCACGGATACTACGAGTATATACGCCTCTCGGCAAATATAATTATGCCCTGGTATTTGTACGAAACTAAGAGTTGTTTCATTATGCAGTTGGTTCAGTTTGGCTATGTTCTTACTCATGCCACTAATTCTAATTACTTTAAATTTTTTTGTTATATGTTTTGTGTTCTTTACACGATAAATGGTTTTTTATCTTCTTTTTCTAATTCATGTTACTGACATTTATGCATGACAACCTGACATGTAAATATATTTGAATTATGGAGAACAAAATGAGTTTTATTGATATATCTCACGTTTAATGCCAATCTAGTCTTCCGTTATGACCTTAAAATTTGAAGAAGAGCGTTTTTGACTTTCGTCGTTAAAAAAAGTATTGGATATTATGTCCGGTCGAGTGGCTCAATGGTAGCCGACGCAAAGAGGTTCGTTTCCAGATCATACGAATAAGCCAATTATCCCTTTCCCTTGTACATGTGATCCCTTCATCACGTGTCTCAGACTTAAAATATGAGGATATAAATTAATATGACCTCAAGCAAAGTCTCTTTGATATCTTCTTCATAACTGTTTTTAAATGAAGTGGCATAGTGTACGTATTTAACAGTGCGTGCTAATTGTCATACTAAGCAAAATAAAAGAGGAACACATTCAGAGAAGAGTCGATACCGGTGTTTTAAAGTACCCCGTTGAAGTTAACTATTGACGATCTGTTTAGCCTAGTTGGTGGTGACACTGCCTCCGAAGCTAGAGGTCCCGGGTTCGAATCCCGGCCAGGGCATTATTTGTGCATTTAGCACGGATTTTGTTCTTGGGTCTTGGATGTTCTCTATGTATTTAAGTATATATTTACGTATATAAGTATGTATATCGTCGCCTAGTACCCATAGTACAAGCTTTGCTTAGTTTGGGACTAGGTCGATTTGTGTAAGATTGTCCCCCAATATTTATTTATTTATTGTATAAATTAGACGAGTACTAGTTAAAACTGGATGAGTCTGCTAAATAATGCCTACGAGGATTTCGCTCTCATTAACGCGTAATCATTATTATATTTACGTTGTGTATAAGAGTAGGTATCATCATTATCATGGACTCTGCATCCCTGTCAGATGATTGTTGCAACATGCCGGATTATGACAGATGATACAGTTTCGTTTATAGCTGTAGAACCCAATAGCGGCACAACGTTTCTTTCTTCGTGCGCCGCAAGTAAATTGGATCAGGAAGTGGGACATTAATACTTATTAGATGAACGTAACCTTTTTACCTGACTGCGGCAAGGCCAAAAGGATGGGTTATGATTTTAGTAGTCTACGTATTTTTGAAATTTTCTCCTTTGTTCCATCGTAGTGCTTTAGTAACTGAACTAATTTTGATAAATGAGGTGTCAATCGATTTGTTGTTTGATATGTTTTTATTGGATGATAGCTTTTAGCGCCATATTTATCAGCCTGGGATCGTTAATTAACGCAACCCGTCCTAACATCTTCGAGACAATTTCCGTCGTGATTCTTCATATCAGCGCTTAGATCCTACGTATAGAATGGAGGACCCGGGTATGTCCTAAAACTACGGCGAAGACCACCGTGGGATGGGCAGCAGCATCCCTGGTGTGCGGTGGAGATACTGCGATCGCCAAACCGCATACCAAGCGAGGCGATTATGGCAATTACCCCCCATGAATTTGGGGGAGGCCTATGTCCAGCAGTGGACGCCCTTAGGCTGATATGGAAGTATAAACTGAAGTCGCAGGACCAAAGTTTCCGTCGTGGGTATAAGGTTACCTCAACTTAAGTGGAGATGGGCAGGACACTTGGTAAGACGAGACGACGGCGGATGGTCCAAAGCGGTCAGAGTGGTGGCCAAGGTTAGGGCACAGCTCAGTAAGTAGACCGCCAGCTTGTTGGTCCTATGACATTTAGCAGTCTACGTAGAAGCCATGGATGAGACTAGCTCAAAACAGGGCGTGAGTGGCGTGAGCATGTGCAGGTCTTTACTCTCCAGTGGGTGGATACAGGCTGAAATGAAAGTTAATTGATTAGAGCAGATTACGGGGATTCTGAACTCATCGCCTAATCTCTAACCCGTGGCAAGAAAACAAAGCCAACGTAGGCATCAAAGCAAACTAAAAAGGGAGTTGTTGTTCTAATTTATTCTCCGTCGGATGCAATGAAAACAAGTTCTTGAGAGGGAAATTTAAATTGCGCTGGCAGCGGCATACAATAAATTTAAGGAAATATACCGTGGCAAGCGGAAATCAAACGAGTCGGAGGAACAACGAGTGCTCGAGTACAACTTAATAATTTAAATACAACTCCCATGCGCGTAATACTAGTCTGATTAAAAAAAGTTACATAATTTGACTAAATGTCGTATTTGTAAGCTATTTATAGTTATATAGAAGTCCAGAAATGATTGAAGATCTTAATACTTTACCGTTCATAGTCATAAAGAGTAAATTAAATAAGTATTTTGTATTAATAATTTATTGTTAACACTACACAACATTAAATAGGTTAGAAAGGTGACGTGGGCATGGCACGCGCGCTGCAATTATGTGCATGTTGTACTTATCCTTCGCGCCGACGGCACTCGCTCGCCCATTAGTCGACCACGAACTTCGTCAGAATACATGTAAGCATCAAAAATATGTTGCCAAGGTGAGACCATATGACTCACACTGTTAAAAAAGTTATCAGATCTCATGTAGAGCCAAGCTTCTAACTCTACACCTTAATCAATCAAAATATGTGGCTTGAACGTTTCGCCACCGTCACATGGGCGTAAGGTAAAAAATGTATTCACTGTTCATTACTTTTCTGTTATACAATATTTCTTGTAGTAATGTGTCTTTGAGACGCCGTAATGCAAAACGTCTAGCCATAATGTAAAACGGCGGATTATAGAGGTACAATCTGCCTACGACATGTACAAATCAACTTACATCTTTATTTGTCTTATTTTCAAGGAAAAGAGTACCACTTCGTGACATCAATAAGGGGAAATTGTCCTAAATGATTGGCTCGGTGGACGTGGCGCAAGCAACATCTCCTGTCAGCATCTCCTGATGATGCCTCGTGACGATGATGTCGCGGTTTTGTCTTTATTGGTGGTGGTTTCTTGTATTTAGGTGCATGTTTGTGCGTGCGTAGGGAGCGTGGGAACATTAACCGCATGCAAAAATACGCAAGTGGATACATTGCATTAATACTGATAAACCTACACATTCTTTAGTGGAATCATCATCATCATCATCATCATGTCAGCCGAAAGACGGCCACTGCTGGACATAGGCCTCCCCTGAAGACTTCCACAATAACCGGTCCTGCGCCACCCGCATCCAGCGGACACCCGCAACCCTTACCAGGTCATTAGTCCACCGTGTGGGGGGCCTGCCCACGCTTCGCCTTCTGGTACGTGGTCGCCACTCGAGAACCTTTCCGCCCCAACGGTCATCGGTTCTACGTGCTATGTGCACCGCCCACTGCCACTTAAGTTTAGCGATTCGAAGGGCTATATCGGACCGGAGACGATGATGCAACGGGGCCACGCCGTTTCGTCGCCTAAATAGATATTTTATAAGCTTAAGTTTCATGGCGCATTGGGTTAACTGTAATGCCATGTAAACATTTGTAATAATAAATAAATAATAAATATCGGTCACCTTGGCTTTAGCGGAATAGTAAAGAAATATTGTTCTAGAAACATGACATTGTCTTGCTCACGTAATTAGCAATCGTCGTTATTGACATCAACAACGGGGGCCTTTTGATTGAGAGTGGCAAATTTTATTTCGTACATAAACAATATATAAAAACTTCAGGTTAGGTACGGTAAGTATTGGCACTTCAAATTTGCTAACCGCTCAGAAACGTAGGGGACCTCCTTAAAAGTTATAAGAGATTTCGTAGAGTTTGGAACCTACCCTAAATCTAAAGTTTTCGTAGCCTAATAAACTCGATGAAATATCTTGATAAATATACCTACTCGCTTATTGTATACTTATGGTAACAAATTCAAATCTGGAATATCGGCGTACTGCGGAACTTGAACATTACATATTTTAATTAAAATCTGGAAAGTAACCCAGTTGTCATTGAGATGCTTTTTTGATTTTCTGATTTAGGTAAAATTGCACAAATCTGTTTTAATGATTTTTCTGACGTACGACGACGGGACGGGACGGGAAGCTGATATTAGAAATTATAAGCTCTTTATTTTTTTGATGGTTTGTACCAAAACAAATTGCACTAGAGCCTTACCCAGTAAAACATGAAATGGAATTTTTTTCTCAGGTTTAATTATATCCTTGCCCGATGCTTGTTGCAAAGTTGAGCGCAAATGAAGCTCAGAATGTGAAAATTTAACAATGATATGAAGTTACGACAAAAGTTCAGGACGTTTTGCATCCGACAATTAAGTTTGTCTGCAATATTCAGCATAGCAAAACTGTTGAGTTGCAAAAATGCTAATTTGTAATGGATTTCTGAGACTGACTTCGACAAATATTATGAATTAACGTTTTTTCTTCGGTTAAACTTTTGAAGTTTGTTTTTATACAACATAATTAATAAGATTTGCAGTCTTGGGACTGGATTGTATTTAAAGTCCGGAAATACCAGGGCTGTCGATCCCGGGACTTTAAAACTCGTTTGCTACCTTTATGCCGTATTGCAATCTAATTTTTGATATCTAGGTTACCCTAGCCTAGCTATTATTGATATTTTGACATTTAAACTACATCTTATTTTGACACTGTACCTTATAGTATTATCTTTGAAATTGTTGTTTTTAATGTATTACCTTTTATTTTTACTTAGTATTAAATTTTATTTGTTTTTTCGTATACATTCTTACAACTTTTTTGGGAATTCGTGCTAGTTTATTGACATTTTATTAAATAACATGAAAATTTTCAGAACGGAATAAATGAATCTAATCTATACTGATGCCACTGTTCTTTATGCATTTTTAACTAAGACTTGTATTTTAGGACCCTCAAGAATTATATTGGGATTCTTAGTAAAGCTAAGCTTCTCACGGATACATTCGCCTTAATGAAACAATTTCGCCCAACGAACATAAAGCCGAGGCAGGCCAAACTGCGCACTTTAAGTCACCTTCGGCCTATATTCAAGTCCCTGCCTTGCGGGTCCGTTACAAGTGTAACTTGTGCAATGGCTTACCGGCCGTATCTCTTCACGGCGGGTGAGGACATTAGGGATGCCGTCAAGTGGTAAAACGTAGCATGTTCCCTTTCGGAGTTTTAGTTTATTTTAAGTCCTGGGCTGAAATTCAAATTTAATTTCAATGTGTTCAGCCAAAGGCTGCTAGGCATAGGCCTCCGCCAAAGAGTGCCACAATAACCGGTCGTGCGCAGCAGCATCTAGCGGACTCCCGCGACCTTTACCAGGTCATCAGTTCACCTCCTAAGGTGGTCTACCCACGCTGCACTTTCCAGTACGTGGTCACCACTCGAGAATCTTTCCACCCTAGCGGCCATCGCGTGCTCACTTTCCGGCAATTTTAGTTAATATGATAATTTAGAATGAACCCATGACACATATTATAATCCAATTCGGCTTTAAATTCTATGCGTTAATAGTAAATGTTATCAATAAATTTGATATTTTATTTTGTATTTCAGGCTCTAAATAACAGTACAAACAACATGAAAGACTAGTCAAAAATGCAGTTACAAACTCCGGCGTAAAAATGTCTGCTAATAGAAACCAAATAAATCATTTGCAATTTGTTTATTATTTGAGAGCAAAAGACGTATTTACGCGTGGTTATAAATGTTCTGTCCATCATCAGTTTTATGTAAGATCGAGCCAATTTTATGTCAATCTATTCCATTCTTCAAAATCAAAGCTGTGATGAACAAACTTTTAAATGCTGCTCGAAAAATGTGAATATTTAGCTTGTATCCTTTTTCCGTTTGACGGCAGAGGTAGAAAACATGTCGAGCGCCGAACTCAAGATATCTCGGGGTATCTTGCTCATAGGAAATTTAAGCCGTTATGCATCGAACCTATTTTCGCCCCTTGCGCGGCAATCTCCTGCAACAGTATTCACATAATATTTAACCTCACCTCACTGCTCACTCCTAGAATATTATGACGCCAAGACCCTTAATTGATTTTAGGGATTTGTTGTGTTGACAGATAAAGGCTAAATGCATGTCCTTCACTCTCAACATAGCGCATCTTCGAGAGCACTGGCGGTGGCGACCCCAGACCAGCTGCGCTACTTGCCGCGCGACGGCTCAGGCGGCTACTACGCTTCCCTTCTCCACCGCTCGCCGACCAAGAACGGATTTATATATGTACAATGTCGGTAAGAACAAGTACCTGACTCGTTTTTATTATACGTGATATTAACGTACGGATTCCTATGCCTCATCAGGGACAGTGAAAGTCATAAATACATATATTGATGCAACGGTGACCTGCCAGTCGATTGTATAAACCAGGTCAATGATCTAAGGGGTGTGGTGGGTGTTTGTCGGCCTGTTTAGCCTAGTTGATAGTAATAATGCCTCCGAAGCTTGAGGTCCCGGGATCGAATCTCGGTAAGGGTATTTGTTTCTGTAGTGAGCAGAAACATTTGTTGCTGAGACTTTTTTTTTAATACCACGTCGGTGGCATACAAGCGCCTGGTGGTAAGCGGTCACCGCAGCCTATGGACGCCTGCAACTCCTAGAGGTGTCACATGCTCGTTGCCGACCCTTTAAGAATTTATAGACTGCTTTCTTGACTTGGATGTTTTATATATTTATCAAATATATCGTCGTCTAGTATCCATAGCACAAGCCATGTTGAGCTTATTATAAGACTAGATCGATTGGTGTAAAAAATATCTCCCTATATTCATTTATTTAAGGAATCGATCAAGACCAACATTTTCTACATTCGATAAAGGTTTAGGGGTTGAATACGTTGCTGACCTAAGGACTAATTTTGCGAGAAATCTAGGCGCCAAACCGCCGACGGCAACATCTCTCTCTACAGGCTGATTTTGGGGTCGTGATCCGAAATAATTGTACATAGTCAAAAATTCGAAGTAGACAACATCACAGTCGGTATGAAGATTTATAACTCAAATAATTTTCGTTTTTTACAAATTTTAATGGAAAATAATACTTTTTCATACAATTGGTCACCCTACCCCACTGTCAACTCTCCATACCATACATCAAAGAAAGTAGGGTAACCATGTTTCTTTGTGAATTTGTATTTTTATCATCAAAATAAATTAAAAATTAAATGCGTTTGTTTCGTGTCACTCCAATTTTTTTGAAATGGCTTACAGATACCAAGTCTAAAAACTGGTTCTTGATCCACGACCCCGAAATCATCCTGTATAGTACGTGTGAATATTGCCAAATACCTATTTGCGCCGCACACTAGCGGCTTACAATACTCGTAGTCTTAATTTTCTGTGGTCCTATACTTATTACGAATATACTTGTCGTCCTATATTTACGTTTACACTGGCTCGCTCGAGGCGACTGAAGCGAGATACGCAAGCCTCGTGAATATCAGTCCTGCAACTGGGGTTATTTCAGGCGTGGAGAAAAATGCACTTGATGGATAATGTAGCGTGCGATAAGTGGGTGTTTTATAAACCACGCAGTTTGTTTTGCTAGCGCCAGGAAGATAAAATTCTACCTGTTCACCGATACATTTGCGCTCGTATCAAAACGTAACTTAAACGATAAAATACTATTTTTAGGGTTCCGTACCTCGAAAGGAATAAACGGAACCCTTATAGGATCACTTTGTTGTCCGTCCGTCCGTCCGTCTATCTGTCTGTCAAGACCCTTTTTCTCAGGAACGCGTTGAGGTATCAAGCTGGAATTTATATCAAATACTCAGGTCTACTGTCCCTTGGAGCTTTGAAAAAATCAAACTTCTAAGCCAACACAATCAAAAGATACAGCTGTTTATGCCGCAAATTTTCGACACTTGCAAGGGAATCAAAACCTACAGGGTACTTCCCGTGAACTCAGAATCTTTAAATTGGTAAGAAGCAACGTCTTATAGCACAGATAAAGAAAAACAGCGAAAACCGAAAAAAATTTAGTTAAATCATTAAAAAACATTTTTTTACGGAACCATCGGTGCGCGAGTCCGACTCGCACTTGGTTAACAGGGGTAACAACACACAATAACGAGGTTTAACAGGCTTATGGCATGTATGTTGGTACACAGACACCGTAGCCTATAGACGCTTGCATCTGCAAAATAATCACAAGCTAGTTTTTTTTTTTTTTTTTTTTTTAATTTGTTTATATTACAAAAAAAAAAATTACACATTTCAATACAAACTTATAGACGCGCACAGAAACCTATTTAAGGTTTATGCTTGACGCGAATGCATCGCACCGCTCACAACAATAATATCACAATCCTTATATACCCAAGCAATTACGATACAACTATATGTAGTAGTTATTGAAGACACACTCCAGAAACTACACCTCGCTGTCAGTTAGAAAATATCTTTTTAATGCGTTCTTGCATGATTTTTTGTCTTTAAGGACACTTGTGTGTATATCTTCTGGTATACTATTTAGAAAGTTAGGCAGCATGTACTCCCACGTATTTACATAGTTAGGTAGAATATATCTAGGCTGATAATCTAAGTTACGTAATTGTTTTAGTCTAATTCGAGTTTTTAATTATTTTATTTTATCATAGTTTTCGAGAACTATAGACATATTAATTTTTTTAAATATTGACATTACTTTGCAGTATTTAAATACGCTGGACTCGTCCTTAAGTTTATTTTTCATGTATTTAGGTACAATAGTTTTAAGTATGCTCAATTGTAGCTTGTATATGCAGCTTATGTTGGTTTTGTATGTACGTCCATAGCTACTCAGGCCGTAGCTTATTATTGAATCGGCTAGCGACAAATATAGCAACCTTAATACACTATACGGTATTTTATACCTAAGTATGTTTATTTTGGCTCGAAATGATCTCAACTTGTTACATATATAATCAACATGAGGCTTCCAGTTGAAGCTCTTGTCGATGACGAGGCCCAGGTAGGTGTGGTGGTCCACCAGCTCGAGTGGTGCGCACGCGCACGTCGCTGGCCGGTTGTGCAAGCAGGTGTGTGTATGTGCTATAGTTACAGGGCTATCAGCTTTAACGTAGGGGGAGTATATATGTAACAGTTTGGTTTTATTGGCGTTGATAACCAGACCCACATCATGCGCCCATTTACATAGAATATCGAAATTACATTGCATCATCGCCTGAGCCTCGCTTACATTCTTACCGTGTGTGACCAAGCAAGTATCGTCTGCAAATTGATATACAGAGCCCTCAGTGAAAAGGTTACACATATCATTCACGTAAATTAGGTATTCGGTTGGGCTTAAAATTGATCCTTGGGCTGTTCCTTGAAGCGTAGGAATAGCGTCACTATCTTGTCCATTTACGCGTACCACGGTGTTACGATTTGTGTGATAGTCACGGAACCAGTCTAGCGTGGGGCCCTGTATACCAATCTGTTTTAATTTTGAAAAAAGCGTTGAATAATTTAGCGTATCAAACGCCTTGCTGAAGTCAATGAAGACAACCAGCACCTGATTCCTATCATTCAAGTGCTGGTTGACCTCATTGATGAAAGTAGAAAGTAGTTGAGTGGTATTCCTACCCTTTTGAAATCCATATTGTCTTTCATTAATAAGGCTATTTGTCGTTAGGAAATTCGTTATCTCAGATTCGAAGTACCTCTCAACTATCTTATCAATGCTTGGTAAAATAGTGATGGGTCTATAGTTGTTCACCTCACTATAAGAACCTTTTTTATGAATGGGCCTAATAATACCTACTTTCAACGCATCGGGGTATAAGGACGTGGAGATACATGCATTTATCAGATGTGTAATTACTGGTGTAATCTCATCACTAATACATAAAAGGTCCCTTACACGTATTTTATCTATACCAGGGCTTTTCTTTTTATTCATCTGTATAATTAGTTTTTTTATAACATCGTTAGTTGCTTTTTTTAGCCTCATTGATACATTTGACTCTGTTAGGTATTTGTTATTAGGTAATAGCTTTACATCGCAAGTAGAACAGATGTTTTGGACATTATTATTAAAGCCATAGGCAAAAGTGTTACATATTAGTTTGGTTTCACCTTTAAAGTGTTTTAATATTACATCATCAACAGATTTACAGACTCTGCCACAGATATTGTTTATTATTTCCCAAACTTTCTTTGGATTTTTAAAATTATTAAGTATATCTTCCTTAATATAATTATTTCTAGTTTTCTCGATATATTTATTTGTTAGATTCCGGTACCTATTATATAATAACCTATTTGATTTATTATTTTCGTCTTGCTTATATATTTGCAACAATTCATGTTTTTTCTTGCTCATACTAATAACACGATTGTTAACCCATTTACATTCCTGTCGTTTCCCTGTTTTTATTTTACAACTTTTCATACATTTATTATATACATCACTAAACTTGTCCGTAATATATTTGAAAATATCATTTGGGTAAACAAGATCCAAGGCAGAGTCCCATTCTATTTTACGTAATTCATATTCTAATTTCTTAGTGTCTAACATGTTTTTATATATAGGCTTTGAAGTATTTTTACTGGAGGTATGCACAACAGCGCAACCGGTTATGTAGTGGTCAGCGAATGCATTGTTTATAACTGCCGTATGTACCTCTCGATAGTTGACCGCGTGCAAGAAAATATGGTCTATGCACGATTTCGTTAACATATCGCCTTTTGTTTCGACACGCGTATATTGCGAGATACCACAGACTAATCCCATTTCACTTAAAGAGTTTAAATACTGCGTCCGTATAAGAGATCGTTCACACAGATTAATATTCATATCTCCTAGTAAAACATAAGAGTACTCACTTGGATACTGTCCAATAATACGCGTAATTTCTTCGACAAACGCCGGTTTGTTTAGGTTCGGGGGTCTATATACCGCACATAAACCGATTTTAGTTTTATACGTTGTTTGAATTTCACCTATAACGCACTCGGAATAGTAGGTAGGTACCGTATGTCTCGTGAAGCACAGGGTGTTATGTACGTAGACTATCACGCCGCCTCCTCGTCTGTGTTGTCGAAGTTCCGTATACATATCATAGTTATCCAGTTGGAATAGGTTTTTGCATTCATCCTTTATGTTAACCTCCGTTGTAACAATAACATGTATTGTGTGCTGGCAGGTAGATATTAAATACTCAAGTTGGGAAAAGTTTTTTAATAATGAGCGTATATTAACATGTAGTACACAAAGGTGGTTGCTATTTCTTATTTCGATGTTATCTACAAAGGAATTCCATTCATCATATGTATTTTCTTGGACCGAAGAATCCACAGATGATAAGTTAAGGTGTTTATAATAATTTCCGTGCTACGCCGGTAGAACTAGATTTGGCCCGCACGCCCCGCCCGGTCAGCTAGCTCAATGATATCGCTTTCACTGTTTATGACTAATGCTTTCCCGTCGTCTGATTTTCGTGCCATTATCTTGCCGTTCGCGTACCATACATACTTATACAGCTCAGTATCTTTTAGACATGACCTAGCCCTCCACAAGAGATAAGACATATGCGGTGTGAGTAGTTCCCGGATATATATTTTGGTATCCTCATCTGGGAAACCCTCGATGTCCTTACACGTTAATTTGGCACTCCTTGACGCCGATATCCATTTGACCCTTTCGCCTTCACGTAACGTCGCGACTATAGTTGAAGTATTTTTCGATGATGATGATGCAGATTTCGCTTTGCTTTTTTTGTGTTTGCGGTACGCTTTTATTATCGCATCGGGATTTACACTAAATACGCTGCAGATCGTATTGCATACTTCCGTAACATTTTCATTTAGCACGGAAGATTAGCACGTCGTTCGTGGGGAACTGTATACGATTTTATAATAAAATACCCACCGAAATAGTTAATTTTCCATTCAGTAAATTTAAGTCTCATATTAAACGTTATTTGTTAAGCCAGGCCTATTATACTGTCAACGATTTCTTAAATGACAAAAATGCTTTTAAGCCAGTGATAGTTAAATCCTGTTAGTTTTAATATACATATGCTTCACTTAGCATATTTCCTTGTATAAATAGCTCTGTCGTTTTATTTTATGAAACATGATGCTGTTTCTCGCCGAAGAGTCATTTTAATCTTTCACATTATTAATGTCCGGCAGCCTGAATATGTCATGCTCGCTTAAAGGGCTTTGCTTACGGCGGCGTCGTTGATCGGGTCGCCACCTTCCCTAACAGATGGTCGAGGGAGGCGATGGCTGAGATACGCGTCATACTCGTGATCGGGTGCTGTTTGTGGAGTCCGGTCTGTTCATGCTTGCAAGGGCAAAGTAAATACCTTAATACTAGTGTTATTTTATTGTATGTAGATTGACGAGAGACATAATCCTGTTCTGGATTAGTTTTATTGTTATTGACGCTTAGAGACCTTATACATCTCTAACAATATTAAGTTTACTTATTTTAATTTTACCGCTTAGAGATCATTTACATCTCTAAGGACTTTGAAATAATTGTATTTAATCGTATTTGGACGCTCAGAGACCATATACATCTCTGAGATATTAAATTAATTTTATGTTGTTTATTCGGACAGATCGTATTCAATACGTCCTTAATATTTGTAAATTTATTTTTATTTAATTGTGAATCAGTATATTTTTTAAATCATTATTATTAAGTAAGATTGTCAGTTTTTTTTAATTGTATAAATTCACGCTTTGACTTGTAAAAGTGCCCTTGTGGCCTATTTGCAGAATAAATATTTGATTTTGATTTTGATTTTGATTTTCATTATCGGTTTCTTGAACACCACAAATCTCCACACAATCTGCCAATTGAGCTTGCTCCATCGCAGCTAAACGTTGTGTAAGTGCTTCGTTTTGTGTTTTTAGATTTTTATACAGGTTCCTTAGGTCATAAAACTGGTTTCCCAGTGTATGGACATTTTCCTGTAGCGTTTTCATTTTTATCTCGTAATCATCGTTTTAAGTTGGCGACCCTTTAAGGTCGTCAGTGCAGTGAAGATTCTGTATTTTGTTCCTTATACGCAATGGCTCCTGAAACGTCTCTATGGTTTACGTTAGCTGACTTATTTTAGTATTAGCTAATATGTTGTGGGCCCGTTTAGTGTTTTTTTTAATGAACTTTGTACTATACTTAAATCCCACTGAGTAAAAATCTGCTAAGAAACTCGGCCAACTAACTATCTCACTGTTTTAATTTGTTTAACTCAAAAATAGTAACTTAAAGTATGTACAGTGGAAGAATTTAAATGTTTGTCACTATGTCTATTAAAATAAATCCAAAATTGCCTACAAAACTTGTACCTTTCCTGAAAAGGCCACTGGACTAAACAGTGTCTGCTTACCATCAGGCCGGCTGTAAGCTTGTTTGCCACCGTTTAAAAAAAAACGAACGCTTGTTTCCACGAAAAAAAGTGCGCGCTCCTAATTTTCCCTGATCATATTTTCATAAATCTATTAAGCTTGCAGAAACAAAATGCTTTCGCACGAAAATACATCAATGAGAAGGCCAAACCCTCCTTCAGGTCGGTTGCGGTTCGTATCCGCTTGATTCAGCGTCCGCAGGGCCTATTTTACTTAATATATTAAATTGACATTGGTTTGAGATTGATCACCCGTCTTCCGCGCGCACCAAGAGCGTACAGTCAGCCAATTGGATTTCTGGGCCACTTTGTACCTTGTCACAGTGACAATAATATGAGATCACCAGCAGCCTTCATATTAAACATAGCACAGTTACACTCAGTGCAGATAATATAAGCCGCGGACTGACGGACGGACGGACATGGCGAAACTAAGGGTTTCTTGTTTATTACGGAAAGCTAAAAAGGGTCGGCAACGCCCTTGCGATTGTCCTTAATTATCAAGCTTCCATAGGCGCTGTCTAATTAACATCAAGCAGGTCATATGCTTGTTTGTAAACGTCAAAGTATCCATACTAATCCATACTAATATTATAAATGCGAAAGTCACCCGTCTGTCTGTCTATTACCTCTTCACGCTTAAACCGCTAAACCGATTTCGATGAAATTTGGTATAGAGATAGTTTGAGTCCCGGGAAAGGAAATAGGATAGTTGTTATTCCGGAAATCGTCCTTAACATTTTTTCGTTTTACCCACCAGAAGAGAAACAGCAACCGCCAGTTATTTCAAAAAGTTGCTCAAGTCACATGATGAGTAAATTAACAGTCAACTCCACGAGTTTAAAACTTATGGGCTAACTCCAAATACTCCAATATACCAACCATTTTCGTAAGAATTTTGATCACCTAGATGTGTTTTCTCACAAACGTATGTACTATCATTGTTTGTTTATATTTAGTGGATTTTGAGCTGTACATCCAATAAAATCACTGTTTTGGGGGTTAGGTTAAGCAGTTTTTATTCTTACTATCGCGATATACGTACTTAGCTGGTATTTTTCATATTCTCAAAAGAATTTTGTTACAGTGTCTCAAAACGAGAGTCTTTGACCAATGTGTGTTGCCAGTGATGACATATGGGCACTAAAACGTAGTCGCTTACTATGGGCCTCATTAAAGTCACCAAAAGAGCAATGGAGAGGGCTATGCTGGGACTATCTCAACGTGATCGCATCAGAAATGAGGCCATACGCAGTAGAACCCAATTATCTGACATAGCCCTCCGAATCGCTAAACTTAAGTGGCAGTGGGCGGGGCAAACTCCACGTAGAACCGACGGCCGTTAGGGCGGAAAGGTTCTTGAGTGGCGACCTCTTACCGGAAGGCGCAGCGTGGGTAGGCCCCACACAAGATGAACTGATGACCTGGTGAAAGTCGCTGTAGTCCGCTGGATGCGGGTGGCGCAGGACCGCAAATTGTGGCACTCTTTGGGGGAGGCCTACGTCCAGCCAGTGGATGTCCTTCGGTTGATATGATGATAATGAATATTTTCGCACAACACCCCATGTATATTTTATATATTGTTGGGCGAAAAAATAACCCAATGATATTTTTCCCGTCTTTCGAGTTTTAATATTTTAATTTAATTTTTTTGTGTCTCTTGTAAACTTTCATAATATTACGTTATCAGGTTTACACTATTAGCCGACGATATCACGAGTTCAACGCGGACGGAGTCGCGGGCAAAAGCTAGTGAAAAATAAATCTCAAACATGCATCGCCTATCTATAAAAAAAGTCCAAATGAATACGATACCAATTTGAATTCAAATAATTTGACAAGTAGGTTCAATGGAATTCAGAAAATATAGCTTTTTCAATTCGTCTCATCATTCATATCGACTATATCCTAACCTCGAGATTCATACGATTTATACGTAACCAATGGTCAGACTACTACCGGTTCTTCAGAGACGAGTTCTTAAACTGCATGAATATTTACCGGTCCATCGATGATCCAAATTAAGCGGATCAGTCGACGAGGCAGAATTAAACCTCACATAAAAACATTTGATATTTATCACGGTGTTTACGAAGGGTCCGGTATTGGGGACACATTTTGATTTAATAAAGCAATTCGGAAAGGCCCATTTGCATCTCAACAGGGAGCCGGCTACAGGTTTTTGAGCGCACTCGTGTAAATTGATGCTTATACTTTGTGAATCATTATCTTCCTCCTGGATTTATTTACAAATAACCTAGTCCGCATTGGCACCAAATCCCACGATTTGTTTCGGGCACTAGATTAAAGAAGTCACTGCCATTTGACCTTCCAGTCCAAACCGAAACAAGACTTATTCACGGAGTAAAAAAAAGGTCTCCGTTTCGGCAAAAATGGTTTCGTTGTCCAGGTTTCCGGATTTCCGGTTGTTTTCCTCTACAAGACGCAATTCTCAATCAATTCTCGTGAAATTTTGTGAGCAGGTTTTATAATTATATAGGGTGTGGCCTGTAATAGGTGCAATAAATTTAAAGGACGCTTCGTTAGAGCATCTGCAGTAACCTCTTGGGTCCAAAAAAATTAATCTTTTTTCAATTGGGAGAAATTTTGATGTAAAGTTATGACCTCAAGGTAATGGATCTTGGTACCCAGAGAATATAGTGCGGCAGTCAATGCTGATTTTGAGATTGCTTCAAGTTATGACTCATAAACGTTGTCGCATTTTTGGTTTAAAAGAATATTGTTGGGATTTTTTTATTTTATTTTTTATTAATTTTAAGTGTTTTTTGAATAAATTGCACCATTGCCTCCGAAGGTCCCGGGTTCGATTCCCAGTAAGGGCATTTGTTTCTTTGGTGAGCAGAGACATTTGTTCCTGAGACTTGGATGTTGTCTATGTATTTAAGTATATATCTATTAAATATAAATATATCGTCGTCTAGTACCCATAACACAAGCCTTGTTGAGCTTACTGTGGGATTAGTTGGATTTGTGTAAAAATGTTCCCTAATATTTATTTATTTATTATTTATTTATTAATAACGCGGGTGTATCACACCATTTTGCCTTAGCGCTGAGATTTGCCATATGAAATAGCCATAGGTAAATAGGTATTATTGTTAAAAATGCGAAAGTATCTCTGTGGATCCGTATGTCTGATAACTTGTCACGTCTAAAATGCTGAAGGATAGGTTTTTTCACCGAAACCGTTCTTTAAGCGGATGAAAAGGTGGGTAGAAATTTGTAAGGGAGAGCGATATTTAAGCTTATGGCTAAAACAAATTAAAAGCAATTATACCAATAAGGTATTACGATTTCAATGTCACTTTTATGAATGAAAATGCTTGATTAGTTCATGAAAATACTAAAATCACTATTTGTGTGCCTTTCACATTTGAGGAGTTCCCTCGATTCCTAATGGATCCCGTCATCAGAACTCGAGCATGACGAAAATCAATCGTGAAAATAGAACTTGCTTAACAAACACAGCTAGAAGGACAAATCGCCAAACGTGAACTTTTCGTCGTTGAAGAGTTCTGTTCTGATCATCATCAGCAGTTCCACTTCATCAAATGTCACATTTTTGTATGATAATGCTCGATTTGTTGATAAAAACACAAAAATCACTATATGTTTGCCTTTAAGATTTGAGGAGTTCCCTCAATTCCTCATGGATCCCATCATCAGAAATCAAGCATGACAAAAATTAATCGTAAAAATAGAAATTGCTTAACAAACACAGCTAGGAGGACAAATCGCCAAACGTGAACTTTTCGTCGTTGAAGAGTTCTGTTCTGATCATCATGAGCAGTTCCACTTCATCCAATGTTACATTTTTGGATGAAAATGCTTGACTTGTTGATAAAAACACAAAAATCACTATATGTTTGCCTTAAAGATTTGAGGAGTTCCCTCAATTCCTCATGGATCCCATCATCAGAACTGCGTTTTGACAAAAACGGGACCAACTTGAATATATATACTTACAATCAAAAAAAGAATTTTCTAAATCGGTTAAGAAATGACGAAGTTATGGACTCACAAACATAAAAAAAAAAAACATACAACCGAATTGATAACCTCCTCTTTTGAAATTTTGAAGTCGGTTAAAAAACAAAACTTACATGCACATAACTATTGACTACTGGAGAGACGACTTTTGCTTCTTCAACTGTATGACCCTTTTGGCCCATATCTCATTCTGAGTTAGGGCTGGCACATGTGCGCGACCCTCCAAACGACAGTATAAGCGACCAGCCAGGAGTCGTTAGGGCCTCGATTAGAGGGCAGCCTGCGATTATTAGTTTTGTTGCAAAACTCATAGGAGCTGTCATAGACTACAACTTAAGTCATATAACGAATGGCTGGAGCTTGGGAATTGAGCAACGAGATTCTATTATTACTTTTCCTGCTACCCAAAGGTTGTCTGTAAGAGATCGCTTTAAGCGATAAGACCGCCTGTTGCTACCATTACTAATCATGTTAGTTTTTTTGTGTAACATTGTTCTCTTGTGTGGTGCAATAAAGCATATTTATTATTATTATACCATGTAGTTGATAATTTTTGTAAAAAAAGATAAAAGGAGTTTACGGAGAGTAAAGTGACTTTCTGACTTGGCAGGGCGGGATGGATATGTGGGATGTTGTTCTTTGAGGTGAGCTTACTGATGTCGCAAATATTTCCTGACTTGGCAGGGCGGGATGGATGTGTGGGATGTTGTTCTTTGAGGTGAGCTTACTGACGTCGCAAATATATCCTCACTTGTCGATATTTCGTTTGCGCAGTAGTAATATCATGCGCAGAAGCGAGTCAGTACTGCTTTTGTATTTGCCAATTTATGGGCAAATGTGATGTAAATATTATTTCATACATACTTAGGCGTTTTTGAAAAACCGACTACAAGTAATTCACGCCGAGGTTCGAAATCTCGACTTCCAGAATGAAATTTGCGTTTCTCAGTGATCTACTACAGTGGATTACACGAACCGTGTCACGTTTTTAAACAAATTTATATTATTGGAATCGCGTTTTAGTTTGAACTACGTTATTATAAATGCCTGACAGCCGCTGTCACTTAGCGCGGATTATGTCTGTTCTGTTCCGACTGTCAATTGAGTAGGCGCATACTTTTTTGCTTTTCACGTTGCATTGTATCAGTAAATCATTAATTTATAGCAGATTCTTTGTATTTTTGTAGAACCAGCGATTACATTTTGTTATTTATTAATTCAGTGTGTTTCACTGCTAAAAATATCTCAAATTAGATCAGCAGCCTGCCATGTCGTTACGAATGTACGAGGGTAAAACTGAAAGTTTCGGGAATAGAAGAAAATATGCAGTATAAGTGAGTTTATTTATTTTTATTGTTTTTCAAAATATTCTCCTTTGTATTTCATGCACTTATGCATGCGTTCAAACCAGTCCATAAAGCACTTTTTGAACTCTGAAGTAGGGGTCGACAAAATGGCTATTTTATAGGCCTCCACTGCTTCTTCTGGCGTCTGAAACCGCTGACCACGCAGTTTGTCCTTGATTCTGGGGAATGTAAAAAAGTCGTTGGGACTTAAGTCAGGGCTATATGGAGGGTGGTCCAATATTTCGACTTTTTCACCGTCCAGGTACTCAGTTGTTGTCCGAGCGGTGTGTGGGCTGGCGTTGTCGTGGTGAAGGATGATGCGACGACTAGGGTTTGTTTTTCGGAGTTCAGCAAAGACGTTCGGCAAACAAATAGTGGTGTACCAATCAGCATTGACTGTTCTACGATCCTCAAGAGCCACAGTAGCTACGTGACCAGATTTAGAGATAAACGTAGCCACCATCTTCTTAGCCGTACTGCGAGAACGAACAACTTTTGTGGGTTTGAGCTCGTCTTCGAAGACCCATACTCGGGATTGGTTTTTAGTTTCAGGCTCATAAGCGTATATCCACGACTCGTCACCTGATACTATGCTAAAAACAGCATTTGAGCGTCCCTTGTTAAATCTTTTCAAAGTTTTGCGGCACCAATTGACACGGACTATTTTCTGCTCGTCAGACAATAGGTGAGGTATCCAACGGGAAAATAACTTTTTCACGCCTAATTCTTCTTTTAAAATAATTTGTATTTGACTCATTCCAATACCCAGGTGCTCTTGAATTTCCCGATATGTCACATGTCGGTCTTCATTTATCAGACGACGCACAACATCGACGTTTTCTTGCGTGACTGCCGATTTTGGTCGACCTTCACGCACTTCGTCGGTGAGGGATACACGGCCACGTTGAAATTCTGAATACCACCTGTATATTGTAGTCTTTGAAGGAGCTTCAATATTAAAAGCAGCAACCATCCGCTCTTCACATTGTTTTTGTGTTAGTCCACTTTTAAAGTCATATTAAAACATAGCTCTGAAATTTTCACGGCACAATTCCATTTTAAGCAGTGACTCGACGACTTCAATAAACAATTGAAACCGAACCATACTTTTTTTTTCTAAGTGGCCAGTGTGTTGAGATAAGGAAACTTCAGAGATTATAAAAAGGTATAATACATGTTAAAAATAAATTAATAAGTATTCGATTCCCGCCACTTTCAGTGCAAGCCTCGTATGCCTGCGTGTGTCACTTCGATCGACTAACATTTATTTAGCCAGACTGTTCGAAGTTGACTCAGGCTCGACGTAATCCATAATCTCGCGATTCGAATGCGTCCGCGGCAACCTCGCTCATCCTAATCGCCCGAAAGAATGGCCTATGCTATTCCTAACTTGCTTCTCCTAACCTAACAACACCTAACACATCTTGACACCGCGATTCGTAATAACAACGTGTTAACGGAGGTCCACTTTACACTAGTTTTTGAAATGTCAGTAAGCGTTGTGAGTAACAGCAACAGCCTAGTGGTTATAACCGCTAACTCGCCGCGCGTCCAAATAGCTAAATAACGCCGGGGGTTTCAATTTAGCGCACAAAGTGCCGATGAAGCCCTTAATAGGGCAACTTGTACAAACTGTGAAGCGTGCTGGGGCATGAAAAGAAATGGGGTGATTTTGTGATGTTTGAAGAGCCAGGTGGATAGATCGTTTAATCCACAAGGCTGCACGCTTCTCATTGCATTGCCTTTGTGTTTGTTTTGTTTTTTTATTTTTGTACGATGGCAAATAAGATCACTGTCTGATGGTCAATTAGACAGAGTGGTCTATGGATGCTAACGACTCCAAAAGATTGTCAAAGCTTTTTCAGTTTAATTTGTGTTTTTTTTTTCACTTGGTAAAAAATAAATATTTTTAATAATATTTTTCAAAGTGATTTGAGTCTTTGGTAATTTTTTGGTACCTAAATCAGTAATCCACAGAAATATTAGCGTAAACTCCTCATTATAGGTAAATAATTTGAAGTAAGGTGGATATTAAAGTTCACAACTTGGGAGCTTAAAGTTCACAACCGGAACTGTACTAATTCCTCAGAAAATTTTACCACCATCACCACCATAACAGCCCAAGGACGTCCACTACTGGACATAGGCCTGCCCTAATTTTATGGGGGGTAAATGCCATAATCGCCACGCTTGGCATGCGGGTTGGCGATCGCAGTATCTCCACCGCACTCCAGGGATGCTGCTGCCCGTCCCGCGGTGGTCCTTGTCGTAGTTTTAGGACATACCCTGGTACAAAACCGTGAACGAAAATTGTACGTGTAGTGTAACCACATGTCAAGAATTACTAATTCAATAAAGTACCTTGGAATTGGGATAGATGAGAAACTAAACTTCAGATAGCATGTGGCGTCGGTATCGGGTAGGGTCCGAAAACTGATAGACGACCTGTTTAGCCTAGTTGGTAGTGAGTCTGCCTCCGAAGCTAGATGTCCCGGGTTCGAATCCCGGCCAGGGCATTTATTTGTGCATTTATCACGGAGATTTGTTCTTGGGTCTTGGATGTTTTCTATGTATTTAAGTATGTATGTATTTATCTATATAAGTATGTATATCGTAGTCTAGTACCCATAGTACAAGCTTTGCTTAGTTTGGGACTAGGTCGATTTGTGTAAGATTGTCCCCCAATATTTATTTATTTATTTACCATGAAGATGCTAAGATAGTCAGCTGATTTCGCTCTTTTAAAAACTATTTATATTGCACTTGGACAATCGATAATTTTCAATTACTGCATTCTTGCCTAGGGAGGTTCAACCTCGACTATCCTTCTTAAATTAGAGAGAGCGCAAAGAGCGGTGTTAACCAAAATGGTTCTCAACTCACCAAACTACAATAGCGTCATTAAAAAACAAATATTTATAATACCTACTACAGCTGTAAAACTGCATTTGCACATCATTGCTCCGTCTTCTTGTACCCCCTAATTTACAATCGTCTAGTTAAGCTATATAATTTTAAAGAATACTCTGTCGGCCATGAAAAATAGTTCTTAACAGTTAATATGATGAACTTTTCCTATATAGACACAGAAAATATTATAAGGATAATATATTTACCTTATCGCACACACACACAAACGCTCACGCACACGTACACACACACACACACACACACACACGCGCACGCACGCACGCACAAAAACTATATTTAATTTGTTTACTAGATTTCATAATTTTGGTTTGCTTTATTAAGGACTAAGCTTTAATATTTTTATTCTTTCTATCGTCTCTAACATGGTGCCACTAGCCGCTAATGTAATATTATTTTTATGTGAACCGTATCATCTCCCCCACGGGATAGGCCATGCCTAGTGTGGGGGTCAGCATAAAATGTAACTGTTTTTGTAATTTTTTGGGAATAAATTATTTGTATTTTGTATTTGTATTCCAATGTATGCACCTTGATTCCATTTTAATTGACACTGATTTTCTTATGTACTACTAATGAATAAAAGTATCAGGTAATGAATTGTAAGTAATAATAGGATTTAATCGTATTTTCTGTATTAGATGAATCTTACATACTATGTTAGCGGATATAAAAAAAAAGTAGAATGGGGTAGCTACCCCATTCTACATAGATAGAAGTAGAACAGTAAGTAAAGAAGGGTGACACATTGTATGCGAGAAAAAATAATTCTAAGGCGAAATCGCGGGCAAAAGCTAGTTATCAATATATTGGTATTTGTATTTAATTATAAATTATGTATTCAAAATTAATTTGTTTTGTTTTAAATTTGGTTCGGTGCATAATTCACAGGTTGTTTATCGTCATCCTCCATTTGTCTTTAATGAACTCATTTGCTCAAAGGTTAGCTGGAAGATATGCCTTGAAGGGATAAGCTCGCCTTTCTACGTCTTACTACGTCTACTTTTTGTTTACGTTTATCATTTTGTCGTGTTTTATGTACAATAAAGTAATACATACATACATACATACATACATACTATCAAGCACTGGGAAGGTACTTTTCATATACCTATTTTGATATTTTTATCTCACACATCTTAGAGGATATACTTTTTTTCCTAGACTATTCAAGTAATTATTTTCATAGGATTAGTCTAAGTCCAATCAATGTTTTTTCTCTAAAACCGTTATCATTATGGTTTGAAATTTGATTTAGTAATAAATACTCTAGTAACGAATCTTCTTGGAGGCTGTATTGTGACCGCGGTCGAAATGGATTTATAGTTTCGCCAGCAAAAACTGACCTTAGGACAGCAGTACCTCAAGCCATGATTTACTGCTACGCGCCATATTTCCTGGTGTATTCAGGGTTGTCACAGAAGAGATTGAACCAAACCAAACGAAGCTGTCTATGCAAACGCAAGCATCATGTTTTTTAATAAACACAAAAATAAGAATCATGTGTCAATTATTTTCAAACCATGATATTTTCGAGAATAAAGTACGGTTGCCAGGTTTTGTTGCACTTTTAGCACCACCCAGGGGTAACGTGTAGGGTAACGGTGGGCACTTCCTACGGACTTGGTGCAACTTTGACCCCCTTTTCAAGTGAGTGGGCGACTTGACTGTTAGAAATTCTCAAGCCGCCCGAAGGCCTCTAACCTGGCTTAACGACTGCTGTCGTAGACAGCAGTCAGGATAAACGGCTTGCCGTGCCCTCCAAAGACCGGGAACGCTCAGTTAGTAAGAACTCAACTGGGTCACCCATCTAAGAACTGACCCGGGGCCCCGTTGCTTAACCTCGCATACCGTACGGGTCACGAACGCTCCGTATACACTGCAATATGTTAATGTAAACCCAATTTAATTTGGGCCTAATTTTTTGCCGCTGATTATTTAAGTCGTGAAAGTCTGTGCCGATCGTTGGGAGCCAAAGGATTTTGACAAAAAAATACACAAGTATCACAGCAAATACGTACGGTGAAAGCAGGGTTAACAATTTCCTTTAAAGTTTGATCAGTCTGAATGGAGCCTCCAAATCTAAGGGGTCGATTCTAGACACGGTTTATTAGGAGCCATATTCACGGCGATTTATACTGTTTTTCACGTAAGAAGAGTCCGGTGACAGCTGTCAACCCAGTACAAACATTATACGTCAAAAATGACATAATTTGTACTGGGTTGACAGCTGTCACCGGACTCTTCTTACGTGAAAAACAGTATAATAGCTTTGTAGCTACGTTCATGCTATTCGAAATGCATCTATAGAATGATGAGGTACTCTTACAATGTATATTTATTTGCAAATAATTTATCTCACTTTATTTATTACCTTAGGAAGAATCGTAGCGACGACTACCTACTGCCAAGAATTATCAATTTTTCAAAAATTGAAGGGACATTCCTTGTGACGTGTGGGAATAACGACAGCTCAGTTGGCTAGAGCCGCGCATGGAATGTCGGGAGTTCCCACTCATCACAAAAAGCACCGTATAAAGGATGATTCACAGTAGGCCGTTCAGGGGCGGCCCGTTTTCTTCTAGAGAAATACGCCGGCCATTGCGTTTGCTGTCATAGAAAACGGGCCGGCCCGGACACGGAACGGTCTACTGTGAATCATTCTTAAATATGTATAAGTTCAGTAGATAACACAATGTGGTGTAAAAAGCTTCCACTTGTGAAGACTACCGCACAAAAATGTTTATCATTAATTAATGTTTTCCATTTCGAGTCATTTTTTGTTGTTGTTTTATTTTTCTTTTATGTTTGTTTTATGTCACGAATAAATGTTCAGTTTTCTTTCTGTCTTTTTTCTTTCTCTTTAAAATGTCTCCCACTATTCACAAATATTATTTGTCAAAAACTATGCAAATTAGTGACCAAAAAGTCGGTGACATATCCAGTGAGATAGATGTCGATCCAATTTCACAGAGGCGACGCGCGTGACGTGGTGCAGCCAACGAAAACAATTTTTAGGCTCCGACAACAAAACGATAAAATCATCTATGGGGATGAAAACTGTTCCGGAATTTCTCATTTATTATTGCGTTTATGTCCTGTAAACTGAGCTTAACAAGGTCAAGTCTATGTTCACACATTATTTACTTTTTTTTATACCATGTCAGTGGCAAACATGCGTACAAAACCACTTGATGGGAATCGGTCACATGCACGTTGCAAACCTTTCAAAATCAATACACCTCTTTCTTGAAGAACCCCATAATGTAGTCCCTCGGGAAAACCTCGGCAGGGAGCTCATACCACAACCTAAGCGTTCGAGGGATCAAATTCCTCTGAAACCGTACCGTACGCGACCATGAAATTTAGGTTCTAAGGTGTGAGGATGAATGCCCTGCCGACGGCGAGCGGTGTGGTCGATATTACTAAATGAAGCATTAGACACTGGTACATATGTATTTCACAGCTTTCTAGGAAATTCAAATAATTTAGGATCGGATTGAAAGACAACTTCCAGTCAGCAGTGTGTATTTTTTCTGAATACTACATATATAATCACAGTATGCTAAAATCTATCGATCCTGACAGGATTGCCAAGACGAGATAAAATAAAAATAAACCAATATCAGGTATCGCTGGGAAGACAGTGTGGAGGCGGATCTGCGGCAGCTTCTGGTCGAAGACTGGCAGGAGGCTGCGCAGGATCGGGAAAAGTGGCGTGCTCTCGTTTCGGAGGCCAAGATCCTCTTTGGATCGTTGCGCCGATAAAGTAAGTAAATAAGTAATATCATGATAATGCGGTAAAATTGTAATTTTGTTTTAATGACGGTTGAGCTGGAAAAAAACCTTAAAGTATCGTAACGTAAGGTATATACAAGTATGGCAGGAAATCTTTAATGAAACAGTAAACTAACTACTAAATTGTTATGAGCGAATACATTATGTAGGGTCATTATTGTCTCCATCTGCGACTACTTGAATGAGTTGGTGAACAGAAAGCATATTTTCTCGATTCTTAATAGATTCCAATTCAATACTACTAAATAAAATTGGATACGACTATCATACGATTCACTTAGGTACTCACTCCTTTTTAGGGTCTACAGAAATGTTAATATCTTTAATTGGACAATTCTTTTCATTCAGGTGGTCACAAATAGTCGCCGGTCGCGTAACCGACGTAGCGACCCAACTTCACACACTGCAATCAACAGCGAACGTATATGATCAGTTTAGTACTATATCGCACTAGCGTAACAATACTGCGACAGTTGCAGTTGCAATGCGTCAAAGTAGGTAGTGAAAGTGACAAGGTACCAAAAATGATCATCTACTTTTAAATAAACAATAAATAAATAAATACTGGGGGACAATCTTACACAAACCGACCTAGTCCCAAACTAAGCAAAGCTTGTACTATGGGTACTAGACGACGATATACATACTTATATAGATAAATACATACTTAAATACATAGAGAACATCCAAGACCCAAGAACAAAATCCGTGCTAAATGCACAAATAATGCCCTGGCCGGGATTCGAACCCGGGACTTCTAGCTTCGGAGGCAGTGTCACTACCAACTAGGCTAAACAGGCCGTCGTTTTGCTGTTGACTATACAAACTGACAATGGTAGATCCGCGGGATAGTTACGAATTTTCGAGCGTGCATAAGATAGACCTAAATGTAATTTTCCAAAGTTACAGTCCGAAAAGTTACATGATTACCCAGCCGCGGCCAATCTATACCGCCCCCATAGCACAAGAACAGTCAACAGCAAAAGTAGAGAATCATTTTAGTACCTTGTCACTTTCACTACTTTAAGAGGGCGCAGTACGACCGGTGTGGATCGGTTCTCCATACAAACGTATTTATGCTCTCATTTTAAGACGCCATGCTAGAATAACATGAAAATTTGTATACACAATGGGATCCGGCATATCTAGGTCGGATCATAGTTTCTGTTGCTAGAAATTATAAAACAAAAAAAAACACAGCGGTTTTTTGAGTTTTTTTCGGCTTGTATGAAAACCTTAAAAAACGCTGAATTTTTTCTCTATTATAATTTCAAGCAACAGAAACTATGATCTGACCTAGATATGCCGGATCCCATTGTGTCTACAAAGTTTCATGTTATTTTAGCCTGGCGTTTTAAAATGAGAGCATAAATACGTTTGTATGGAGAACCGAACGTACTGCGCAGTCTTAAGAGTCCGCAGTAAGCTCTGTTCTCCATACGAACGTAGTTTCGTTCTCATTTTGAAATGGCTGCTGTAATCATTTGAAACTTTGTATACACAAGGGGATCTGGTATATCTAGGTCGGAAATCAGTTTCTGTTGCTTGAAATTATAATGGAGAAAAAACACAGCGATTATTAAGGTTTCTAGCAACAAAAACTAATTTTCGACCTAGACATGGCGGATCCCATTGTGTACACAAGATTTCATGTTAGTTCAGCACGGCGTTTTAAAATGAGAACGAAACTACGTTTGTATGGATAATCGAGTTCGGTCGAGCGTACGGGGGACTCTTAACTTCTTAACGCATCCCAACTGTCCCAGTATTGTTACGTCAGTGCGACAAAGTACTAAAATGATCATCTACATATGCTGTTGACTGTACCCCGTCTAATGTTGGTCCAATCTAATAAACCTTTACTGGATTTTGTTCCTAACGAGGGCAATTTGTAGATCAACAGATGTCTTGTATATCATTACGGTAAACAAACAATTCGGGAACTTGGCCAGTTTCGTCGGCCATTTTGTTTTATGGACGCCATGTTTTTTTATTGAATGCAGAAGTTTGCCAGGTTTTTTGCTGTGAAACGGAACGCATCGAGGAATACAAGATTTTATTGAAATTGTTCAAATCGGCATTCTTAACACCGTTAATAACAGCTGGTGATATATTTCATTTGCAATACCTAAGCTAAACCTAGCTGATTAAGAATGATGCCTATTTTATAACAAGCAAAAGTATAAAAACGTTGCCCCAATTTCTAAACTCATCCTAATCGATGTCACTACAAAATGTGAATTTGATATAATTAAATTTTAATTAAAAACAGGCTTAAACATAGTTTCAGTTTGCTACGTAAAAGTAAGTTTCCCTCGTTAAATGCAAAATACTCCTTATGCCAAGCTGTGCAGGCGAATAAAGTTAGTGTACCATAAAAATGTACGCCGTAACCCCAGCGAGGCAGCCGAGCGAAAAAACAGGATATGAAAGAATATGAATACCATATCCTCGTGTTACCGATAACCGTAGGCAGCTATTCCGGGATAGTTATAAATAGAAATATATATTTGGATTGGTGGTTATTAAAATTTTATTCTGCCACAAGCATAGAAAAGCCACAGTAGACGAGCGGTAAGCCGACGCGACTTCTAATCTAGTACCCAAGTAACTGATATAGACCTCCTACTTTAGACTGCGCAGTACGTTCGGTTCTCCATACAAACGTATTTATGCTCTCATTTTAAAACGCCAGGCTAGAATAACATGAAACTTTGTATACACAATGGGATCCGGCATATCTACGAGTAGGTCGGACCATAGTTTCTGTTGCTTGAAATTATAATGTATAATGGAGAAAAAATACAGCGATTATTAAGGTTTTCATACAGGCCGTAAAAAACTCAAAAAGCCGCTGTATTTTTTTTCTTTTACAATTTCTAGCAACAGAAACTATGGTCCGACCTAGATACGCCGGATCCCATTGTGTATACAAATTTTCATGTTATTCTAGCACGGCGTTTTAAAATGAGAGGGTAAATACGTTTGTATGGAGAACCGAGCCAGACCGAGCGTACTGCGCCCTCTTAAGTGGCAGTGGGCGGGTCACATTGCACATAGAACCGATGGCCGTCGGGGCGGAAAGGTTCTCGAGTGGCGACTAGGTATCGACAGGCGCAGCGGTGGCAGGCACGCAAGGTGGACTGATGACCTTGTGAAGGTCGCTGAAGTCCGCTGGAATCGCTGGATGCGGGTGGCGCAGGACCGGTCATTGTGGCACTCTTTGGGGGAGGCCTATGTCCAACAGTGGACGTCCTTCAGTTGAAATGATGATGATTCGAACCCGTGATCACCAGCTTCATAAGCAGGGTTGCTACCGACTGAACTAGTAGGAAAAACACTCGATTTTTATAGTAAGCATATACCGTAGTATGGACCTTGTAACTTCAGAGGCCCTACTCTGAACTTCTAAAATCAAACTTCATGCCGTCCCTTTTACTCTCGTGTTATATACTATATGACGGAAAGGGACGGCACGATACGAAGTTCGATTTTCGAAATTCGGAGTAGGCCCTCATATGTACAAGTCGACAACCCGTTGCTGTCCCTTACACCCTTTGCCGTTTTTACAGTGGTCTCTGAAAGCAAATGTGTGTGCACAAGAGCATAAAACCGAAACGCAGGCAAAACTTACGAAGTGTAAATAAATCTAAAAGGATTTCAACAGAGCTCGTAACTTTGTTGCACGAACATACATTTTTTCTAGATTCCCACGCTTCACCGCGTACGTTTTTTTGCAAAAAGACTATGTCAGCACTGTGTACATTCGGGCACACAGAACCGGCCAGCCATTGGATGAATTTTGGAATTAAAATGCTAAAGAGATACAAACCTGATTTAAGCCCAGTTTTCCCCTCCAGTTCGCTGACTTTGCTTAACAGTACAGTTGTTAAATGGATTTTGGTAGGGAAAATGTTTCGTGGGTATGTGATTCTGATTACAAGCGAAATTGAAATGTATAGGTATGTTGTATAATTAGTAAATATTTGGGACCGTGGTTTATCCTACCGGGTAGTAACAGTGCCTACAAATCTTATAGTTCTGGGTTCAATGTTTCTGAGTCTTGGATATTTTTATGTACCTATGAGTATAACCATTAAAAATATACCGTCATTTACTACTGTTCCCAACCACACTTTTTGCAATGCAAAACTGAAAAGATGACTTATATGTCACCTGTCAGTTAAATTACAATTGGGTGGAGTAATGTGACATTAAAAGTAAAACTTGGTTTTAGAATAGAAATATTGAATTTTAGACCAATCCGTTGGTTTGCATTGCGTCTTGAGAACCAATCCTGCGCACTTTGCATCTCTTACACTCTGCGTATCTTGCAGCAAGCACTTGCACCTTGAGCGCGATTGTGAAATATCGGGTGAAACGGGACCTGCTGCTGAGGTATCTCCGAGCAAGTTTTTTACCAAGGTCTCGAGGTTGGTACCTACTTGGCACCGTATGATGCAAGAAGAACACCTGGACTATTAATTTAGGTTAGGCCAGTTTCCGCGCATCGCGAACTAGTTCGATTCCCGGCGTGGATCGGGAAGTAAACAACTACCCATAACACAAGTCTTTGGAGCTTCCTATGGAACAAGATCGATTTCTCTGTACGCAAAGCCTAAGCCCCAAATATTTTCAGACCTCCCACTCCCACATTTAGGGTTTACACGTAACTCACAGCCGTCGTGGATTGGCTGCCAAGTGCTGGACTCTCCACTCTAACATACAGTATGTGAATTAGGCTCAGCATAAGCTGGTTCTCTGGTCTCGCGTCTCGCGGACAACGTGACGTTTGCGTTGACATTTTTGTATATTTATGTGTATTAACTGATGTTTGTTGATGAAAGGGTAGCGCGTTTTATTTCAACATGAAGGGAATGTAATAAATAATAACTCTTTTTTGGTGCTTATAGTGTAAATTGAGCCACTTTTTGCTATGCTAATGCTTTGTACACTTTTTCGTTCGTAGATCTTTTGCTCCGTTTCACTCGTGACAGAGCCATTGTGGTCATTATGGAGGAGTTCTTGGGTCTGTTGTTGCTCGTCTTATTGTAATGGCTCACCAGCATGACCGACTCATAACATTTCTCACCATTTTTCTGTCTACCCATTTGACTTTATCCGGTCAGTCATTTGCTCAGGTGCCCCTGGTGCATTTGGTGGTTCCAGCTATGATCTGAACTACTCCTTTCGTTTTTGTCGTCATGTCCAAATAAGTTGTACCTCTACCCTCTACTTAATTGCACTAAATTAGATAGACGGAGTACATTGTATTTTAAAAATGTCTCATTGAAATTCGATACTAATAAAATATCTATAAACTTAAGCATCATAAGGAAGTCATTAGCATATTATTGCCTCTTTCTTGCCGAAAATCGCCAATTAAAGCCCATCAGATAGGTACTATCAGTCATAACGACAGTATTTCACTACCTATCCCTTTCTATTATATGAAATGAGGGAAAGACAGAAACTAAATATTGACATTATTACTAATAGTGTCTGGCGCGCTTATAATCAATGAGCAATTCCGAATACCTACATGAAACCTATAGCGCCTTCATTGTGTTAAAGCTATCTGTGAATTACGAGTACAATAAATTGTGAAGACACACGTAGCTGGAACCCCGGAGGTGTGAGCCGTAAATCAGGGGATCCGACCGCGCCGACCCGCGGCCCGGTGTCGGCAAACGCGGCTAGCCGCCGACTTGCGAAGGGTTAGCATCTTGCGAGCATTTGAAACTACTCCGGCCTCATTCTGGCCTCTATTCTACCTATATATAGAAGCATACGGCTCTTAGGTCGTAGGCTCATAAACTATACAGTTGCTCGTGGGCAGAGTTAGGTTCATCGCTTTCCTATCAGTCTTTCAATAAGATAAATGTGCTGTGATACATTTCAATAGGGAACTTGACAGGTTCTGATGATAATAAAACATATTGTTAAACGTAGCTTAAAATTCCTAGAACTTAAATCGTTTTCAGTGGAATTGTTTTCGTATTTGCGAGAAATACCATAAAAAGCGGCCAAATGCGTGTCATGCCACGCGTAATATGGGCGTAGGCAGGTCAGCTTTTAAGACGGCGCAGTACGATCGGTGTGGATCGGTTCTCCATACAAACGTATTTAGGCTCTCATTTCAATCGGACAACAATGGGATCCGGCATATCTAGGTCGGAAATTAGTTTTTGTTGCTAGAAATTGAAAAACAAAAAAATACAGCGGTTTTTTGAGTTTTTTACGGCTTGTATGAAAACTTTAATAATCGCTGTATTTTTTCGCCATTATAATTTCAAGCAACAGAAACTAATTTTCGCCCTAGACAAGCTGGATCCCATTGTGAATACAAAGTTTCATGTTATTCTAGCATGGCGTTTGAAAATGAGAGCATAAATACGTTTGTATGGAGAACCAAACGTACTGCGCCCTCTTAAGTCTTCATATGTAACGTGTGAGCAAACACGGAACCCTACTTTGCCCGTTGCCTGACACGCACTTGGGCAGGCTTTTTCTCCCCACACTTCTCTTGTTGCAAGCAATTTTAAGAAACGTATTCTATTCTATTTATATTGAATTCATTTCTATTCTTATTTTCAGGAACATTATTTGTCACTTTAATTATATATATATATATATTTTTATATTGTGGGACAATCTTACACAAATCGACCTAGTCCGAAACTAAGCAAAGCTTGTACTATGGGTACTAGGCGACGATATACATACTTATATAGATAAATATATACTTAAAATACATAGAGAACATCCAAGACCCAACAACAAAATCCGTGCTAAATGCACAAATAATGCCCTGGCCGGGATTCGAACCCGGGACCTCTAGCTTCGGAGGCAGTGTCACTACCAACTAGGCTAAACAGGTCGTCTTTCAAGATCGGTCAATTGTACTTACCTACTTACCGAAAGACTTAGTCTTCGGGATTTGTTTCGATACCAGACAGTTTTCGCTTCATTAAAATGGCTCAGGAAAATAATACTTTAAGCTTTCATTTGGCACTTTGATGGTTCACGTCTGTAATTATGTTAAATCGTTATTTAAATATTCTATGTCTTAACATTAGGTACTGTCAGATGAGCGGGGGGTACTGATGGTGATGTATTTCTCTGATACTTACGCAACTAATATGCCATTAATTAATATACATACATTACATACTTGTGTAAAAAGTGGGTGTTCATCATCATCATCAAAGGCCGAAGGACGTCCACTGCTGGCCATAGACCTCCCCCAAAGACTTCCACAATTAACGATAAAGTCAAAGTCAAAATATTCTTTATTCAAATAGGCCTAGCAACAAGCACTTTCGAATCGTCAGTTATAACATGTATTAACATATATATTAATTAATTATTTAGGGCAATTTATTGATGCTATTATTATTCTTTAAAATAAATATTGTATTGTTGTAGACATGTCAAAGTAAGAAATTATTTTGTAGTAAAATTCACAATAGGATCGTCAAAACATAAATAATAATAATAATAAAAAATATATAAAAAATAGAAATCTAGACAGTTTCTAGAATAAAATCAAAATATCAAAAAAAGATCATATTAATATCTAACGCCATAATGATTAATTCATTAATATTTCAGTCACAATTAATCCCACGGTGTTTTATCATTCATGTAGTCATGTGTGCTATAATATGCTTTCGATATGAGTTGACGCTTTACATAATTTTTAAATTTATTAATAGATAATTCCGTTACGTTTCTTGGTGATACTACGCCACCCGCATCCAGCGGACACTCCCGTCCCTTACCAGGTCAACTGTGTATCCGTGAAAAGTGGGCCTTACAAAATGTGATTTAAAATCTGAGAGCATAATATCTTGGGTGATATTCGGGACCTTGGACACTTTGGAGTTCCGTCGAAACGGCGTTCGCGAAATCCCGTTCGTACGTAAATTACCAGATCGACTCTTACAAAGCAATGCGAGGCAGCTGCCTTAGTGGACAACCTTTTATACAACGATGGTGGCAAATAAGCTTACGGCCTGCCTGATGGTAAGCAGACACCGTAGTCTATGGACACTTGCGACTCCAGAGGAATCACAAGTGCGTTACCAACCCTTTATTGCCTTGGGGCTAGAGAGACCTATGCAGGTTCCTCACTCACAACACAGCGTATCCTCGGGAGCTCTGGCGACCTTACTCACCACCAGGAACACAACACCACATACCTACCAAGGGGCAAGTAGTGATGTTAAGCTGCGATCTTCTGTAAGGTAGAGGTACTTCCCCAGTTGGGCTGCTCCATATTTGAGCTAGATGACGTTTCGCTGTGCCCTACCTCTTCAACCTGAGCAATGTCTCAAAAATCTGGTATACATACTTCTGGTATCATCAATATTTTTTCTTTGCACTTTTCATAAATTTCCGATTAGCCCAATTGTTGGTTTGTAGAGAATGCCATTTGGCATTAAGCCCGCCATTTGTACAATTACATTTAATGCAATAAAGTCTTATATATATATATATATATATTTTAATGACAGTTTTTTTGTCAGATAAAATTTGTGATGACACTTGAAATATGAGAAAGGCTATACAAATCCCTGGATTGATGGAACAATTGAGATATCAAAAGTGTGTCATATAAAAATCATTTAAAGTCTGACAATAAAGAAAATATATTTCGTGTTATTGAAGCAATTGCAAGCTACTCTACGGGGGCTATTCGGGCGGACGTAACGGCGTTCGCGAGATCACAATCACTTGTTAATGACCATCGGCCCTCGCACAGAGCGGCGGCACAGCTGGCTTAGTAAATGAAGTGGTCCGTTATGTAACAATTGAAATGTCAAAAGTGGGTCATATAAATATATCATTTAAAGTCTGACAATGAAGAAAATATATTTCGTATTATTGAAGCAATTGCGAGCTACTCGTCGGGGGCTATTCGGGCGGACGTAACGGCGTTCGCGAGATCACAATCACTTGTTAATGACCATCGGCCCTCGCACAGAGCGGCGGCACAGCTGACTTGGTAAATGAAGTGGTCCGTTTTGTCCTACGATTTTGATCACATCGTTGGACAAACCGGACCAAAAAAATGATTTGTTCTACGATGTGAACAAGCCGGACATGAAAATCCGTGTTGTCCTACGCGTTAAAAAAAACGGAATGAAATCATAAGCAGTCCGTTTTGTGCTACGATTTTCAACGCGTAGTACTAAACAAACTGCTAATAAATAAATTACTTTCGAGACGTTTTTGCATTTGTAGTTGTAACCTCTGTAGCCAGTTTCACACACACACACACACATACGTGTCTCTGTGAATGTCGACGTGTACGTGTGTCCCTGTAAATATACAAATACTACTACAAATGCAAAAATGCCTCTAACCTAATTTACCTGTTGTTCGGTTATGGAATGAGCTCCTTGCTGAGGTTTTACCGAGGGTCTAGATCAGGGGTTCCCAAACTTTTTTTTCTCATAGACCACTTTAAAAAATTTGCTGGTTCTGGTGGACCCCCTACTCTACAGCCTACACCATATTCCCAAAAAAATACAAAAATGTGACTATTACCTAACTCTGGTGACGATATAACTATGAAATAGTATAGTATATTATATGTACACCTAGGGAGATAATATAAAGAAAGGCCGAGATCGCAGATATTTACGGCCCGAGCTGCAAGCGAAGGACGCAAATGTGCGATCAAGGCTTTCTTTATTATCTCCCGTGTTGTATACATCATTTTATGTCAACATTTGGCGAAAAAGCGGCTATATCCGCACATGTATCGGGCGAAAAAATCCACTTTTAGCCAGGTGTGACATAAATGTTCTTTACAGGTTTAGAAAAAAAAGTGAAAAATGATTGGTTAATATGCTGTCAATAATAAATACTTTACTTTTTTGACATCTACTCACAACCTATCTATTCCAGCATCAAATAAAATAAAATCAATCAAATCTAAATCTCGGAGTGGTGAAATAAAATTAAATATAGTATATTTTGCTTGTGTTGTGTTTATTCGAGTACTTTATAATATTTATGATGATAATAACAGTCGTAAAATAATTAAAATTAAACATTGTTACGTAACTTCTAAGTACAATGACACTCAAAATTAATGGGAGGGATGAGCTTGATGAATTGACAACAAATTGTCAATATTTGGGTTCAGTTTTGTCAGGAATAATCGCAAATCTCCTCGTTCTGTGATATTCAGTCTGTTCCTATTTTTCGTTAAAAGGTTTGTAACGGTGCTGAAACTTTTTTCCACAAGATATGACGAGGGAAATGATATCAAAAGCTTTCTCGCAATTTTCCACAGTCCAGGATATTTTTCGGGTATTTCTGCTTGCAGCCAAAAAGTTTGATACCCTTTTTTATATTTCACCTTCAGCTCCTCATTAGTGCTAAGCTCAAGTAGCTCCTCTTGCAATATCACGTTCTCCATTTCCATTTCATCAAATGGATTTATAATCCATGGTGGTATTTCCATCGTGAGAATGTCTTCAAATCTGGTTTTGAAATCATCATGCAGGGCAATCAAATGTTGAACATATGTCTGAATATCATCATCCTCGCATTCTACCTGTGACAAGCTTGAGAATTGGGAAAATTCGCGTCGACTAATGTTTTGCTTCATTAACTTCAATTTTCCAAGAAAAGCGGAAATCACACTCTTTGTTTTAATTAAATTGAGGTTGTCCCCTTGCAGTTGTAAGTTAATATCATTAAACTTTTTGAACAAATCTGTCAAATACGCGATATCTGCTTTGAACTTGATCAGGTTTTCTTTTAAATCTGGAGCTTTACTATGCAGAAACTCCAAGACAGACTCAAAAAGCGTACTTCAGTGTGTAAGAGCAATCGTCGGAAGTCTTCATCATTTTCATCGCACAATTGGGCAAATAAACGCGTATTCAAAGCATTGCTTTTTATTTTATTAACCGCGTTAATCACAAATTGGAGCGATTGGTGCAGTCTAGCACTCAAATTTTTTGCTACTAAGTGTTGTCGGTGGATGACACAGTGAATTGCAGTTAAATCTGGTATCATTTTTTTTAGATGGCTTATGAACCCACGATATTTCCCGACCATTGCAGGAGCTCCATCTGTTGCCGCCGATGTAACGTTTGTGAACGGAATTGATTTTTCTTTTAAAAAATCGCTCAGGATGTTAAATATCGATTCACCTTTAGTGTCAGTCTTCAAAGTTTTGGCGAATAATAGCTCTTCATGAATTTCTTCGTCCATAACAAATCGCACAAATGCTAATAATAATGCCTCATTATCAGGTAAAGTTGACTCGTCCAGTTGAATAGAAAAATGAGTTGTTTGCAGATAATTACACAAGAAACTTTCAATATCAGAGCTCATTTCGTCAATACGTCTTTGTACAGTGTTGTTACTCAAAGGAATTTTTTTGAGTATGTCAAATGGAGGTTTGTGCAGAACAGTTTTTAAAACTTCTTCAACAGCGGGTAAAATTAACTGTTCACCAATGGTGTGGGGTTTTCCAGATTTCGCTATGAGTAATGAGATGTTGTAAGATGCCCGCAAGCCATCATCGTTACTTTCAGATGTTGAAGTGAACATACCTTGCAGGGTGGGTCTCTTTTCATATTTTTCTTTCAATGATTGAAAATATTTCAAATCTTTACCTGTTTTATCAGGGTGGCACCTTTTTAGATGATCTTCGAGCTTCGATGGTTTCATAGAGTCATTGCTCAAAACTTTATTGCATAAAAGGCACATGGGCAATCGCTTGTCCGCGTTTGATGGAAGAAAGCCAAATTTTAAATATTCCACACTGTACTGTCGACACTTAATTGTCTTCTTTGGCTCCGCCATGTTTCAAATTAGCTACCTGTAAGTATAAAAAAGTTTTTGTGATCTTAACATTCTTACTTAACTTCTTCTTAGTCTTACTTAACAGGATATGGCTATTTTATAGAACAGAATTTATAATTTTTCGCTATGAATCAAAAAAAGAATACTAATAAACTTTTTTCGGCTGTCTGTTGTTTTATGGAAGTAGGTAGGTAATAATCGTAATGTTCATTATTTCATATTTCATACATGTCTATCATACACAAAGAAGACAAATATATTAACTACAAAAAGAGATACCTATAAGTTGTATAGCAAATAAACAAATAATGTACTTACTTTTCCGACACGATTCTGGCAACCAGGAACAGCAATTCACTTTACTTTTGTAGTCGAAATCCGGAAACAAATGAGTAACGTTTGTTCTTAGCATTCGTATTTATTGGTGAAGAATCAAACAAGTGCATACAAGCACAGCACATTACCGTAAGTCATAGGTATTTCGTCCCTTTGCACGTCCGAACAAGCGTTTTGGTCGGCGCCGGCGATACTCGTAGCGACGCGACGGTGCTTCGCAAGCCTAGACTTGTTCGTTTGTCCAACAGCTCGTTCGCGATATGTTGCAGACTTGCAGTCGACAAGTTTTGGAGCCGAAAGTTGTAATTTTAATAATATAGTATTATAGTATAGGTAGTTTGATTCACCGAAATATTTATCACGGAGGAACGCAATATTTTTATTATATATTTATCAGTCGTCCAGGCTATAAAAATAATACAAAAATCATTATCTGTTTCGTTATTTACCATCGAAACCAGATAAATTTTCGTGGACCCCCACGTACAAACTGTGAACCCCTATTTTTTTGCCACTCCAGCGTAGACCCCTGTCACATCGTTCGACCACTTTGGGAACCCCTGGTCTAGATTATGGGGTTCTTCTAGAAAGGAGTATATAATTTTTTAAAGGATCGGTAACGATAAAATATAGTCCACAAAGCCTGCTTGGAAAACTAAAATTTTAAATTTTTCCATTTAGTTTGAAAGTAAGAAATGGTGTTGTCATTACTGTCCGTCGGTCTAGCCACGCCAGCTGGTCAATTAGGCAGCAGAAAATTACAAAGCCAATATCACATTGACCATAATTTTTAGTTTAATTTTTTTTTTATCAGTAATAAGAATGTTAAATAATATCAAGTAGAATTTTGGTCAAGTGCTAGTTGGACTTGAGTTTTCCCATACATTTTGAGACCCAGCGCCTGGTGAACATAATGAGTAACTTCTTAAAAGTTTTTTTGTATGAGAGCTCCCTTAAATATTGGTTTTTGTTTTTGGTATCTGTGGTTAGAGCGGCAACAGAAATACATCATCCGTGAAAATTTCAACAGTCTATCACGATACATTCTGGTTCATGATATACAGTCTGGTTCAAGTCGGACAGACAAACAGACAGATAGACGGACGGACAACGGAGTCTTAGTAATAGGGTCGTATTTTACCTTTTAGGTACGGAACCCTAAAAGGAGTACCTCGCTTATTCGCAGAAATAAAAGTGGTAAAGACACCATTCAACATTTTTGCTCCACTTTGAATGTACCCTTACCCTGCTGACGAGGTACTGATTATCACTGTTTTCTTAACGCGGACATACTGTGGTGTTGTGTCCTTAGTGGTGAGTAAGATCGCCAGTGCTCCCGAGGATACGCTGTGTTGTGAGTGAGGAACCTGCATAGGTCTCTCTAGCTTTCAGCGCAGCGAAGCCTCAAGTTAATAAAGAACCGCCAACGCGCTTGTGATTTTTCTGGAGTTGCGAGTGTCCATAGGCGATGGTGACTGCTTAGCATCAGGCAGACCGTAGGCTTGTTTGTCACTTTCGTTGTATAAAAGACACTTATAGACGAAGGGCGTTTATTTACAAGTTGGTTCGAGTCTAACAGTGAATTAGCCGCTTGAAGATATGACAAGCTCAACCTTCGGCTTCGGAACGCTGTGATTCTTTCAGGAAATATGTTTTGTTATCTTAACTTTGCGTGTCACATTAGGAGGGGGAGGGAGGCTTATTCAAATGTAACTGATGTCGAACTAGTCCGTTTAATGTAGGTACATACGTAAGGTAAGTAAAAATTAAAATGTGTTTTGTGAAAAATTAAAATAGTGCATGTTATCCATCCATCCATTCTAATAATACTCTTTCGAGTTCCTGCTAAGTTAAGTGACAAAAGTCGTTTTTTCTTATAAAATAATACAATGATTTTTTATATTTTTGGGGTTTTTCTATATTATAATAAATTATATCCCTTTTTACTAAAATTATCCTGTCATGGTACATAGTATACAGCCTTAATGATAAAATTATAAATACTTATAATACACTTGTAGGCAGCCGAGACATATTCATATCGTGTGATGCCTTCATGTATCTTGAGGATACAGGCACCGGAAAACACACTTCGTATGGGGAACCCATTATGCCCAACTACTTTATAGCCTAGCCAATTAAAAGAACAGGCTAAAAATTGAATACATATATCATATAATATACATTAGCCTTGCACACATCTACTCGTATTTGTGTAATTATATTTTCATGTTTACATATAACTTTGAAAAAAAAATGAATTACAAAAAAATCTTTAAACAGATTTTACTCAAAATTATGCTATGCACACGGCAGGGTACGACACGATATTTTTACAACTTTTCCTCTGTCTTTCTTCTTTCTCTTTTTTTCCATTTATTTTCCCTTCTATAATGTTTCTAATAAAGTGGTCATTTCGTAGTAGGTAGCCGATCATTTTTCCACAAGGATACAGTCAAGTAGAAACGCGCTAGGAGGGATGGTCACACTTTAAACACACCACACACACAAACTTTACTTATTCGTGAATAAACTGTGTTTTAATGCTGCTAGTATACTAAAAACTACCTAGATTCGGAATTAAAAAAACCCGCTTTCCAATATCATAAACAAAACACACAGCCACAACAACTCACGTTAAATAAAGCGAGTCTCCAATCCTGTCTTACAAAGTGTCCGCAATATAGGTGATCATGGCACGCCACCAAAAAACAAAAAGGCTTAAGGGGAGGTTGTCAAGCGAGTCAGCGTTTTCGAGTTTTCTAAAAACAATCTGAAACGTAGAAAAAGGGTTTTAAAAATTTGAAAAAATTATATGTTGTACTTAAGGATCTAGTCTAGTCAAAGTTGCACTCAGTTACACGATCTAATGAACTTCGCTCGATAGAAAGAGACCCCGAAGTTACTCCTTTTTGTAAAGCATTTACAATCTGACGACTAAACTATAGATGTTTTAAATAAAGTTTTTGAACTAAACTAAAGCCATTCAGTATTTCTAGTCATTTTTGCAGAACTTAAATAGATAAAATGATTGTATTAATTAATATGTTTAAATACCTACAAAATGCGCGAGCGCGGAGGCTCGGCAGGCCCGATCAGTCGCGCGCTGGCGCTCACGGACAACGGACCTGTGTCAGTTTTATCTGCGACCGTTTCGTGCACCAAACAAGCAGTTTTTGACGAATTTATATAATTGTTGCAAATTATTTAAGAAGGGCAATAAAAACCCAAATGAAAAAAGTCGTAATTATTAACAAATAAATTATGGTCATAGTGCCGCAATATAAAAATGACAGTATAACAACTGAACTGAACCCCTGCAGAAATGGAACCAAAGTTGGTAAAATTATAAATGAAATGTTTATTACCAGAAATTGTAGATATAGTAAGAGATCTACTGCTTTGCACTTCAATATTTTTTTAAGCTATGAGCTTCACCAGTTTCACCACATTAATTCCGACCGTCTTTTTTTAAATACCACGTCAGTGGCAAACGATCACCGCAGCCTATGGACGCCTGCAACTCCAGAGGAGTCACATGCGCGTTGCCGACCCTTTTAAAATTTATACACTATCATTCTAGCTAATCTTCTTTTTTATAAGATCTACCCATTTCCAGGTAGCTACCGTGGCAAGTTTGGTATTATTTCATATACCATATTGATTCTTTTATCATCTTTATGTAAAAATCTTTTCTGGTATTTATTTTAAAAGAATACGGTAATCTTTCGCATAAATAGTAAAAAGTAAAAACTTCGCAATGTTTTTTATGTTTTGAGAGCTAAGAACTTTTGACGAATAAATTAAACCACCAAAAATATTCTGTCTGTATTTTATGTTAGCTGTTACAATAAAGCTTAAAACTAGTGGCTCTGTGAGCTGTAGACCACACAAAAAAAAAGTTTTCAAATTTCAAATTTTACAAAAACCATCTCGAAAAAAATCATTATAATTATCGAACCTGCTCACGAAATGTCACTAGAATCGGTTGAGAAATGCGACCTGTAGAGGAGAACATTCGAACAGACAGAAATATAAAAGAATTTTTGTCGAAAGCTGAAACGAGGATGCTTCGCTCGCTTCGCTCGCTCGGTCAAAAAACTATATTAGTAATAATTTTACGACAGTCGTGGTTCACTACTACTGGGCCTGTGTAGTATCAACTTATATCCATACGCTTCGTCAGGCTTTACACTAGACTGAGGAATATAACCTGTTACCTGTGCCCTCTGTTTGGCGTTTGTGGACTACGAGAAGGCCGTCGAATTCGGTTGAAACCTGGGCTGTACTACAATCTCTCCAGCGGTGCCAAGTAGACTACCGCTATTATCGAAGTACTGAAGTGTTTGTACGACAACGCCACTATGTGAGTTCGACTCCAGGACAAGAACTCGATACCTATTCCGTTGTAGGTTGTGGCCGCGAGTCAGGCAGGAAGATGCTATTTCTCCCAAACTGTTCTCCGCTGCACTGGAGGATGTTTTCAAGACTTTGGACTGGAGAAGCCTAGGCATCAACATAAACGGCGAGTACATCACTCACCTTCGGTTTGCTGACGATATAGTAGTCTTGGCTGAGACCATACAGGATTTAAGTACCATGCTCAATGACCTCGGTAAAACCTCCGAGAGAGTTGGTCTTAAGCTGAATATGTACAAGACGAAGATCATGTCAAATGCCCATGTAGCACCAACTGTCGTTACAATCGGACACTTTATACTCGAAGTTGAAGTTGATTATGGTATACTAGCGACCCGCCCCGGCTTCGCACGGGTGCAATGCTGATACTAATTATACTACAGAATGTCTCTAATTGCATGATGTAAACTCGGCGGCACCGCCCGAGGTTTTCACGGTTCAATGTGTGTGTGTGGGCTTGGTGGGAGAAAACTGGAGACATTGGTTTTCGATGAAAGGAAGCACTAGGGCACTTCTCCCTTTTTTATGTTCTGAGATTGAAGAAGGATTAATGCTGTATTACTTAAAATCGCTTCGTAAATAAGCCATTATTTTTCGTAATAAGTAAAGGATACAAAATGGTTATTTTGGGTTATCCCTAAGAGATAGAATCGAGTGTCTCAAGACGATAGTCTTTGACTAATGTGTGTGTGTTGCCAGTGATGACATATGGCACTGAAACGTCGTCGCCTCATAAGAAGGCTCAAAATCACCCAATGTCAAGAGCAATGGAGAGGGCTACGCTGGGAGTATATCTGCGCGATCGTATCAGAAATGAGGCCATCCGCAGAAAAACCAAAGTAACCGATATAGCCCTCCGAATCGCTTAACTTAAGTGGCAGTGGGCGGGGCACATTGCACGTAAAACCGATGGCCATTGGAGCGGAAAGGTTCTCGAGTGGCGACCACGTACAGGGAGGCGCAGCGTAGGTAGGCCCCCACAAAGTGAACTGATGACCGGGTAAAGGTCGCGAGAGTCCGCTGGATGCGGGTGGCGCAGGATCGGTCATTGTGGCACTCTTTAGGGGAGGCCTATGTCCACCAGTGGACGTCCATCAGCTGATATGATGATGATGATGATGATGACACGCACACGACAAATAAATATAACACCCTGTATAAATATAACACAAATAGATAAAATTGCATGACCTATTAAACAAATCGAGTAGAGAGGTATAAGACATATTTCTTAGGTTCTTAGGTTTCATAGATTAAATAACGAATTTCAGGGTTGTACTATGAATCCTTTTTTTTATTTCTTTATAATGGATCCTATCGTAAGTTCGACTTTAAATTATTTATTTACTACCGATTTATTAAAAAATGATATCAATTACATACTAAAGTTTAATCATAATTAATGCATTTCTTAAGTCAAAATACAGTTATATTTCTATACTGTGACCAGTATGAAGCTAGCGGGGTCATCCGAGTTCACAGTCGCTTTGTCCGCGCGGGCTTGTTCACGCACCGCCAGGACAGCGCTAAATACCTACTCTCGCAGGACTAGAGGGCCTTAAGCGGTAAATATATTGCATGTATATAGGTTCTTTTATGATTTGTTCAGTCACGCAGTCGCCCGAAAAATCAGTTACTCTTGTAAAGCTGTAAGTGCCGTTGAGGGTAGAGTGTAGATACGTTGTTTTGGAATTACGTGGTGATGTAGTCGCCTGAACACTTGCATATTGGTTTGGCGCGGAGCCACGCTGGTAATGGTCGAACACAATATTTCAATACAATCACAAACGTAATGAAAATACGTAGGGAGCAGTGCCAAAACTGTTTTTAATTATTTCCTCGAACCGTATGATTATGGGCCTGGCTGGCTTACGGAAATTGAAGCATTTTGTTTCGATACAACATATATTATTTCAATTCAATACAATATCATAAATTTTTAAACGTGTGTTAATACTTTTGTCTACAGCACACGCAGTTTAAATGAATGGATGAATGAAAACATTTATTTCAGACCGTTCTATATGGGTTAGCAAACTTAACCAAAATAATTTAAAGAAAATTAAAACTAACTTAAATCTAAAACGGGCCCTTGAGGCATTGTACCGAGGATGCTGGCGGCATTTCCTCGCTGTATCGCAATGCTGATACGTTGAGCGAGGAAATGGGTTAGAAATAAATTTTAATATTGCTGGATGATAGGTGCTCAACTGTTCCAATGTACGAGTAATGTATTTGTTTTTGTTACCTATTATTGTAAAAGATAATTTGTTACTCTAATTTTCGTGACGCATTGGTTATACCTATACTATGCTGTAATGTCATGTAAACGTTTTTATCAAATAAATAAATAAATAAAATTTTGTCTTCGGTATGTAATACTATTATTCTATCCTGTGCTTCGGTTCCCACGATTGTTACACATTAAATAATATACTGTTACGATACAAGGGTTGTAAAACAAAGAAAGGCCGATGTCGCAGATGTTTGAGGCCCGAGCCGCAGGCGAGGGTCATATATATGCGCGAGAGGGCTTTATATTTTACGACCCGTGTTTTGTACACAATTTTACGTCACAGCCAGGCCAAAAAGTGGGTTTTTCCGGACGCGCAGCGTGCGGAAAAACGCGCTTTTCGGCAAGGTGAGGTATAAATCCCACTAATATTATAAATGCGAAAGTTTAGATGTTTGGATGTTTGGATGTTTGTTGCTCAATCACGCAAAAACGGCTAAACAGATCAAAATGATTTTTTGTATACTAACAGTATGTAATCTGGATTCACTTATAGTATACTTTTTGTCCCGATAATCACCCTCAAAGGGATGAAATCGGGGGTGCAAATATGGTCTATGAAACGGGGTGATTTAAATCCTCATAAGCCATTATAAGCTTTAAGTTTCAGCCAATTGGGAGTATAACGGCGTGTCAATAATTTTAACGTAAGCGATAGCAGAATTTGACGTATTGTAAACAAGCTGACTTTTCGATATGTCAAAGCCGAAATATCATAATTCCTTCTGATTGATGACGTTATTTTTGAGCATAACCTTTTAGCAATTAGGTCTATTATTGCGTGTAAATCAAAATAAATTTGCGATACTTTGGAATTGTTTGTTTTCATATGCTTAAATACAAAAACAGCTGCTTCAATGCAGTCTTTGTATCGTCAGTGTACAATTTAATTTTGTCGTGTATTAATGTTTACGTAATTGGTGACCCTTCACACTATAATAACTGTTTGATATAAGAGATCACTTGGGCTGGGCAGCTCAATCATCAACATTGACGGTTGAAGCACCTTAGATCTATGCACAAATTACAATCTATATACTGAGATAGAGATACCAGTGAAATACTCCACATAGATCGTAGCGCCGTTGTGTATTTAGTAAGAACTAACCGCACAACCGCTGCATCCCAGTCACTTCAATATGCAAGTGCGATAGAGATAGCACCCAGTGACATCTGGCACAAACAAGTTAAACTAAAATTTCCATAGAAAAATTCGTACTTCGAGTTGAAAGGCCCCTGGATTTATGTAGAAGGTCGAAAATCTGTACATTGAAGATATTGGCTAAATCAATGGAGCGATTGGAGGGCCCTTAGCATCGAAACAGAACACATTTCAACAGTTTTAATAATTCGTGTGTGTTTGTCTATCTATCGGTTTATATGTCTAGGCATTGTGACTCTCGGCCTTCAGCCTCACGTGCATTGCCGCTCTGCTTCGGGCCTTCGGCCCTCAGCCTTACACTTTACTCTGTGTGAATGATCGGCATCAGGAGCCCGCTCTGTGTGAATGATCTGCCTTTGGACTCGCATGCCTTGCCCCTCTGCATCAGTCTTTCGGCCCTACATAAGGAGCCCGCTCTGTTGGGATTCTCGGCCTTCGGCCTTGCGTGAATTGCCACTCTGCTTCAGGCCTTCGGCCCTACATGCGTGCCACACGGCTCCGAGCCTTCAGCCCTCATTCTTATATAAGGAGCCCGCTCTATTTGAATGCTCGGCCTTCGGCCTCGCATGCATTGCCACTCTGTTTCGGCCCGTTAGTCATCAACTTTACATAAAGAATCCAGTCTGTTGAGAAACTTGGCCTTCGGCCTCGCGTTTCTCGCCTCCCTGCTTCAGGCCTTGGGCCCTCAACCTTACATAAGAAGCCCGTTTTGTGTGAATACTCAGCCTTTCGCCTTGCATGTTTTGCCTCTCTGCTTACGGCCTTCGGCCATCATGCTTACATGAAGAACCCGCTCTGTTGGGACGTTTTACGGAAGAACTGCGTAGCGAGACTTTTATCATTGTACATGCAATATTTTACGGGCCTCATTCGTCTAGAATCGGTACATTTGATATAACTAAGCTTAATCATTCGTTTTGAAAGCACGAGCACGTAGCACCAACTCCCGTTACAAACGGACACTTTTACTTGAAGTTGTCAGACGATTATATACCTAGGACAGACTGTCCAGTTAGGTCCAAGGTACCCAGTTAGTGAAGGGCCAACTTCGAGAAAGGGGTAAATCGTCAAATCCGACTCGGCTGGGCAGCGTTCGAGAAGCTACGGCACATCTTTTCGTCCAATATTCCGCAGTGTCTCAAGACAAGGCTCTTTGATCAGTGTGTGTTGCCAGTGACGACATATGGCACTGAAACGTGGTCGCTTACTATGGGCCTCATAAGAAGGTTCAAAGTCACCCAAAGAACAATGGAGAGGGCTATGCTGGGAGTATCTCTGCGTTATCGCATCAGAAGTGAGGCCATCCGCAGTAGAACCAAAGTAACCAACATAGCCCACCGAACCGCTAAACTTAAGTGGCAGTGGGCGGGGTATATAGCACATAGAACCGTTGGCCGTTGGGGAGGAAAGGTTTTCGAGTGGCGAGTAGGTACCAGAAGGCGCAGCGTGGGTAGGCCCCCCCACAAGGTAGACTAATGACCTGGTGAAGGTCGCAGGTGTCCGCTGGATGGGGATGGCAAAGGAACGGTCATTGTGTCACTCTTTGGGGGAGGCTTATGTCCAGCAGTGGACGTCTTTCGGCTGATATGATGATGATGATGATTTGTTTTGAAAAAACGATTACTATTAAAATTTTCCGAGCGCGGTAAAGAACATTTCATAATCAATGTAATCATTTCTTAAGGGATGTAAAGAAGGGTGAAAGATGTATGGGAAAACAAATAATTCTAAAGCAAGAATGAGTTCTACGCAGACGAAGTCGCGGGCAAAAGCTAGTAAATAAATATTGGGGGACAATCTTACACAAATCGACCTCGTCCCAAACTAATCAAAGCTTGTACTATGGGTACTAGACGACGATATACATATATAGATAAATACATAGAGAACATCCGAGACCCAAGAACAAATTCCGTACTAAAGGCACAAATAATTCCCTGGCCGGAATTCGAACCCGAGACCTCTAGCTTCGGAGGCAGTGTCACTACTAGGCTAAACAGGCCGTCAAACTGACAAATGAAACTATAAAAAGGATTTAAACGCATGTAAGATATATTTATTATATCCCGATGTTTCAAGCCCTTTGCAGAACTCGTGATCAAGCGGATAGACTGAGAATAATATATTTTTTTCTCTTTCAAATTACTATAATGCAAACTGGGTACCCACATACAATTTTTTTAAACAGAAAAAAGATGGTTATACTTGCCTGATGGGCTTGTAAGGTATGTATACACATCATAAATTCAAATTCATTCAAAAAAACAAATTATTTTTCAATGTCACTATAAAAGTTCTATAATAATATTTTTTTATATTGACTACCACTAGTGATTAAATTGTGCTATTAAAAAATCCAAAAACCAGTCAAATGCGACTCGAACTAAAAAACAAATGCAAAAAAAAGTAATAATAAACATTATTACCAAATTTCAACTTCAAGAGTTTTTATTTAATCGTATGGCATTTATTTTACGAACCGTGAGATCTTCGAGAAGACAAGTACGGTTGCCAGGACGGCTAGCATAACTTGGCGCGCGAGCTATCTCACGCGCGAGATAGACTATCCGCCTCTTTCTAATTGGTACACACAGAAAGCGACGGATTGTCTATCTCGCGCGTGAGATAGCTCGCGCGCCAAGTTGTGCTAGCCGGCCATTTCAAGAGTGTATGAGACTGACCCGTACTACTTGTACTATTACTTATTCTGTGCCGGTACAATATCAAAATGGTCCGTTAAAAAAGTGACTTTACATTCAAAGCTTGACGACCTGTTTAGCCTAGTTGGTAGTGACTCTGCCTCCGAAGCTAGAGGTCCCGGGTTCGAATCCCGGCCAGGGCATTTATTTGTGCATTTTTGACGGATATTTGTTCTTGGGTCTTGGATGTTTTCTATGTATTTAAATATGTATTTATCTATATAAGTATGTATATCGTCGTCTAGTACCCATAGTACAAGCTTTGCTTAGTTTGGGACTAGGTCGATTTGTGTAAGATTGTCCCCCCCAAAAAAAAAAAAGCAAGAAGGTTCAAAATGTAATGCCAGCTTTTATAAAAAGTAGAATATTTCAAATAATTTCAACTATACGAGCCGCGATTCAAACCCACGACCGCCGCTTGACGATCGCAAGCTTGAACCACTAGGTTACAATAGCTCTCTCTCCTTTGTCCTTCCTAACCGTCATTCATCATCATCATCATTTCAGCCGAATGACGTCCACTGCTGGACATAGGCCTCCCCCAAAGACTTCCACAATGACCGGTCCTGCGCCACCCGCATCCAGCTGACACCCGCGACCCTTACCAGTAACCATAATTCGATTTCATAAAAATGCACCCCTAGTCACCTTTTCCTCTGTTATTTTTTCATGCGCACTCACCGAGATAATGAGATCTCAGGGCTTAATTAAAGCGGTTCGCCGATGTTGAGAATAATTCTAAAGATACTTTTATATAAAAATACTTCCACGGTTATAAGTAAGGGCCGTTACAGAAGGGCTGCATTTCAGCTGCTTTTTAGGGTTCTGACTTGTCGACTTGCGGAAAACGCCCAGCAAACTAACTGACTAGGGTTCCGTACCCGAAGGGTCCAAACGGAGCCCTATTGTTGTCACTCGCGTGTCTGTCTGTCGTCTGTCAGACAGGTTTAACAGCCAAATGGTTGGAGGTATAGTCTTTAAATTTATCTAGTGAGCATCATAACTTATGTTATGTTATTGTTTATTATTATTGTTTTATGTTAGCCATTCAAATTGTCAAAAAATATTTTTAAATGTTTCGTCTGTCTTCGCTCGCTCGGCTCGCGCGCTGTATGGTCGCAGTTCTACTGTACCCTGGTTCTACTAACACTATCCCTCGCTTCGCTCGTCGTACTACCTAACGGAGACCTTGTGTCTAGGAAAATTCTCTAATGGGGAATGAGCGAAAGGAAATATAAAGAGAAGAAATAATATGCGTGTCTAAATTCATTAATGGGGAAAAACACGAATGGTAAAAAATAAACTAAAAATATACGGGAAAAAAATATTGGGTAGTTAATCTATACAGTTCATTAACGTAACAATACTGCAACATTTGGGATTCGTCAAAGTAGTAAAAGTGACAAGGTACTAAAATGCTCATCTACTTTTGCTGTTGTCTATACTAGCGGTTATACATGGAAGAGAGATGGCGCCGGATCCGTAATAAAATAAACTTTACACCACACCTTGCTAAAAAGCGCGTTTTACCGCACGCTGCGCGTCCGGAAAAACCCACTTTTTGGCCAAGTGGTGACGTAAAATTGTGTAAAAAACACGGGTCGTAAAACAGAAAGCCCTCTCTCGCATATTTATCTGCGATATCGGCCTTTCTTTGTTTTACAACCCTTGTATCGTAAATAGCTATTAATATTAGTAAACAACCGTGAAGGAGTGTAAAAACATTACAATATACAAAATACAGTCTAGCTATACGGTGTAAGTGTTGGCAGCACATATTTTAACCGGAGATAAAAAATATTAACGTATCAAGATAGATAAACGATTTTGTAATACTCCAGTGAACATTGTGTGCAACGACGACAACAAGGATCAATACTGCAATGATATAAATAGGTTTTTTAATGTGAGTACGGTCGAGGAACCGATATATACAAAATTATTACAAAACAACGTTGTTATTTAAATCTGGGTGTAAACAAACACAGCTGACGAATGACAGAACAGCTGTTATATCTACCCGCAGCATAATCAGTAGACATCCTTATACTACGGCAACTTCACTTGAAACTACAGCGGGTACGCCATCTACTGCAATTTTTGGTAACTTTGTCATCACAGAGCAATCCACGAACTCGAGCGTACCGGAATGCAGGTCTTTGTACAGCCCGTACAGATACAATTCGTTCAATTCAAATGAACCAATGAGTGTTTTTGGAACTATTCTGTTATTGGATGAGATAATCATTTCGGAACTTATGTACGTTAAGTATAATCATTTTCCCTGCAAACTGTACTCGAGAGGAGTAGTTAGATGAACTAAGCGGGCTATTAGACATAACATCATTAAGCGCATGTTAACATCCGACGACAATAGAGAAAACACTGCAAAGCCGATTATGGCAAACGTGATCAAACATAAAATGCAAATTGTTACCCAACTGAGGCTAAAATCTGAGCGGGCGAGAATTAAACTAACTTTAATTAAACCAAACTTGCGAGATGACGTCCAATTCAAGTTAATCCTCATCTTAAACAGGCCTGAACTTTAAAATGAAGGTATAAAGGTCGTTTTTGCTCAACGACGAAGCGGGTAAAGTTGTAAACTGTTAACTGTTGCATTGTGCGGTGAAATCGAAGGAACTAAAATGTCTAAAAGTGATACTATTATGAAGGGATATAACTCCTTTTGTGACTGAGCTATAAACGAGGTGGCCGGTCAGTCTAACACGTCAGTCCTTAATTATCACATAAGCTGGCTATCTTAATTAATCCAATTTTACTGGTCTTAACTTGGACATGAAGGATATCACGTTGTGCTTTGAGTTAGCTTTATTATGAAGGTTTTTACTATGCTATGTGAAAATCTTAATATAAGTTAAACATACTACTCTGTAATTGAATTGAGGGAAAATTAATAATTCTGAAGCTTCCTTTCATTACCCGCAATAACTTTCTTACGATCCCTTTTTTTAGTCACATAAATTGTTACTTTTAAAGTCTCATTTCAAGCTAGCTTCTTGAGACCCAAATATCATAGATTTTGAGTAATCACATATTTTTGTAAAACATGGTTGATTTCTTGTACGTATTTATTTGCTTGTTTGCGCGTGGGTGTTATAAGAGAGGTTGTGTAGGAACATCATCTGTATGTAAAAATACGCAAGTAGGTATATACATCTCATTATCACTAAGAGACCTGCACGAGTGCACGTTCTTTAGCGAAATAGCAAAGATCCTGACTTATCGGTATACTGACAGTATTTTTGCGCAGAAGCGAGGCGGTAACGACGCAGTACTGCATATGGGTACCGCCTTGTATTCCTATACCACCAACCAGGATGCACTCATTTATAGGCATAGTAAAAAATCTGTACCAATTCTGCAGACATTTGACACTTAGAACAGACGGCTTACTGATATCATATCCCATCGACAAATGTGGAAGCCTAAGGCTTCTTCCTGATCTATCGATGCGGAGGCGGTACGACATGAGAAAACTGTCAGCTGTCAGTGTCAACCGATATCAATGCAGTACTGCCCCACTTCTGCGCATCGTATTAGTACTACGCAAACGTAATATTCGTAATATTCGTCAAGTGAGGAAAGGACAATGACCAAATTAGTATGGGCCCGTGCCCTGTCAAAAACTGCCGATTACAAAGTTAATTTATAGTTTATTTTATAGTCTTTTGGACGCAGATTTAGCTTTTTTATCTTTTATTTCATTTAAACTTGGGAAGATCTTGTATTTTTGAAATAAAAAAATACCCCTTTTGACATTAATAACTTCTCAAACATTTAAGTATTTTTGCCCCTATATGTTTCGTAGGCGTTCTGTGAACAATTGGTTCCATTTGAACAGTTTTATTGAAAGCATTTTCAACTACTGAAAGGCGATTAGATGATCTCTAAGTATGTATCTCAAGTACTAGAGGGCAGATTGCGTCCTATTTAGCAGTATTAGAAGAGTATTGAAGTGGTTATGGATACATAGGGCAAAACAAAGCTAACAGCCGAGTTGAGTCTCTAGCCGCCTGTGTTGGCCAACGTACGCCCGTTTGCCATAAAGACGACCTATTCCTTCTGTTCTAACAGAAAGCTACAGAACGGTCAGTGAATATCGGTTAGGTCAGTAAATAAACTCTAGTGCTTTACCCTTGATTATATGATTATTCTTTACCCCAGTATGATTTTTCTTTCGAGTATTGGATACTACGCTAATGTGTTCAAATACATTGAAAATATTTCTAAGCAATAGGTTGAGAGCCGCCTGAAGAGCCTTAGCTTTCCCAATCTTCTTCTTCGTCTTCGTTACACCCTTGCTAAAGTAGTCGTGGTAGTCATCCTACTTTATATGGAACACTTGCAAAATGGATACGTTGGTCCTAAATGCTGTCCACGGTATTCTGAGCACCTTCCGCTAACACCACATTTCAAGAGAGTCTACTCTGCGTTTCTCGGTGTCTCTTAACGTCCAGGTCTCTGCGGCATAGGGACATACTGATACGCATCCACCGTAGTTAGATACCAGAGAACCCAGATAGAGTAAATTATTGAACCATTTCACAATACGCAATTCGAGACACTTCTGGGCAGTTGCCGTTGGCTCGATCAAGAATCTTAATCTTGGTTTTACCTTCCAGGCTTGTACGTTCTATTTTCCCTAATAGCTCTTCCCTGTGACTGATACTAGTAGCGATCAACGTGGTGTCATCCGCGTATCGCAGATTTGAGATCATCGTGCCGCCAATGGCTACGCCATCCCTCTCATCAGCGTTCTCAATATCATCATCATCATCATATCAACCGAAGGACGTCCACTGCTGGACATAGGCCTCCTCCAAAGAGTGCCTCAATGGCCGGACATTATGGATTAATTTATTCTCATTGCGGTTCAAGGGATCTGAGCTTCTTTCTCAACCATACCACACCATAACCATGTCACAAAACCATAGATTTTGTTATTACTTTGGCTTTCCGTATCAGAAAGTAATACCTACACCAGACGGTCCTTGGTTGCACGACGAATGTTCCGGTTCTTCCACTTTGCCGAGAACGGCCGTTGCGCTTTTGGCCATTCTGGTTCGTCCACATATTTCCAGTTCTCAAACTAATCCATCTTTTTATAAACAACGAAGACTGTGGTCGATTCAGGAAGAATATTTGCTATATTTAAGATTACCATTATCTTCATTTCTTTGTGGTTACTACTTATACTTATCTAGAACAATATTTATTTTGCTATTCCGCTAGGCTAAAGAATGTACAGGTCTATAAGAAATCCTGGGCATAGAACGGTAAGGTAAACGTCTCAATGTATTTAGCTCTATTAATATATATGACATAACTACATATGATTAAAAAAGTCAAGTATTACTTCAGTGTTCAGCATTTGGGCGTTTACCTTACGTAATTCAGTTTCTTTGACTATATAAGGTTATAGGTATCACAGAGCGTTGACGAGTATTGGATCGATTTCAACTATATTATATAACTATGTCCAGATTTTATCGAGAACTTTGTGTTGCTGATGGACAGCCGGATCCTTCTACGATATTTACCTGCTGTCGTAGTGTCTGGTCAGTATTAATTAAACACACTGAGTGAATAAAATATCATGACCTTAGTTGCCATAACTCTGATGCAACAGTACAATATTATGCTGTATGTACAGCAGTAGTAGAAAGTTTGTAGAAATGGAAAAGTGCTGAGCAGTGTGGATTGCAGAACTCGACTCGGCTTTCGACGCTCATAAAAAAAGTCTAAGTCAAAGTTCTAGTACGACCAAGCTCGATTTCCTGTCATCTTCCTTAACCTTCCGAACGCCATGTACCTACATAATATGCGCGGTATGCCTGATACCGTGCCCACTTTGCCTATACCGGCTATCTTAGTACTTAACTTGCCTATACCGCCAAAGTAAGTTTCATGCTTTCAAGCAAGATTTATAGATAGGTACAGTACAGTTAAGGAATTTAATTGTTGACAGTCTTGTCAAGCGGTATAGAAAATATAATTTTTAAGAAAAAAACCGACTTTAATGGGGGAAAGGTTATTATACTTAGATGGTGTACTCTTAGATTCCATACAATGAAATAAAAATGGCTATGAGTATGTTAATAGTGGTAGAAGACTAAGTACCTTCAATTCCTCATGGAATCCTCCATCAGAACTCAAGCTTGACAAAAATGTGTCTTGAAAACCTAGCTTGCTTGACAAACATAACGAAGAGAATAAATCGCCAAACGTGAACTATGCGTCGTTGAAGAGTTCCATTCTGATCATCATCAGCAGTTTCACTTCATCAAATGTCACTTATTTAAATGTAAACGCTTGATTTGCTTATGAAAATACTAAAGTCACTATATGTATGCCTTTTACATTTGAGGAGTACCCTCGATTCCTCGTGGATCCCATCATCAGAACTCAAGCTTGAATTGACAAATGATTGTCTTGAAAATCTAACCTGCTAAAAAAACATAGCTAGGAGGACAAATCGGCAAACGTGAACTTTTCGTCGTTGAAGAGTTCTGTTCTGACCATTATCAGCAGTTCCACTTCATCAAATGTCACATTTTTGTATGAAAATGCTTGATTTGTTGATAAAAACACAAAAATCACTATATGTTTGCCTTTAAGATTTGAGGAGTTCCCTCGATTCCTCATAGATCTCATCATCAGAACTGAGTTTTGACAAAAACAAACCAATTTTTGGATATATATACTTAGAATCAAAAAAAGAATCATCAAAATCGTTTCAGACATGATGGAGTTCTGGAGTATCAAACATAAAAAAAGAAAAAATAACATACAACTTAATTGAGAACCTCCTCTTTTGAAATCTGGAAAGACGGTTAAAAAGAAAATGTTTGCAAAATGGGTAGGGAACTAAATTCCTTGAGTGTATTCATGGCAAAGCCTGCAAAGTAAGTTTCATGGTTTCAAGTGAGATTTATATGTGTTCTCATGTAGGCACTAGGCTCTATGTTGAAGTGTTTAATATTTGTGACCAAAAATGGCGTACAAAAGAACGAAACTAAAACCTACAATCATATCCAGTATTTTATTATATTTTTTGAAATGATAATAATTTATTAATAAACATAAGTAAATTGCCGGTCAATTATAACTTAGGCAGTTATAACTACATATATTATGTACTTACCACTATATTTGGCCATATTGAATACAAATATTTTATCTCAAGATGGAGCATGTATTACAGTTTTGTATTAAATTATAACAAGCAACACATTTAGGCCTTATTGGCATTCAATTGGGTAAAACATTAAGATAAGTGACCTACAAAGCACAGTGTAGGTTGCGAACCGCAGGGAACACGAGGTACTATAAAAAGACCATAGTATCAATAGTCGATTATGACGGCTTCATATATGTACTAGGTAGGTCCATATATGTACTTACGTAAGTTTTGTTAGATATATACTTGCCTATTTTGGCTTGGTCGCACATCGTGCGCGACGGAAGCGGGACGTCCGCGCAGCGCGACCACTGCGCAAGTGCGCACCGAATGTACCTACGGTGACAGGTTGGCAAGGTATGTAGACTACGCGACGCAAGCGGGACGTTACCACTACTCTCCACACTCGCGCTTTAAGCACAACATACTACCTATAAAACCTAGGCAACTATTAACGGTACAAACCTTTGCTGTGACAACGTAATACTGTTAGACAACCTAAAGTAATCTTTTATTGTAACTAAATCGGATCAATACAATCATTTATAACGCCGGCGGATAAAGATTAAACGATTACGATTTTTCCAATTGCTGTGGTGTCACATTCTTTTGGCTAATACGAGTACTTGATTTTTTTAAAAGATCAGGGCATAAATATGTGTCACCTAGCTTATAGTGCAGTGCAGCACAACTGGGGAAGTACCTCCTTCCTACAGAAAACCACAGCTATAATAACACCAATGTTCCTCTAATCAATAATGGACCAGCAACGCGTTGTGATTATTTTGGAGTCGCAAGTGTTTATTGGCTATGGTGTTTCCTTACCATCAGGCAAGCCGTGCGCTTGTTTGTAAAATATTTTTTTAAGAAAAAAAACCGACTTCAATGTGGGAGCCCGGTGAAAGATTATTATATACTTATATGGTGCACTCTTAGATTCCATACAATGAAATAAAAATGGCTTTAAGTATGTTTATAATCGTAGAAGACTAAGTACCCTCAATGCCTAATGGAATCCTCCATCAGAACTCAAGCTTGACAAAAATGTGTCTTGAAAACCTAGCTTGCTTGACAAACATAACAAAGACAACAAATCGCTAAACATGAACTATGCGTCGTTGAAGAGTTCCATTCTGATCATCATCTTATTTAAATGTAAATGCTTGATTTGTTTATGAAAATACTAAAATAACTATTTGTATGCCTTTTGCATTTGAGGAGTTCCCTCGATTCCTCATGGATCCCATCATCAGAACTCAAGCTTGATAAATGATTGTCTTGAAAATCTAAATGCTTAACAAACACAGCAAAGAGGACTTTTTGCCAAACGTGAACTATGCTTCGTTAAAGAGTTCCGTTCTGATCATCATCAGCAGTTCCACTTCATTAAATGTCACTTCTTTGAATGAAAATGCTTGATTAGTTCATGAAAATACTAAAATAACTATATGTGTGCCTTTCACATTAGAGAAGTTCCCTCGATTCCTCATGGATCCCATCATCGAAACTCGAACGTGACAAAAATTGTGAAAATAGAATATATATATATATATATATATATATATATATGTTTGCCTTTAAGATTTGAGGATTTTCCTCGATTCCTCATGGATCCCATCATCAGAACTGCGTTTTGACAAAAACGGGACCAAGTTTGATATATTTATATATACTTACAATCAAAAAAAGAATTTTTAAAATCGGTTCAGAAATGACGGAGTTCTGGAGTAACAAACATAAAAAAAAACATACAACCGAATTGATAACCTCCTCTTTTGAAATCTTGAAGTCGGTTAAAAAAGGAAAATCAAAGGGAAAAATGGCCTTTAAATATGTATTACTTAACAGCACCAGATGCAGCTTAGCAAGGCAACCCAGTTTGCGATCTATCGATCTAACATATAATCTTTGTCACTATCAAATAACCTAATTAGCATCCATCCATCCTCCTAGCGTTTTTCCCGGTCGTGCCCTAAGGAGCCCAGGGTCATTACCCAATCCCAAGATTTAGCGGAGGCTAGTTTTACAAAAGCGGCTGCTTTTTGACTTTCCAACCCAGAGAAAAAACTTGACCTTGTTGGGATTAGACAGGTTTCCTCGCGATATTGTCTGTCACCGAAAAGATACTGTTAAAGTATCAAATAATATTTGGTACATAAGTTTTGTAAAAACCCGCGAGCTCCAGCCGAGCGTCGCGTGATCGTGACATATCGGACGGAAGCATTTGACCCTTCCTAGCAAGTAAGTAAGTGCTAGAGGGGCGAATGCTATATATGCGATCATGCAAACCAGGCAGCCAGCCTCTCAGCCTCAGGAGCCTCAGGAGGCCTCAGTCAGGTATTATTATCTCAGATATTGGATCATAGATCAATCTAGGTCTATGATCCATTTTTTTTTACATGTTGGAAATCAATAAAGCACTAAATGAATACAAAAGTAAATTAATAATACTCAAACGATTTTAAGTTTGTACATAAGTAAAAAAACACTTCATACTGAAATCATATAATTATGGTAATAATAACATTATTGTTTTAAAAAATATATTAATAGCTATAATTCCGAAACTACACAGATAAAGATAAAAACGGTTAACTGGTTACGAAGTAGGTATAGTTACAAACTATAATAGTACTAATGTACCCGCGTAGAGCAGGGATGCGAAGATGTTGGTCTGCGGTTCACCTTATTGGAGGTATGGCATGCACCTTACACGAAAGACGAATATAAATTCGTCTTTCGTAGGTATGTCGGTTTGGCCGACTGGTGACCAAGTTCTCTTCTATATTATTCTGCTCCATCATCAGATCCTTAACGTTCAAGTGCATCTACTCATCGCCTAGCCCTAACATTAAAGAAGTATACGTTGGTCCAGCAGCTTTGGAATTAATAAAGTAAAACACAGTTTAATAAGCGTAACTTTTGCATACGTGTATAAGCATATAACTAAGGCACTGGCTAATTAACATTTTACCATCAAATTAAAAATTGTTCCGAAAGAAACAAATCCATTACAGGAAATCGCATGACGGCCTCCTTAGCTTAGTTGGCAGTGACACTGCCTCCGAAGCTAGAGGTCCCGGGTTCGAATCCTGGCCAGGCATTATTTGTGCATTTAGCACGGATTTTGTTCTTGGGTCTTGGATGTTTTCTATGTATTTAAGTATGTATTTATCTACATAAGTATGTATATCGTCGTCTAGTATCCATACTACAAGCTTTGCTTAGTTTGGGACTAGGTCGATTTGTGTAAGATTGTCCCTCAATGTTACTTTTTTTTTTGCATCAAGGTCATATTGGTTAAGTGGTTTTAGAGATATTGATGAGCACACACAAATACACACAACAATATAATGACATCTCACCCTAAAGGCGAATGCATTATTATACCATTCTGTCGTGGATACTCAGAGGTAATTAGGTATGCAATGCAGTTTGCTGTTTGCAAAAAAAATGAGTGCGTCTACCCGGTCTCATACTCCCTCTAATTTCCATTGTTTACTTCAATGTTGCGCGAGCACAGCTGTTTACATTCAAATCTACGGATATTTAGTTTTTCGGTGATTATTCCTCCGTGGTATGTCCGATTTTTTTTTCAAGTCTAATCCATCGTCGTCACCTTTCCACATGCAAAATGTGAGCGTGATCGGTTGAAGCGTGCACGAACTCAAACGAAATACATGTCGCCCAACTGTCGCCTAAGAATGAGCTTAACTTCGCTCAGCTCAATAATTGCACATATGCCTATCTTCTTGGTTTGCGCCGTATTACGCCTGAAGCGCACGATACGATACATCATATCGCCGCTACTCGCTGCGCGTCAGTTTCGCATTGTACAATGAAGTGCAAAAATATGTATCGATTTAATACTCTCATAAATACATTTTTACCGAAACCATAATTCACCGATAATATGAGCTATGCGACATACTTTTGAGTAAGTTGTATGCACCCATATTTTTGCACCGGACTGTAACATGTTCCGCGTGCTAGCTATCATGCGCATTTAGTTTGTTAGAACGAAAGTGAACCAAGGAGGCCCAGGGGTATAAGTGACAGGCAGTGGTTTACCAAAATGCCTCCATTCCAGGTGTACGAGTAGATACATGTTTTTTCGGCGTCTTGTTTGTACACCACAGGTGACTAGTCATTCTTGATTTATCATGTTATATTTGACTAGGGAAACCCTATATTTCCAAGGGTAGATCACATTTTTGTGTCTACATTGATTGACGAAAAGGGCTTGTCCCGTTCAATGTCCTTTGCTTCTTGTCATTGAAGAATGTGTTCTCTTGAATTACTGGTTTTCCAAAAGGTAATGTCACTAAAATGGTTAAAATATAATATTAATGAAATAATCAAAAATCTTTTTGTAACATATCATCATCATATATGAGCCGAAGGACGTCCACTGCAGGACACCCTCCCCCCCCATCAGTCCCCGTCATCAGTCTGATACGATACGATTGATATATAGGAAATTCTATCTCATAAAATGACATCGTACTCTCTATTGATTTTCTTTTGTTTAATTTTAATGTGAACTGACGATCCTTATTGGAAGATATAATACAATATTCTTTGTTGACATATTCTCTAACTATTATTATTATTTATTTGATGATGATGTAAATTCCTATAACTGTGACACTAAGCAAAATTATATTGTAATTTTATCATATAATAAACAAATCCGAATCTAAAATCTAATCTTTTTATAATACTAGCAGTAATAACTAATCGAATGTCTTAATTTTATCTTATGTTCGAAATTATTCTAGTTAGCTTGTAAAACAGACTGGGTCAGTCAACTCAGTAGTACTGCGCCCGTATGAAGAGATGGATGGATGTGATTGAAGCGAAGTATGTAAGAACTGTAGTATTTAGCATACCAAAGATTGGGTACGGGCGTGAATATATATATACGTCCTTCGGCTGTCATGATGATGATGATGATGATGTATGTACGTATGTCACTAAAATAGTTCCTTTAACCCTTTGAACGACAAGAGCCTATAAAGTGGTCGTGTGTCGTCGTGCCCACCACGCCAACAACCACTAAAAAGGTCGAAGTGAAGGTGTACTTTGATCATGAAAAAAAACTATTATGAATTGTTTTTATTTGTTTTTATTGGTGATCCTTCATTCAAACATAAAAGCGTTCAAAGAGTTGAGAAATAAATTACAACGTGTTTATTTGAATCACATCTTAACTTTAACTTGTTGTGATATGTTCCCCCATGTTATAGTCCTTCATGTCATTCATGTCATTCATGTCTCATGCCTTTCAAAATGAGAAAGACTAAGATATGAAATATAGAATAGAACATGATGGTCACGTTGTAATTTTTACGTCATACCAGCCCTAGAGTGCCCACAAGTATGCGATGTTTCAACTTTCTTTTTAATAATGTAATAATTTTTAAGAAAAAAAAACCTACTTCAGGCGGGTGTAAGACTATTATACTTAGATGGTGAACTCTTAGATTCCATACAATGAAATAAAAATGGCTATAAGTATGTTCATAATGGTAAAATACTAAGTACCCTCAATTCCTCATGGAACCCTCCATCAGAACTCAAGCTTGACAAAAATGTGTCTTGAAAACCTAGCTTGCTTGGCAAACATAACGAAGAGAACCAATCGCCAAACGTGAACTATGCGTCGTTGAAGAGTTCCATTCTGATCATCATCAGCAGTTCCACTTCATCAAATGTCACTTTTTTAATGAAAATACTTGATTAGTTCATGAAAAAACTAAAATCACTTTATGTGTGCCTTTCACATTTGAGGAGTTCCCTCGATTCCTCATGGATCCCATCATCAGAACTCGAGCATGACAAAAATTAATCGTGAAAATAGAACTTGCTTAGCAAACACAGCTAGGAGGACAAATCGCCAAACGTGAACTTTTCGTCGTTAAAGAGTTCTGATCATCACCAGCAGTTCCACTTCATCTAATGTCACATTTTTGTATGAAAATACTTGATTTGTTGATAAAAATACAGAACTCACTATATGTTTGCCTTTAAGATTTGAGGAGTTCTCTCAATTCGTCATGGATCACATCATCAGAACTGCGTTTTGACAAAAACGGGACCAACTTGGATATATATGCATACAATCAAATGAAGAATTTTCAAAATCGGTTCAGAAATGACGGAGTTCTGGAGTAACAAACATTAAAAAAAACAACCGAATTGAGAACCTCCTCTTTTGAAATCTTGAAGTCGGTTAAAAAGTGCATATTTATAGCCAGCTATCCGCGTGGGCGTGGATCCACCCGTGTGGCGTTTCAATGAGCCGCAAGGTCAAATATAGCCTGAGATTAAATATAATCCATCCGGAAACATCATTATATATACTGGTGAAAGAGTTATTGAAATCAGATGAATAATTTCGGTGTTTACCAGTTGTCTAGGGCAGCGAATCGTCAGGTGCGGCATTCCAGCGTTATGGCGCCTTTTTAAATTCAATATATATACATACTTTTCTTGACTTATGGGGCGACGAAACTTATTGAATTATAAAGTACGCCCTAGAGATTAGCCCTACATACAAACTTACATTTCACGACTGATGTCAGACACGCGGATCTGTGTGCATAGAATAGACTAGAGTATTCAAATAGATGAGTCAACAGATAGGCGGAAGGATGTCAGTAACACGGACCTACGCAGACCTGAGTAGAATGGACATAAACCGTTTTCAAATAAATGGGTAGGTATAGATAGACAGACGGACGGATTTCATTCACATGGACCTACGCAGACCTGATGAGAATAGACATAAACCGTATTCAAATAGATGGGTAAACAGACAGACGGACGGATTTCATTCACATGGACCTACGCAGGCCTGATGAGAATAGACATAAACCGTATTCAATTAGATGGGTAAACAGACAGACGGACGGATTTCATTCACATGGACCTACGCAGACCTGATGAGAATAGACATAAACCGTATTCAATTAGATGGGTAAACAGACAGACGGACGGATTTCATTCACATGGACCTACGCAGACCTGATGAGAATAGACATAAACCGTATTCAATTAGATGGGTAAACAGACAGACGGACGGATTTCATTCACATGGACCTACGCAGACCTGATAAGAATGGACATAAACCGTATTGAAATAGATGGGTAGACAGACAGACGGGCGGATTTCATTCACATGGACTTTGACTTTGTTTTATATATGATTTATTAAAATATAGATATATAAATATAAATTCTAAGGAAAAACATCGAAACTCGCCCAAAGTACGGCTCGAACTTGCGTGTTTGTCATTCCAGCCAGAGCAACGCGCTTGGGTACTGGACCAGTACCCAGTACTACTGGTTCATCACCGAAACCACTTACACGTTACGTTACGACATATTTTTACCTTGTTTTTGCAGTTTCCATTCCGTTCCGTTACTAGTTCTATTCCTCTCACAGCATGATTCACAGTCTTCAGTCACTCTAATGAATAAGAGTAGGTATGCTAAAAGTTGGAACTAGTAATAAGAATATACTGATCGAAATTCTTAAAACAGGCAGAACGGACCGGTAGGACAGAATAAATAGTACTCGTAGTATCTAGTTACGTACGCGCCAGCGTGGGGAGTACCCCCCCGTTCCCTCTTATTTTATGAAAGGAGACCTATAAAAAAGCATAAAAGCGTTTTTTAGACATAATTGATCCATAGCAGATTAGTAACAATATTGCCTTAAATACTGTGAATTTATATTTATTGTTTAATTGTAATGGACAGCAACTTAATACTATCGAGACTAACAATCAGTTTGCTTGCTATAGTGACCTCCGTTCAATATTTAGCCATTGGACAGTACAGTCGCTCTGCCCTTAGGATGCTGTAGCTAATACTTTTTCTTTTTTTATGCTCAGCAGTGGGATGTGTAGGATAATGATGATGATAATGACTTACGTACAAACAGACTATCCAATTTATGGCAGAGAGCTCCCGAGAGTGCGAGAATACTTACTGTGTTGAAAATAAAGTATCTGCATTAGGTATGACTTTCATAGATGCAACAAATCAATAAAGAGACCGAAACGCATTTCTGATTCAACACACACACGCCAACTAAACGCAAGTTTACCAATGTAACTGCAGTAGAAGATCGTGTGTAGATAGCTGTCTTGTTTGTATACCACAGGATATCTGCTCATACTGTCCAATATTCAAATCAAGTCAAAATATTATTTTATATTCAAATAGGCCACAAGCACTTTCGAATTACTGATTTTTCACGTCTTATTCCTATACTTTACTATTGGAACCCCTAATTCTAAGGATTACTTTTTTGCTTATTGACCATAAAGACGTTCACTGCTCCTTCATCTTTGTCATTGAAGAAAGTGTTCTCTTGAATTCCGAACAGGTCACGTCACTAAAATTGTTAAAATATAAAGTTATAACAGCCTTTTATTGATACCTATACAAATTCTATATTAGTAAGAATTATTATTATTTGGTTTATTGTGAACCATTTCTATGCCGCTTCGACCAGAAATTGATCTATTGTGGCAGCATATGAGTAAGTAATCGAATGTCTTCATTGAATCAAATATCCAAAGTGCAAAATTATTCTAGTCAGCTTTTACAAAAGGCTGGGTCAGAAGTTCCCGCAACCGACGAGCCTGTATGAAACAATGTATCTCTGCTTATTGGTGGTGGGGTCCTCATACCATCAAACACATGTGTTCTTCCAATTTATTATTCCATTAGGTATCTTATTATATTTACTTATATATTATTATAGTATTTAAAAAAATGTACGAGTAGACAGACGGACGGATGTCAGACACGCGTGATTAGACTGGCTATAGACGCTATTCGAATATACTATCAGACATACAGACGGACGGATGTCAGACACGCGTGATTAGACTGGGTATAGACGCTATTCTTTTTTTTATGACATAGGAGGCAAACGAGCACACGAATCGCCATGATGGTAAGCGATTAGCGCCGCCCATGGACACTCGCAACACCAGAGGGGTTGTAAGTGCGTTACCGGCCTTTAAGATGGGAGTACGCTCTTTTCTTGAAGGTTTGAAGGTCGTATCGGTACGGAAATACCGCAGGCGACAGTTCATTCCACAGTTTAGCTGTGCGAGGCAAGAAATTTCTGGATAAACGCACAGTTGAGGACTGCCAACCATCTAAGTGGTGAGGATGGAAATTCGAATATACTAGTAGACAGACAGACGGACGGATGCCGGACACTAGACATAAACCGTATCCAAATTGCAGCATTTCAGTGCCATAATATGTCATCACTGGCAACACATACTGGTCAATGTCCGTATAACATTAAATAATAATAATATCATTCGATAGTAATCGCATTTACTAATAAGTATCTGTGAAAACCGTGCAAGTTTTTAATTGAGATATGGATTTACCTTGTATTCGAAGTTTCCGTTACTAGTTATATCTATATTTTTCACACAGCATGATTCATATCTTATATCTTCTTCAGTCAATCTGATGAATACGAGTAGGTATGCTAAAAGTTGAAATATTGAAATTCTTAACTGACAGTCTAAAAAAATTACAAAAAGGACCTGTAGGACGAAATAATTAGTAGTACTTGCGTACCGTGTGTCAGCGTGGGCACTACTTCCCGTTCCCTATCTATGTGCCCAGGAGTGGGACGTATAAAGGCCGATGATGATGATGATCACTTTTGTACAGATGGTTCTCAGTCTAACAAAACCTATATTGGACATCCCGAAAATTCAAAGCATGGCAACCTACTTGTTCCTAGTGCAATCGTGTATATTGACACCCCGGGGGAGTGAGAGAGCCGCATTTGGCCCAAGTGGCAAGAGGAACAGGGCTGCTAGTAGAGTGACGAGCCAACTGACGTTCTGTTGAATAGGCTGAAAGACAAACTGGCGGATAGAAAGTGGTTCGAGTACATACAAATATACCGGAACTCCTCAGACATGGATGGCGGATGGACCATCCTATTCCACCACGTACAAAGCGGATTGTATTTCCGTGAGTATAAAGTCGCCAGAGCTACCGAGTGTAGTGTGTTGAAAATGAGATAAATACCTGCATTTATGCCTGTAGAGATAAAAAAATAAGAGATAGAAACGCGCTTCTGGTTATTTTAGGTTACGGTGTCTACTTAGCATCAGGAAAGTGGTTGGCTAATTTTAATGAAATGTCCATCTTTATCTAATAATAACCTAAATAGATCCTTAGCTCGTAATTCATATGTATAATTTGGATAGGAAGAAAGACAGACGGGGAAAGATATTCAGGGATACCTAATAAACTGACACCAAATGTACCAGCTACCACTCCATTTAGTCACATATACTACTTTCCGAATATAATAACATTAATAATCATGTCATACCTACATAATAATGTAAATATTGTAACCACCACCACCATATCAGCCCATAGACGTCCACTGCAGGACATAGGCCTCCCCCACTTTCATGGGGGTAAATGCCATAATCGCCACGCTTGGCATGCGGGTTGGCGATCGCAGTATTTCCACCGCATTCCAGGGATGCTGCTGCCCAACCCCCGGTGGCCTTGCTCGTAGTTTTAGGACATACCCGGGTCCAAAAATATACAATTAATTATATTCAAATAAGTAGGAGTACATACATTCGTGAGCCCTGCTGTTTGGTGAATGAACAAAGATCAATATAATAAAGTGAGAAAATTGAATTACAAACAATGTTCTCCGAAATATTGGCTCCGGCATGAGGCGGGACCGCGTAGTCATCTTAGTAATTTATAATTATGAAGATGTGAGAAATACCAATCGATGCTGTTTTTTTGTTCCAGTTAATCTTCATTGTATAGATATAACTTTGGGTACTTTCATTATATAGCCAGAGCCATGGGGCAAAAAATAATTATACAGACGTAGACTTAGCACCGTAAATACAATATGAAATATAAAAGATGATTTGAATTCCGAGAAACTCACCGCAACAACCAAATAAATACTACAATTTTGCAATAATATATAGCACGGAGTTATTTCCTAAAAATATTGACGTGTTGAATTGACACACGTTGTGTCACGACATTTTTTTTTAATAATCCATAGAGGTTAACGCTGTATGATTAAAACGAGTTTATCCCTATTTAACCCCTACTGTGTCAAGAGCTTTAGAGAACCCAAATGACAGTAAGCCTCATGCATAAGTAGCTGGACACTTTGGGACTCCGTCGCTTTCACCCGTTGGTAAATTAGTATGACAGTTTAGACATGACGTTAAAGCGACAAGGTACAAAGGTGTTAAGCTAAGCCCTTTGTGGGACCGACCGTACCAACCAATAATATATGACCTTTAGGTCTGAAGAATACATATGTAAAATAACAATAAATATAAAAAGTTTCTGAAATTATCGGTTCATGAGACCAAATCTTCTAGGACACTTTATTGGGCTATTAATAAATTCTTGTTTAATAGTATGTACATGGGATTGGAAGTCAGAACTATATATTGAACATTTAAGTGTCTACATTGTATTGGTATGTTATCTTAATGTGGTATTAATTTTATTTAGATAACAACACATGAATTATATACAATTAAAACTATATATAAACAAAAATATGTTTAAAAAATTGGGCCCCCTAGGCATGGTTCCTAAAATGCTGGCAGCATTTCCTCGCTGAATCGCAACGCTAATGCGTTGAGCGAGGAAGCTGCCAGCTCTTCGGTGCCCTGTGGCAGTCTACGAGCCTTTTGGAAAGCTCCTTGTAGAGCTGACGTGCACTGGGACCCCACGAGCCAAGGGTCTCCACACCGAACGGAACAAAACTGTATTCGGTGCCGAGACCCCTATATTTATGTTTTTTTTACCGGGTTTAACCGCCAACCGGTTGGTTGCTGGTTCCGTGAAGGTGGGTAGGTGCCAAAGTGTCTACACAAGTAGCATCCCAAACTAGCACACACAATACAAATCGAACTAGTCCCATAGTAAGCGCAATAAGACTTGTGTCATGAGTACTAGACGACGATATATTTAATAGCATTATTTATATACATATACTTACATAAATACATAGATATTCGAATCCGGGATCTCTAGCTTCGGAGGCAGTGTCACTACCAACTAAGCTAAACAGGCCGACAACGCGCAGGCGTATATTGCATCTCTCATGGAAATATGAAAAGGCCCAAAGGGTTTTTAATTCCATTCCGGCGTGACAAGTTGCATAGGTTTTAACGCGTGAACCCGCATTAACGCTAGCTTCAATTGACTTGATGATTTGTTCTGTTGACAGGTAGAAACATGCAGAGCCCTCACTTTCAACACATCGCACACTCAGGTTACCGTAGCCTTACTCAACAACAGAAAATACAAAACGTTATGAAAATGTAGTTGTGTTACTATGGCTGCGGTCTTCTGTAAGGTTTCCCAGTTAGGCTGCGCCAAATCATGGATCAAAATCTATATCACACTGTTGTGCTCTTTCATGGCTCTCTTTCTAGCTCGATATGTTTATCTCCACTATACGCTCCCCCTTACTTATGTGCCAAGAATAATGTCCCAGCTTCATCGCCTGTATAAAAATATTGCTTGTGGCGTGCAATTGCAGGAAGCACACGATTTTAATAATACCTACTATACATACCGGCATTGTAATGTTCTACTGAAAAACATCAATTAACGGGTCATTCTGCGCAAGAATATGGTGTCTTAAACGAAGTACGGATGATCCACACCCGATGCACACATGAGTATGTCCAAGCGTTCTTTCTGGATGGGCATCATGTATATATATTCGTCTATAATAATATAGCACGCATGGCATATGACCGCATCACCAGGGAGCTAGAAACATAGTGCCTGCATATAACCAGATAGTATTAACAGCATGGACTATTTTGAAGAAGTAGTACTTAGGAGGAGTGTGGCCACTGTAGCCAAGCGGTAAAGCACGCGACGTTCAATAAGGAGGTCGCGGGTTCTAACCCCGACTTGAACCACTGGGTTTTTCTTAAGAAACTTATTATGGACGACAATATTTTATATTAAACAGTAGCTATTCAGAGAACCAAAACATTGTGAAGGAATCGGTCTAATCCCGAGGTCTAGTTTTCCCTCTTGGTTGGAAGATCAGATGGCAGTCGATTTCGTAAAACTAGTGCCTACGGCAAAACTTGGGATTAGTGAAAGCGGACACCAGGCTCCTCTGTGACACAACAAGATAAAACACTAGGTGGATGAGTAGGATTCTTCTAATGTGAGCCATTCTAATAGAAATACCCTGCATGCGCAAAGGAAGCCCGCTTACTGCGTATCTTTGTATTCGTTGGACGTGGAGAATGCAGTTCAGACATCGCGATATTTTTCTGAATTAAAATATGCTCTCTGTGATTGTAATGTCAAATGCAATATATTGTACTTTGTGGTCAAATGCGTGAGAAACGTCATTTACATCTTCAACAAAGTAGAAACCTTTTTTCACATTTTCATAATGAGCTATTTAAACCTCCTTTAAGTACATGAACTTAAAGGAGGTTTTAATAGCTCAATAGTCCACAAAAAATATGTTTCAATATGTCAAGCTTAATTGGAAACCGGAAACGCGTTAATTATGTTTTATCGATGAATAATAAACCCCAAGTTTAATCAGTCCTACATTAATCCCAAAAATCGAAGTCGAATTAATTAAGTATGCTTACTTTTTGAACTTAATGTAATCGTTAAGATATGTCAGGGCAGAAATGGTCATTGTCCTTTCACATCAGTAAGCTTACGTCAAACAACAAAATACCTATGACATATCGATCCCGCCCCGCCAAGTCAGAAAGTCGCCTAAGGCGCCACAGATATCAGAGTAAAGCAGATCCGCTCATTAACCGACTTCAAAAAAAGGAGGAGGTTCTCAATTCGTCGGAATATTTTTTATTTTTTTTATGTACGAGTATGTTCACCGATTACTCGGAGACTAGTGGACCGATTTCAAAAATTCTTTTTTTGTTTGAAAGGGTGTGTTTTTTAGTTGGTCCCATTGTCACCAAGTCTGGATCTGACAGGATCTTGGAAAAATCGAGGGAACTCCTCAAATTATATATCAAGAGGATGGGGTAAGTAAGGCTACATCGAAGGAACTCCTCAAATTATATAGCAGGAGGATGGGGTCTGGCAAAGTTTGCAGTAGGCGTTTTTTTGTTAAAAATTTACTTGTTTAAGTTGAACGATTCCTGTACATCTGATCTATTCTCACTAATACACAAATCAGAAAGTTTGAGAGAGACAGGCAAGTGACATCTGACACGTCTTTACCTGTCAGTGTCTTCGTCTCGTAACTGAAAATTGTACTGAACGGGCGTTGTGGTGTGTTAAGTTTATATGGGATTTAACATCCTGGTGTGCTTTCAAATGAAGACATTCGTCAACAGCAGAAGTGATCGTACTATCTGTCGCATTCTAACTTATTTTGGCGCACCATAAGGATTTGACGAGACAACTATATGAAAAAAAACCTTCTGGTTTTAATACTCCGAGTCTGCTTTTCTCTGATATCTGCGTAAGGCCCTTCCTGATTTGTCGATGCGGAGGCAGTATGATATGAGAAAACTGACAGCTGTCAGTGTCAACCGATATAAATGCAGTACTGCCTCTCTTCTGCGCATGGTATTACTACTGCGCAAACGTAATACTGACAGCATTTCGTCAAGTGAGGAAATATCACATTAGTAAAAACGTCAAAGAACAAAATACCTATCACATATCGCACCCGCCCCGCCAAGGCAGGAAGTCGCCTATAGGTCGATTCACAAGAGCTGGCGCGAAATGTCTATGAAATTATTGACAGTTTCATAAATTTTCCGCGCCAGGTCTTGTGAATCGACCTATACATAGCATTTAATTTTCATACCGTTCGGAAACTCAAAATCAAAAAAATCAAAATCAAAATTGTTTATTTATGCACAGTGCTTTACATGATTGTAAATTTAATGTTACTTAAAAATGGTACAGACACTGTGCGTGGCACAAAGAAGATTAAATTAAAGATTTTCAGTGACCCCTACACTAGGCTAGGCTTGTCTCGTAGGCTGACACTATCGATTCGATTTACATGATAACTGATACATTTTATCTAGCGCTAAAGATGAAAACATTAAAAACTAAGTATTACGTACATACGTAATCGAAAAACTAATTTAGGATCTTGAATATAAATAACCTAAAATATTGGCAATGCATTATGGTAGGAAGGTACTCGTCATAAGTGTGTGTGTGTGTGTGTATGTGTGTGTGTGTATGTTTGCTTTGGTTATGAAGGTTAAGTGACTGAGATTGACGTGTGTTATTTAATTTATTTTATTATATTTTCTGTTTCGTAGTAGTCTAAAGTGCTTAACCAATTGCAAGTTACAGTCTTGACCATCCTTTTAGTGCGCGTTTTCAAGTTGCAAGCGTGGTTGACCTGCCTATATATGAACGCGTGTATTTGAAAGACTCTCCTTAACATTTAATAGTGAAACAGTAATGAAGTATTCCACGGTAAGCGGCTTAGTGGTGTGGATGGGCGAACTCAGTTAGCCCAATTTAATACAATTAGTTTGGAAATTCCACTCATTAACTACAGATTAAATGGGGTGAACAAAAATGATGCTTAGAAAAGGAAATGGTAAAAACCGGCCAAGTGCGAGTCGGACTCGCGCACGAAAGGTTCCGTACTATTATCTATACAACATCGGACACTTTATAAATAAAATAAATACATTAATTAATATTAGGGGACTATTTTTTTTTACACAAATCGAACTAGTCCCATAGTAAGCTCAATAAGGCTTGTGTTATGGGTACTAGACGAAGATATATTTAATAGATATATACTTAAATACATAGAAAACATCCAAGTCTCAGGAACAAATGTCTCTGCTCACCACAGAAACAAATGCCCTTACCGGGATTCGAACCCGGGACCTCTAGCTTCGGAGGCAGTTACACTACCAACTAGACTAAACAGGCCGACAAATACTTAAACTTTATTATACTTAACCTTTTTTAATTTAATTTGTATAATAGTATTTTTTTATGTTTTTATCAGTAATAAGAAAGTTAAATAATAGCAAGTAGAATTTTGGTCAATTGCGAGTCGGATTTTAGTTTTCTCATACATTTTGAGACCCAGCGCCTGATGAACACAACGAGCAAATTTTTTAAAGTTTTTTTTTTTATGGGAGCTCCCTGAAATATTTACTTAATTTTGTTTTTAGTATTTGCTGTTATAGGAACAATAGAAATACATCATCTGTGAAAATGTCAACTGTCTAACTATGACGGTTCAGACATACAGCCTGGTGACAGACGGAAAGACAGACAGACAGACGGACGAACAGCAGAGCCCTAGTAATAGGGTCCTGCTTTAGCCTTTGGGAACGGAACCCTAAAAAATCCTCAAAGTGGATGAGTGACTAGAGATAAAGAACAAACATCACATTCGTTGGTGTCGCAAAAAACGCTTTAAACCATTGAAATAAAGGTCAGTCAACTTAAAAAAGTATTTTTATGATTTATGATTTACGTGCAAATGCTCGACAACTTAATGCCCAACAGATGACATCTATTGATTACCCAGTCATTATAACATAAGATTGAAAGTGCCATGTCGAGGCCTACCTTATTGCCTTTTAGGGCTGACCAATTAGGCCACAAATCCAGATGCCTGAGCTATGTTCCAATAATAACATAGTAGTGATCAAGATTTTTGTATGTGAAATTCGAGCACACGAGTATCAGCTACTTAACAAAATACCGACGATGTAATAATACTACGACTTGCTGGATTTTGCAGTATAACTCAGATTTAAGTACGGCTAACAAAGTTTGACACGTACTGGCTTCCAAGCATGCAAGGTGTCAAATGTATGAACGAACAGCTTCGAACTTTCTGGATATTCACACTTATTCTTAAAAACAAACCTCGTCGGTACACCACTGCTTTCATCCTCTTGTTTTCAATTACCATCACGGCCGATGACGCAATCTATTTACATAATTGTCTCCCCTCCCCCCTCCGCCCCTTTCGCGATTAGCGCAACATCCCCGCCATTACAATAATTGCTTTTTTTTACCTCCACGGACAAATAACCCTTTGTAGATTTAAATTTAAAACGGCTTCATTGAGAATCGCAATGAAGTTGTAATGCTTTTCTAGCAGGAATTGGATTTGATTAAGATTTGACGATGGCAAAAGTGGAGCGATGACCTATGTACGAAAAGTGGCTGGCAGTTAATGGAAACACAGGCTCACGACCGAGTTCAGTGGCGTGGCATGGGAGAGGCAGCAGTGTACGTGGGCTGATGATGGAACAATTAAATAGGCTGCTTGATCATCATGATATCAGCCAAAGGACTTCCACAGCTGGACAAAGGCCTCCCCCAAACAGTGCGACAATAACCGGTCCTACGCTATCCGCATCCAACGAACTCCCAACCTTCCGTCTGCTTGATGATAATCAGGAATTCAGGCATCATATTTTATGGATGATCGCGAGTCCAGAGGAGTTTCGTGTTGCCGGCTCTATTAAATGATTATGTATTTATTTTATGCTATAGGTCAAGTTACTTTCAAAACTTCAAGATAAGAGCGCACTCCCATCTTAAAGGCCGGCAACGCATTTACAACCACTCTGAAGTTGCGAGTGTCCATGGGCGGCGCTAATCGCTTACCATCAGGCGATTCGTCTGCTTGTTTACCTTCTATGTTTAATAGTACATTACTACAGAGGCCGGGACGAAAGGGGTTGCCGGCCGAAGACATATAGATGGCGGAGCAAGCGAGGCCGGATAGGTCTGAGGCGGGCAACCCCATATTTTCCGCCGAGGTATGTATAGTGCTTTTCTCAAACATGCAATGAAATAAACAACAAAAAAATCAAAGCTTTATATTTAATACGCACAGTAACAGAATGTCATGATGCCTGTGGCACAAATTTATGTGGAATGGACACTAAAAAAGAGGACTTTCCCGGCCTAGGCCTGCAAGATTTGTATGAAATTCCATTAACGACCTCTTGTCCTAACCGCACCTGAAACTCATACTTCGCAGCCTATTATAAGGAACATAACGTCAATATTTCATTACATTTTTGAGAAAAAGAAGTTAATTATAGGTTATTGCAGTGCACTAAAAGGGTTCAAGCTACACTATTAGTGGTCGGCGGTTAAGAAGTCAATCCTGACACCTGTGATTTCCCTACAGTTTATAATCTAAAAGTCACTTTGAGGTTATAAAATGTATGGAAATTACAGGTGTCAGGTTTGACTACTTAACCGCCGACTACTGTAGACCCCTTGTAATCAAGTCACGATGTGTCATATCATAACATATAATACAATATGATATGACAGTCTGATTTCAGGATTCGTTGTGTTTACACATAAATCCAGCGCATGCTCGAGCCTACTCACCACCAACAAGTAGTGGTTATTACTTTCAGAGCAATGAGTGGTGTAATATTATGGCTGCATTCTGTAAGGCGAAAGAATTTCCCCAGATGGGCTGCTCCACATACCATATACGTTATAAACGAGATGACACTCCGCGAAATCCTACCTAGCTGATTAATGTTATTTCCTCAATTAAATAGTCCTGATAAAACAGTAAACACAAAGTTGAACGTACACCCGTTTAAGAGCTCGACTCTTTGGCCCGTAAAATGTGGTTCGGACCGCCCACAGCACGAGTTTATATATTAGATAATTTAACAAGTTGTCTTTGGCCAGCGAAGTTACGGGGATCAATACTAATTGAGTGGATTCTGCCGTTCAGCGTTCCGCGCGCTGACTCGGCCTTTTTCACCGCACTCCGTTCGCAATTAGGTCAAAAACGGATATTATTGTAATTCCCGTGATTTGTGTTCGAGAGTTTGTTTAAAATAATAACCATGCACGATGCAAGCTATTAAAAATTTAGAAAATTTTGATTTGTCTGTGTTGTAGTTATAAAGTTTAATTTGTTTGTGTACTGATGAGATTTTGGATTTGTTTAGAGATGAGAGATTGATTTTGAATACGATTGAGAACAGAAGAGGAAATAAATATGTTGGGGCACCAGATATGACATAACAATTAAATAAAAAGCTAATCGAAGGACAGATAGGGGGAAGGTAAGGCAGAAAAAGACCGAAACGTGCGTTTATAGATTAAGCCAATGAGAAGGTCAATGTAATGTTGTATCAGGAACCCAAAGCATTGGCAGAGAAGCGATCATAATGGTGGTAACTCCCCCGACAAGAACTAGACTCTTAAATATGTGATGATGATGTAATGGGGACCCGGGTATGTCCTAAAACTACGACCAAGTCCACCGGGAGATGGGCAGCAGCATCCCTGAAGTGCGGTGGATACTGCGATCGCCAACCCGCACGCCAAGCGTGGCGATTATGGCATTTACCCTCCATGAAATTGGGGGAGGCCTATGTCCAGCAGTGGACGTCCTCCGGCTGATATGGTGGATGTAATGTACTGGTTAGGAGCGTTGGTGTCTCAGCGGTGCCCGCGTACCGCATGCTGTATGCAAGGGCATTGTGGACCGCGGTCAATTTTTGGATGGGTGACCGCTTTAAGTGTTTACTAACTGACTGCTCCCGTGCTTTGGAAGTCACGTTAATCCGTTGGTTAAGCCAAGTTAGATGCCTCTGCGAGGCTTGAGAACTTTTAACAGTCAAGTTTCCCACTCATTTGACCAGCCAAATCCCCGGCGAAATACGTGTCAAGTTTTTGTCTTTATTGGAGGTGGTTTTTTGTATTGATTTGTTTATATTCGTTTGTGCGTGCGTAGGGTACGAGTAGGAACATTAACCGCATGCAAAAATACGCGTATAGCGGAATAACAAAGAAATATTATTATAGAAACTTGTCTTGGATTTCCTCAAAGTAATGTCTGATTCTATCAATCATTAGGTAGTGGCCCCGGGCATCCTTCAGGGTACAACTGTACTGAGATACCGCCTAGACGATGATGATGATGATGTATATAAGATGTCGGTAAGCACCAACCGGAGGAACCGGACCGGAGTGAAAAATTGTCAAAAAAAGTTGATCAACCCCGGCGGGATTTGAACCCACGACCTCTAGAATCCGTCAATAGCTCTTACCAAATGAGCTACCGTGGGTATCGTTCGTGGCAACGAATCTTTCGATCAGTTCACTCTTCTAATTAAACCGTAGGGAGGCTTGTAGCGACATTTACCGCAAAGTTGCTACAACTTCTGAAACGGCACCAACGTCTCAAATTACATTGAGACGATATTTTTCACTTCGGTTGGAAATTATAATTTGGTAAGCGGACGATTCCGCTTGTAAAATAAAAAATATTTAAATAGTTATAGTCATAGTCATTTATTCACATAACAATATACATTGTGTTTGAATATAATACTTTAAAATAATAATAATGTTGAATGTACTAAACTATAGAAATTATAATAAATACAAACAGTTAAATTAAAAGAATCACAATCAATAACATAACATAGCATAAATTCGATTCATTTAAAATACAATAATTACAACATAGCATAATTTATTTAAAATACAATTTGGAAATAATATGTCCATAATTTTAAAATAATGACAAAATACCAATATGTAATGTTAATTACCACGATAATGCAGGATGCCTGGGGTCCGCTACCTAATCCCAAGAATTGGCGTAATGTTAATTACCATGTCAAACTTATGCTGACAGGTACACTATAAAAGTATTAAAAACACAAAACTTAAATATAAATTATTTTGAAAATATGCCTCTAGGGCTCATTGATATTTTGTTTTGTCTCATCGCCAATATATCTAACGCTGAAATTCATAGTAATGATGTGTTATCAGAGGTCTATCATCACTGGCTCGCCTGATAAGTGGTGAAGCTTCTGAATAACATATCACCTCGAGGGCTCTTAACAAGGAGTGATTATGTTTGCGTCTCATCCATCATTCTGTATGTAAAGTCCTTCCACAATATATCTTTTATTTATTTATTTAATAGGCACACAAAACAGACAACATTCATTGACAGAAAAATTGCATAATTCGCAGGTATTGATTTGAATGCTATCCAAAATATGTATGCACAGCATGATTAAAAGTAACAGCGAGCGTAAAACTAAAACTACACTAAACTAGGTACATACATAAATATAATATAATATATTTGAGCAAGCAACTAACAGATAATTGAGTAGACACATGACTAAAAGAGAAATACAAATCAATCAAAAAACCAATTTAAGCTGATTTAAGCGGCTGAGTACTTTGACCAAGAACTGTGACTATCTGCCTCCTGAAAATCGTAAGTCGCGAGTCGAATATGTCAATATCATTATGTTTCAACACCAGTGGGGCTAGTATGATCGCTTATAATAATAATAATATTGGGGGACAATCTTACACAAATCGACCTAGTCCCAAACTAAGCAAAGCTTGTATGGGTACTAGACGACGATATACATACTTATTATAGATAAATACATAAATACATAGAAAACATCCAAGACCCAAGAACAAATATCCGTGAAAAATGCACAAATAAATGCCCTGGCCGGGATTCGAACCCGGGACCTCTAGCTTCGGAGGCAGAGTCACTACCAACTAGGCTAAACAGGCCGTCAAAACAGGCTTATATGTCGGACATATAGCATTCGTCCCTCTCGCACTTACATACTTGACAGTACGGGACGAATGCTATATGTCCGACATATAAGCGATCATACTAGCCCTGCAGCATTATATTGACGACACATTCTTACAATGGGATTGTATAAAGAAGTATTGTTCCTATACACTTGAAGCGCAAAAGTTTTAACCAAAAAAACACTCCATGTTATAGTGTTACCGTTAATGGTTTACAGTTTAAAATAGACTGTGGTTTTTGTCACGTGGATAAATTTTGAGAATATTTTCTTATTTAGCACTCTGAAGGCTAATTAAAGTACACATGAGCAAACACTTTAATTAAACAAAAACCGCTCAAATTTATGACACTAAAAAGGCACGAATGCAATTAAAAACCACCTTATAAAGGCATCATCAATATTATTTATAGTTTTTATGTATTATTGTCCAAGTTGCACCACGTCCGTAGGGAGTACCCACCGTTAGGGAGCGTTCAAGTATTACGTAACGCAATTTTTGGAGATTTTTGACCCCCCATCCCTCCCTTGTAACGTGCCGTAACGTTTTTCGGTACCCCCCCTCCCCCCTAGTAAAACGTTACGTAACCACCAAGTGACCATTTTTACCTAGAGTAGTCATTCCATTTGAAATTTTGAAAAAAATAATGTTTAATAAAATGCGTGAGAGAATCTCTCTAGGCAACCTTTCTGAAGGGTTAAAAAAAAACAATGTTACGTAACGCCTAGTTCAAAATACCCCCTCCCGCCTCTGTAACGCATCGTAACGTTTTACAAGACTCCCCCCTCCCCCCAAATTCGTTACGTAATACTTGAACGCTCCCTTACCCTACACATGACCCCTGGGTGGTGCTAAAAGTGCAACAAAAACTGGCAACCGTACTTGTCTTCTTGAAGATCTCACGGTTCGTAAATAAATGCCATACGATTAAAAAAAAAACAATTGTCGGCCGCAGGGGACCATCGAGTGCTGACTTCTGGCCGGAGGGCGTCGTGTTTCGAGGGTTCTAGGGCAAAAATCTACATCCACCACTTTTCAGTACCATATGTCATCACTGGCAACACACACTAATCATAGACTCTCGTCTTGAGACACTGAGGAATATTGGACGAAAAGATGTTGCCGTAGCTTTCCGAACGCTGCCCAGCCGAGTCGGATTCGACGACATTGGATTCAGACTTACAATAAAATACAAATTTCTTGGCTGCCACTAACATAAAACTGTATGTGATTTAGATTAAAATGCTTCGGACTAAGTGATGATCTTACAACAATGTACATTTAAGGATATTGGTAACTATGGTGAATTTGACAATTACCGTTTTATGGCTCGAAAGACCTCGAAAAGTTGAGTAAGATACAGTTAAAGGCCCAAAATATTAAAACATGATGTTACAGTGTCATGTTTCTTAGAAACGGAATATAGAATGGCGGCCCTGGGTATGCTTGTTACTACTACTACAGCAAATAAAGCATGACTTAACTCTGATTGGATTACATTATACTCAACTCACTTGAATCGTCCCTAAAAGTTCCTCGTCCAAAATGAACGGAATCCGATCAGATTCCATTGGAATCAACCAGCCCAAATTAGCATCTTAAATCACAGCAGATCTTGAGAACACTTTTGTCTCATTCACCCTTTAGCTAGATAAAATGGAGTGACTGCGAGAGAATGACAAAAAATCGGTATTTTAAACAGCAGCTGTGAAGGTGCTCGGCCACACTGCACAGCTAGGGATGTCAAAAAAACTGAGTTAACCTCACTTTGAGATATCTTATTTACAATCGTGAGCTCTTTAAAAATCATAGATCCCGTATTTCTCACTCACTTTCTCTTCCACCTTGTTATATAAATATTTTAAAAAAATCGGCCAAGAGCATGTCGAGCCATGCTCAGTGAAGGGTTCCGTAGCTGTCCCATGAACTTACTCTAAAAAATCAATAACAAGCAAAATGGTATACTTTCGCGGCGTTTCATGCGTCTTTTACTAAGAAGGGAAGACTTTTTACGATAACTCAAAAACGGCTTAACTGATCATATCCGCTATAGTTTTCGTTGAAAGTCTTTAATAAACGTTACTTTCATGATTTTTTTCATATTTTAGGACCCATAGTTCAAAAGTTAGAGGTTCCAAAAACTTCACTTATACAAAAAATATTTGATGGAGACCTCTATTCATTTTGAAAGACCTATCCAACAATATCCCAAACCAAAGGGTTAAAGCAAAACAAAAATTCAATCCCACTTTACGTGTAGGGGAGGTACCCTTAAAAATATCATTTTATTAGATTTATTTTAAAGCTTTCTCAGTTTTATGGATCATACCAAATTGCAGCTTTCTAGCACTAATTATCACAGGGCAAAGCCTCGGACAGACAGACAGACAGACGGACATGGCGAAACTATAAGGGTTCCTAGTTGACTACGAAACCCTAACAAGATAACAAACATTAACATGTGAAAAAAAAGATTGTGATAGACAACAAGTAAATTTTTAACAAAAAAACACCGACTCCAAACTTTGCCAGACCCCATCCTCCTGCTATATAATTTGAGGAGTTCCTTCGATGTAGCTTTACTTACCCCATCCTCTTGGTATATAATTTGAGGAGTTCCCTCGATTTTTCCAAGATCCCGTCATCAGATCCAGACTTGGTGACAATGGAACCAACTAGAAAAAACACCCTTTCAAACAAAAAAAGAATTTTTGAAATCGGTCCACTAGTCTCCGGGTAATCGGTGAACAAACAAAAAAAAAAACAAAAATATTCCGACGAATTAGAACCTCCTCCTTTTTTGAAGTCGGTTTAAAAGAGAACACGAACCAAAAAAGAACACATACTTATTACAAATGAAATAGCAAACATTATAAATAATAATATGTGTAAGATCAAGGCAATGTGCTTGGAAAATGTAATGTGCTTTTCAAAGTCAAATTCAAAATGTTTCATTTGTGAAACATGGGTAAAACTGACATTATGTCAGTGTTAGAAAAGTAGATATGTATGTATTACTATGTTTTGCCTGTAGGGTGGACTTTGATAAGGCACGTGTCTGTAGAAACTGTACATAATTGATGTTTGGTTTGTTACCCAGCGCTTATTTGCATCGAGTTTCGTCATTTGCTTCAGAATGTTTCCGGAGAAGCCTTGAAGAGCTTACTCGTAGCAGTTAACTCATTGAGGTCTGAGGTAAACCTCCCAGCGCTGATACGCCGTTTTCTTATTTTCCCCGGTAATACCGCCGCCTTTTTAAATCTCACCTTGATCCTGGCAATGAGTTGGCAAATTACACGGATATTCTATGCATACGAATGACTCGTTGGGACTCATTTGATATTCATAATGGACGCCTATCGCAAACGCCTGGAGGTTCAAACCTGCTTTATTTACTGCATGACCTGGTGATCTATTTTTGTTCTTTACTTCTGATCTGTCGGGACCTATGGACGAGGCAGATAATCGTATAATTTACATACACAACAAGTACTGGCATATTGAGGCCGGAAATCAGTTTCTGTTGCTGGAAATTATAATGGAGAAAAAATAAAGCGCTTACAAGACGAGAGAAGCTTTTCATACAAGACGCTAAAACACAAAAACTCAATATCTTCTTCTTCCGTGCCCGTTCCCATTTCATTTGGGGTCGGCCCTCTGAATATGTTTTTATTTATTTATTTATTTATTTATTATATATTCAGAAACAATACAGGAATTGTGTTTGAAATTAATTAAAAATTAAAGTTACTAATAATTATACATACAAAATTGCTTAAACTATACTAATAAATAACTATACTTTTTTACATTTCATTTAAATAATTACATGTCATGTAATTCAATTTTTAGAACTACTCAGGTATTGCGCACAAAAATCTCTTCAATAGTGTAGAAGCACCCTCTCAATAAGAATGCTTTTAATTTTCTACAAAATACCTTATAATTTGTGATACTTTTTAGGTCAGGGGGCAGTTTGTTAAAACATTTGACAGCCTGATATTTTGTGCTGTGCTGCGCTACTTTGAGTTTCGGGAAGAAACTTTGTCTTAAGTTTTTTGTTCGCGTTTGTAGGCGCAAATCTTGTTCTTCGATAGACTCGTATTTTAAAATATTTTTAACTAAATCAGTAAGCAAGACGAGTACATACAAGCAAGGAACTGTTAGAATGCCCAATTCCAGGAAGTGTTCTCTACAAGATATCCATTGAGGAATGCGTACAATGGTACGGATGGCCCTTTTTTGAACAACCAAAGCTTTTTTAAGGTTGTACTTAAAGCTATTTCCCCAGAGTCTGATACTGTACCTAAGCTTAGATTCTACTAACGCATAGTATATGACTTTAAGTTGTTCTATAGTGAGTTCGTCCCTCAGGCTTCTCAGAGCATAACAAGCTGAAGAAATGGAATGCTCAACGGCATCCAGCTCCTCTTTCCATTTCAGGCCTACATCAATACGTACCCCGAGAAATTTAACACTATCAACTACATCTATCATAACATTATTTATAACTACATTAAGCTTGTCAGATTTCTTAGAATTGAGTTCAAATAACATAATTTTGGTTTTGTCAGTATTTAAACGCAAGTTATTAATGTTGAACCATTTTTGGAAAGCCGTTAATGCATTTGTCGTCAGCTCGATAAGCTCGGACATACTGTTTGCAGCAACAATCGCACTAGTATCATGATCATATGATCATCTTCTCGGTGCATTACATGTCCATACCATCGAAGCTGGGTTTCATGGATCTTCTCTGGGATAGGAGCTACCTTAAAGCTGCCTCTGACGTGCTCATTTCTTATCCTATCCAGTTTGGTAACACCCCCTGCCCACATAAGCATCTTCATCTCGGCGGCGTGGAGCATGGCTGCATGATCCTGCTTAGCTGTCCAGCACTCTGCCCCATAAAGTAGAACGGGTCTGACGCACGTTTTGTATATGTTCCCTTTGGTTTTGATGGGAATTCTGCGGTCACAAAGCACTCCCGTCAGGGATTGCCACTTCATCCAGCCAGCATTTATTCTCCGTACAATATCGGAGTCACATGATGCAGTTTCATGAAGTGTGGACCCTAAGTACTTAAATTGGGTTATCAGCGGTACAGGGCTGTTCTCTATAAGCAGTATAGAGCTACATGCTTGTCCAAACGTGAATTTCATGTACTCTGATATTGTCCTGCTGATCCTTAGGTCATTATTTTCCAGTGCGTAACGCCATTTATTAACGGTTTCTTGGAGAACCCCATGTGACTCCGCAACTAGCACAATGTCATCGGCGTACAGCAGACACCACGGCACCGAGGCTTGGATATCCTTAGTGAGATAGTCCATTACGGTGATGAAGATGAGGGGGCTGAGAGCTGAGCCTTGTTGGACTCCCACTTTAACAGGGATTGGTTCACTAGTTCCTGCTGGGTTGCGGACTGAGCTGCTGACATCTGAGTACATATCCTGTATAAGTCTTATGTAAGCTTCAGGCACATTTTGGCTTCTTAGGGCTTGCAAGACCAGTTTACGGGGCACTCTATCAAAGGCCTTTTCGAGATCGAGAAAAACCATAAATAAGTTTTTCTTCAAGGCTCTGTATTTCTCGGATAGAATTCTAAGTGTTTGTATGGCATCTGTAGTTCCATTTCCCTTGGTAAAACCTAACTGGTTCGGCGTTACCGTGATGTGACCCATGAGTTGGCTTTTTAGGACCTGTTCCCATACTTTTAGAGTATGTGGCGTTAGCGTTATCCCTCTGTAGTTTTGACAGGATTGGACATCACCTTTATTTTTGTAAATAGGGACGAGGAAGCTATGTCTCCAGGAGTCAGGAATTTTACTCCAAGCTTTTTCCAAACATCCGCAGGCACGCCGTCTGGTCCGGGAGACTTTTTATTTTTCATTTTAGAAATAGCCCTTTTCACTTCTGCGGGTGTAAGAACATCTATTGGTCCCGCGATGGGAGGTAGAGGTGTAAAGTTTTGACTAGGGAATTCTTCATTAAGTAGATTGTTAAAGTACGAGTGGCACCTATTGTTTATATCTACGTTGGTCAATAAGAGGTTGTCTTTGTCATCTTTTATATACTTAACGCTTTTGAAATCCTGTGTGGAGGCTAATCGTCGTTTTGCGATTTTAAAGATCTCATGGTCATGGGTTTCGTTTTCGAGATTTTCGTACATGCGTTGATTGACAATCGCTCGGGCCCGCGCAACTGTCTGTTTGGCCAGGCGTTTAGCGTCACAGTAGTGTTGTTTATCTGCTCTGTTTTTGTGTTTTGTCATGTTTTGAAGTGCACTCTTTTATTCTTTATAACCTCCTTAACATTTTCATCCCACCAGTCATTATTTTGTTTATCATTATATCCACCTTTTGCTACTCCTAGGATTGAGGATGCTTTAGCTTTACAGTGGTTTTCAAAGCGGTCCCATCTTCATGTAATTTCATCGAGTCCAGTCGAGCATGCGGTGAACCCTTAATAAAGGCTTTTAATTTTTGTTTATTAAGTATTCGGTCAGTTTCGACCGCGGAAAATTTTACCGTGGTGTGTAACGGGCTGAAAATCAACTCATTTCGCCAAATGTTATTTATTAGAGCACAGTTCTTACAAGTTCCACTTGAATATCAGAATAATTTTGGTGAATATTAGATTCTCATATAAAAATCTTATGACTACTAAATTCAAACGTCATCTTAAAATAAAGCCAATGAAAACGGGCACGCATAATACCGATTTTCCATTGAATGTGACCCATTTTCGCTGCAAAATGTAATTAATTTGTATATTTGGCATATTTTGCTGGCTCGCGGTTGATCTCTCAATCGCCCCGTCCACGAAATTCTTCACCCCAACTGTCAATAACCTCCCAAATCCTTAGTTAAACCCTCATACGCCATCCGAATATGAACTGTATAATGTTGTAACAAGGTTAATTTTTGTTTGGCAGTCAGAGAGCTAAGTTTGCGTTGTTAAGGAAATTAAATCACTAAAGACATTACTCCGTGCCACGGCATAATGATGGAGATATGTAAAATTTGACGCTACCTTTTCAAAGTGCGGCTTGGAAAAAATGCTTCGCATGTATACAGATTTCGGGTATTTCATCGTTAGTAAGTACCTAGAGTAGAACCAATCTTAGAATGAATGTTCATAGGAACATACAAAGTGCGTTCGTGGCCCAGCGGCGCCCGCGTACCGCTTGCGGTATGCGAGGTTAATAATAATAATAATATCTTTATTTCAGACGTTAAACATTCATATAATGTTAGTTAAACTTAATCTAAGTAACTGCTTTTAAGCAACGTCGTTCGGGGTCAACTATTGCATGAGCTCGTACTTATTCACCCTATGAGAACAGCATTAATGCATAATAGTTTTTTTTGGAATGGCACCAAAATATAAAACGAAACACCATCCTCTAAACATCATGACATTCACCAATTTAAGAAGCAATTGGTTTCGTATTTGATGATTTGAACATATGTGATAAATTATTTTGTTATGGAATTTATAATTTACCACCGACCCACCCCGGCGGCTTCGGACAATCAATGCTGATACTAAATATACTACAGAATGTCTAACTTTACTAATATACAACCCAGTCGCTACCGCCGCAACCGCTATGTGCCTGCATGTCAAATCTGTTTTACCTTCGAAAATTCCATCCTCCTAGCGCTATTCCCAGTACAGTTGCATCCTAAATTATACCTGGGGTCCGCTACCTAATCCCAAGAATTGGCGTAGGCCTCAGTTTTTTACGGAAGTGACTGCCATCTGACCTTTCAACCCGAGGGGGAAACCAGACCTTATTTGGGATTAGGCTTGACAAGTAAGTGGACAACTTGACTGTTAGAAGTTCTCAAGCCGCCCGGAGGCCTCTAACTTGGCTTAACGACTGCTATCATAGACAGCAACCGGGATCAACGGCTTAGCGTGCCTTCTAAAGCACGGGAGAGCTCAGTTAGTAACCACTCAAAGCGGTCACCCATCCGAGGACTAACCTCGCCCGACATTGCTTAACCTCGCATACCGCACTTGGTACGCGGGCGCCACTGGGCCACGAGCGCTCCGTTTTACCTTCGAAAATATTAATTTAAATTACATGCTGTAAAGGGCCATATTGATCTATATTAAATAAACAACGTATTTAAGGTACCTAATTAGATAAGGATTAATACTGCTTAAAATCGCAATCGTTGTTTTGCTGCGGTTAGTCCGTCATATCCGTCCTGGTCCGTCCAACAGGGAGGGATGCATAAAAGCAAAAAAAGTGCCCTACCTCTTCGTTGTGCCCTACCTCTTCTCAGTGCCCTACTTCTTCTTGCCTGTGTCTATAGCCTATGGATACATGCAACTCCCGCTATCATCAGACAGACCGCTTGTTTGCCACCGTCGTATTATGAAAGAATGTGAATCGAAAGCAACGAACGAAAATATACCTCCATGCTGCAATTTATACAAAATCAGTAGATCGCCCTTTTACTCTCTAATTGGATTAACCATTTCCTTTCGGTCAAGGGAGCCATTTTGGTAACGCTTGAAGCACCTCGTAAATAGTAGGAAGCGATTGTCTATAGAAGCTTTCTTTCGAGTCGCTTTTGGCGTTTATTTTCTATCTTGTTTGATTGTTTGGAGGATGTTTGAAGTTCAGCAATGCAAGCTACTGTAGCTGTTAAGGTACGCGACTCTGAATTCGGAGGTTCAGAACCCGGCTAACAGCCCTAGTGGAGGTTTAAAAGTCTTGAGTCGAGGCAAGAGCTAGTAAATAGGCTATTACTTAATTAATTTTATAGTAAGCAGTAACGCTGCTAACGAAAATTACAAATTTCAAAATGAAAAAATGAATATGCTTGCCTAAGGCGTTATAAGAGGGAACTACTGAAGGATTTCTTGTCCGAGCTTGGTTGTTCCGATAGCTCAGAGGCTAGAGCGATTGGCCGCGTATGCCAGATGTCGCAGATTTGAATCCTGCTCGAAGCATTTCCTTTTTAAGTTTTTCCCTTTTATTTGAAATTAGGCTATTACTGAACCGGTGAGCAACATCTTAGGCCTTGTCATCGCTTTCCATCAGACTACTAGGGCTAATCGGCTGGTCTGTCAATTACTAAAAAAAAATCGGACAAGTGCTAGTCGGACTCGCCAATCTAGGGTTCCGGTGTTCGGATTGAAAACTAAACAAATGTATAGTTTTCATATTTTTTCCTGTACTTGGAGCATAAGACGATATTACTTGCCAAATTTCATAGTTGTAGGTCAACGAAAAGTAGGTATCCTATAAAAGATTTCTTGAAAGTGTCGAATAAACGGCCGTATCTTTTTTTACGTTAGCTTAGAAAGTTTGATTTTTTCACAGCTTCAATGGACTGTAGGACTGAGTATATTATGGTTTTAACTTTAACTCGATACCTCTACGCGTTCCCGTGATAAAAGGTCTTGATAGACAGACGAACAACAAAGTGATCCTATAATACGACCACTTTGGCTTAGTTGGTATTGACCCTGTCTACAAAGCCGGAGGTCCCGGGTTTGAATTCCGGTCGGGGCATTATTTGTGCATTTATCACGAATTGGTCTCGGATGTTTCCTAATTTAAGTATGTATTTACGAGTATCTATATAAGTATGTATATCGTCGTTTAGTACCCATAGTACAAGCTTTGCTTAATTTGGGACTAGGTCGATTTGTGTAAGATTGTCCCCCAATATTTTTAATTTATTTTTTAATTTATTGAGGGTACCGGAAAAATGCTACAAAGATGCTGTTTGGAGTTCAGCAATGCCAACATTACTTTTTAACTGCCTTAGGTTTTCGCGATGATTAACTTCTCATTACGAGTAAATGAAGGATTCGAAGATGAATCAAAGCGTTAGCGGTATTTATTATTCCTTCTGATTCTGATTCTACAGTCTTCTATAACGTTGACGTTAGTACTCGTATTTCCCAGTAAGTCTGCTACAAATAGGAGAAAGAAAAAATTGCGCTCCATTTCTCAATAGCTCCCAAGAAAGCGGTGTGTTAAGGTGAAGGGGTGCGCAAGCTCTTTCCATACAAACTTTGTGCAAGTTTTTCTTCGTTTGTGTTTGCACTCCAGTTACTATTTTTGGTCCATATGCTTATTTTTTGTTAGCTATGTATTGATGCTTTTCTTTTTTAATTTTTATAATTTTTTGTTATTTGTTTTTTTTTTAATAATGAAACAAAATAATTTAAATTTGTTTTTTTTTTTAAATGAATTTTAACATCAAGTTCCGCGTACATCCAATATGTACCAACAAAAAAATAAAATTAAATGCTGTAGTGCCAAAACTAACGTTAAAAACTTGCACAACCTTTGTATGGAGAATGGCTTGCCCTGCCCTGCGCCTTAAGAGTGCGCAGTGCATTCGGTTCTCCATACAAATGTATTTACGCTTTCATTTTAAAACGCCATGCTAGAATAAAATGAAACTTTGTATACACAATGGGATCCGGCATATCTAGGTCGGAAATTAGTTTCTGTTGCTTGAAATTATAATAGAGAAAAAATACAACGATTATTAAGGTTTTTATACAAGCCGTAAAAAACTCAAAAATCCGCTGTATTTTTTTTCCTTTTACAATTTCTAGCAACAGTAACTAATTTCCGACCTAGATATGCCGAATCCCATTGTGTATACAAAGTTTAATGTTATTCTAGCATGGCGTTTTAAAATGAGAGCATAAATACGTTTGTATGGAGAACCGAGCGTACGGCGCCCTCTTAAGAGCGAGGGACTGTCAAAAATGTCGTAGCGCTACGCTCGTGGAGGATTGGGCGCCCGTGGATTCCTGGCTCTAAAAGTATCAACGCAACGAATACTCAAGACGTTTAAGGGCCGGCAACGCGCTGATTATCCTGGAATCGCAACGGTCCATGTGCTATGTTATTTCCCTACCATCAGGTTGGCCGTGAACTTGTTTGCCACCGTCGTTGTATAATATATGACTTTGGTGGTGTTAGTTTCCCACGCCATGCTGCCGGCTGCAACCGCGACACGCGGCTTGATTTATCGCCCGCTGCAGTTTGATTTGGACCGCCGACGGAATCCGGAAAGCACTTGAGTGTTTTTGACTTGATGAATTACTTACCTACTCGTGTATAAAGTGTAGTGAATGCTGCGGAATCATATGTCGATGTATGTAAAGACAGTAAGAAATAAAATATGTTTATTCAGGACTTTTAAACTTAAAATAGAACACGAAGCGTATCTCCATAATAAACTAAACATACTAGCATAACTAACTAATCAATCTGTCACTGACACTAGTCTTCACTCGTCTATATGGTACCTTGTCAGTACAATACAATACAAATATTCTTTAATGTTCACCAAAAAAAAACAACAATAGTACTACAACACCAAAACAGAACAACCGTACAAAAGAACAGTACCATGATGCATGTCTTCTACCCTTCCTAGATGGCGCTCCTATACGCGGTAAAAATAATTTAAGGAACACTAGGTACAAAAATGACTTTCAGAAATACACTGCCAAATCAGAGTCCCTAGACAGTTTTACGTGCAAAAGAAAACTACCATTTTAAAAGAGGGGTGGCTAGCACCGATTCTAGGTACAATAGGTACATGTCCGTTTTCGGTTACACTTTCTTTTAAGGAAGCATAGTATAAGTTATAAGAAAAGAAGCATAGTATATAAGAATTTAAACTACGATTAATTTATTTCTTTTTCGATTCACTCAAACAAGACTACGAACTCATGCTCATAATGTTGCATCGCTCTTACTTTGCTGATCAGTAAAAATTTAATACGGCAAAAATCGGTAAAAATCTATCATCTTGATTGACATGAAATACGATAAAAACAACCGAGCATTGTTCGATCTTATCAATACTACATACCTATCACTGTTCTCTGTATTATAAAAAATATACAATACAAAGAAACTTTGCAAAGCGGAGCATCGACTAATAGTTAGGAAAGAAATGGCGAAGATAATACCATCGTGCTATATTGGATTACAACATTTATTAGTCTTCCGTTGTTATACGAGCCCTTTTCTTTCGTATTAAATTATCGTAAAGCAGAAAAAGCTCAAGTTTTTTTTATTTCTGTTCCGTTTTATTAGACCTTCCAAATATAATGTAGTTAAAAGAAGTAAGGACGGGTAAATACTTGGAAAAACTAATCAAATCCACTTCACAAACTAAAATTAATCCTGAAAAGAATAAATCCCTAAGTATTTTAGTTGTTGTTGTTTATATATCCGATCAAAGGAAGCTATTCCGATACACGAAGGTCAACAATTATCAACGAAAATATTCGAGGTATTCTTGTGTACCGACCCAACCAGGTGAAAAGTATCCAAGCCGACGAAACAGCGAACAAGCCGGAGCCCCGCGGGCCCACATCGCATCACCAAGACAAATAGCTTAAATAAAAGGATACATCCTCGCAAAATTGTCTTCGTATATCAACTGACAGGCGGAATCGGCGCGGAAAAACTATTTGTGACACCCCGATCATCGGGGAACACCTCTCGCAATAAAACCGATATCAGATCATAACCATACGCCCAATTTAAGAATAACCTTTGCCGTACGCCTCGACGTTCGGTTGGGCAAAGGTGAGAGGGGTCTTCTGAAATTGGCGCTTCAAATCTCAACTCGGCTCAGGGGAGTTGACAACCAATGGCGTTGGGCCCAACGTCCCACGATTGGATCCCGCCCGGTAATGAGCCGGATAAATACCTCCAGTAATGCTCACGGCCGACTGATTGCCGAGGAAAATTACATTCAGCCCATCCAGGGCCCGGACGCTGCTTATTTCGACGGTACCGCTGAGGATACGCGTGTTTTGAGATAAATCGGTTTCGGGATCTTGTTAGCCCGCGTTATTATTGTCCGTCTAACCTGCCTCATTGAGCCCGGTAGGATTACGCCTTGCGTGTTCATTAAATGGGGCCGCGTACAAGCCGATAAGGAATCATGTAGATACGCAAAGTAGGTTGGTGTTTCAAAAGCAGTACAGATTTATTAATTGTAAGTCATACTTTTATTGGATTTATATGCACTAAATTGATAACTGAAATGGTATTTTATTGAAAGGGATATATTTTGTGCAATAAGTAAAACTCAGTCTTGATGCAATCCAATCATATAAACAAACTTCAGGTGCCGATAGCATGCACTTATAAAAACCGATTCGTCTTTATAAATAGTAAGAACTTCTGCAGTTCCTCCATACCTCCTTTTCCGAACTCACTGCATTTCTAGGAACCGTAAAAAGTTAAAGATATTTCGGAGTCGGCAACTGTCGAACAAAAAAGTCGAAGATAATTCAGCAGGTGAAGGAATGGGCACTGACGCGTCGAACTTTGGCGTCGGCCCACCTACAACTCTGCAACTATTTATTTGTTGCGCCGCCAGGCTACCTCTCCATTGCGGGCACCTTCAACTTTATTCCGAAGGCAGAAAGTCTAATATTGATTGTAGAAACTACATCGATGATGTAAATAGTGGCGGCCAAGTTCCGCTCTCAGCTAACTTGGTAATAAACATATTCAGCTGAGGCACAGTTAGTTGTTAACGCGCTGATTTACTGTAAATATGCATTATTTAACGCTACAACTGGAAACTGCTTCTTGTTACGACTGGGAAGTAGGAATTTCTGTAATAATGGAGTTAAATAAAAATGGACTTTAATTATGGGTAAATTTACTGCTAAGAATATTCCTGACTTGTCGATGCGGAGGCGGTACGATATGAGAAACCTGTCAGCTGTCAGTGTCAACCGATATCGATGCAGTACTGCCCCAATTCTGCGCATGGTATTACTGCGCAAACGTAATACTGACAGTATTTCGTCAAGTGAGGAAATCTCACATCAGTAAGCTTACGTCAACGAGCCAAATACCTATGACATATCGATCCCGCCCCGCCAAGTCAGGATGTCGCCTAACTTAGCAGCGATATAATCACGCTAAAGCATATCGACATTCTTAGCTTAGCCCTTGAATGTTTGAGTCAACGTACAAGTAATAGAATCCCAAAAGGCATACGTTTGCAAAACAAGCGCCGTATCGTATTGTATCCAAGCAAAAAGTCGACGTGTGGCTATAGATATGCGCTATAGCATTATAAAACGTCTGGCAGGTTTAGTGGTCATAGTCTACGAATTATGAACTCTGCACACGAAAGTGCAATCTGGTTAGCAGCGAAGCTGTTTGCTTCCCTTATTGGCTGGAATGGCGAGTTAATATTCCGGGCCAACCGTAAGACGTTGGTATAAGCCATAAGTGAAGGAGAATTACTTACGCGATGAATTCATGTTGAGCAGCAAGGCAGTTGAGTAACTTCTCGAATAGTTTATGTGTGCTGATGAAGGACATATATATAAACTGTCGTTTTCACCTACAAAAAGTATTTTTTTTGCGTTTTGTATCTCATAAAATTGGACTCTTATAGGATCAGGATCAGGACCCGGGTATGTCCTAAAACTACGACCAAGACCACCAGGGAATGGGCAGCAGCATTCCTAGAGTGCGGTGGAGATACTGCGATCGCCAACCCGCATGCCAAGCGTGGCGATTATGGCATTTACCCCCCATGAAATTGGGGGAGGCCTATGTCCAGCAGTGGACGTCCTAGGGCTGATATGGTGATGGATAGGATCACTTCGTTGTTAGTCTATCTGTCAGTTTCACCAGACCCTTATTTGTAGGAACGCGTGTAGATATTAAGTAAAAAACTCAGGTCTTCAATCTCCTAGAGCTGTGAGAAATGAACAGTACGAGTACTGTTGCATCATCGAGTCTACTAGTGGGTGAGAAGATCAAACTTTAGAACAAAAGAGATATGGTAAATAAAACTTCAACGTAATCTGTTCTGGTGCAAAAAATTATTTTGTTAGCTCCTGGATACACACTAGTAAATAATTCAGTTCCTAAGTTGTTCGCCAATTAAGGTTTAAGATCATTTAATCTCATAAAGAATTGTACAATTCACTTGCATGAGATACACATAAATAATTAACTTACATTATTATGAGCGCACAAAAACACTTAATTAGTACATAAAAAAGAAGGTAGTACAAATAAACATTTACTGCCCGCGCGCACGGCAAGCAGCAAACTACAATTCTAAGCAAAACAAGTAATACACAGAATCCTTACAACTAGATACGGCACGCATACGCTGAGCGTAGTTCATTCAGTATATACATTCGTTACAATTTCTTAGTTATTTTAGTTTATCAGTGTATTGTATATAGATTTGCTAGTGCAGTTATTTTAGATACGTGTATTATGATTATTACTGAAAAATATTTTACACTGCAATAGTCACGCCATCGCCCGTAGTTTGCACCGACAACAGCGCGACAGGAGAATTTATTTATTGTCCTTTAAGGTTACTGTTTAGGTCTCGCACAGCGGATCTGCTTGCAACAAGCAATATTTATACATGGAAAACGTTTTTTTGTTCGTTAGGTATGTATATTATTTAACTCGGAATCTTATATTGTTAAGAATGAAGCATCACTTCAAAATGAGGTGTTATAATCTTATTTGACAATTTACGTAAGACTCTTATCATCATGGATTACGGTGTTATTTGTGATCTAACAATAATGTCACCGGGTATATGAGAAATTTTACTATTTAAGCAGCGATCTTTTTAAATTATTTTAACCAAATATTTGTACATACGTTTGCTTGCATGCTGAATTATAATAATAAATATATAAGACCGAATGTAACTGTATTCTGACAAAAAAGGAATTGTGATTAATAAAAAAACAACTGACTGCCATTATTTTTTGACCAACCGTGTTCTAATTACCTACGCTGTACCAATAGCCATTTGTGGCAACATACTTTCCCAAATCTTCACCCTACTGTGACTTGAATTGTGTATATTGGACCATTCGCACCACACGTTCGTCTAAAACTTAATGTGACTAGCAATCTTGCTGTTGCTTTTTGTTTTACTTTCTGTGGCTACTCGTAGTTAGTCTGTGGCCTACTGTTCCCCACGATACTGCGGGCGCCGCACGTGCTTTTTATTTACAACCCTGTCTGCAATATTGTGCTCTCATCGGCCGTTCGAGAAGATTTATCTCTGCACTGCCAACTATGATTCCACTTCAACTAGAAAGAGTCGTACTCTAAGGGTCATATTAAACCGCTATCAGATTGCTTACTGCATTTCTACTGATAAATAAAAAGGTCCTCTTTTTAAACATAGTTTTATTGTAGTCATATTTGTTTTATCAGTACGTCGCGCAAACTACCTGTTTATTAACTAACGCAAGGAAGAGCGCATCAACCAAGATATTAAGCATTTCATCTCATACTTCAAAAACAGACTTTGCATTTGTTTTTGGACGAGCGTTAGGACAGCGATAGCGATGTGTAATTTTACAAGCTTTTATTTGTAACTTTCACTTTTCGTATGTAGTATGTAAATATGTAAGTATCGATTGAGCTGTAATTTTGGCATTCTTATGTAAGTTCGGTGACAATACAATATTATGGTACCACCGAGCTGATCTGATGATGGAGACAGAAGGTGGCCATATGAACTCCTAAACTATACACAAGATAAACCCATCGTGTTTGGGCTCATTCGAACCGTCTCAACGAGTAGTTGATGACTTTGGAAAAGTACAGTTGGCAATAAAAACTTGTAACAAAAATGATTTTTTTACAGAAACTTACTATTGCTGATACTGAAAATGTATTACTGATTATTCAACAAGTTACATAGGTAACTGTTCAATAAGTTCAGGCAGCTGAAGCGTCGGGAGTGGTGTTATGTAACTTGTTGAACAATTTGATTCTCTGGTTAATACCGCTACTTGCGCTTAAGTTCCTCGAAGAGCACAAATACATTTTTTTGTTGTATAAAAACTTTTTCCACATCTATTCAATTCCCCCAGAGTTAAAGTCCATAATTCAGTACTGACGACACATAACCATGATAGGCTGTGTTCGCTGCCTCAATATTAACAGTAATTATTAATTTCCTTAATGCATACTAGTACACGAACCTATCTAATTTATTACAAACAAAATGTACATGTTCGTGTTTGTAGTATAACTTAATAATAATAATTAACGCACTAAAATGTTCAATATAAGCGATGTGAAACAACTCCACTCTGCACTACAGAATACAGTAAAAAATATATAATCTTCATTTCGGATAAGCGTGTTTCGTGTAAGCAGAGATTGTTCCGCGATACATTTGCCTAAGCACGCCGCTCGGCGAAAATCTGCTTTGGGTGTCAGGGCTACCTACAATAGTAAGTGTTATAAAGAAATGAGATTCCAATATGTCTTTAGATTTGACACAGACCTAAGGACTGATTCGAAACGAACTTGCCAAAATCAAAAAAATAAATATAAAACATTATTTATTTAACATACATATAACTAAATACTAGAAACAATAATAATAAAACAAGACAAAAAAAGACTATACCCCACTCTGCGTAGTACCCGATCTAAAGGTCCCCAAGATGCTCGCAGCGTTTCCACGCTGCACAGCAATGGAGACCTGTTGGACCAGCCACGACCCTGAGCGGGGGTCATTAAAAAAATATTAAAATATTTACAAAATATAATTTTATTGAACTAAAATCAATTATTTTTTAAATATTTTTTTAAATATATTTATATATTTTTTATATTGGGGGACAATCTTACACAAATCGACCTAGTACCAAACTAAGCAAAGCTTGTACTATGGGTACTAGACGACGATATACATACTTATATAGATAAATACATAGAAAACATCCAAGACCCATGAACGAATATCCGTGATAAATGCACAAATAAATGCCCTGGCCGGGATTCGAACCCGGGACCTCTAGCTTCGGAGGCAGAGTCACTACCAACTAGGCTAAACAGGCCGTCAGTTTAAAATATAAGAATCAAATTAAATCGTTTTTAATTGATTTTTACATTATTCTAACTTTTTTCTCCACTCCTTTCGTAAATTCTGGCGTATACCCTTCATTAAGCATGCGACAGTGTCCTTTGTCACCTTCTTGCAGGCTGCATTCCATTTGGCGAGGAAATCCTTTTTGTCTCATGCTGACTTGCCTGTTTTACGCAATATTCCCTTGATCAGAGCCCAGTACCGCTCTATAGGGCGACACTGTGGGACATTTGGTGGGTTAAGGTCTTTAGGCACTATTTGAACACTATGCTCGAGGAAGTTGAGGGTATCCCTGGCGTAGTGAGATGTGGCTAGATCCGGCCAGAATAATGTTGAAGTACTGTGCTTTTTGACAAAAGGCACCTACCGTTTCTTCAGGCACTCGTATATATTTCCTTGTTGGTTGTACCTATCGTGACAAAGGCTCGGCTGCAATCACCGCATTGACAAATGGCCTGCCACACGAGGTATTTGGAGCCAAACTTTTCACTTCCGATCGTGGTTTCTGAATCTGGAAGAACCTCTCCTTCGGCAGCCGTGTAATACTGCTTACCCGGTAAAGTTAAAACATCAGCTTTAACATAGGTTTCGTCATCGAGTACTAAGTGAATATTTTGTGTACCCAAGAAGTCATATAGTTTACGTGACCTTTTTTTTATTGTTGCTCGTTGTTTCGCCGAAGTTTTTGGTACCTTAGACTTCTTCTTGGTCTTCACACCTGCACGTTGTTTTGCACGTCTAACCATAGATTGGTTGGTACAGTTTTTTAGCGATGTCTCGTTCAGACATACTTCGATTCTTGCGAATTGTATGTACGATTTTCCTCTCTCGGTTAGGGTCGCGTGGACCTCTGTGTTCGTTAATTCTTGCCTTCCGAGTTATTGACAAGGTCCTCTTGTAGCGTTTGATAACTTCATCAACAGTTCTGCGTGGAATTTTTAATTCCTTTGCGTTGAAATGATTGGGACGCATAGTATTAGATAGCCATTTGTCAACAATTTCCTTGCGGCGTTGCTTTAGTTTCATATTTGCTTTTCTCTGAGAACTTATTGCGAAAATATTTTTCGACATAACATTTTTAATGAACTGTCAATATGTAAGGTGCTTGTTACAAAAAAAAGGTTGAACAAAAAAATCGAGAAAAAAGGTTTTGAATTTGGCAAGTTTGTTTCGAATCAGTCCTTCTTTCAAATAATCTGTTATTTCCAAAATAAAAGCGCTACTGAAGGCTTTGCCTACTTTTATATATAATTGAATTTACTCAAACAGCAGCCATAATCACGTCCACTCATCCTTCCTCCCCTCCTCCTCTTGCTCCTCCTGCTCCTACTGTTCCTTAGGTGTGTGGTGTTGTGTTCCTGGTGGCATAAATTAAAGAGAATTGTGGTGAGTTAGGTCATCAGAGCTTCCAAAGATACGCGCTGTTGAGAGTGAGGGACTTATGTCAACGCATCGAATCCTCAAGTTAACAAAGGGTCGGTAAAGCGCTTGACAGTCTTCTGGATTTGCAAACCAGTGTCTGCTTACCATTAGACAGGCCGTAAGCTTCTCTGCGACCGTCGTTGTATAAAAACAACTGATTCACGTTTTCTACTTACAAACTGTAGCCATGTCCAAGCACAGATTCTTGCCTCTTTATTAAGTTACCTAGAACACTTGCGAGACAATGAGCAAGTTATGATGGCTCCTCGGAAGTTCGCAAGCAAATTTACCTACTTCCGGTTTATACTGCACGCTTCCTGTGCAGTTTAATTTAATGAATCTTGGAACTATTAATAACAGTGTAAAGTTCAAAGATTGTGATATTTATTTTACTATGCAGGACACCAACAGGGTACATAAGCTAGGTATATAAATTCATCTGTAGCAAAACTATTATTTGGAATTTTATGTACCCCAATTACACATCATACGATTAATGAATACTACTACCTACAACTAATTTTAATAATAACATTTAATATTTCATGCATATTTTAAACAAATTAGTGTACAGTATATATATAAATGTTAATGTAGGATAAGAAGCGAATTATAATTTTCAATAAAACGAGGTGTTGATTTTTAAAAAATATTTTTAAAGGTCACATCCTATATAATAAATAAAATAATGTCCACAGGCACTCGAAATCTAAACCAACAAGTATTTTAATCATTTGTGCGATTCCGCTAAGATTTCAGCTCAGTCAAGTTTAAACGAAGATACGTCTGATTGTATTTGATGTTCATGTGTAGGAAGATCTATTTTTAAACTCTGGCACGGCACGTGGATCACGATACAGGAAACTATAAGAATAGAAATATCCTAGTTAAGGACAACGTTGATCAACTTTCCGGTCCAAGGGTTATAAAATAGGGGTTTTTACTATTTGCCAGCCCTAGCGACAGTCTAATGCACGTGTCTCGCGGCGTCTGATTCGGCTTTGAATACATCGCGTTGCATATTGCACGATCCCTGCCACGGATCGCGTAACAATACCTGTCCCTGTTCGGATCCAGGTCCAGCCTAATTTATTCCGGATTAGCTCTTTCTAGGTTTCAATGAAGAATTTGCGTAAAATAAACTTAGGTATTAATTGTAAAAGCTTCCCTCTAGTAGATATTTTATTTTTCACCTCAGCGGCTCGAAAATAGCGGTTTTGCTAATTGAAACCAGTGAGCAAAATGCAATTTTGCTGCGAGCGTGAAAACGACTGTTCCAACTTGAAACCAGTGAGCAAAATGCAATTTTGCTGCTAGCGTGAAAAAAAAACTTACTTTTTAATTTTTCATATCGTATGTTAGTTTAAGTAACTTCATTCATTCTATCATTATTCCTTTTTGTATTTTTGTAGCATTTTTGGTGTTTTTGTTATGTGTTCTCGCCGCTGAGGTGAAAAGTTGTATGTATCACACGAGAGCAAAGATATTTGCATCTCGTGTCTTTGAGTCCCTCGTTACGCTCAAGATTCTAATTTAGAATCACTCGCTACGCTAGTGATTCAATTATAGTATCTTTCGCTAGCTCGGGACTCAACATCAACACTCGCAGCAAAAATCTACTCTCTTGTTGAATAACTATTTTAGCCACTGAAAACTTTCGAAAGTTGTCGGCAAAAGGTTTTAAAACCAAAACGTTCTACAATCGCAACCTTCAGAAGAATAAAAGGGATACCTTTCCTATCTGGGGCCTGACACAAACACTTGGTTGGAAAGGACACGATAACCCATTCCTTAACCTTTACCACTAAAAGGGCTGCTTGTCGATAAGCCTGCGTGTTTGCGGAAAGCCACAGAGCATTTAGAAGAAGAATAAGCAGTCCACAATGATGGTACGGTGTTTTTATTGTTCGATTAAATGGAAAGATTCGTCAATGTAACAGATAAATGAGATGTTTTTGAAATTTATTTTACTGAAAGCAGAGGTTGGAGGAACGTAGGAGAGAAGACTAGAGGTAGTAATTTGTTTTTTCATTTACGGAACTTTATTGTATAATTCAGATTGCGCTGATACTAGCAATATGCATTTATGTCATCATCATCATCATTCAGCCGAATGACGTCCACTGCTGGACATAGGCCTCCCCCAAAGACTTCCACAATGACCGGTCCTGCGCCACCCGCATCCAGCACTTAAGTTTAGCGATTCGAAGGGCTATATCGGTCACTTTGGTTCTGCTGCGGATGGCCTCATTTCTGATGCGATCACGCAGAGAAACTCCCAGCATAGCCCTCTCCATTGCTCTTTGGGTGACTTTGAGCCTTCTTATGAGGCCCATAGTAAGCGACCACGTTTCAGTACCATATGTCATCACTGGCAACATACACTGGTCAAAGACTTTCGTCTTGAGATACTGCGGAATATTGGACGAAAAGATGTGCCGTAGCTTCCCGAACGCTGCCCAGCCGAGTCGGATTCGACGATTAACCTCTTTCTCGAAGTTGGACTTACCTAACTGGACAGTCTGTCCTAGGTATATGTAATCGTCTACAACTTCGAGCGTAAAGTGTCCGATTGTTACGGGAGTTGGTGCTACATGGGCATTTGACATGATCTTCGTCTTATCCATGTTCATCCTTAGACCAACTAGCATTTATGTAGCAGTTAACTATTGTGTTATTATTAAATAAAACTAAAACTAAAGGTAAAAAATTTGCCCCAGATCGCTGCCAGGCGGTAGTGTGCCCAGAAGACTGGCAGCATTGCCACGTTGTATGGCAATGCTGATCCTCTGCGCGAGGTAAAAGTCAGTCTTCTGGTCACGTGAAGCCTCGATCAAGCACTTGTACAATCCAATATAGATTCGGTGCGCACCCGGTCCCCATGGTCCGAGGGTCTCTACTACTGTCTTTAAGTATTGTCTCTTTCATATTATTTGATAGTAGAAATATGATATGATTCTAATTGTCAATTTATTTTCGAAAGTTATTATTAAACACTAAATTAGTTAAATTACCATATTACAAGTACGTGATTTTTGTACTTAAATTTAAATGGATTACTTACAATACTATTTGCATTATCTTTATTGCACACCTCAAAAAATTACAAATAGTACCTGCAAAGATATTACATACGACATCGTGAAATATAATATGTTATGTACGCAATGACGAAATCCGATTAGCTGTCAGTTGTCGCATGAAATATTCGCAACTACTTTTTTTCAATAAAACTTTAAATATTTTTAATTACCTGAGAAATTAATTTCAGTAAATTATTTAACATACAACCACAAATTACTCATATTAACATTATATTCCACTTATGAAACGGCAGTATTTATCTGAAAATATTCCGGTTTTATTCGATAAGATTAGAAGGAAACACAAAGCATTATTGTTTAATGATTAAATATGCCAATGGAATTTATTCCATGCTGCATACCGAGCTCAATTTTATTACTTATCTAAACCCTCTTTCTGTACACCAAAATGGACCGGGATATCCACGCGGATAAAGTGGAATGGTAAAATATTAGCTAAATAAGGTGTGTCGGCCGCGCATCCGTCATCATCTATCAGCGCTGTTTGCTCTTGCTCTTGCTACGAAATAACATTAGCTTCCAGTTTCCACTTATCAAGGTCTTAGGGTCCTTCATTGAATTACTTAACTGTAAGTTAAGTGCAAACTTTTTTTGGGTTCCGTAGTAAAAAAAATCCCTCACAGTTTCGCCATGTCCGTCCATCCGTCCGTCCCGTCCGCAGCTTAGCTCAGTAACCGTTATTACCAGTAATGTAGGAATTTTAAACCATTTTTGATTCAGGAATTAGTTTGCGTGATAGGTATTAAACTTTATAGTGCAAGTTTTTTTTTTTGGAGTCAAGTGTCCCCCGTGCCAGCTCAACGGTTGCTACTAGATATGTGAAGAAAAACATGGAAGTAGTATATATAATGTTTTAAAAAGAAAACTATCACAGCTAAGTAGACATTGCTAGGTAAGGACAAGGGACCTTTTTAAGGCACGAGTGAATAGGCATCTTCTGAAGATAGATAGAACTTAAGAAATGTACTTGGGACGGCAAATTTTTGTATCATTTCCATTGATTACCTACTTAGATATTGCACGTGGCCCAACGCGCACTAGACCGGTTTTCTATCAGTCAATTGTTTTAATACATATATAAAATGTATCCTTGTGGTAGTGAAGCTAATTAAGTATCAATTTGCTATGTAACACAGACTAAAACATAAATTAAACAAACAGACAGCTACAAACTCGCTTTTCAATTACACTGCAACAATTTAATGTAATCTAGCATGTTAGCGGGCTACCACAATAATCCGACTGAGATAAATAAATTAGCATCGCAATTAATTCTCATTATCGATCCCGGTGGAACGAAGCCATCCTTTTATTTATTCAACAATCAGCCTGCGAATTGTCTTTCCGCTTACCTATTTGTTGTAAAAGTACTGGATTACCAAGTGTCTTTTAATGAAAAGTGACACGATTGAATTGTAAAAGTGCCATTGCGGCCTACTTGCAGAATAAAGTTCATTTATTCCTCTTATTGAGAGCACGTGAAACAAATAAGCACCAAACTGGAATGCGAAATCTAATGAAGTGTATTGAATTATGTTACACGTTATATTATGTTACGTTATAATTTTATGTTACGCACTTTATTTACTTGATACTATTCAGTACAATGCAAATATTCTTTTTTGCACACCTCAATAAAAGTGAAATACTTGCTGGAAAACGCAAGGCACTGTTATCGCTTAAAAGCGATCTCTTACAAATCAACAGACATCAAATAAGTTTCCTTAAAAAAATGTTTTTGTTACAAACTTTTATTGTCGACTGCAGCTTTTTTCCACCTCCACCACCACCACCATATCAGTCGAAGGACGTCCACTACTGGACATAGGCCTCCCCCAATTTCATGGGGATAAATGCCATAATCGTCACGCATGCGGGTTGTCGATCGCAGGAATTCCACCGCACTCCAGGGATACTGCTGCCGATCCCCCAGTGGTCATGGTCGTAGTTTTAGGACATACCCGGGTCCTCGTTTCAGGTCCTTTTTTCCACAGTCATCAATATACTCGTTGAGAAGGTTCGACTGAGCTCAAACACCGCGGGTTTATCTTGTGCATTAGAAGTTGCTATGGCCACCTTCTGTCTCCATCATCAGATCAACTCGGTGATACCAAAATATTGAATTGTTATCGAACTTACATAAGTATTCCTTTTATCTAAATCGATTGATGAATATTGTTTTAAAATTCAGTTGCAAGATTTGACCTGAATACATACATTAGATACAAACATTGAAATTTTAATTTGACAGCATTCTGAGAGTGGTAACGGACAGAATATGTGACTGTAACATTCAAAAATGTTGGGTCGAGTCTTGGGGTTTTTTTACATACGACAAGTATGTTTTAAGTTATTTTACGCCACACCTGGCCAAAAGTGGCTTTTATCGCACGCTACGCGTACGAAAAAAGCCGGTTTCTGGCCAAGTATAGTAATAAAATGATGTAAACAACACGGGGGGTAATAAATAAAGCCCTCGATTGCATATATATACGTCCCTCGCCTACAGCTCGGGCCGAAAAATCTGCGATCTCAGCCTTTCTTTGCTTTACCACCCTAGTTGTGTAATGTACTATACAGTAAATATGGTGCTACATTACCGCACGAGTGCGGTAATCAGCAGATTACGTGTATATGTCGAAACTTTAAAGAGCCATATGTACTGTAAAACGTTGTACGATACACGTGCGAACAGGTAACTTGCAACTCGTGTCGATTTAAAACACTCCCTTCGGTCGTGTCTCAATTTATCACCACTCGTTGCTAATTTCCTGTTCTCTGCACTTGTATCGTAATGTACTAGTTACTCGTAGTTTTAGATTCATTTTATTTTTGTTACATTGTGTGTACCTAACCTAATATAGCTATAAGCTTGTAAAATGAGTTCAAGTACTACAGAGCAACGAACGACCACATTACGATCTTTAGTAAATTTTCTAATCTATAAAGAAATATCCGCGTATCTACTTCACAATAACCTACTCGTATCATACCAGAGGGTACATCTGAAACTTTCGTTTAGCATTCCAATATCATGTAAATGTTTTGCACCCTCACTTCTACACTCGCTGTGCTGTGCGCAATAACACACATTGAAACCTAAATGAAATGCGAAACGTGGGTTCAACATTGGCCTCTAGTTTCCTCGCATTCTCTTTTCAGTTAAACTAGAAAGATCCCAACTGAAGGGGCATAAATAAATCATGCTGCATGCAGGTATGGGCACATAAATCATCGGGAGTCGAACCTTATACTACGCCTGCATAAAGGCATAAGTTACTAGGGAATTTGAGGCAGTTACGACCTTTCGTCCGTTGTAAATAAGTTAGTTGGATGTGGGAAGAGTTGGATAGTGCCAATTATGTACGTAGATAGTTCATTTCATATCGTTTATTTAAACTATGTTTGTAATTACTTACGTACTCTTACTCCGTTGGTTGAGCTATCCAAAATAAATATTAGCTTATGCCAATTGGTGATTTGGAGTTCGTGCTGCTCTCTTATTTACAAATCGACTCGTCCTCACCTTTCACCTCACACGTTTTTATATGGAAAATGACAAATGTAATTTGTAAAATTTTGACAGTTTCCGTATAAAACCTGTCAAGTGCGTGTTGGACCACGTACAAAGAAGGGTTCCGTACCCACATCTTCTAATCTACATTTAAAACCTCTATACAATACATTGAATCAAAAAAGGTCGTATCTTCATAGAAAACTGACGGGACTTACGCCATTTTGTTTTGGGAAGACAGCTTTGTGGTTGTGTGTTTGGAAATCAGGGGGACACTTTTTATGATTTTGACAGCTAATATCTCACCAACAGTTGAATGGATTTTTTTCTGTAAAAACCTCGTTGTCATTTTTAAAGGCATATCCATAGATACCCAACACGCCTATGTGCATTTTTTTTAAATAAAAATAAAAATAATTTTAAAATTTCATAATTGTAGTGCTCATAGTCTCCGAGTAAATTGGCTGTGACACACGGACGGACAGACATGACGAATCTTATAGATTTCGCCATTTTGGCTACGGAACCCTAAAAACGAGTAAGTTGTGAGGTGAGAGGTGACGACAAGTTGGTTTGTGAATAACACCCCTGGTTTATTTCGACCATGTCGCTTCAGCGATATCGATACCTTGGCCATCCAACAGGACGTTGACCTTCCACGGCTAAGGTAAGCTCCTTTCACTTAGCGATCTCCTACCATCCTTTCAAGATGGCCAAGGAAGCTGGTGGCCAAGGAATATGTTAGCTTTTGTCTCCCCGTTGATATTGGGTTGTGCTAGCACGTCAGTGCTGAGGATTTTTGGAACTTGAAATAAAACTGTTAAAAAAACTAAAACTGTAAGTTTTTTTTTTTTGGCTTTATACAAAAGATGAAATATATGTATTAGATTAAGATAAGATTGAATTTCACTTGGTTTGTGGTGATTTTTTTCACTTTACCTATTTTAAATCTCTCCGAGGAGCGGTCGTGGCCCAGCAGCGTACCACATGCGGTATGTGAAGTTAAGCAACTTCGGCCATGATCAACTCTTGGATGGGTGACTGATTTTGAGTGGACTAACTAAGCGCTATCATGCTTTAGAAAGCTGGTTAAACCGTTGATCCCGGCTGCTGTCTGTGACAGCACTCTTGGGTTGGGTTGGGGGGGGACCTGACCTTCCATCAGATGGCAGTCACTTCCGTAAATCTAATGTTTTTGCCAATCCCTGTGATTTGGTAGCAGACCCCGGGGGATTCTGGATGCAAATGTACTGGGATAACAATAGGATGATTATGAGCTATTATGAATCTATTCGCTTCATTAATCAGAGGATCCTTTTAATAATGCCCTTTTGCGTTTTCGCTAATACAAGTAAAAGCAATTATAACCAATGCTAAAAAAATATATATTGTTACTTCAAAAATGAATACAGGTACTACATCGCACAAAACTCGCAATAAAATCTTCACCCGTAAGCGTCAATAAATTTCCTGTAACATTTTCCAGACGTCCCAGTGGTGCGATACCGTTTCGTTACTCCTTCGGCGTGGACAAAAAAATAAATTACTGGCGTGGGTCCGCTGCTGTTCAATTCAGAACCGTCTCAGCCTCACTGCCACTCAAGCCAAGTGTATCCTGGTCCTAGGACTCATAACAATCATGCGTAATTGGAGGTCACAACTCAGAGTTAAAGTTACCTGAGGCAAGTTATCGGTAGTAGTTGTGAACGCCCCGGGTCTGATTTACGCTTTGCCCCGCTTTTTGTCGCATCGCCGTATTATGCCCCATTATAGGGCCCATTCCGTCTAATCGAAGGATTGCCGATGTACGGAATGTGTTTATTATCTGTGTTCAACAGACTGTTTGAGAATTAAGGTGGAAGATAAACACAAGGACGGGGCGTAGATGTATAAGCATTTTTTTAAATTATTTTTTCTCAAACATGCAATGAAATATTGATGTCATGTTCCTTATAATAGGCTGCGAAGTATGACGTTTCAGGTGCGGCTAGGACAAGAGGTCGTTAATGGAATTTCATACAAATCTTGCAGGCCTGGGCCGGCAAAGTACTCTTTTTTAATTTCCGTTCCACATTGATTTGTGGCACAGGCATGACATTCTGCCACTATGTGTATTAAAAATAAAATTTTGGTTTTTTTGTTGTTTATTTCATTGCACGTTTGAGAAAAGCACTATACATACCTCGGCGGGAAATATGGGGTTGCCCGCCTCAGACCTATCCAGACTATATGTCTTCGGCCGGCAACCCCTTCCGTCCCGGCCTCTGTAGTAATGTACTATTAAAGTCAGCGCGCATTTGTCTCGTCTTGCTATGAGTGTTCATATACAGCTTCAAGTTATTGAAAATCTAGCGTTAAATGTCCGAGAATTTCACTGGCTAGAATTTGGACCCAAGTCCCCACTGTTCGACAGTCGCACTTCTGAGCTTAAGGCTACTCTATACACAACATTGGACCCGGGTATGTCCTAAAACTACGATAAACACCACCGGGGGATGGGCAGCAGCATCCCTGGAGTGCGGTGGAGATACTGCGATCGCTAACCCGCATGCCAAGCGTGGCAATTATGACATATACCCCCCGTGAATTTGGCAGCAGTGAACGTCCTTTGGCTGATATGGTGGTGGTGAACATGTCCTATTAATTTATGGATCGTCCAAGCAATTCACCCCATGAGATAAAACCGAACTTAAAACAGTGGGAATTTCCGTGTTATTTGTAAAGCTATGATGGTGGCAAACAAGTATATGACCTGCCTGATGGCAAGCCTATGGACGCTATTGCGATTTAAGGCCCTAGTCTCCTATTTTATGCTATACGCGGAGTCTGACTTCAGTGTCAACATTTCTATGGACAAAAGAATCCGACATCGACGATTGAATAAAATCACAGCACATTTCTAAAGTAAGCATTGTGACGCTGAAGTCAGACGTCGTAGATAGCATAAAATAGGAGACTAGGGCCTAAGAACAGTCGTGCGGTCTCAAATTAATGTGCCAGGAGGCTCATTGGTGGCAGTACGGTAGTGGGGAATAAGTTGCAGAGCCTAGCACATAGACGAAAAGTAGCATGTCTGTGCGTCTTCTACAGATTGTACTTCGGTGAGTGTGCTCAGGAGCTCCATGAGCTCATACCGCCTTTCCCCTTCTTCCATCGGACATCCAGACGTATGGCTGGCTACCATCCTTACCTGGTCGAAATTCCTCTAATTCGAACCAAGCGCTATGCATCATCCTTCATAATGCGCACTTCTAAGGTTTGGAATTCTCTGCCGGCGTCTGTATTTCCGAGGTTCTATAACCTGGGCCTTTTTAAGGCACGAGTTAATAGGCATCTTCTGGGTGAGCTCGCTTCATCGTCGGCCTCATCTTTGCCCCCTGGCTAGATGCTGGTCAAGAGCAGTCCCATTTTTAATTAAAAAAAATGTAGATCTCTTCTTCAACACAGAGCATCCTCAAGAGCTCCTTACCGCTAGAAACACAAGAGGAAGTATTGTTAATACGGCTGCGGTCTTCTGTAAGTCGGAGGTACTTCCCACTTTGGCTTTTTCCATAAATAAGAGATATGGCATGCTGCCTGCTGTGGCCTACCTCTTTCCTTGCGGATTGAATGAGCTATATATTTACTAGCGCTAACCACTGTCCTCAGACTATGCGTACACATTATGTACAGGTACTTTTCCACTGAAACATAACTTTCATGACATAATTACACGCGAGCAGAGCAAATTGTCGCTAAATTCGTGTTGTGACCATAGAATCGCAAAGTAATTTGTGATTTGGCGGCAATATCCACAACAGAGGGTTCCGTGGCGTGCACAATAGCCAATCAGCACACAGTGCTTATTAGCGTGTGCAATTGTAAAGGGGTTTATTCCGCGAAACGGACAAAATTGGAATTGAAACTGAGCCGTAGCAGCTTCAAAGCCGCTCACCTAAATAATATTTTGGAGGGGTAGAGCTACAGAATCTCATCTCCCTCATATTTAGCTGCCCAAGAGGGTACCTTAGAGGAGACCTCAGTATTAATAACACCACTAACCTGCCTGCCTGCCTGCTGCTACCTACTGCTGCTGCTGTCCCTGGTGGCGGATAAAAATAAATAGAAGAAAGAAATCTTGAAAGCGCTTTGCATCTTCTTTTATAATGCGCACTTCTAAGGTTTGGAATTCTCTGCCAGCGTCTGTATTTCCGAGTTCATATAACCTGGACCTTTTCAAGGCACGAGTGAATAGGCATCTTCTGGGTGAGCTCGCTTCATCGTCGGCCTCATCTTTTCCCCCTGGCTAGATGCTGGCCAAGAGCAATCCCATTTTTAATAATAAAAAGAAAAAATATATATTTTTAGTCATCACTCCAAATCGTCAAATATCAAACACACAATAATAACATCCTTACTATCTTAACCTTTAATGCAGGCATCATACCCTCAATCGATTTATTAGAATTATTGATAGTTTAGTCATAATTTGAGCACAACGCATTTCAAAATTCGTAAGGGCTCTAAAAATATAAGTACAGAAGAATGTCGGGACACATCAGTTTCATAAAAGATAAGCGTATCGTTTATCTCTTCACTAACAAAATCTGTTATGAAGGACCATTGTATAAGTATACATACATAATTGATATTGCCAAGTTAGAGGCCTTCGGGCGGCTTGAGAACTTCTAACAGTCAAGTTGCCCACTCACTTGACAAAGGGGGGTCGAAGTAGCAACCACGTCCGTAGGGAGTACCCACCGTTACCCTACACGTGACCCGTGGGTAGCACTAAAAGTGCAACAAAAACTGGCAACCGTTCTTGTCTTCTGGAAGATCTCATGGTTCGTAAATAAATGCCATACGATTAAATAAATTGATGGCCACGACACTGCTCTCCAAATTGTGCTTCAACGGATTTTAATGTAAGGTATTCGATAGTTTACCTACATACTGTATCTACTTAACTGATCACGTTACACGTTACGTAAACGAGACTCAATACTACTTGAACGATATTAAATCCCATTTACTAATAATAATGTGGGAATGTCATATCAAATTGAAACCGGTTGGTGTTTCTATTATGTAATTCCTAGACTAGCATTCCAGAATTTTTTAACTTATCGAATAGAACTAAAACCGTCTAGACTAGCGTGTCAGATGAGGTTATGTTACAACTGAGTTCACATTTTGGCAACATTGGCGTTTGCTTGCGAAACGAGTGGCAAGGTAACTCAAGACACGCCGCGTAAAAATACACAATAAGGCCGTTCCAGCCACCAAGAATCATATTAAACGTGGTATACATAATTCATTAGTTGTTCAGATGTATCTCGCGTACCCCGCGCACGTCCGGTTATTGGCAAAAACAGGTAATGCTATAGAGTCCCTGGGTAATTGTGGGCTCGGTCTGAGAACGTTCCGGCCCTTGGCCGTTTGTAGGGGAAATCAGGGGTTTAATCGTATCAATATCATAATATCCAATATCAAAATTATAACGCAATAAATTCCAAACAAATATGATAGTCAAGTTATAGGTCGTAAGCAGGATGCGGGCGAAGCTATTGTCTACATCTTCAGTCTAGACTGCCGCGATCTAGCTAGGTATGCATAGGTTCTTTTTAGCTATCTAATCGTCTTCTTCTCTTCTTTGTCGTTCCCTCATGACTGAGGATCGTGACCAATCACGAAGTACTTCCATACGACGCGGTCAGGGGCTTGGAATTCTCTGCCGGCGTCTGTATTTCCGAGTTCATATAAACTAAACCTTTTTAAGGCACAAGTGAATAGGCATCTTCTGGGTGAGCTCGCTTCATCGTCGGCCTCATCTTTGCCCCCCAGCTAGATGCCGGCCAAGAGCAAACCCATCATTAATAAAAAAAAAATATGGACTCATTTGTTCTTATCGCAGTCCATGAAATTTTGATGTAGTCCGATTTGTCCTACGATTTTGTTCACATCGTAGGACAAACCGGACAAAAAAATCCGTTTTGTTCTACGATGTGAACAAATCGGACATAAAAATCCGTTTTGTCCTACGATGTGAACAAAACGGACGGAAATAATAAGAAGTTTCTCCAGCACCACATCTCAAAGACATTTAGACTCCATGTTTCCGCACCATACAAGAAGATAGGGAAAAACCAATGCCCGCACCAATCGCACCTTGGTTGCACGGCGAAGGCTTCGGTTCTTGCAGATCTTGCTGAGGTTGGCCATTGCGCTTTCGGCCATTCCAGCACGTCAACGTATAGCTATCTAAAGCTCTCGTGCTTTGGAAGGCACATAAAGCCGTTGATCCCGGCTGCTGTCTACGACAGCAGTCGTTAAGCCAAGTTAGAGGCCTTCGGGTGGCTTGAGAACTTCTAACAGTCAAGTTGCCCACTCACTTGACAAAGGGGGGTCGAAGTTGCACCACGTCCGTAGGGAGTACCCACCGTTACCCTACACGTGACCCCTGGGTGGTGCTAAAAGTGCAACAAAAACTGGCAACCGTACTTGTCTTCTCGAAGATCTCACGGTTCATAAATAAATGCCATACGATTAAATAAATATCTAAAGCGTCTTATTAATAAGTATTTTTTTTTCAAAACTTACGCGGCGTTACGCGGTTTTAAAGGTTCAGGAGGAGTACGAGTAGAACTTCAACGAAAGATTAGAATCGGGAGATGTGGATCCAATTAAAATATAATTAAACGGGTTACTCAAATCATGTCTTTAAGATCGAATATTGCTCAACAGACATACTGTTCAGACAGTTTTGTGAGAGCCTGACAATTGTTATGTTTTATACCCTGTTTATTGAATAATAAATAAATAATAATAATAATCCGAAAAACTCAGCAAAACCTAGTCAGTTAGCGCATTTAAATATGCGATAAAATGATGGTCCTGTCTGATTCCTGCATTTCAATATTTAGGAGATCAGCTGACGGGTTTTCCACAGTGATACAACCGGCTGAGTAGTTTATTTATACGTATTAATAATAGGGTCTCTATTGTTATATCAAAAAAATATTGACAAATTATCATTTCGCAAACAATTTTCCGCAAATTTTCATTTGCCAAATTATTATTTGGCAAATAAACTCTTGACAAATAATTATAATACAAACCTAATGTCTGGCAAGTGAACAGTTAGACAATGACTCGCTTACCAACTAGTACTTTAACCAAATTTCAAGTAGTCAAATGTTTCAGTTGGAAAAACATATTTTACGCAAGCAAGCAAGCAAAGTTTCCCGCTCTTTTATAAAAAAAAACCCTCGAAGACGAAAGCGGGAGCAAAGCTCCCGCTTTCGTCTTCTAACCTATCCGCGATCCGAGTCGGTTTTGCCACTAAGTTCCTGTATAACACAATAACTCTTAAGCAAGCAAGCAAGCAAAGCTTTCCCGCTCTTTGATAAAAAAAATAACCTCGAAGACGAAAGCGGGAGCAAAGCTCCCGCTTTCGGCTTCTAACCTATCCGCGATCCGAGTCGGTTTTGCCACTAAGTTCCTGTTCCCTACTGCCTACGTGAAAACTTGAACTTGGCTTTGTGGCTATATTACTATTAGATTCATAGTTGTTATATTACAAGTTCAAGTAATAAGTATGTAGATATTGTACGATTTGTATTAAACTTTTAACTTGTTTCAGACAAATTCATTTGACAAAATATTTATTGTCTAAAGATTTTCTGCTTTAATAAAGTATTTGGTAAAAGACCAAATGCCTGAACGTTATTTTCCGTGATAATATTATGTTAAGTAAAAATTTGTCCAAATGAAAATGTGCCTACTAAAATTAATCCAAAGATTGCATTACCAAACGTAACAGTTGCCAAAATTTGTTTGGGTAATGAAATTTTACCAAAATAACTTTGGCAAAACGGCAGGATCCCTGTTCCACTGTATAGACACTGAACTGTGAGTGTCTCAAAACAAACTTGAAGATCGCACTCAAAGCCGAGTAACTAGAGTATCTCTATTGAAGACACTCAACTGACCATACGTGCACCTTACTGCAACGAAACAAGGTCCATTGTCGCTATAAAGTGTGCTTGTGGACAAGTGTGGGTTCGGGAAATTGAACGATACCTAAGACTAATTCTCAGATGTCTACACGAAGCTAAGGTCTATTCCAGACATACAGATCGCAAGTAATACCGGAGAATAATATTAAAATATAATGAAATGGGTAATTTCACCTGCCGTGTGTCGAAAAGGTATGTACACGGTTCTTAATCATACGAGCATTTTTTATATATAAAATCGGAGGTAACCCTGTAATAAGACCATTATTGTGATTAAAAATCTGTTGGCTTTTTCACATACTTCACAAAAAAATCTTCGTATTTCGCAATACATGTATTTGGTCATTTGTGCTTTCTTATAGCAAGCTAAAATATTTATGAGACATTTTAAGGCATATTTAACTTCGCGTTAATTCCTAAGGCCTGTTTTGAATTCATTCTTGGTGATATTACTAATTATTTTGTATGAAAAAAAAAAAACAAAAAGAACTTGAATTTTTAAAAACTAAGTGTGCTCGCTTCTATGAGTCGACGTGGCTATAAGAATACTACTGTGGCTATAGTGAATTAGGTGCGGGTTGAAAAACAGCGCTGTACTGCCGACCAAGCTCGCAGCAAACGCTGAGCGCGGGTCTATTGTCGCACTAGTTTTTATTTAGTTTTTTTTTTGTAAATCCACTTACATGTAAATCTACACATCATGAACAGAAATCAAGAACAAAAAACATCCTGTATAGTAACCGGGCGGCAAAGAGGATTTTCACTACACCTACGGGTATGTATCGAACCCCTATTTAAAAAGCTCACATAACTGTGCCTGCGTGACCAAACAAAGGATTTGCGAATTGGTCTGAGCAGACAGGGTTCCGCAGTTTATTCTGGGTTGGAGTTGGATACAGCTTGTTGGTAAAAAACAGGCCTATTTTCCTTTAAGTAAGAAAACTATGTATTGATACAAGAATGACATGACATTTCATGACATGACTGCAGTAACAATTAGCAACAGAATAATATCTACGGGCACACGCGTACTGATATGTATAGTGCTATAGTGTCTCCAGATCCTGTAATACAGACATGTATAGTGTCCAATGTCAGATATTCGTATGTGTATTGGCTGTTTGGTCGTCATCCGGCAAATTCTAAGAGTACAGTAGACAGCATCGAAAAGTATTGCACTTTTGACTAATGCATTCACCTAATTTTTGTATTATTAACATTAGACCCGTCTGGTTATATAGAAAATCGAACCCTGTACATCTAAATTACCGGGCACGCAACACTTCTGTATCAAATTAAAATGATCAACCCGTATGATTGACTTCAAGTCTTACTAAAATAGATTTGTTAACATCACAATTTATTTACTGTTTACTGTATTTTAATCTTTCTACAATGATACAGTCCAATTTTCGTGTATTTTCCACGTTAAATTTCGAAACATAACATTCCTCAAAATATATTCCTCAAAAGTACCGTTTTTACCATTGTGGAAGGATCCCTGAATAGGAGAATACGGGCCCCAAACTCCAAACATTTTCTCTATTGGTTTTTATTATGTCGTTGTGTGAATTTTTGTTTGAAACTTCTTCTTTCAGTTGTTTTCTTGTCTTGATGAATTCATAATTACCGCGGACGAAGTTATTTTTAATGATGTTCAGAATTTGCGTGACTCAGTTATGCATTCCTTATTTGCTTAATTAATGAGCTTTTGTTCTAATTTGAATATGTTAATTGTCTTTAGGGGCATTTTGATGGCCTAGTTTATTTTATTGTTATAACTTTTTGGCGCTTATAGCCTTCCTTAACAATTGGTCGGAAGAAACAAAGATACGCAAGTCATGGTATTCAAAGATAGAATCTTTTGCCCAGCACTGGATGCCCATGTAGGCTTGTTGAAAAAAAGGCTGATGCTTAATTCCTGGGAATATCCTCACTGAGAGTCGTAGCCTAGTGAGTTCTCTTCTCCTTTCGAATAATATCATCATAATTATGCTTTACCTAGATAGGTTTTTATCCATTGCATTGAAAACTTTGTAATTATATTTAGTTTTCAAAGGCTATACAAAATAATTATACATGTATGAGCAAAATTAAAAGGTTTATAAGAACCGGTTGCGTTGCGTTGCCTTTATGAATAAAATCAGGATTACGAAATCTATTCATAAACGTAACGCTACGCAACGCAGCCAGCATTGGAGCATTGGAGCGCTCGGCTCCAATTCTCAAGTAGTTTTGTATGAAGTGACTTTATTATGAACACACTGAAAATAGCTATGCTGTAACTGAGCTACGCGATTTGTCTAAGGACTATAATTTAACAGTACACTATGTACCTATTACCTAGGTGTAGATTGAATGATCTCTATTTCTGCTTTAAATGGAATGGATTTTTATTGCTTTAATTTAAAACGCAACATTAAAAGAAATAAAAATCGTTTCCTACTTTTGCTCGAGGAAACTTTCACAATACGAACAAGGTAATGTCTCAGTATTTAAATTCCGAGCAGCTTCTCTGGAAATTATATTACAACTTCGTGTTTAGAGTATTTTTAAAATCTAATTTGAGCATTAAAAAGTAGTCAGATGAGAGGGGACTTGCGACAACTTTTTGTCGGAGTTAAGGCGTTTTTGAACAGTAGTGAAGGCTCGAGGGATGGGCGGGAGCGGATATGTTTGATTTTAAGGGGACAGCGTGGTTTATGAGAATAACATATTGCAGCTTTCGAATGATCCTAGAGCGGCGCAGGATAACGAGTGAGATAATAAAACTCACAAACATACTTTTAAAGTTGGCATCTACAATTAATCAGTTTGAGGAAACTAAGGTATAAGTTAAGGTAGGTATTGGTAAAGCTAAAGATACTTGAAGTGGAAGTTAGTCGTCCAAAATAACATGAATAGGCAATCAACAGGATATATTACTGTCATACGAAATTGCAGACAAATATAGTATTAGCTGTACAGATTTATGAACTGTATCAAAACTAGTTGTAGATGTGTAGATGACTTGTTATTCCAGAAATGGGAGAATAAGTTTAGTGGTACTACGTCACTGGCAGAATCTAGAATCTATGTTTTACAAATATAGCCCTCCTCACCGTGTCCAGCGATAGCTACCGCTAACTGTCACTTGGGATTATTGAGTGTTCCCGTGGCTCGCAAAATAAATTTAGTTTTGAAGATGTTACATGGTACAGTCAACAGCAAAAGTAGATGATCATTTTAGTACCTTGTTACTTTTCTGCTTTGACGTATCCCAACTGTCGCATAATTGTTACGTTAGTGCGATCTACATTTGCTGTTGACTTATACGCAATGGAGCTGCCAAAAGTCTGTTCTAATTCAATAAATAAAAAAAATCATATTTGGGATCAATCTTTCAGAAATAGCCCCAACTAAGCAAAGCTTGTACTGTGGGTAAAATTCTGGCTTGTAAATACATAGGGAATATTACGTAGAAATAACTCCTATAATAATAACTCATATAATAAGTCCTTATTGGGTGCCAGTGATGACATATGGTACTAAAACGTGGTCGCTTAATATGGGCCTCATAAGAAGGCTCAAAGTCACCCAAAGAACAATGGAGAGGGCTATGCTGGGAGTTTCTCTGCGTGATCGCATCAGGCCATTCGCAGCAGAACCAAAGTGACCGATATAGTCCTTCTAATCTAACTTAAGTGGCAGTCGGCGGGGCACATAGCACGTAGAACCGATGGCCGTTCGGGCGGAAAGGTTCTCGAGTGGCGACCACGTACCGGAAGGCGTAGCGTGGGCAGGCCCCCCACACGGTGGACTGATGACCTGGCAAGGGTCGCGGGTATCCGCTGGATGCGGGTGGCGCAGGACCGGTCATTGTGAAACTCTTTGGGGGAGGCTTATGTCCAGCAGTGGACGTCATTCGTTTGACATGATGATGATGATGATTGGGTTTCGAGTTCGGGACCTCTAACTTCATAGGCAGGGTCCCAAGTAGTTGTCAATTACGATTGCAACCCGCTGCGTCCCGTGTCTTGTCCCGCCGGCCGGCCGGCCTCCGGGCAGGTGCGAAAGTTGCCGCTTGTTTGACACTTTGTTGAATTTATTCCGGCTTGTACGGGCCCGGACGGCTAAATTGCCGGCGTGATGTAAGGCCTGACCTGCAGGCTAGGGACAGAGATTGGGCAGTGTCGACACTTTGAAGGAAATTGGATGGGTTTGGTGTAGTTGTGATGTTCGTTGCATGGCCACATAGATCAAGACTTGCCGAAACTGTAAATCATACTACAAGTATCTATAACTATAGTTTAACTCAGATAGATGAAAATGGATACTGTTTCCCTCGAGGCGTTACACTTGTCCGTCAAGAGTATGTCTATATGTATATTTAAGTCGGCCTGTTTAGCATGGTTGGTAGCGACATTGCCTACAAATCTGGAGGACCTGGGTTCGAATCCCAAGGCCATTTGTTTATGTGATAAGCATACATATCTGTTTCTGAGACATGGATGTTTACTTAATTTATCTTCTACTTCGACTAGTTTGACTTTAAACTTACGTTTGTAGAACGCTCTGAATTCCCGTGATTCACCCCGTGTCAAAACGATTAAGCGCATCAAATCTAAATTTGACTTAAAATAAGTTTAGTGTGTTAGACCCCCTGTTTATTCACGGCGAGTGGACTATCACGTAATTTTTCAGATGGTATCGCCACGGCCTTATCGCTGCGTTGTGGCGACATGCGCCAAGCTTTTAGGTAGAGTGGCGGGTTGTTGGCACATCTACCTATTTGAATCGTGGATACTCTAAGAACGAATGTAACAGTATAGTTAGCGCTTACGTATTAAGACTGCGCAGTACGTTCGGTTCTCCATACAAACGTATTTATGCTCTCATTTTAAAACGCCAGCCTAGAATAACATGAAACTTTGTATACACAATGGGATCCGGCATATCTAGGTCGGACCATAGTTTCTGTTGCTTGAAATTATAATGGAGAAAAAATACAGCGATTATTAAGGTTTTCATACAAGCCGTAAAAAACTCAAAAAGCCGCTGTATTTTTTTTCTTTTACAATTTCTAGCATCAATTCATTTTAAAATGAGAGAGTAAATACGTTTGTATGGAGAACCGAGCCAGACCGAACGTACTGCGCCCTCTTAAGGATGATTCACAGTAGACCGTTCCGTGTACGGACCGGCCCGTTTTCTATGACAGCAAACGCAACGGCCGGCGTATTTCTCTAGAAGAAAACGGGCCGGCCCGGACACGGAACGGCCCACTGTGAATCATCCTTTAACGATTAATTAACACAAAAACGTCAAAAACAACGTTCTGCGTCGAAATAACGACTCATAAGTAGAGAATTCAATAGTCGGCTGTTTTTGAAACACTAGTAATACTTTAAAAAAAAAAAAATGGAAAATGGGAGCCAAGTTAAATATAAGAATATGATTCACCGACAATAGAATTGAGATCTAAATGGGTGCCAAGTTCCGTAGATTATCTGAAAAATGCACTAGATTGTTTTCAGTAAAACTAATTTATTGCGGCTTAATGCATTTTGAGTTTTAACTTGGCAGTTTTCTTTAATATCCAACAGCTTTTATCGTATACATACTGCTTAGAAAACTGCTAAGTTAAGGCTCAAAATGTTTTTATGTTATATAAATTTGTGTGTATGTATGTATTACTTTATTGTACATAAAACACGACAAAATGATAAACGTGAACAAAAATTAGACGTACAAAGGCGAGCTTATCTCTTCAAGGGATCTCTTCCAGCTAACCTTTATAATAAATTTGGAGTTATTGAGGGGTCAAAAGTAGCTCCAAACGGTTCGTGTAAAATAACACATGGCCGCTGCTCGCCAGTTCCTGGGGTGGACTTGGCTGGACACGCTACCGCGTGTCTAGATACGGTATTAAATGCCCTAAATACCCCTTTTGCAAAAGAAATACCCTTCATAAACTTATTTTGGGCATTGATTTCAAAAGTCTTAACATATAACTAAGGCTTTACAAATATACTAAAGAATACTTTATCAAAAAATGGGAGCAGATAGGTATTAGGATTCGGTCTGCCCAGATTATTATTAAGGCAAACTATTGAGAGAATATTTATGCTCTAGGGATAATATTTCATGGAAACAGTTTTCTTCGAAGTGATTATCTTGGTCAGATTGTTTCATAACAAAGTTATTAGCTTTCTACGAATTAATAATTAAATAATATAAACTAATTTTGTATTAAGCATTAACGCTGCTAACGAAAATTCTAAATTTCAGTTGCAAGGGAAAAATTTAGTGCTCGTGTTTATCAATTTTTAGGGTTCCGTACCTTTGTTGTCCGTCCGTCTGTCCGTCTGTCATGACCCTTTTTCTCAGGAACGCGTCGAGGTATCAAGCTGGAATTTATATCAAATATTCAAGTCTTCGACCCGGGTATGTCCTAAAACTACGACCAAGACCACCGGGGGTTGGGCAGCAGCATCCCTGGAGTGCGGTGGAGATACTGCGATCGCCAACCCGCATGGCGATTATGGCATATACCCCCCCGTGAATATGGGGGAGGCCTATGTCCAGCAGTGGACGTTCTTTGGCTGATATGGTGGTGGATGGTGGATTCAAGTCTAGTGTCCCTTAAAGCTGTGAAAAAATAAAACTTCTAAGCTAACGCAATCAAAAGATATAGCCGTTTATGCCGAAAATTTTCGACACTCGCAAGGGAATCAAAACCTACAGGGTACTTCCCATGAACTCAGAATGTTGAAATTTGTTATGAAGCAACATATTATAGCGCAAATTAAAGAAAAATCTCGTCATAAGTAAATTTTTAGGTACATCATATAATAAAAATATTTTTTACGAAACCCTCGGTGCGCGAGTACGACTCGCACTTGGCCGGTTTTTTTCCCTTTAAATTTAGAATTTACGTTAGCAGCGTAACTGCTTGATATATAATTAGGTTAGTATTGGATGGCGCATCGTTACTGACGATTTCTCAATGTAATTTGAGACGTTGGTGCCGGCAAAAGAAGCCTAAGTCTTCTACGGTAGATGTCGCTGTACGCCTCCCTAAGGCGTTGTAAGAGGGAACTAGTGAAAGATTTCGTGCCAGAGCTTGGTTGGTTCCGATAGCTCAGTGGCTAGAGAGATTGGCCGCGTATGTCGTAGGTTCGAATCCTGCTCGGTGCACTAAAATTTTAATTTTTTCCTTTAATCTGAAATTTTGACTCAAGTAATATTCTAAAAAAAAACAACCATTAATGAAAAAAAAAACATTAATAATGCAGTATTATTTACGTCGCATCAGCGTCGCGTCGCATATTACATGTCAAGGTTTCCTACTAGAACATTAATAAATTAGAAATTAGCAAAAAGAAATCTACAATAATTATTATTCAGTCAGCACAATATCTAAATATCAATAATCACACCATTTTCATAAATTCATCGTAGCTATAAAATGTGTGCTCGAGAAGCCATTCTTTTAGTTTCCGTTTGAAACTCGTTAGGGAAGGAGCTGACGTGACCGACTCTGGCAACTTATATATTGATTTAAACTTGCACGATTTTTACACATTGGTAAACGGGACTTAATCGCGTACAAAAATTAATCACCTGAGGTGTGCCCGACGTTTCGAATGTATCGCAACATCCGTGGTCACGAGCTGACTGGCTTCAGCGGGTATCAACATCTTCTAGCCGCACGGGTTTTCCGTACTACCCGCACTTGGTCTTTATTATTCACACTTACACAAGGGTTGTCACTCGCCCGACACACAACACTAACAACATCCGTTAATAACATCCGTTAAACTTGTTATACAAGGCTGGCCCCATCATGTGTTATCTTTCCGGATTTGGCCAACCGCCGCTTTACTGGGCTTATGACTTCTGCAGTCACAAGCGACCACCATCGGTGTCCGTTTTCCATCATTTTGACGCTCGACGCAAATATCTGTAACACCGTACTTACCTCCCAAACAGATGGACCGATTTCCCTTAAATGCATAATGATATATATATGCATCGTATATTTGATGGTCCGTGGCTCAAAATGCAGCTATCCAAAATCACATTTATTACTTTTATACAACATGACACATCTATTTCAATTTATTAAAAAGTTATACAAAAAATCATGCATTTAAGGGTTAAGTGCGGTTTGTTAAAAAATAACACCTGTACACCTACCCTTTTTCATGCAACGAATTGATTGATTGATCGGATCAATACATTATTTGAGATGACTGGAGGGTTTCTTTCATTTTTGTTTTGATTTAAAACTTGCAGAATTTCTATGCATTATGACGAGCATACTCGCGACCAAGGATGTTGGGTCATATGACATATCCTAAACGTCGAGTGACCTCAAAGCGTAATTATAATAAATAACACATGATTAGGTTGCTGTATTCCAGCAGGACGATTACGTAACTATTTACGTACATATTTATTGTAAGAGAAGTTTTTTTTTTTTTTTTATTAAAAATGGGATTGCTCTTGGCCAGCATCTAAGCCAGGGGGCAAAGATGAGGCCGACGATGAAGCGAGCTCACCCAGAAGATGCCTATTCACTCGTGCCTTAAAAAGGTAGTTGATAGTTGTAAAAGGACATTGAAGCGTTTTCTATGCCGGTGCGCGGCCGTGAGCATTTGCAGTATATACTAGTACCTTATCGGCCTGTTTAGCCTAGTTGGTAGTGTCACTGCCTCCGTAGCTAGAGGTCGCGGGTTCGAATACCGGTAAGGGCATTTGTTTCTGTGGTGAACAGAGACTTGTTCCTGACACTCGGATGTTTTCTATGTATTTAAGTATATATCTATTCAATATATCGTCGTCTAGTACTCATAACACAAGCCTTATTGAGCTTACTAGTTACGTTTTTTTTAATTAAAAATGGGATTGCTCTTGGCCAGCATCTAGCCAGGGGGCAAAGATGAGGCCGACGATGAAACGAGCTCACCCAGCAGATGCCTATTCACTCGTGCCTTAAAAAGGTCCAGGTTATATGAACTCGGAAATACAGACTTAACTCCTTATTCATAAACGTCCATCAAGCCTCTATTAGTTAACAAGCCGCTAAAGTTGTTTTTTTTTTTAAATATTGGGGTACAATCTTACACAAAACGACCTAGTCTCAAACTAAGCAAAGCTTGTACTATGGGTACTAGACGACGATATAAATACTTATATAGATAAATACATACATGAATACATAGAAAATATCCAAGACCCAAGAACAAATATTCCTGAAAAATGCACAAATAAATGCCCTGGCCGGGATTCGAACCCGGGACCTCCAGCTTCGGAGGCAGAGTCACTACCAACTAGACTAAACAGGTCGTCATTTGTCCTTATCTGTCACTTTGACATTTATGTTTGTGAGAAAGGGACAAAACAACTTTTTAGTTAACAGAGGTTTGTTAAGTTTTATGAATGAGGGGGTATATGTATAAAAAATGTCCTCTAATATTTATTTATTTATTTGTATACCTTTCGGACTAGCATCTTCCGCGGAACAAATCACCTCACTCTGTCTTGATTAGCGCTATCTCATAAACAGTTAGCGCTCCAACGACGTCATTTGATATCTCTTATTAAATGTCTCTGTGACGTCAAAATAACTATGCTTAAAATTGCCTGGAAAAATATTTAATAAAAATATTGCGTGTTCGCTATATTTTTAAAGTACGGTGTAATTTGTTGCTATAAAAGTGTTCTCTTCATCTTAAATTCATACTGGTTGCATCTATTTTGAGAGAGGTGGGGCCCAGCGAAAGATCATCTCGCTGATATAAGAAGTTGCCTAACTGGGGTTACCTCCGCTCCGGCTAGGTTTAGTGAACCAGCGACAAAACTCCCAGTAGCTCGATTCCACTTACACTCCAGATTCGGTTGAAACCGTTCAAACAATCTCACTGGAGTGCAAACTCTATCCCCCTTATTCATAAAACTTAACAAACCTCTGTTAACTAAAAGTTGTTTTGTCCCTTTCTCAATCAAACAATCAATCAATCAATTTATTTGCCGAGAATACAGTCTTATAAGATATTACATTTTGTTTGTTTCATGTATTCAGCCATGTAAGGCGTGCAAATATTTTACAAATCATATTAACTATTATAAGAATTAAACATTTTTTTTTAAATATTATATTAGAATTGAATTTGAATGTCACATAATTCATTACAAAAATATAATCTAATACTGTTGTTCGAGAAAATAACGAACCCGATAGAAGCACTTCTCCATGAGCCACCTATTTAACGTGGACTTAAAAATATTCCCTTGGAGCTTTCTCAAGCCTTCAGGCAAGCGGTTATACACCTCAAGACACATGTTGAAGACATTGCGTTTATACATGGCCTTACATTGCGTACACAAACGTAAACAAACATAAATGTCAAAGTGACAGATAAGGACAAACCAACTTTAGCGGCTTGTTAACTAAAAGAGGCTTGATGGACGTTTATAAATAAGGGGGTTAGAGTATTCCAGTGTTTATGAAATTAAATGAAATGAAATGAAACGCTTTATTGGGCTCGGCCTATAAAGCCACAGTCACGTCCAAAAAAAAAAGAAAAAAAAAAAAAGGTCCACCTTACATAAGACCACAGCTATAATAACATCAGAATTTGCTCCTTAGGTGTCTATCTGATCACCGTGAGGTAGCCCGTAAGCTTGTTTGCCACCGTCGTTGTATATCTAAAAAAATGGCGGGGATCGGCGTCGCTCCGCGAGTCCGACTCGCGCACCGAGGGTTCCGTACAACGATCGTGTACCCGGCCCGACCCCATTAATTCAGGAAAAATTTAACGCCATCGGTACAGCGCCATCTATCACAGCATTATACAAACTTAGCTTCGAAATGTTTTTTAAGATAAAGAATACATAATCTATTAATCTACATTTAGAGATATATAATTATATTTTTCCTATAATCTTTACATTCATTTATACGTTGTGTTTTACTATCATATTTATTTTTCTTATTAAACTTCGGAGATGAGGAGGGGTCAAGGAGGGAGGACCGTATTTTTTTTTTCATAAATCGAAGTTTATCCAACGTAATAAGAAAAAAACTTTTTTTAAAATGTAAATTCGAGCTCTTTCATATGTCACCCCACTTGACATAGAACTGAACTTTTGACCCCCCTTTATATTAGTAATTTTTCACAGTTTTTTTTTTTATATATGATGTTCTGTACATGAGTGTTTGCTTTGTTTAAAACTATTCCAAATTTCACATTGATAGCATAAGTAGTTCTTGAAATATTTTCCAATGCGCCAGACAAAGCGACACCATAAGGGTTCCTTTTTTACCATTCTGGTACAGAACCCTAATCGGTACGTTCGAAAACCTACGTGGTTATCCAACAAGAATATATTGTTTGAAACATGGAGAGACGCTAATTTTAAGATTGGTTTCACTTTACAAGCTATCAAATTTCCCAATAATTAAGGTTCAAGGGTAATTAATGTATTAATTTAAGTTTGAAAGGTAGTCAGACGAATCTGTCAAGCTCATATTTATCTTGCAAGAACACGTGGATCAGTAAAGGTTTAGGCGTTAAATTTTCCTTTAGATACAAAGGTTGATTCAGTTCGTTGCTTTCGCATTATAATCGCAATGCAATAATATAATAATAATTTATACTATACAAGTATACAGGGTGTTTCCTGTAATGGGAGCAATTTATTTAATCGTATGGCATTTATTTACGAACCGTGAGATCTTCGAGAAGACAAGTACGGTTGCCAGTTTTTGTTGCACTCTTAGCACCACCCAGGGGTCACGTGTAGGGTAACGGTGGGTACTCCCTACGGACGTGGTGCAACTTCGACCCCCCTTTGTCAAGTGAGTGGGCAACTTGACTGTTAGAAGTTCTCAAGCCGCCCGAAGGCCTCTAACTTGGCTTAAAGACTGCTGTCGTAGACAGCAGCCGGGATCAACGGCTTATCGTGCCTTCCAAAGCACGAGAGCGCTCAGTTAGTAACCACTCAAAGCGGTCATGGGAGCAATACATTTAAAGGACGCTTCCCTAGAGCATTTGCAGTAACCTCTTGTATCAAAAAAAATATCTTTTTTCAATTGAGAGATATTTTTATCTAAAGTTATGACCTCCAAGTAATGGATCTTGGCACCCAGAGATTATAACGCGGCAGTAAATGCTGATTTTGAGGTTGCTTCAAGTTATGACTCATAATCGTTGTCGCATCTTTGGTTTAAAAGTATATTTTTGGATTTTTTTTTAAATATTTTTTTAGCATTTTTTGAATAAATAATTATTAATATCACTCAAGTAGTGTAATAAGTACATATATGCTACATTTGCGAAAAAATAAATAAAAAAAAACTTTTATTTTCAATTAAAACCATTTGGAAATAATTGCTGGAGAGCTCAATAGTGTACCGTTTAATTTATTGCTCCTATTACAGGCAACACCATGTATATTATATTTAATATTATAAAGCTGAAGAGTTTGTTTGTTTCTTTGAACGCGCTAATCTCTGAAGGCTATATAACATCACGCTGCGACCAATAGGAGCAAAGGCGCGGATGAAGTCGCGGGCAACAGCTAGTAATATATCGGACTCTCTAACACAAATCGACCTAGACCCAAACTAAGCAAAGCTTGTACTATGGGTAGTAGACTACGATATACATACTTATATAGATAAATACATACTTAAATACATAGAGAACATCCGAGACCCAATAACAAAATCCGTGCTAAATGCACAAATAATGCCCTGGCCGGGATTCGAACCCGGGACCTCTAGCTTCGGAGGTAACAGGCCGTCAATGTTTCGCGATTTTGTTAGCTCAGCAATGAAACTGGTTGAAACTGGTGGAAACTAATTGACATTTGTTGGTAAAGCAAACGACGCGAAGAGGATGCACATAATTACTAATGCACTAGGTAATATTTATTTTCAGCATTCATTAGTTACATTTGCTGAAATCATCATAATGAGTTTCAGAAAATAATAGCAATAAATTCAGCAAAACTATTTTATCTGGTTGTTACCAGCCAGCGAAACTCGTAAAACGTTGCTACAATAACCAAAAACATGAGGGCATCAAACTCATAACCAACAACATATGCTAAAAATTACCTGAAAATTCGTTGGTAAACGGGTCTTATTCATGACGTTTCATATCTTTTCGAGCAATACCAGTATAAGTCAGACCTCTCAATACAATTTGTTATGATAAATATCGGGACCAAAATGTACTGGTGATTGCTAGGATGGAGTGACAGTAGTTGTGTATAGCTGCATGTCTAGACGAGGGAGGTTAAATCAGAACAGTTAAGTTAATTCTTGCATCCCAAACGTCCCGTGGGTGACAACCCTGCGTTGGTTGGTTGAATGTGTAGGTAAGCGAAATGTATTAAAATTTGATTAGGGTTGTCAAAAGTTCCAGGGGGTTTTTGAAATTAAATAGGTATTACTTTTAGCTCCTCCAATAGAACGCGATTGGTATTTTAGTTTTATGTATTGCTTTTAGATTGGTTCAGACTGTTTGTTTAAATATGAAGTGGCAAGGCAAAAATGATTTTTCCATGTTTTAATACTTTTTAGATACAAAAATAAAACGAAATTGGAATATACGGATTGAAAGTTTATCCAGATGGAAAGTATACGTGTATTGGCTTACATCACAGCAATAATGAATATGTGGATAGTGAGGCTAAAGATTAGATATTTATTTATTTATTTAATTGGACACTTTATAAAAAAAAAAAATATATACAAATAAGCAGAACTAATGACTAAAGCTATCTTTCCGCATCGCACTTGGCTCAAATGTCCCCCTGATGCCGGCAGCATTACTCCGCTGAACGGCGATGGAGACCTGTTGAACCAAGTACGACCCGGAGCGAGAGTCGCAGCCCCTTTCGAGCAGGCGTCGGTCTAGCTCCTTGAAAAGATGGCGAGCCGCCGGTCCCCAGGGTCCCGCGGTTTTGATGGCCACAGGTATGAAGGCGCTTCAGTTTAGCATCAGATTCAGCTGCCGAGCCTCAAATGTACTGACGCGTGTCCGAGCATGAATTGCACGTTGCTCACGAAAAAGTCACGCACGTTACCACTCCCCCACAGTTGCTTCCCTTCTTCACCGCCCCCTACATAGGAACGTATTTTAAAATACGAGCAGATTGACGCCCGAGGCAAGGAATCATTTTATTATCCTTCGTTGAAAGTTTATTGCATTATATTGGGGAGCCAAGTGTGATGAAACTACGGATATTAGATGGAATTAGTGAAAATGGGGGTAACTTATCGAATTTACGGCGGCGTGATGTAATTTAGGTTTAACCCATAAATTACACAAGTTTTTGCCTGTGACTTCATCGGCTATAACACTACCCAGTACCCACTCGTAATCTTCTGCGATATAATTTTGGCAAAAACAAAACCGACTTCAACCGAGTTATTTAATTCGTCCATTTATCATGCACATACTTAATGCAAATTAAAGTCTTACATGGTTTTCTCAAGGGTGCCACTGTGGGAGTGAAATTCGACAAAATTAGAAATGGCACCACGCGGGAAGCCCCAGCTTTCAAATAAAAAAAGAATCATCGAAATCGGTTCACCCAATCGAAAGTTCTGGGGTAACAAACAAAAAAAAATACTGTCGAATTTTTATTCCAGACAACGTCCATAAATTTAAATTATATACAATTACAAGTAAGATTAATTAAAATTCAAAAATAAAATCAATTAAAAATAAATAAAAATCATTAATAGGTACATAACATAGGTCAAAAACAAGGCTACGTCGAAAGTTGCGGGTTACCCCGATCCCCCGATGACGGGCCTGTGATAGTGCCTCCAACGCTCATGCACTGGGCTAGAGTCCCACTCTCTCGCCGCCGAAAGCAGTGTGTTGGAGGAGGCGTAAATGGCCTTCCTGGCGGTGGCAGTCCTCGCGCGCAGCAGCGCGGGCCAGGCCGGCGCACGCCCTTCCGCGAACATCGCGCTCGCACTGCACCAGCGCGGCAGCCGAAACAAGGCGCGCCATGCGTCATTATATTGCACGCGCATGTCCTTCTCCGCAGCCTTAGTAAAAATATATGTCTTTAGCTGCTAACACAACGAATTCTCAAGTTAATAAAGGGTTGGCAATTTTTCTGGAGGCGCAAGCGTCCATACTCGACGGTGTCTGCTTGCCATCAGCTGGGCCGTAAGCTTGTTTGCATCCTTTAAAAAAAGACACACACTCTCTGGCACCATATTCACCACCAGAAACACATTACTTTTTTTATACCACGTCGGTGGCAAATTAGCGTACGGCCCGCCTTATGGTAAGCGGTCACTGCAGCCCATAGACGCCTGCAACTCCTAGTAGTGTCACATGCGCGTTGCCGACCCTTTAAGAATTTATACATCCCTTTCTTGAAGAACCCCAATAACCCCATACTGTAGTCCGTCGGGAAAGCCTCGACACCTCATACCACAATCGAAGCCTCCAACGTCACTACGTATCTACAGAGAAATTCGTGGGATTGTTTGTGCTAGACAAAGCAATTAGTATTATTCTATTACCGTGTCTCTGTCTTGGACCTGGGTATGTCCTAAAACTACGACCACCCACCAAACCACCGGGGGATGGGCAGCAGCATCCCTGGAGTGCGTGAGGTCTATTAGTGATAATGCAAGGTATTGCACTTGCGTATTTGCATGCAGTTAATGATTCCACCCTCCCTCCGCACATAATAATAATAAGTAAGAATACAATGCGAACATGACAAAATAATAGTACAATAAAATAAAAAATACATTTGACACAAATAAAATAAAAATACAATACACAAAATAAGTTTGGATAGCCATTGACAGGAGCAAGCAAGGCAAACAATACGCCCTACTTGGCCCTGCCAATAAGATTGAGGAGACAAAAAGATTACCAGTCATATAAGTTATTTGTCTCGAAGCACAAGTTAGATGTTTATTTGGATAGTGCGTTATGGCCAAAAGGTATTATAATATTTTCGTCAGTTTATAAGACGTTAAGCAAATAGTGAGAGTGGAGACTTAGCAAATAGAATGCGTATATCGTATCGATACCGAACTAAGTACGCTTATTAGTTTTAATTGTAAGTCTTTGAAGAGATCGATGGAGGGGGTGAGGGAGTTATGTGAGATATAGGAGACATACAAACATGCAAAGTAACACGAAAAACCACCATCACTAATGACAAAACCTTCACACGTGAACACGTACCAAGATGAAAACATTGCATTAACACTAAAAGACCTACTCGTACTTTAGCGGATTAGCAAAGATATTTTAACATTTTGTCGATGCGGAGGAGGTAAGATATGAGAAAACTGTCAGCTGTCAGTGTCAACTTATACTAATGCAGTACTGCCCCACTTCTGCGCATGATTTTACTACTGCGCAAACGTAATACTGACAATATTTCGTCAAGGGAGAAAATCTTACATCAGTAAGCTTACGTCAAAGAGCTAAATACATATGACATTTCGCTCCCGCCCCACCAAGGCAGGAAGTCGCCTTAATTATGACATTAACACGTACCGAATGAGGATTAGGACCCGGGTATGTCCTAAAACTACGACCAAGACCACCGGGGAATGGGCAGGAGCATTCCTTGAGTGCGGTGGAGATACTGCGATCGCCAACCCGCATGCGAAGCGTGGCGATTATGGCATTTACCCCCCATGAAATTGGAGGAGGCCTATGTCCAGCAGTGGACGTTCTAGGGCTGATATGGTGGGTGGAATGAAGATTCTATAAAATGTGGTCACTTACCTAACCTGTGTGAGGTCTTACGCCTTACCTCGTTTAAATTTTGTAACTCGAGACCAAGTTTAGTAACAGTTTGCGAAATTATTTGGCCACAGTACCCTAGTTTGTCGTGACCCAAATTTTCAAGCAACCGTGGCCTAAACTAGGCTAAGTAACATTTTATGTCAACACGTTTTCCTTACTGAGGCCGCGAAAATATAATAAGCTAATCACAATAAAACTGCCGACGCAATCAAAACTATGATTTGAATCAAACTCATTTTACTATGAAAACATCAACATTTTTATGTCTCCATCTGACCCTTGTAATAAGAGCGCTCGTAATCATCAGAAAGCGATAGCATCGCAGCGTGCCGTGTGCATTGCTGTGTTGCTTATAAATCCTTTTGGAAGTTGTCGTGAAGACCACGCAATGGATGATTCCTTTTTAGTATGATTAACGATCGGGTAGCAGGGTTATTGTAGGTGAGCAAAGTTGGGCGCACGTCGCAGCCCTTAATAGTAGTTTAATACTAGTTGACGCAGGTGCCTGCTGTTATGCTCATTCATTCAAAATGTCTTATGTGCATCATATTTTAGTATACATACATCTTTATAGAGAAAACTGATAATCTAGCTCCTGGGAGTTCCAGAATTGATAACGGGAGATAGTACAAATCATGTCTAATTTGTAGGCCTAATGTGCAAATGTCTCAAGAAATCGCATTTGTGACTGCCTTTCGATTAATTAACCGACTTCAAGATTTCAAAGGAGGAGGTTATCAATTCGGTTGTATGTTTTTTTTTTTGTTTTTTTTTTTTTTTTTAATGTTTGTTACTCCATAACTCCGTCATTTATTAACCGATTTGGAATATTCTTTTTTTGATTGTAAGTATATATATCCAAGTTGGTCCCGTTTTTGTCAAAATGCAGTTCTGATGATGGGATCCATGAGGAATTGAGAGAACTCCTCAAATCTTTAAGGCAAACATATAGTGATTTTTGTGTTTTTATCAACAATTTAAGCATTTGCATCAAAAAATGTGACATTGGATGAAGTGGAACTGCTGATGATGATCAGAACAGAACTCTTCAACGACGAAAAGTTCACGTTTGGCGATTTGTCCTCCTAGCTGTGTTTGTTAAGCAAGTTCTATTTTCACGATTAATTTTTGTCATGCTTGATATCTGATGATGGGATCCATGAGGAATTGAGGGAACTCCTCAAATCTTAAAGGCAAACATATAGTGATTTTTGTGTTTTTATCAACAAATCGAGCATTATCATACAAAAATGTGACATTTGATGAAGTGGAACTGCTGATGATGATCAGAACAGAACTCTTCAACGACGAAAAGTTCACGTTTGGCGATTTGGCCTTCTAGCTGTGTTTGTTAAGCAAGTTCTATTTTCACGATTGATTTTTGTCATGCTCGAGTTCTGATGATGGGATCCATTAGGAATCGAGGGAACTCCTCAAATGTGAAAGGCACACAAATAGTGATTTTAGTATTTTCATGAACTAATCAAGCATTTTCATTCATAAAAGTTACATTTGATGAAGTGGAACTGCTGATGATGATCAGAACGAAACTCTTCAACGTCGCGTAGTTCACGTTTGGCGATTAGTTCTCTTCTTTTTGTTTGTCAAGCAAGCAAGGTTTTTCCATGATTCCATGAGGAATTGAGGGTACTTAGTCTTCTACCATTATAAACATACTTATAGCCATTTTTATTTTATTGTATGGAATCTAAGAGTGCACCATCTAAGTATAATAATCTTTCACCGGCCTCCCCCATTGAAGTCGGTTTTTTTTTTCTTAAAAATTATTTATCTTTTAAAAGACAGTGTTACAACGAAGGGCCATAGGTTTTTTATACAAATTGCGATATTTACATGTATGTCACCGGTCATGTGCGCGAAAAAAACTTACGTTTTAGAAAGTTCAAAAATTCAACAAATTTGTATAGGGAAGACGGTTTCAATCTATCAGCAACGTGCAGACAACTCATACAGAAAAAAAATAGTAAATAATTTATATACAGACACCTAACTTTAACTAACTTGTGGTGGTGTTTGTTTCGGCGCTTTCTCACGACAATGGTTGCATTTTTGGATGCGTTGGGTGAATAAGTTAATTACAAGAAAATATATACAAGAATATGTAACCATAATAACTTCAAAATTATAAACTTATACCTAACAATATTTCTCTAATTGCATATGTATTTAAATGTGTTTCACGTTTATGGAGCAGTCACTTCTTTTTTCTAATTACGCTGAGGGAGACGCAATTATCCTCACATCACAATTATGATTACTCTCATATCTCAATTATACTCGTAAGTCTGTATAATTACAAAACTGTTGCTGTATTTATTTACTCGATAGTAAAATATGACTGCGTGTAATATGGTTTTATAAAAATACACGCTCTATTTTTATGAGCTCAGTCCACCGAGACGTGGTCAGGTGTAGTTGTAATAATATGTTCGTTTGTGGGACAGGTTATGAGCGGATAGCAATAGTAGATTCTACTCTCGTGTAATCTTGGGAAAGTAGTCGTGGTCATTGGGGTCGTAGCATGGCCTTTTTCACTGTTTTTCGCCACCTCTTCCTCACCGTGGCATTTGTCACGCACAGATTCAGTGTGATTCTTGTTTTTTATATATTAAAAATAAGTACCTTTTGATCACCACAGCACTAACTCACCCAATGACCTACCTACCACCTATTGGTAAAAAAGGACGAGGTCGAGGGTATTACATGCGTAAAAACTTTACAGACGTCTAATTAGAAAAAAAACATTCACGTTTTTTTGCCTGTAATTGCTGGCTAGTAATGAAAGAAAGAGACGCGAGAAAATGGACACAATTCAAGAATTGGATAATAGTAACAAAATTTTGAAATTTGATTTCTCAAGTTGGTTGCGTTGGTGGCCAATTCAAGATTTAAAATATGACAAATTTAAAATATACAAATGTCTCCACATTGTTGTCTGTATTCTCGAAACAAAAATTATAAAAGTGATATTTTTAAGACGAGTCAAGTTTTTTGTAACATAATAATGAACTTAGCAACGCTATACTACTTTGGCAAACAAAATACACATATTTTTTCACTGTCGCAAATTTTCTATTGGATTTTCATGCCGCCTTAAGTTACTGTTATCAGATAAGATACGTGAATTTCGGATCTTGTAGATAATAAAAAAAAACAGTCATGTACGATACGGTTTCAGAGGAACTTCCTTTCGCGAACAAAATTAGCTTCCTGTTGAAGCGACCACTTCAAAAACTGGAATGTATATTTTTTAAAAGGGCGACAATGTGCATGTGGAACCACTGGCACTGCAAGATATAGGCTTCAGCGCCATCAGAGGAACCATACGCTTGTTTACTACTGATGTGGTATAAATAAAAGTCATAATCGCGGTCTCGCTGAGTCTCGAACCCTTTCAATACGCAGACATACTATATTTGTGCATGTATCATCTCTTTTGTAACTTGTTTGTGTTATTGAATAAATTTCTTTTTATTTTATTTTATTTTATAATCGCTCTATTCTCCTGACTTACATGACTCTCACAACCCCTGGGGAACATGACATAAAGAACTAATATTGCCTGGATTAGTTGCATCGCCCACGACAGTCTTATTAGTCCTGCACCGCACTGGATTTTGATCTAGACTTTCATCATCATCATCATGTCAGCCGAAAGACGTCCACTGCTGGACATAGGCCTCCCCTAAAGACTTCCACAATGACCGATCCTGCGCCACCCGCATCCAGCGGACACCCGCGACCTTCACCAGGTCATCAGTCCACCGTGTGGGGGGCCTGCCCACGCTACGCCTTCCGGTACGTGGCCGCCACTCGAGAACCCTTCCGCCCCAACGGCCATCGGTTCTACGTGCTATGTGCCCCGCCCACTGCCACTTAAGTTTAGCGATTCGGAGGGCTATATCGGTCACTTTGGTTCTGCTGCGGATGGCCTCATTCCTGATGCGATCACGCAGAGAAACTCCCAACATAGCTCTCTCCATTGCCCTTTGGGTGACTTTGAGCCTTCTTACTCGTATGAGGCCCATAGTAAGCGACCACGTTTCAGTGCCATATGTCATCACTGGCAACACACACTGGTCAAAAACTTTTGTCTTGAGACACTGCGGAATATTGGACGAAAAGATGTGCCGTGGGGGGGGGGATCTAGACTTTGTTGTAACATAATTATGACTATTTGAGGTAGTTACGAAAATAAATGTCCCTAGTTCATTTATTTTTTAATCTCAATCATTTCATATACTATTGTAAAAATGCAGCTACTAAGTGCGTGTCAAATCACGCACAATGAAGGGTTCTGTAGCTACTATTACTAATCCTAATTTAAAACTACTATCATATACTATTTGTTCTTGGGTCTTGGATGTTTTCTATGTATTTAAGTATGTATTTATCTATATAAGTACGTATATCGTCGTCTAGTACCCATAGTACAAGCTTTGCTTAGTTTGGGACTAGGTCGATTTGTGTAAGATTGTCCCCCCAATATACTATGAATTGAGAGCGTTCGTGGCCTAGCAGCGAGAGGTTAAGCAACGTCAGCCGTGGTCTTGGGTAGGTGACCGCTTTGAGTGGTTACTAACTGAGCTCTCCCGTGCTTTAGAAGGCATCTCAAGCCGTTGTTCTTGGCTGCTGTCTATGACAGCAGTCGTTAAGCCAAGTTAAAGGTTTTACGGCGGCTTGACAACTTCTAACATTCACTCACCTGACAAGCCTAGTCGGTCAGATGTCAGTCGCTTCCGCTAGTTGCTACTGCCTACGCCAATTCTTGGGATTAGGTAGAAGACCCCGAGCATCCTTTCATCATCCATCTCCATTGGAAATTCACAGCATTTAATTATTTGGCTAGTGCGAGGCAGTTTTTTCAGCGACAACATAAAAACTGTTGGTGCTAACAAGTTCAAAAGTAGTTTTAGTTGAAAGCAATATATAGTCAATCACAATGTCCATGATTTTCATATTTTTATTTTACAGTTTGAAAGGTAAGGGCATCGGGTCACAATAAAATTGATTGGGACTTTTGGAAGTAGTTATCTCCGAATTTATTCCCTTTTTTTGAGAGACTGTAGATTTGTTTTTAAAGGTCTATAGATTTATGTATCATATGCTAAACTACGTAAAAAAATTGTCTTTCCGTAAAGTACATACTTACCTCCATATTTTTTATAAATAATTTGAATACATAACTATGTAGCAGCCTACAATCATAACGCATTTACATTTAAATTTTTTGTTGAACACAACCTGTAGTTTTCGAGTAAAATGCCTGTGACATACGGACAAACAGACAGACGGACAGACGGACATAACGAACATATAAGTTTTTGCCATTTTGGCTCCCTTTTGAAACCGTAATGATAGAGTAAGCAGTAGACCCCACGCTAAGTGGGTTACGGACATCACATACACCTGTAATTCTTTCCAGATCTATGCAGGTTTTGTCACAATGATTTCCTTCATCAAAAAGCTAACGGTCTAAATCAAATGATATTCCATACATAAGCATCACAAGCACGTTGCTTTCTTGTTGACTTGAGGATTCGTTGTGTCCACACTTGACAGTTACAGAGCCTACGCTGCAGCGCACTGCACTGTAGGGACATATTCAGGTCCCTAATCCTCAACACAGCGCATTCTCGGGAGGTCTGGCGACCTTACTCATCAGCAGAAACACAACATGTACCCTACCGCTCATAATTATTTAGGCACCCATACCTTTTTCCATACATCTGTACTATACAAAAATATATACCAAAAAAAACCGACTTCAATTTTGTACTTGCTATGCCATAATTTGTGGTTTCCGTGAGCCAATGCTTCGTTACGTACAGAAAATACCGAAATCGGCATATGCATGCCTATCAAATTCGAGGAGTTCCCTCGATTTCTCCTAAATCCCATCATCAGACCTTCACCACATATATATGGAACCAATTTCGGGGTACCTGCTTTGAAACAAAAAAAGAATTATCAAAATCGGCCTACATGGTCAAGAGTTATGGGGGAACATACATACATAAAAAAAAGAACAAGCAAACTTGCAGACGAACTAAGTACCTCCTTCCTTCTATTGAAGTCGGGTTAAAAATTACTTTCAGAAATAAACTGCCAAGTCAAAGTCCCTTGACAGTTTTGCGTGCATTTTGCATTTTTTATTTAGCTGACTTATTGAGCCTTAAATCGATGCCAGAGACTCTCCTTTTAACATTTTCTTTGATTCATGACTTAAATAACTACTAATTGCTGGTTCATACAAACACACTACACTTTTCTATGGTGGCGTACTTTCTCAGCTGGGCTACTCCAAATATGAGACATATGACGTTCTGCGGTGCCATACCTCTCTCACTCCCTACTTTTTCTCTTCACGGCATCAGTAGCTAGCCCGCTGATAAGTTAGTCCGTCAAACACCACATCATTACTCGAATCTACTAAACAGGGTCCGACCAGTTAGCGCATCGTGTGACGTCACTGCGGTTCAACTTGTTCCGAATCGCGTTCATGCCTTCTTCACACAGGGCGAGCGTTTGCCTCGCTTACACAAGACAAGTACAAACTGTCCGATCAGCGAGAGGGAGAGATTCTTGCTCCAACGTTTGGACACTTCATATGAATTACCGATGCTTTATGTATTTAAGAGCGAGGCAGACACAAAAAAGCCCTCGGCTGTTCTACCGCTTTTGGAACAATCATGCTAGGTTACCAAATCCTTCAAGATAAAGGTTTATTGACCGAACAGTATAGTTTCGATAGCTCAGTTCGTTAGAGCGAGTAACAGTGTATGTGAAAAATCCTGCTTGGAGTATGCCGTTTTGGCTTATATGGGATTTGACCTTTTAGTGTGCTTTTAAATGGACACAATTCGTTAACAGCCGCAAATGATCATACTATCTGTCCCATTCTAACTCATCTTCGTTAACCATAAGGAATCATAGAGACCACTACGTATAATTATGAAAATTGATCTTGCTCAGCATTGCGGATCTGTTGGTATTATTATATATTGGGGGGGGGGGGGACAATCTTACACAAATCGACCTAATCCCAAATTAAGCAAAGCTTGTACTATGTGTCGGAGACATAGTTTATATACTTACTATGATTGTCTATGGTGTGAGTATGACAACTATAGCTCTCTTCCTTTTTCTACTTCTGCCATAATGTATCACTCTTTAATATATTTAATTCTATAAATTCATACACAGTCGTTTCCTTGACACTATGGGTACTAGACGACGATATACATACTTATATAGATAAATACATACAAAACATCCAAGACCCAAGAACAAATATCCGTGAAAAATGCACAAATAAATGCAACTCACTCTTAATAAGTGACAGTAACTCGCAATGTGTATTCGAGTCTTTAACCAAGATGCTAGAAACATTTCAAACACATACACTATGTACGTGAATCGCTATTGAATCTAACATTTCACTCTGGTTAATCGTAATAATTGGATATATTTCGTAGGAATCACGCTTTACCACGAAAACTTTGAACCGCGAAGCAACGCAAGTTGGGAACGTACATTCAATTAAACTAAAATGGCTTATGTTCCTTGCTGATCTTATGAGTAGATGCCATTCTTGTTGCGAATGGGTGGATGTTGCATAGAATGCAGCATTAGTGACAGCTGGTAATCACCTTAGAATGTTGGGCGAAACTTGCGGTTTACTAATTTATATTCTATGTCTATTGCGATGTATTGTATGTGATAAAATGAATGAAATCGTGATATTACATATTTTTAATTAAATTATTGATTATGAAACTTTATTCAATATCCTTTAACGATACTTCATACAAAAAATATACAAATGAACATAGAATCTCCTAATTTTATGGAGTCGATAAATAGCCATTATCAAAATTCTCCACCACTGGAACGGGCCTCTACTAGCCTAGCCTTTTAGGCCTAGACGGAAATCCGATGTTGCAAAAGATACCATATAGTTTAAAAAGAGTTTGGCATAGTAAACAATGGTAACAAGAAGGCTTCGATCTCTTCCAGACATCATTTTTGTAAAAGAAGATTTTGCGCTATCTATGTAGTTGCAATAATGCATGGGGTCCCAGCACGCACAAGTTATTTACTGAAATTGCGAAGTGTCTGGTTGATGTATCTTGTGACCGACGAGCTTGCTATGCAGCGAGGAAATGCCGCCAGCATTGTTACACAATGCTTCAAGGGCCTGTTTTAGATTTCAGTTAGTTTTTACATTATTTAAGTTACTTTTATTAAGAATTCTGCTATGTATATTATTTTCTTGGAATGTAAACAAATAATTGAGTTATTATAATCAAGTATGTATCTAATGGTGCCTGCGTACCAGATTTAAATCCAGCTTTAAGCTATGTTTCCTTTGTGCTTTGACCTGTTTTGTTGTACACAAAATGTTCTACTTATAGTTCTATAAAGACAGCAATTCATATGTTTATTTCGGCCGTCTCCTTCTTTCTCCTTACTTGCGAGGGAGTTGAGAAGTTTCCGGAGGACGCCAAACTTACACTGGCAAGCAACTCGGGAACTTTCGCGTTCTCACCTGCGTACGCATTGTGAAGGAAACGCCTGATTTTACTAGTACTAGTGGCTCTGTGAGCTGTAAACCGCGCAATTTTTTCTTATTTCAAATTTCAAAATTTCCAAAAACTGACTTGATGAAAAAGTCTATCGAACCTGCTCACAAAATTTCACGAGAATCGGTTGAGAAATGCGATACAAAAGATTTTTTGTCGAAAGCTGAAACGGAGACGCTTCGCTCGCTCGGTCGATGACCGAGGCATCTTGTAACTGAATTTTTGACCAGTTTTCCTCAAGCGATTAAGCTGAAATTAGGCATACAAAATATTACAAAATACATATACTCTTTATGGCACACCTCAATAAGAATACAAATAGTTACAAAACATAGCATGAGACATAAGCAGTGCAGAGGTAAGCAACAGGCGATCTGCAAACATACTGCTTACAGGTAAATTATTTTGGAGACGTTTCTGTATTCTAGTCTAGTATCTTAATACTAGTATTATTTTATTGTATGTAGATTGATGAGAGACATAATCCTGTTTTGGATTAGTTTTATTGTTATTGACGCTTAGAGACCTTATACATCTCTAACAATATTAAGTTTACTTATTTTAATTTTAGCGCTTAGAGATCATTTACATCTCTAAGGACTTTGAAATAATTGTTATTAATCGTATTTGGACGCTCAGAGACCATATACATCTCTGAGATATTAAATTAATTTTATGTACTTTTTGTTTATTCGGACAGATCGTATTCAATACGTCCTTAATATTTGTAAATTTATTTTTATTTAATTGTTAATCAGTATATTTTTTTAATCATTATTATTAAGTAAGATTGTCAGCTTTTTTTTTTAATTGTATAAATTCACGCTTTGACTTGTAAAAGTGCCCTTGTGGCCTATTTGCAGAATAAATATTTGATTTTGATTTAAAAAATAAAAAAATAAAATAAATATTGGGGGACAATCTTACACAAATCGACCTAGTCCCAAACTAAGCAAAGCTTGTACTATGGGTACTAGACGACGATATAAATACTTATATAGATAAATACATACTTAAATACATAGAAAACATCCAAGACCCAAGAACAAATACAAGTACAATATATTTTGATTTTGTACTTGTAGTTGTGACCTCTGTAGCCAGCCTCACACACACGTTGACGTGTGCCTGTGCACGTCAACTTGTACGTGTGTCCCTATAAATATACAAATACTACTACAGATGCAAAGACGTCTCGAAAGTAATTTAGCTTTACCTACTTATAGTGCATATGTAATTTCAGTTACACCGCACACACACAATGCAGTGTTATGGTACCGCCGAGCTGATCTAATGATGGAGACTGAAGGTAGCACCTCCTGGACTATACAAGATAAATCCGTCGTCTTTGATTTCATTAGAATCCTCAAACGAGTAGTTGAATGACTGCGAAAAAAAGAAGTACATGCAGTCGAAAAAAAACCTGTCGAAACTCGTCCAAGTTTTTCACGGATCCTTATAAAGATTTTACGGCTGTGATTTAGGAGAGCTTGGGGTCCGTTTTGGGATTTTATTCCAAGATTTTGGCGTAGGCACTAGTTTCACAAAGTGGCGATTGCCATTTGACCTTCTAACCCAGAAGGAAGACTAGATCTTGTTGAGACTACACTTCGTGATGTCTTTCTTGACATTTAGGCGCTTTCCTGACTTGACGGAGCGGGAGCCGCCTTTGCCGTGAGCTTACTGATGTGAGATTTCATCACTTGACGAAATACTGTCCGTATTAAGTTTGCGTTAGACCTCATTACGTTCTCCCTCAGTCACAAATTTTATTTGATACATATTTTCCGGAAATATTGCTGAGAATGGGGAAATATATAAAAAAAAATGGAAATATTATTGGCAACGGCACATCAGTCTGAAATGTGTTTTATATATATTTTATGAATGTTAAAAAAATAAAACCCGTAAAATTATCCAAATACGCACAAGCAACGAATACGCCCTAAAAACGCTACGTTTTTTGTGCGTCTGGATGAAGCTAAACATGCAGATTTGTCTTTATTTATAATTCGTTACTTGTGCTTCCACAGTTTCCCGCTTGGTATGTATCTTTCCCTGTGTTTCATGATGTAAAAGAAGCAAATTAATGTAAACCAATGTTTTCATCACGAATCTTGGGAATACGTGCTAAACCTGAGGGCCTACTCCGAACTTCGAAAATCGAACTTCGTGTCGTGCCGTCCCTTTCACTCTCGTGTTACACTATATGACACTTTATGACAGAAAGGGACGGCACGATACGAAGTTCGATTATCGAAGTTCGTAGTAGGCCCCCTTGCCCCGTACTTGAGCATATAACTGGGAAAACGCTGGGAGGATGAAAATGAATGGTTTCATTACGAACAAATTATAAATGAAAAAAACCGCCCAAGTGCGTCGGACCACGCACAAAGAAGGGTTCCGTACCGATACCTCCTAATCTACATTTAAAACCGCTATAAAATACATTTAATCAAAAATGGTCGTATCTTCATAGGGAACTTACAGCACTTACGCCCTTTTGTTTTGGCAACATAGTTTTTCAGCATCAACTCAAAAACCGTTAAACCTATCTTGTTCAAACCATGAATTGTAGAAAGGATAATTTTATATTTTTCTATAATTCAAAAATTCATAGTTTGAAAATTAGAGGGGGACACACTTTTTACGCCTTGACATATATCTCATCAACAGTTGTCTTAAGTGGAAAAGATTTTAAGAAACCTCTATGTCATTTAACCTATAACCTCAATGTCTAAGGCCTATCTATAAATAACCTACACGCTTATGTGCATTGAAAAAAAAATGTTACATGTATGGGGTGCCCCCTAGTTTAATATTTTTTTCGTAATTTCACATCATATTTCTATGGCGTTTTATAACATACACCTTCACACCAAATTTCATAATTGTAGTGGTCATAGTCTCCGAGTAAATCGGCTGTGACATACGGACGGACGGACGGACAGACATGACGAATCTATAAGGGTTCGGATTTTTTTTATTAAAAATGGGTTTGCTCTTGGCCAGCATCTAGCCGGGGGCAAAGATGAGGCCGACGATGAAGCGAGCTCACCCAGAAGATGCCTATTATACCTATATTCCGTTTTCGCCATTTTGGCTACGGAACCCTAAAAATAACCTATCGTATTACTATTTACTGTTGCTACACCAGTGTTTACCAAATTTATAGTAAGACTGTCCAAAAATTCACACAAGTTAACTAATTGCCAAGAAGCATCGTCAAAAGAATCAGCAAATTAAATTAAGTTTTTTACAGTACATATGGTGCTATATTACCGCACGAGTGCGGCAATCAGCACATTACGTGCATATGTCGAAACTTTAAAGAGCGATATGTACTGTAAAACGTTTTACGATACACGTGCGAACAGGTAATTCGCAACTCGTGTCGATTTAAAACACTCCCTTCGGTCGTGTTTCAATTTATCACCACTCGTTGCGAATTTCCTGTTCTCTGCACTTGTATCGTAATGTACTATTATCATTGTTATGTAGCTAGTTTTTGAACGCTAATTCAGTGTTAGGTATGTGACAGGGAATAAGTGAAACCAACGGCGGTCGTTTACACACTGCTTTATTCGTATCAAGCATTAGCTTAAGTAGGGGTCGCGGCATTGTATACCGCTATAACTTTGTATATACATATACAACATCTCCCCCTTCTAGCATTACAACATACTAGTAATAACTACCTACTCTTATCTATGATTAAACCTACATAATACAGAAAAAGGGTTTATAATCAACCTTAGGGACAGGACGCAGCAACATTTCCCCAGAAGTCCGACTTGGGCTAGAGAGTTCAGCTTGAGTCTCTGTCTCTTGCGCACTTCCTGTGTTCATGCTTTCTTCTCGTGCTGCAAAGAACTCGTCATTATCATCACTTTCTTCGGCCTGCGCGGCTTGCATAGCCATGGCCACCGGCCCCTGCAGGTTCGACGTGCCCGTCGTATCCGATGTTGACGTGTCACCCCTCTCCTCTGCAGTCGCTGACAGTGCTACCTCAGGTTCCTCGCTGGTTAGCAACGGTGAAGAAAAGCCCAAGTCATCGCTTGTCGTCTCGGCAGCTATATCTTTATCTACAGTGTCTCTATATTCGTTGCTTATCTCTGTCCCTCTAAAGGCTACGAGTTGATTTTTATGCTTCTTCGATTTTATTAGAGTTAGATTGTCCCGCACCAAATAAACGGTTTTGCCTATTCTCTTTAAAACTACTCCGCTTCTCCACGTGAATTTATTATTACTTAAGTTTTTCTTGTACATAACTTTATCACCGGATTCAAAACACTGTTTATTTGAGCCACCATATAACCTAGTCTGCAAGCACTGTTTATGATTTACAACTTTAGCGAGAGTATCAGGCGAGGACGTCGACGCGGTGGTAGCGGCAGCGGGCGCGAGCGCAAGCAAATCCAGGCGCGAGCGAAGTTTTCTACCAAATACCAGCTGGGCAGGCGAAACGCCCGTAGTGGAGTGGACTGAATTTCTATAGTCGAACAAATATTTTGACAAATGTTCATCAACTTGCTTTGTTCCACTAGTACTGAACAAACAAGCCCGAATTCCTTTCTTCACCACTTTCACGAAAATTTCTGCCTGTCCATTGCTGGCTGGGTGGTAAGCGGGAGACGTCACGTGGACGATCCCGTTCACCTCACAAAATCGCGCAAACTCGCTTGACATAAAACAAGTGCCGTTATCACTAACCAACGTGTGCATAAGACCAAATCTTGACATGAAATCATACAATTTAGCTATGACTACGCATGATGTTGTATTATTCATTAAATAAACTTCAACCCACTTTGAATAGGCGTCTACAATGACCAAATATGACCTATTATTTATTGGACCAAGAATATCTATGTGTATTCTATAAAACACTTGTTGTGGATAAGGCCATACCGCTAAAGGTGCCCGGGGAGGAGTCGATCGGAGTTGCGCACAAACATCACAGTTCCCTACAGTTTTTTCTATTTCCTTATCTATGCCCGGGAACCACAACCTGCTTCTTGCCTCTGCTTTGCACTTTACAATCCCTAAATGTGATTTATGGAGTTCGGCTAATATTCTAGGCTGTAGTCTCGTGGGTATCACAATCTTATGACCCCGCATGAGACATCCATTTTCAATTGAAAGTTGATATCTACATAAAAAATAAGGTTCAATATCGGAATCTGACACTTTCCTAGGCCATCCGTCTTGAATATACTTCATCACCTTATTTAATGTTGCATCCCTAATACATTCCTCACGCAGCTCATCACATGTAACAGGTAAGGTATCATCGATCACAAAGTTAACGTATGAAGCCCGATCGTCAACAAATTCAGTGTTTCCACCGATTCCGCGGAACGAATGCGCAGCGCATGAGTCACCCGCCGGCTCGGGCAGGCTCGCGCGCGATAGGTAGTCAGCGCTGTTATCAACACTACGTATGTATTCTATTGTATAGTTATACGCGCTTAGAAACATTGTATAACGTTGTAACCTGTTTGCTGAGACCTCTGGAACTCCCCGATATGGACCGAATATTGATATAAGAGGTTTATGATCAGTGCGCAATACAAAAGGAACCGATCGGCCATACAAGTATTGGTGGAATCGTCGGACTCCAAATATGATCGCAGTCGCTTCCTTCTGTATTTGAGAATAACGCTTCTCGGCTGGATTTAACGTACGAGATGCAAATGACACTGGTCGTTCTACGCCATCAGCGTCAATCAGTGATAAAATGGCTCCAAGACCGTTCGGAGACGCGTCTACTGTCAAAATTATCTTCGCGTTTGGATTAAAGTGGGCTAACATCTGATCCGAACTCAGATGACTTTTTATGGCAGTAAACGCGTTATCATGCTCAGTTTTCCAAGTCCATTTAGTTCCTTTTTGCAATAATTGATAAAGGGGACTGAGTAGAGACGACGCACTCGGTACGAAACTTCTATAGTAGTTTACCAAGCCCAAAAAAGATTGCAAACTAGCTACGTCTGTCGGAGTAGGCGCATGCAATATAGCTTCGACCTTTTTGGTTGATTTTTTCAGACCGTGTTTATTTATAGTATACCCTAAGTATTCTAATTCATCTTTGAAAAAATCACATTTAGCTTTTTGTAGCGTAAGACCGGCATCTTGAAGTCTTTGGAGTACCGCCCGTAACCTCGTCAAATGTTCTGCCCTGTCTGATCCTGTCACTAACACGTCATCCAGCATGCATAGAACTCCTTCCATACCTGCTAACACACACTCCATCACGCGCTGGAAAATTGCAGGTGAGCTGGACAGGCCATATACGAGTCTCGTATATAGAAATAACCCTTTGTGTGTGTTGATACAAGTGAGTTTTTGCGAATCCTCATCTAAAACACACTGCGCGTACGCTTGAGATAGGTCCAATTTACTGAATTGCTGGCCGCCGTGTAATTTAGTAAATAACTCTTGCGCGGTGGGTAACGGGTACTGTTCAACTAACAGCTGTTTGTTAATTGTCACAGAATAATCCGCGCAGAGTCGAATTGAGCCATCGCGCTTCAACACCGGCACTACCGGTGACGCGTACTCGGAGTACTCGACAGGTTTCAAAATACCTACACGTACCAATCGCTCCAATTCACTATCAACCTTTTCTCGCAAAGCAAAAGCCATAGGACGTGCCTTAAAAAATATGGGTTTGGAGTCACTTTTTAAGAACAGTTTAATCTTATATTTGTTAAAAGTTCCTAACTCGTCTGAAAACACCGCAGGGTATTGCTTTTGTAATGTAACTAGTAAGTTATCTGATGGTTCACAGAAATTAACAGGTGCTATTTCCAAATTGTATTGTGCAATAAAGTCCCGTCCTAAAATGGGTGGACCTCCATTTCGAATTATGTACACGTTAATTATATGGCGTTTGCCCGAATAAGAAAAAAATAAAGCTGCAACGCCAATGCAACAAATGTGATCCCCGGTATATGTTAGCAATCGTTTATTAGCTTTTAATAACGACACATGTTTAAAATGTTGTAAATATAACTGTTCCGAGAACGCCGTGACCGCCGAGCCGCTATCAATTTGGAACCTTATTTTAATGCCTTGAACGTCGACATTTTCAGTCATGGGTTCTCCGTGAAAAGTACGAATATTATTCAACTCACCATCATCGCCGTTCTCACCGAAACTCTCGTTTTCCACAAAATTAATCTTTTTGCACATTCTATTTAAGTGACCTTTTTTGTTACACTTCCGGCAAGTGTAATTAGAGAACCGACACTGCTCTGTGGTATGATTTTTAAAACCGCACACCGCGCACTTCACTTTAGCACTAGGTTTTGTAGCGATCTTAAACAGGTGTTCCGGTTGAGATGAGATTTGGGGTGCGGTGGCTCCTGCGCGCGCGCTCCTTGCGCTCTCAGCCAGGTCTACTGCTTTCGCCAAGGTTAGCCTGCTTGGTTCTATTGCAAACAGCTTTTCGCGTTCTGCCCCAGGAAGCATTCCCATTATAAAACGGTCCCGTAATGCCTCCTCGACATTTGAAAACGCACAATGTACCGTTAGCCCACACAATCTTGCCGCCCATTCAGTGTAACTCTCACCCTCCTTTTGCACAGCAGAATAGAAGTGAAATCTTTCACCAAACACACAATGTTTCGGAGAAAAGTGTGCATCCAATAGTGCGAGGATGTCGTCATACGGCACTGTAGTTAATAACTTAGGTAAGGCCAAGTCTGCCGCCAACTTGTAGGTAGCCTCGCCGAGTGCGCTCAATAAAATCGCTCGCCGCTTCGTTCCCGTGGTGTCCTTATCTTGGGTTATGTCATTGGCAATAAACCATTGCGACAACCGATCTTTGTAAACCTGCCACGTTCCCATATTATGATCGAAACTCGTTAATAAACCAAAGTGAGCCATTGTAGGATTGATAATTTCCGAACGCGGGTAGATTCGTCGCCACTGTTAGGTATGTGACAGGGAATAAGTGAAACCAACGGCGGTCGTTTACACACTGCTTTATTCGTATCAAGCATTAGCTTAAGTAGGGGTCGCGGCATTGTATACCGCTATAACTTTGTATATACATATACAACATTCAGGTAAAATCTTATACCAACTCGTATTCTCAATTCCATCTCCTTGGGAATAATCTGGGATGAGAAGTTCTAGTTTTGAATCCTCGTTACCTATTGATTATCTGTGTGCTTAATTTCACCCAAGACCATTTAGTAATTTTAGCGTCATAAGAAAAATCTAGTTGATCGTCAGTGATAAAAGAAATCGATTGAAAACATTAAATATAGAAAAATAGACGGTAATTTACTAGAAAAAACAAAAATCTGTAAGTTTTTTTATAGCGATTGTATTGTTTTATTTGTATACAGGCGTATACAAATCAATCCGTTTGGGATGGGCAGCAGCGTCCTTGAAGTGCGGTGGAGATTCTGCGATCGCCAATCCGCATGCCAAGCGTGGCGGTTATGGCATTTACCCCCCATGAAATTGGGGGAGGCCTATGTCCAGCAGTGGACGTCCTTGGGCTGATATGGTGGTGGTGGTAGGCGTATACAGGTTAGTTATTATGCTCAATGTCAAGATGACATTATATTGCACCCTGTCTCCAATCATTAGGCCGTGTTCAAACCAAACTGACTGTCAGCCGCCGAAAGTGAGCGAAAGTTACGCAGTTTATTGTATTTCCATACATATTCACTTTTTCGTTCACATCTAACCGACAATACGTTTTTATGTTATGCGTAGACGCTGACATTCAATACCGCTTATCTGCTCACATTCGGCGGCTGACAGTCAGTTTGGTTTGAACACGGCCTTAGTCTTCATCCTAGCGCTATTTCCATACATTTGCATCTTAAAGGATGCCCGGGGTCCGTTATTGCCGTATGCACTAGTTTTTATGGAAGTGACCGCTGTTGGAGATACCAACATAAGCAATGTAATAATAATTTAAGTTGGTATTGATTAATTTTATCTACGGTCTTACACCGAGATTATTGTTATCTGTGGCACAGCCACCTCTGTGCTCTCTTCTTGTGTTATCCTTCATACTACATGGTCGCAATACAGTTCTTCACAAAATTATCTCGTTTTTTAATGTGCTGCCCATCCACGAGAATCAACTGCAAGTCTGCAATACAGTCCACCGACGCAACAACCGCCATCGGACCTTCCAAACCAAGCGGAAAAATAGATCTTATTAGGCTTGTCAAGTGGGTGAGCAATTTGACTGTTAGAAGTTCTCAAGCCGCCCGAAGGCCTCTAACAAGGCTTAACGACTGTTGTCATCAGCAGCCTTGATCATTTCCTTAACATGCCTTTTAAAGTACGGGAGCGCTCATTTAGTAACCACTTAAAGCGGGTTCCCATCCAAATGTTGACCACGGCCGACGTTGTTTAACCTCGCATACCGCAAACGGCACACGGGCGCCCCCGGGCCACAAGCGTTCGGAGCCTAGTGTTTATTTTTATTTATATCATAAAATATTTGTCTCCATTTTAGAGTTCCTATCTGTTTATTACTAAAATAAAGATTCTATCAATAATACATCGTCCTCCTAGCGTTATTCCCAGTACAGTTGCATCCTGAAGGATGCCTAGGGTCCGCTACCTAACCCCAAGAGTTGGCGTAGGCACAAATTTTTACGGAAGCGACTGCCATCTGACCTTCAAACCAACCCGAGGGGGAAACTAGACCTTATTGGGATTAGGCTTCATTCATTATCAAGTGAGTGGGCAACTTGACTGTTAGAGGTTCTCAAGCCGCCCGGAGGCCTCTAAATTAGCTTAACGACTGCTATCATAGACAGCAACCGGGATCAACGGCTTAACGTGCCTCCCAAAGCACGGGAGTGCTCAGTTAGTAACCACTCAAAGCGGTCACCCATCCAAGGACTGAACTCGCCCGACATTGCTTAACCTCGAATACCGCACGCGGTACGCCGGCGCCGCTGGGCCACGAACGCTCCCATTCTATCAATAATACGTTGACACTAAAACATAAACCGACTAAGCTTATCATTCTTAAGGAACTCCGTAAACTTTGGCATCAGAAAAAGTACGTCAAGTTGAGTGAAGGCGGTAGTTGGGCAAAGTTGGGGGAGTTGGCAACTTTGCTGCTGGCAGGTGAGGCTTAACGTCACCTGGTGTGCGGAATCACAAGTGTCCCAGGGCGCTTGGATTTGACTTAATGTTCCACTTTGTTTGGGCATGTTGACGTCAACGCGGGGACTGCTGGGATCAAATAACTGTTAATTCGTTATGTGACGCTATTGTGTGTTTCCCATGAGAACTTATGTTTTAACTAAGGACAGTATTAAATGTTGTTAGCAGTTTTATCAAAAAAGTATAGCTAGTTTTTAACGTTTCCTCGAGCAGCAATGTAACTCACGCGAACACACACGCATGCACACACACACACACACACACACATACACCATTAGACAAGTTGGTCAATATTGACACTTCTTAGAGACAATCAAATGTGAGTGACATACACATGTGTTTTTTATGGAAAATTATATTTACTCCTCACTAGCTCGGAAAGCGGTCTTTAATCCATTTTATCCACAACTGGGGAAAGTAATTTGACCTTGGAGCGTGTTTGAGTAGCTTTTGACAGATAACAAAACGTAGAACGCTTGTAATAATGGTTCGTTTGATATCAATGATCATTAAATAAGTGGTTTGAGAATTTAATAAACAATACAAAATTTTGCTTTACTTAATGATTTTAAGTACCTTAAAATTCCATAACTAACTGTTTTTTAATGATATTCAGTATAATTGTAAACGCACAAGTTGAGTCGATGCAATTTCAAAACGCATCGTCAGAAATGTCATCATTGTCACACAACTTCTCATCGACTCCGACTCATGTAAATATTATACACAACTTCCAGAGTTTTCTGTTATAATATCGTAAAACAATCAGTGATTCCAGTGATGAAAATCATGCCTGTGGAACTGTGTTATTTTGCATGTTGCACTTTCCTCGCTATAGTAAGGAGAAAAGTTTTGTGTTACACACGGGTGCAAATTTGTATTTTACTTCTCGTGTGTTGAAACACTCGCTACGCTCAGGATTCTATTTTAGAACCACTCGCTTCGCTCGTGGTTCAACTATAGAATCCTTTCGCTGGCTCGTGTTTCAATTCCACAATCGCGGGTAAAATACAACTTTGCACCCTTGTATAACAAATAACTATTATTTTTAAGGTTCCGTAGTAAGCAAGGAACCCTTATTTATAGTTTCGCCATGTCCGTCCGTCCGTAGCCATACTTTGGTATGGGTATACATATAATTTACGCCGACATTTGCTACTGATGTATACTAGCTTCTGCTCGTGACTTCGTCTGTGAGGAACTCATTTACATCGTGTCTTAGAGGATTATTTTCTGGATGAGAATTGTCCCGAATCCTTCCCGGGGATACATACTAACGCGGAAAGGCAACAGACACAGCATAATAACTTTGGCATTAATAATATTATTATGCATTTAGCATTACTATAGTACGAGAGGTGTTCAATAAATTCTCGGTATTGACATCTTTTAAACCTCTTTGGTAAACTTTTTAATACTGGCCGGTAAAAGTCATTCATTAATATTAAAAAAATTGGTTGTTTGTAAAGTAGGTTTACGATCGAGATGTTTACGTGATAACGTCTTACTTCACTTGCACTTCACTTATACCTGCGATCGCGCTCGTGAGGTTTTGGTGTGACACAAGTTTCTGAACATGTCACCCGACTAAAACGATTTTAAAGACGTTATCACGTCAAAAAAAGTAAAATTCAAACGGTGATGTTATTTTGTTTTTTTGCAAGGTACCGAACAAACGTGATCACTATGAGCTTTTTTTTCAATTTTGGGTAAATTTGAGCAACGAGCGGTAATAAAATTCTTGACCAAGCAGGTAAAAAATCAATAAGCTATAAAAAAGAAATGGGTTATGTTTACCGTGAGTCTGCTCCTTCTTTATCAACAATTCAGAAGTGGTCAAGTCAATTTAAGCATGGGGGAGAGAGTATCGGAGACGACCATAGAGCTGATCAACCCATCGAAGCTTCTTCATCAGAAAATTTAAAAAAGTGGAGAAAATTATATCTGATGATGGTTGAGTAAAGGTGAAAGCAATAGCTCAAAGAACCAACCTTTCTATTGGTACTAGACACGATATAATTTATGCCAATCTTAATATGTCAAAAGTCAGTGCGAGATGGGTACCGCGAATCCTGACACCGCTTCAGAAGAATACGCGTGTTGCTCGTTGTTCCGAATTTCTTGAGGTGTGCGGTGAAATTACTACATAATAAGATACTGCAAAATTTTGTTAGTAAAGATGAAACGTGGGTTCATCATTATGACCCTGAGAGCAAACAAGAGTCCATGCAGTGGCACATTAAAGGAACTCCTCATCCCAAGAAGTTCAAGGTCGTGCCATCAGCTAGCAAGGTCATGGTCACAATATTCTGGGATTGTGATGGAATATTTCTGATTGATTATAAAGAAAAGGGTGTAAGTATTAAAGGAGAGCACTAAGCTAATATTTTATGCCAAATAAGGGAAGCAATCAAACATAAAAGAAGTTGAAAATTAGCCAAAGGTGTTCTGCTTCTTCACGACAACGCCCCTGTGCATAGTGCTCATATTGCCAAGGCTGCTGGTCTTGTATCTGGACTCGAAACTATTACATACCTACCGTATAGTCGAGACTTGACCCCGAGTGACTTATATTTGTTTCCAATCACAAAAAGAATCTACGTGGAAATTAATTTTCTAACGATGAAGCATTGAAGACAGTAGTGTAGGAGCATTTTGACACCAAAGACAAAAATATTTTTATGAGGGGTTAAAAATACTATTTGACCGGTCTTTAAGTGCATAAACATTGGAGAGGAGTATATTAAAAAATAAAAATAAAACACCTATAATATTCCTTCGTTTTCATTCTAATACCGAAAATTTATTGAACGCCCCTCGTATGTGAATTATATTCGTAATTTTATTTCTTAATCAATTTTTTTTTGTATTTTATGCATTGTCTCGATTCTAAAATATCCTTAATTTTTTAAATATCTTGCGTTATTTTTCTGTACCTTCTGTACGAATCGGTGTCCTGCCTAATACGTATATTGTACTTTTTAGGGTTCCGTAGCCAAAATGGCAAAACGGAACTCTTATAGATTCGTCATGTCTGTCCGTCCGTATGTCACAGCCGATTTACTCAGAGACTATGAGCACTACAATTATGAAATTTTGTAGGAAAGTGTATACTATGAACCGCTATAGAAATATTATGTGAAATTACGAAAAAAAATATTAAACCCATACATGTAACAGGGGGTCACATTTTTTTTCTTCAATGCATATAGGCGTGTGGGGTATCAATGGACAGGCCTTCAAAAATGACATAGAGGGTTCTAAAAAAACTTTTCCATTTAAGTCGCCGTCGTAAAAAGGGCCCCCCCTCTAATTTCCAAACTATGAAGTTTAAAATTCTGAAAAAATTCAAGCTGGTGTAAAATAACAAATCCTTTCAACGATTTTTAGTTTGAATAAGAACAGTTTAACGGTTTTTGAGTTATTGCTGAAAACAAAAGGGCGTAAGCTCCGTAAGTGTCTTGGGAAGATACGACCTTTTTTTATTCAATGTATTGTATAGTGGTTTTAAATGTAGATTAGGTGTCGGTACGGAACCCTTCTTTGGGCGTGGTCCGACACGCACTTGGCTGGTTTTTTAAAATCATTTAACCTGCTTAGTCGATCATATTATTACCCAAGAACTATTCCTAGAACTATTCTTCTAAACAGCAGTGCAGGTCCAGATCGTGCGAGACTTTTGGCGGTCGGAACCCGGGAGGCTGGTTACTGGCTACATGCCCATCCCTCGCCAAATACCGGTACCTTCCTGGATCCGACCTCGCTTAGATTGGCGACTGGACTGCGACTCGGAGTCGCGGTATGTACTCCACATATATGCTCTTGAGGCACGGACGTGGACCGACTGGGACACCATGGATTGTGTTGTCCAAAAAGTGCAGGCCGTTTTTCGAGACATGCGACGCTTAATGATATAATCCGCCAGTCTCTTGCCACCGTCAATGTGCCTGCTCTTCTTGAGCCGACTGGCATGGTCAGGGACGATGGTAAGAGACCTGATGGGGTGTCTTTAGTTCCTTGGAGCGTGGGACGGATGTTGGTGTGGGATGCTACCTGTGTAGACACACTGGCACCGTCTCACCTCCAACGGACTACAGTAATAGCGGGTGCAGCGTCGGAAAACGCCGAAATTCTAAAGGGTAATAAATACAAGGGCCTCGGCAGAGAGTACATGTTTGTACCTTTTGGCGTCGAAACTCTAGGTCCATGGGGTCCCAGCGCGCATAAGTTATTTGCAGAAATTGCGAAGCGTCTGGTTGACGTAACTGGTGACCGAAGAGCTGGCGGTTTCCTCGCTCAACGTATCAGCATTGCGATACAGCGAGGAAATGCCGCCAGCATCCTCGGTACAATGCCTCAAGGGCCCGTTTTAGATTTAAGTTAGTTTTAATTTTTTTTTATATTATTTTGGTTAAGTATTCTTGTATATATTTTCGTTGTACATAAATAAATGATTACTTCCTAGAAATAAAAACTATATGAAATATTACGAGGCAAGCAATGTCAGTGTTTCTGCATAAAAATTACCAGTATTATTTCAAGTTTCAGACATGAATTTTCATTTAGTCTCCAACGAGCAACTTTACGTAAAAAACTATTCATGACAAAAAGGCTTCGGACGTGGAAAGGGGATTTGAGTATTTTTATTTCAGTTTTTGAGGCTTATTTTGTAGCTGGGCAATTAAATGGAATGAATAAATTTTAAGAGAAACTTTTGTGCTCAGTTGAAGTTTAAATGTTACGAGTATAGAGGTTGTGACTGGAGTATTTAGTGAATGTGCTGTACGTATAAAATGTATAAGTACTTAAATATTGTTATCTCTGAGTTAAGAGACGGCAATGCGCAACACGAGTCCCCTGAATTAGCCGACTTCCATAGGCTACGAAAACAGGTTCTGTATTAGATTATACTATGTGCCATAGAGTATGGCACATAGTATATGTTTAGTACTGAATCGTGATTTTTGGTATCATTATTAAGTAAGTAAGTAAAACATTTATTCATGACATAAAACGAATAAGCTTCTTGAACAATATTTCTTTGCTATACCGCTATTTTTTTAGCGGAATACCAAAGAAATATTGTTCAAGAAGCTTGTCATGGATTTCCGCAAAGTAACGCCTGATTCTATCAATTACTTATAAAACAAACATAAAAGAAAAATAAAACAACAACAAAAATATGTCACGAAATGGTCCCAACTCAGCATGAAGCTGGCATTGCAACCAGCGCTGGTCTTCCGTTGGGACCATCAGTGAGATCACGGGCAGCGCACACATTTAACATATACACACTAAATATAATAGAAAATAGAACAATAATTAACAAAAATAACAAATAACAATAATTCATATTTATTCGCTGCAGGGACCTTCGCGAGTGCTGACTTCTAAGCGAATGGTGTCGTGTTCCGGCGGTTCCGGGGCAACATATCGAACCCTACGAGCTGGCGATGCATCCGATCCACATTACGTCGCCTGAATGAAATATGCTGTTTTATTTCTATATTTATATCAGTATTTGATTTGACTTTTGGACGATATATAATTAAATATAACGCAACTTTTTCAAATCACATACATTATGTTATAACGATTTTGGTAAAAAAACAACCATTTTTTTCTGTTATTTCGATGGTTTACTATTCATAGATTGGACAGCATGTCATGCATTTTAACATGTGGCGAATATTCAATTGTAGACGAATAAAACGAATAAAGAAACGTGTTCGCTCATTATGGGCCTCATAAGGAGGCCCAAACCCACTCAAAGAGCGATGGAGAGGGCTATGCTCGGAGTTACGTTTCATTTGTGTGAGGAGTGCAATAAAGAGTATTAGTATCGTATCGTATCGTTACTTTGCGAGATCGAATCAGAAATGACGAAATCCGCAGAAGAACGAAGGTAACCGACATAGCCCAAAGAATTGCCAAACTTAAGTGGCACTGGGCTAGTCACATTGCCCGGCGAAAGATGGTCGGTGGGGCTAGTGAATTGGTCAGTGGGGCCAGCGAGTTCTCGAGTGGCGACCACGTACCGGACGACGCAGAGTTGGAAGGGCCCCCACGAGGTAGGCTGATGACCTGGTTAAGGTCGTAGGAGTCCGCTGGAAACGGGTGGCCCACGACCGCTCGTTGTGGCGGCCTCTGGGGGATGACAATGTCCAGCAGTGGACGTCGATCGGCTGACGATGATGATGTCACGAATAAAAAGCCTTATGTGGCTACGCCACTCTATTATTTTGACAAAAGATGGAAAGTGGGTATTAGTTCAGTGTTAAGCACTGAGACTTTTAATTCACTCAATTGGGCCAAGAGGCGATAAAAATAGACCTGTTAAAATTTCATTATAAATCTGTCCCGGCCGAGCAATTATTTAAGTATGGCCAAAGCCGCGGAACTTGATCGGGGATATTATTTAAAATGGTTTAAAAGATAATTAAAACATCACCGAGTTGTTGTTTGGCTTCGTAATGAGGCCGGCTGCCGTTTACGATAAAGCCTGAATTAATAGTGTTTATTGTTTCATCGTAATTACTTGGCTGTCATTTATTGGGAATATAATTATTTATTTATTTATTTATTTATTTAATCCTTTGGGAAACAAACAGGCAAATATAACACACATAATTAATCATGACACAAGTTCATAAGCCAAATAGTTTCCACTACTAATCAATAACATCTGTTGCTCAGATCGAAATAACAAAATAACAATTTCATGCAAATTCAAGACGAGACTGTAGACATTCATATTAATATTAACAGGGGAAACATATATCAACAACTGTAATATACATAGAGAAACATTTACTCTAGAATACATCTGTAATTCTTTTATTTATTTATTTATTTTTTTATAGCAGAAACAAATTGTTGTAGAGATAGGTGGAAAATATTAACATTATATGTTAATGTTTTTTGAGCAATTTAAAAGGACGCTTCCTTAGAGCATCTGCAGTAACTACTGGTATCCAAAAATGTTTCTTTTTTTCAATGTTTCAAACACTTTTTTTTTCAACTGAGACCACTTGGAAATAATTGTTGGCTTTTAAACTCTCGCGTTTTGTACACATTCATAAAATATTCATACACGGGTCTAACACCCGGGGGTCTGGACCCGGGTATGTCCTTAAACTACGACCAAGACCACCGGGGAATGGGCAGCAGCATTCCTAGAGTGCGGTGGAGATACTGCGATCGCCAACCCGCATGCCAAGCGTGGCGATTATGGCATTTACCCCCCATGAAATTGGGGGAGGCCTATGTCCAGCAGTGGACGTCCTAGAGCTGATATGGTGGTGGTGGTGGTGGTGGGTCTAACACGAAATTTATTTATTTACCTTTATTACCTTTATTTCGACACGGGTTGCACCGGTCATGGTCGCGGCAACCCGTATTGGTAGCATAACGAGCGGGTAGACAACTTTTCGTGTCGAAACGTCGGTAATAAAGGTTAATAAATAAATTTCGTGTTAGACCCGTGTACGAATATTTTAAAAATCGCTGGCCCGTTAAATAGTCCACCGTTTAATTTTTTGCTCCTGTTACTGGACCCACCTTATACAGGGTGGGAGCTGAAAAGAAGTAACGGTAACCCAGTGGTTCAAGGTTCTGTGCTGTAACCGACGCTGTTCCTGATTTATTTATTTATTCAATCACAATTGACACAGTACAATACACACAACTTTTCGCCAAACTGCATGACAGTTTGTTGGCGAACGGCGACAGTCAACTCACTTCCTATCTACTGTGCAACATACCCAACAGCGCCACAGTTAGCTGAACAGATGCTAGAAGTTATGTTATTACAATAAGGTTTATAAGTGGTCAGGTAACTGTGAAACTGCTGAACAAAGTAACATGCTTCTATTTTAAGGTTATAAACAATCGCTATATAAACTGAGTCTTTTAGCCAGGTCATAAGGTTGAAATTCAAACAGTTTTTGTATAGGCATCTTCTGGGTGAGCTCGCTTCATCGTCGGCCTCATCTTTGCCCCCTGGCTAGATGATGGAAGAGCAATCGCATTTTTAATAAAAATAAAAAATACGTACGTAACCGAATGGAAAAACACATTAACAGCTGTTGTAATTATCTAATAATAAACATCTTAAGCTTATTTTTTAAAGGACGGTAGGCTAGCACAATCGTCTTCTAGTGGAATTGCATTAAAAATTCTCGGTATGAGGTAATGCCTCGTCCGTTTACCGTCGTAGTAGTTATTAGCACGCGGTTCGATATATTTTTTTCTAGCTAGTGACAATATTCTTAGATTATGATTATGATGCATATTAATGACATGCTGTCAATTAAAGGTTTGAATTGCTATGCAGATGATAATACCTGCGACACTTTTTACACAGGCTGAGCAAATAACCCTCGTTCCAACGTGGAGGAGGGCCGAAGCATACTTGTGTCTGAAATGGAGTGTACTCTAGCCAGAGTCTCAGATTGGGGACGACTAAATTTGGTCCAGTTCAACCCCATCAAGGGGCAACTTTGCGCGTTTACCGCTAAAAAAGCCCTTTTTGCTGTAGTCCTGCAGTAACAGGGCACAACCCTTACCGTGTCTCAGAACATTACTTGACATATTATAAAATAACATGAAAATTTTCAAAAAAGATATAAATAAATTTCATCAAACAATTCTACTCGTAAAACCCGTAATATATGGCCAAAAACAGCGGCCTAAGTCACCACGTTGTTTCAGGATATTGTCTGATATTGTCTATGTCTGTTTTCTTCTCCAAATAAGAAAATAAAATAAATAAAATAAGACAGGAATCATAACCAGCCCCTCTGTTTTGTTGGAACAGCGCCCTACCACTAGGTGCAGGCAACTACATCATCACCGCTTATTTTCGGCTTGCATTCGCAAGGATTAGGTTAGGATGCACAGAGCCCTTAAGTATGCATTTCTGAGAGTATACGACAGTATATAGCTACGTCTTTTACTTTACGATACATTTAATTTAGGTTGAAACTAAGCTACACTACACCAAACTTGTACAATAATCAATGAGTACACGTTATGCCCTACTTAGGTTCTATCTAATTTAATCAATAAATCTAAAACTATTTTAGCTAGATATTAAGATATTAATAGACGGAAAACTACAGAATACATACGTATTAATGCGAAAATACTTCGAGAGAAGTCAGCCGAAATAATGTAATAAGAAGTTAATCTAATTCATCGACACTTGATGTATGAATATTGCCGGATTAGCGGGGGAGTATATCGCCGGTGGGCTTGCAGCAATCACATTACTGCTTCATTTGTCGGTATTCCAGATCTTAGCGAATCGCCCCGGGTTATTATTTGTACATGTACAGTCGCCCATTTTTTGTGTTATAAGGTTTAACTTTAAGGGCTGAGTGTACACGTGGGAAGGGGAAAAGTTGATGTCGTTGTTACTAGGCTATATATATATATATATATATATAAATATATTCAGTCCAGTCCGCGCACTCATTGCGACCGCACACTTGCAGCGTAAAATCACTTGCGACCAAGTCACCCCAGTGGTTCTCAAACTTTGATTATAGTTTATTCCAACACTTAGTTAAAATGCAGTGCACAGTTTGTAAGGCCGATGTTGGTGACTTCATCCAGTGCACGGGTTGTGTAGCGGTTACGCCGGGAGGTAAGCGAAGAAATGATACAACGTGATTAAAACAACAAAATGAAAATATATTCCTCGGTTACAACAATCTCCCGGGTATTCAAAAAATTGCCACAAGTTATTTATAGACGTGGGTTCGTAAAGGCCCGTCTGGTTCCTCAATTGGTAACGACCGTTATAACGACCGTTATTTTCAAATTTAAAGCATTCAAATAACGGTTAACGGAAAAGTTAACGCCGTTAACTTGCTGGCACGTGGGAAAAAGCACTCCCCTGGCAGTTTTGGTCGGGCGGCACTCAGCTGGAAGACACGGCGTAAGGTGCAGATGTTCAGCTCGGAAGGTCTGACGTCATGGAACGATGGCGCGCGGTTCCGGAACCTTCGATGGCCGTTCTGCAGCCGTATCCTCGCACCCCGATTAAGTCGGGCGGCGCGCAGCTGGAGGACACGGGCGTAAGGTGCAGACGTTGCAGCCTGTAACGGAACGCAATTAGGCTACAAAAACACGTGTTATTAAAATACCTATATGAAGGAAAAGTAGTTTTAATAAGCTGGATGAGCATAGTAACGTTTACCCTACTAGCTTCGGCCTCATATGTCGTGGATTTGTCGTGTATTTGTCCGAAATATGTCGTAGATTTGTCGTGCATTTGTCGGGGATTTGTCCGACATATGTCGTGGATTTGTCGTAGATGTGTCGGGGATTTGTCCGATATTTGTCGGACATGTGTCGTGCATTTGTCTGAGATATTAGAGTATATAAAGGGGCGCGAAGTTTTATTGACGGCACTTAGAATTCGACATTCAGACTGACAAGGTCTCTGGTCTTCGCAATAATAAATACTTGGTGGGTTATTCTATTGATTTAAAGGTGGTTCTTCTTCGTGAGGGGACTCTCTTCATGTTGAGGAATCAGTTTTTCAAGTAAAATATTGAATATTTCCTCGGGGTTTAAGAGTTTATTTAATTTGATTTAAATGACCAGAATCTTGTCCAGGCACCAGTTTTGCCTGAGGGGTCTTGCTCGCCTAACGGTGCCAATGAGCAGGGTTCAGAGTCTTTAGTTACCAGATCTAAGGGTGGTCTGGCGTCTACCTTTTACCTACATGGAGACGAATCAAATCCCTTACGTTCCTTCAATGCCCAGCTGACAACGTAGACATGGCTGCCAATATGGGGTCTCAGCATAGAGGTGTATACCTCGCTTGTCGAAATTGTTCAGTATTTGAGGAACGGTCTTGTTAAATATATTTATATATAAACCTTATATACACAATAGGGCGTCTTACTCACTGTATCCTAGCCTGCGGGCGCAGTGGGGGGAGACAACCAACACAGGCCTTTAGCATTGCAATTCTCAGTTTAGCCGACTGAACTTTCGCTGCATAGGTTAGGGATTCGCAGTCAAAAGAGCTGGTTCTGGTAAGGGATTTATGCTCTTTCAGTTTAGCAAGTTTCCTGGGGAACAGTAGGGTAGCTTCACACACATTTATTAGGGAAGTAGGGTTTAATAATTTATTTTAGGTTTGTCGTTAATTTGGAGTATTGGGAATAGTTGTGATAAAATTAGTCATGTTTGGTATAAAAGGGACAGTATCTTTAAAGTTGCGATTTCTAGTTAAATGATTAAAATTTACTCAGAAGAAGCTAATTTAATGACTAGCTGAGCCGTTCGTTGAATTAAGCCCTTCAAGTGAAGAGCAGAGCGGTTCACTTGATAGACTATTCGGTGAAAAGCTGAGCAGTTCATTGAATCAGGCATCTTAAGTGACGAGCCGAGCTGTTCACTTCTTTTAGTAAAGGTCTGGCAGAGTAGTTCATAGGTATTAGGGAACGAGGACTAGGAGTAGGGTAGGTTATTCAGGGTCAGGGCCAGATTCTGGCGAGGAATCACCAGGATTTCGCCCGCTTCCGATGATGAGGCCTTGCGGCGATTCTCCTCATCATACGGCGCGTCTTCCGAAGCGCTAGTAGATGCATTTGCTAGGTAGAACCATATTCTTATGGTTTAGTCTCTTTTACAAACTGATTTTATCCCGAGCGCTCCTAAAGGCCATCCGAACGAATTGTTCGGATAAGCCTAGCAGAGTACTCCTGTTAAAGTAACTTAGGTCATTTGGACGAAATTGTCTTACACTCCGCATAGTGAAATAAAAGATTGGCGGGGGCTTGTCCATGTATAAGGTCGAGAGCCACGGGTCTCTGGTTAGTACCGGAGGGGGATAGCAATCCCTAGGGCGGCTGGAGGAGCCCTACCTTACACCAATCAATAAAATTGATTATATTTATACGAACCTGTAATAAGCAATACATAACAGGATATGAGCTATTCGGAAGTTAGGTACATAGAGCTTGTAGGGATGGCAAATCTCTTAAGGATCTTATATAATTGGTTACTATTTTATCATTAATAATTCCTATAAATTTATATTTCTCTTAACTTCAGTATTAACGTAATTTCATTGAGGTATAGGCTGAGTAAGGTTCTAGGTAACGATAGTAGGGTTTCAGAAAAGGGAAGAGGAGTTCAATACCTGACAAATATTCGCATTAAAGATTCAGGGTTTCTTACGGTTCACAACTCTTCGGGGTCCTACCTAGACGATTCACTTTGGCCAATACGTAATTTATCCTGGGTTTTAACAGCCATTAGTTTTAATATTTTAATTTATTAATTAATTCATATTAGGGAGGTATTGGGGGTTTATTTATATTAAGAGAGGGGGGGATCGTTACATTTTGGTGCCGTGACCAGGATAGCTTGATCAGGATGTTACTACGGAAAAATATAATAATTTTAAAGTAGCCTTTGGGCTACATTTTGTTGCCGTGAAATGGAGTGCGATTTTGTCAAGGTTTTGAACTTCTTCTTTACTCTTTTCAACTAATAGTAACATAGGGACTTTTAGTTTGGACCAATTTAGGTTAATACACGAAATAAAAGCTTGAGGGCCAGCTCAGAAAATCTTTAGAACCTTTTTGTTGTTAGAAAAAATAATATTGATGCGTATATAGGGATCAAAAATTTAAATTTCATACTTGTTTTAGAAACTGGGGAGAAAAAGAAATTGGGTAAATCATCACTTTACTCATATCCGACTAAAAGGATGATGGACATTTCGAATATCATGTATATTTTAAATTTTAAGAAAGAAGAAAACCTAGGGGTTTACATTAGATATAAGATTCTGTTAAAAAGATTTTTTGCTATACACATAAAAACTGAGACAAGTAATGCCTAATAAATAATCTTTAATTGATTAATGCCTTAAAATAATTAGAATTGCTAAAGCGGAGGGCAGGTTTATAAAATTTGGATTAAAAGGTTTACTAACGAGTATTTTTATTAAGTAGCTTCTTTAACTGGTCAAACATATTATAAAAGTTGTTAAAGTGGAGGGCAGGGAATAATATTTGATTTAAGGCACAAAAAAGGGGTTCTGCCATTTTACATATAGAGTTTTCCATGTAATATTTAGAGAACAGCAACATTTGTGTTGTGGTTGTACTTAAGAAAGTTTAGCTTGTTCGGTAGTGGCTGAGCGTTGGAGATTAGAATGAAGGAACGATTAGTTTGTGCGGGTGTGTAGGTGAGGGGTGACTCGACACGAGAGTTCGAATACAAGGTAGTCTATGAAGTTGATATTGAAAGGTTTGAAGGAGTTTCTTCCGGACGGGCTAAGGTTACAGTACAACCTAGATTTATTGGTAGTTGGTCTCTCCAAATGAAACACAATGTGTTATCACAGTAATACGTGTTAGGTTAAAGTCGTAATTTGACAAGGTCCTTTTGTGACTTACTGTGAGGACACAGACTCTACTCGAGCTCTAAGCTGGTTCTATGGTAATACACACCTCACTTCGGAAAGGATAACCGACTTTTGAATTAATGAACATTAATCATCATACGAGTTTTTACGAACAAATATTAAAGGAACTTTTGCTTCGCATATTGATAAATAAGTAACATTTGTGTGCAAACATACACGACAGCGATGTTTAAAGGTTATTATTATTGAAAAGATTATTATCACTAACAAGTATTAAAGAAAACATTCAAGTAATTAAATTACAATTTAGGTTTAAATGGTTAAAAATTAACATTTGACTTGTCTTCGTCATTGGAATAAAAAATATCTAACGGTAATAAAAAATTACCTTGTTAGAGTGTAAAGAGGATTAGTCGGTTATCTTATTCAAGTGTTACATACGCCAATGGGGATGGTCTGAGCTGTTTGATGATCGAGGGTGGATCGAGCTTTAATCCTAATGATTGAACTCTTTAGTACTTATACCAAAGGCTTAACTGTTTTGTATGGGGCGACTAACGGGATTTATCTATAGGAAGGACAATGTTTCCTATAGGCGCCGTCTGAACAATGTAGACATAGCCTTGGGGTAAAACCTCTTAGTTGGGTCATTAGGGCCGACCGGACTCACGACCTGGTTTCTCTAACAAGGCAGGTTTGCATGAGGAAAAAGTGGTCTTGAATTATTGTTAAAGTTTAATGATTCACTATCTTTTGCCAAATGGTCGCATACCATAACCTATTGGTTTAAACATACACCACATTAAAATCACCTTTGAAGGAGGGATTGATTTTCAATAGATTGAGTTCACAATAAGTTAATAAGAAGAAATGTAAGATTAAATGTAACATTTATTAGTTTAATCAGGTTCTTGAATAAACATTCAAAGAAATTGATTATTATTCTGAAAATGAGTAGGGTTCATGTTTATAACACACTCTGGGAAGGGAAAAGGTAAAGAGTTTTGGTTCAAGTTTATTTTAATGAGAAAAAACGTCTTAGTACTAACATAAAGGAATTTCCTAATTTATAGGAGGGGTTTTTGGAATATCACTCGTTCGAACAATGTGAACAGAATCGATAGATGCCCAGCCAGATCTAGACATTCAGCTTGATATTACAATAATCAGATTACTATAATCTATCAGCTTCACAAACTGTTACTCCAAGCAAATAGGAATTTTGGGGAAAAGGCTGTTTTAGATCATTAAATTAATTCAGTGAACAAAGATAGGAAAGGCATACTTTAATCAAACTAATAGTTGCTTAACATATTATTGGTAAATTTTAAAAAGAGGTAATTAATCATAAGGTTTATAGGAACAAGGGTATCTTTAATTAACGAATTAAAAATATATATATACAACAATTTTAATAAGCATAAAACAATACATAATAATAATAATATTCGCTTGAGTGAAGCAATTTAAAAAAAAAACTTAGAGATGACTTTCATAAACAAGTTCTGAGAGAACATATTTATGAAATTCATCGAGGGCAGCTGTAACGGAACGCAATTAGGCTACAAAAACACGTGTTATTAAAATACCTATATGAAGGAAAAGTAGTTTTAATAAGCTGGATGAGCATAGTAACGTTTACCCTACTAGCTTCGGCCTCATATGTCGTGGATTTGTCGTGTATTTGTCCGACATATGTCGTAGATTTGTCGTGCATTTGTCGGGGATTTGTCCGACATATGTCGTGGATTTGTCGTAGATGTGTCGGGGATTTGTCCGATATTTGTCGGACATGTGTCGTGCATTTGTCTGAGATATTAGAGTATATAAAGGGGCGCGAAGTTTTATTGACGGCACTTAGAATTCGACATTCAGACTGACAAGGTCTCTGGTCTTCGCAATAATAAATACTTGGTGGGTTATTCTATTGATTTAAAGGTGGTTCTTCTTCGTGAGGGGACTCTCTTCATGTTGAGGAATCAGTTTTTCAAGTAAAATATTGAATATTTCCTCGGGGTTTAAGAGTTTATTTAATTTGATTTAAATGACCAGAATCTTGTCCAGGCACCAGTTTTGCCTGAGGGGTCTTGCTCGCCTAACGGTGCCAATGAGCAGGGTTCAGAGTCTTTAGTTACCAGATCTAAGGGTGGTCTGGCGTCTACCTTTTACCTACATGGAGACGAATCAAATCCCTTACGTTCCTTCAATGCCCAGCTGACAACGTAGACATGGCTGCCAATATGGGGTCTCAGCATAGAGGTGTATACCTCGCTTGTCGAAATTGTTCAGTATTTGAGGAACGGTCTTGTTAAATATATTTATATATAAACCTTATATACACAATAGGGCGTCTTACTCACTGTATCCTAGCCTGCGGGCGCAGTGGGGGGAGACAACCAACACAGGCCTTTAGCATTGCAATTCTCAGTTTAGCCGACTGAACTTTCGCTGCATAGGTTAGGGATTCGCAGTCAAAAGAGCTGGTTCTGGTAAGGGATTTATGCTCTTTCAGTTTAGCAAGTTTCCTGGGGAACAGTAGGGTAGCTTCACACACATTTATTAGGGAAGTAGGGTTTAATAATTTATTTTAGGTTTGTCGTTAATTTGGAGTATTGGGAATAGTTGTGATAAAATTAGTCATGTTTGGTATAAAAGGGACAGTATCTTTAAAGTTGCGATTTCTAGTTAAATGATTAAAATTTACTCAGAAGAAGCTAATTTAATGACTAGCTGAGCCGTTCGTTGAATTAAGCCCTTCAAGTGAAGAGCAGAGCGGTTCACTTGATAGACTATTCGGTGAAAAGCTGAGCAGTTCATTGAATCAGGCATCTTAAGTGACGAGCCGAGCTGTTCACTTCTTTTAGTAAAGGTCTGGCAGAGTAGTTCATAGGTATTAGGGAACGAGGACTAGGAGTAGGGTAGGTTATTCAGGGTCAGGGCCAGATTCTGGCGAGGAATCACCAGGATTTCGCCCGCTTCCGATGATGAGGCCTTGCGGCGATTCTCCTCATCATACGGCGCGTCTTCCGAAGCGCTAGTAGATGCATTTGCTAGGTAGAACCATATTCTTATGGTTTAGTCTCTTTTACAAACTGATTTTATCCCGAGCGCTCCTAAAGGCCATCCGAACGAATTGTTCGGATAAGCCTAGCAGAGTACTCCTGTTAAAGTAACTTAGGTCATTTGGACGAAATTGTCTTACACTCCGCATAGTGAAATAAAAGATTGGCGGGGGCTTGTCCATGTATAAGGTCGAGAGCCACGGGTCTCTGGTTAGTACCGGAGGGGGATAGCAATCCCTAGGGCGGCTGGAGGAGCCCTACCTTACACCAATCAATAAAATTGATTATATTTATACGAACCTGTAATAAGCAATACATAACAGGATATGAGCTATTCGGAAGTTAGGTACATAGAGCTTGTAGGGATGGCAAATCTCTTAAGGATCTTATATAATTGGTTACTATTTTATCATTAATAATTCCTATAAATTTATATTTCTCTTAACTTCAGTATTAACGTAATTTCATTGAGGTATAGGCTGAGTAAGGTTCTAGGTAACGATAGTAGGGTTTCAGAAAAGGGAAGAGGAGTTCAATACCTGACAAATATTCGCATTAAAGATTCAGGGTTTCTTACGGTTCACAACTCTTCGGGGTCCTACCTAGACGATTCACTTTGGCCAATACGTAATTTATCCTGGGTTTTAACAGCCATTAGTTTTAATATTTTAATTTATTAATTAATTCATATTAGGGAGGTATTGGGGGTTTATTTATATTAAGAGAGGGGGGGATCGTTACAAGCCGTATCCTCGCACCCTGGAAATTTCCACGTCCAGTGTCAAATTAAACCCCCCGTTATCCTTCCGCTGACTATGACCAGCCGCAAGCAGTGATATGGCCCGTAGTGAACAACTGCAGCATGCGAATAATGTGGAGATAAAGGGAGTCCCAGTCAAAAAGAACGAGAATCTTTGTTCCATCCTGAACAGCATATGCGCTGTGGTTGGTCACAGAGTGGAGAAGAGTAGTATTAACTATTTATCCAGGGTTCCTGTTCATAACTCTAATGAGAAGTTGATAGTAGTCAGCTTCAATAATCGCTACATAAAGGAGGACTTCGTAGCCTCGGCAAGACTGAAGAAGAAGGTCACAGCAGAAGATATCGGGTTTCAAGGCAATGCTCAAAATATATATTTGAATGATCATCTGACTCCGCAGGATAAAAAGCTTTTAACAGCAACTAAAAAAGCGCTAAAAGCCAAGGGATATGAGTATATTTGGGTTAAATTTTGCAAAATTCACGTCCGCATGAATGACAATTCTAAAGTTATTGTTATAAATAGTGAGCGAGATTTAAACAACTTACTCTAGTGTGTCGTTTGCTAAGAGTTTTGTGCATAATTGTGTTATTTGTGCTCGCGATTCGTGTCAGTATAAGTTTGGGTATCGTTTATTACGGTTATGTTGCTTAATGCCTGTTTGGATAAACCAGTTAATCTATTCGATTTAGTTCTTAGTTGTTCCATTCGATAACGTAAATACGGGTAAGAATTGTCCAACCATTTACTACCAAAATGTGCGTGGTCTTCGTTCTAAAACAATAACATTTTACCGTAATCTCGCTCGAGAGGAATACAACATAATTATTTTGACCGAAACGTGGTTAGTGGATGGAATTCTAGACTCAGAATTATTTGATGACCGATACGTTGTATGGCGGCGGGATCGTGATCTCACTCTGACGGGTCAAACGGTTTTTTGATATGTTACGGCCAGACTCTCGCATAAAATATTTTTATAATAAGGGTGACTATGCGTCCATTAACAGTGAACTATTCTCTATTAACTGGGAAGAGGAGTTTTCTAAGCGGTCATTGGATAATATCGCTTGATTTCTTTTATGACACATATAAAAAAATTAAGGCTTAAATTTATTCCTAGTAAGTAAAGGGAGATTCATATCCTTTGTGGTTCTCACGCTCGTTGAAGTATGCTTTATAAAATATAAGATATACAAGAATAAATCCGATTTAGTTTCTTTTACTGTACTGCGTGAGAGAGTGCGACGGTTGGAGCAACAGTGCTTTGATAAGTATATACGTCATGTTGAAAGTAATATATGTAAAAACCCTAAGCAATTTTGGTCTTTCATCAAGTCGAGGTCAGGCTCCCATGGCATACCGAGCAGCCTAAATTACAATGGAAAACTAGTTAACACTGGGACGGACATATGTAACACTTTTTCAGACTATTTTCTGTCATTTTTCTCAGCGCCAAGCACGAATTATATAGGTCCTATCCCCAGTATGAGTAATATTGCTCACTCTGTAGCTTAATTGACAAACATTGAAGTTAATTCGGATTTGGTTAAAAACATTCTACTTAAACTTGACCCATCTAAGTCATCTGGTCCTGAGGATCTACCGGCCCAGTTTCTAATAAATTGTGCAGAAAGCCTGGCAACTCCTATTTATTTATTACTTAAGCGATCATCCTCTGAATGTTCAGTTCCATCACTGTGGATGTCCGCCTTTATCACACCTGTCCATAAAAAAGGGCCAAAAACGGATATCAAAAATTGTAGACCGATTTCCAAATTATGTATTTTATCAAAAACGTTAGGAAAAATAGTATATAACCAGGTTTACTGCGCTTTGAACGCGTTGAAAACGGTTTCTTACAGCGTCGTTCCACGGTATCCAACCTTGTTCTCCTCAATGATTATGTCACAAGTGAGATGGATAATGGTGCTCAGGTTGACGTAATTTACACTGATTATAGTAAGGCTTTTGAGCGAATCGACCATGCCATCTTATTATCTAAGTTATACGACATTGGAATTTGTGGAGATTTACTGAGATGGTTTTCTTCATATATTGCAAATAGGTCCCAGGTTGTTGTAGTTAATAATTACATCTCGGGGTGGGTAACTGTTCCAAGCGGCGTACCTCAGGGTTCTTTGCTTGGCCCATTGCCTTTCAACATTTTTATAAATGACATCAGCGAATGCTTTATTTACTCTAAACTTCTTTGTTTTGCTGATGACATGAAGATATTTGGGAAAGTAAAATCGAGCCACGACTCCGTATTGATTCAGTCTGATCTCGCACGTCTTGATGAGTATTGTCAGATAATTAAGTTGGATTTGAATCCAAAGAAATGTTTTTGTCTGTCATTCTCTCGGAAACGTCAGTTAATTCCCACTGCTTACAAGCTTAAAGGGGAATCTTTGAACAAAGTTAAATCTATGAGAGACTTGGGAGTAACTCATGATTCCAAACTTTTATTTGACGCCCTTATTGATGCCATTGTAGGAGGTGCCTTAAAAATGCTGGGTTTCATAATGCGTAGTTCTGTTTATTTCACTCAGGCTAAAACATTAAAGATTCTGTTTTGTTCACTGGTTCGTAGTAAACTCGAATATGCGTCTCAGATTTGGAATCCTTGTTATAAAATTTATATTGACAGGATCGAGCGTGTTCAGATGAAGTTTGTTAAATATTTGTGTTATGAAATAAGGCGCCCCCACAGTTCAAACAATTATTTGACAATTTGTAAGGCACACCACCTGGTCCCGTTGTAAAAGCGTCGGGAAATAGCGGATATTATTTTCCTTCTGAAAATAACTACTGGCGCCATCGATTGTCCCGAACTGCTAAAGGAACTCTCATTTATTACTCCTACCCGATTCAAAAGATACTTTCCTCCTATTTCATTGAAGCGTACATCATCCAAATATAGGCAAAACAGTTTCCTTAACCAGGCTAGTCGAAAACTGAACAATTTGGCGAGAGAGCTTGATATCGATATATTGAATTGTGTTATTCCTTCCATGAGGCGAAAACTAGTGAGCACGTATTTTGCTTAAGTGATTTCTCTTCTTCTCTTTTCCTTTTTAAATAAATACAGTCTGTACTTTGGATTAATCAGGTTCCGTTATTTTATATTGTATTAAATTGGTCTAACTTCTGCAAGTGTGATTTGTAGCATTGTTGTACATTGTATGTATTGCCTAAGCGTATGTTTTTTTTTCTTTTGTAATATCTAAACGTGAGTTCCTGTAATTGGCTCTGTATGACTATTTTAGCTGCAATATTGTAATTATAGCTGTTGGTTCTACTTATATAAATAAATATAGGGTGGAAAATTTTAACACTACCTGGAGGGAAAGTACCTAAATACTGAAGATATATAATAGAGAATATATGAAAACTTTTCTTAATTTAATAAGTTACTGTCACATTTTTTATAAAAAAAAACTATAATAGAAGGCAAAATATAGGTAAGAAGAGAGAGGAGAAGACGGAGACATGGCTTTCTAGATCAAGCGTAGGAAAAGGTTAATGTTATTTCGTACCTAGATGCTAGCCAAGAGCAATCCCATTTTTAATAAAAAAAAAATAGGAACTCAGAGACGTAGCCCATAAAAATCTTTTTCGCTTGTACCTCTTATAAAACCCTGTTGGCTTTTATTTTTTATATTAACCCAATGGTTGGCTGGCAGAGAATGTCATTTGGCATTAGGCCCGCCATTTGTACATTTCTGTTTTGTGCAATTAATATTCCTTTTTTAAAGAGTTAAAAAAAAAAGGTTAAACGCCTATTTCTTCATATATTTGTATAATGTGATTGATGCTACACTGTCTATATATCAGGGGATACAGACTTTTAAATGTAAAAGAGGTGTCATAAACTGGCGGAATAGTCTGAACTATTATTATTATTTTTTTTTTTAATATTGGGGGACAATCTTACGCAAATCGACCTAGTCCCAAACTAAGCAAAGCTTGTACTATGGGTACTAGACGACGACATTCATACTTATATAGATAAATACATACTTAAATACATAGAAAACATCCAAGACCCAAGAACAAATATCCGTGAAAAATGCACAAATAAATGCCCTGGCCGGGATTCGAACCCGGGACCTCTAGCTTCAGGGGCAGAGTCACTACCAACTAGGCTAAACAGGCCGTCATTAGGAGACAGAACTATTATTATTATCTAATGCCAAGTGATAAATACTTTAACCATCGCACACACACATACACACACACACACACACACACACACAGACACACACACACACACATATATATATATATATATATATATATGCCCAAACATAAAATGTAATAATAATAAGTAAACACAATAATTATTAAGTATAACTTAACTTCGTTATAACTTTAGCTTAGATAAGTGAAAGATAAAAAAAAGGACTTGTAAGTGTATTGGTTATATTTCCTTAACTTGATGCTGAAAGAGCGGGGCCTCCTGACACAAGTATTACCCATACTTACTAGGAGGTCCCAACCATGTTCTATTTTTGTACACAATGATTGTGACCAATAAACGATTTCTCATTTGTATGCTGCTAAAGTGTGTAATTCTAAAGCATTGCTGGTTGTAATAATACGTCGAAACTCAGTTTGTAACGGAACTTTTATTGAGACAAGTACATGGTTTTAATAGCGTCATAATGGCATTAAGAATGGCCGTGACATTTAGGTCAATAACAATATATTTAATGCGCTCTTCTCTTGTTATTGTAAACATCCTCCATTATAGGTGTTGCGTTTGTAATTCGATATCCTTTGTTTATTCAACTAAATATTATGTTATTTTCCGAAATGTGACTATGCGTAGATGGGCTACGTCACACACTACGCAGCACCAAACGGGCCAATACGAGTGAGGGCCTAATTAATGCAATAGTTGTTACATCGAATAAAACAAGTTTACTTTTTCAAATTTTTACTAGAAAAATAATAACGCCATACTTAAATCATGGTTACCCTATCACTTTTGACACACGTTGTATGAGGGATGGCAAGACGTCGAGTGGTGTAGGGTGACCAAATTTTATGAAACAAATGTTGTATTATTTTTTCTGTTAATAATTTGAGAAGTAATAGTCAATATTGCAAGTAGTAACTGTGATCTCATCTTTATTGAGTTTGTCTTTTAATACTTGATCGAGTAAAATAATTTCTGATGACGTCTCCAATGTCACCCTGTATACGAACATTTTTCTTTTTGATTGCAAACAGAAAAAGCATATCCACGCCTCACAACATTCAAATGCCAGCAAACCTTTACAAGTGAATAAAATATCTGAAACAAGCCAATTCAATTCAGTAGATTTTTTTCGTAATCATCGATTGCAAATCAGACTTCGGAAAGCAATTTAGATGTCTAGGTCTCGTACAGGAAAGAAAAACACCCTGCTTTCTTTTATGAGAGTAGGCTACAATTTTGTATTCGTTAAGATAAAGACATGTGCGACTCTTCTGGAGTATTAGGAAAATGTAAGAGTTATGTTATATTTCCAAAACGTTTGTCACGTTAAATATTCTTCAGTACTTTAAAATAGCACGTTAATAACACCTACGCGACGGAGTCAATAAATGTACATGAACATTTTAAACGTGATATCCACTAACGAATCAGGTCGACACTGTTTCCAATTGCATCCCCATATTTCTCATGCATGAAATAAATAGAAAATACATTTGTGTATCATTGGAAAAAACCAACCAGTCAGCCGGCAGAGCTCCAACCGAGCGGACGAGAGCAATACATAACGCGCTGTAATAATTATCTACCTGCGTACGGATTATCGGATGCGAATTATCTACCTGTGTGTTTAATAGCTGTAATTTAAGTGTTTAGTGATGGTGCAGTGCAAGGATTGTAAAGTGTCACTGGCAAGAGTGAAAAGCGACAGTATTGTTCGCTGCAGAGGGGTATGCGGGGGACATTATCATAAAAAATGCGCCGCTAAAATGAAGTCATTTAAGGACACGGAGTTATGCGAGGCCTGCCAAACACCTGGAAAGTCGCCGTCGCATATTACCATTGAATCCTGCGAAATTACGACTGAAAAGTTGCTAAAACAAGTGAACGATAAGTTGGCTGTCATTTATGAGATGCAAAAAACCCTCCAAGGTATGTCGGAAGATATAAGTTTCTACGCCGAAAAGTACCAGGAACTTATCGAGGAGAGGGATAGAACAAACAAAAGAATAAAGACTTTAGAGAATAGAAATAACCACCTAGAAACGTGCAATAGCGCTCTGGAAGAGAGGGTACTCTGGCTAGAAAATAAGGAAAAAGAAAAAAATGTTGAGGTAATTGGCTTGGAGGAAAAAGAGGACATCATGTTGGAGAACGCAATAGGGCAGTTAGCCCACAAGCTTGGAGTCGATGCCGGGCAAGTGCGCGAGATAAGGAGGGTAGGCGAGAAACCCGCGGCCGTTAAATCAACTACCGACAACAAGCGGAGTGATGACCGCGCGCGCGCGAGCAAGCCTCGGCCTATTGTTATCACCATGGCAACGCGGGCGGCGCGCGATCAGTGGCTGTCCGCGAGAAAAAATTTAAAATTGACCAATGATTTTGTGTATGGAAATGGCAATGAATCAAGAATATACGTAAACGAGGACCTGACTAAGTATATGCGCAACTTACTGTGGACGGTAAAGAACGAGCTAAAATCTATCTATAAATACATATGGGTGCAAAGCGGCAAGGTATTGATTAGGAAAGATGACCCCGCTGATCCTCAGATAAAGATTGTGCGTACTCTAAACGACATAGACTTATTCTTAAACGTTAATAAATGATCTACCTGTAACATAGAATCGTGCTAATTCGGAACGTTATTTAGTCAGTAAAATTCAACGATGAAACTACAAACATTCAGTCTAACATAAGCTACACAAAGTACGAAAACTTAAAAACATGGAAAAATGAAATAAATACATATGCGTCCAGCTTACATATCTTTCACGTTAACATAAGATCGTTAAGAAAAAACTTCAACGAGCTACAACTATTACTAAGCGGTTGTATGGATAATACAGATATTATTGCACTAACAGAGATCAATATAAAAGAACAGGAACTTCCATTATATAAACTAGATGGCTATGATACACATATAATGACAAGAGAAACATCGAGGGGCGGAGGTATATTGGTGTATGTAAGGAAGAGCTGTAGCTTTACGTCTGAGACAATGAAAACCAACTACAGTGAGATCATACGCGGACAAATTACGAAAGATGGACAAAAGTTGACGAACCTAATCGTTGTATACAGGCCTCCGAAGACAAACAGGTATGGATTTGTGACTGACATACACCAGCTGTTGTCTGAAATACCTCACGGACAAGACCTGATATTAATCGGTGATACAAATATAGACCTGATGAATGAAGTCGGCTCGGCAAGTGTCATTAGCCAGTACCGAAACAATATGTGTGAGTTGGGGCTAGAATGCGCCATCAGCGACGTGACCCGCGAGGAGGTGTACGGCGGCCAGGTGACGCGCACCTGCATCGACCACGCGTGGGTGCGCACCCGACGCGCTGTCACTTCGTATGTACTCACCACCAAGGTATCCGACCACTATCCTATCGGGATTAGCCTCATGACTGCGTGCCAAGTACGTTCTGGTAAGCAACCACCTATTACTATCTTGTGTGAAAAAACAGTTAAAAAACAATTCGAAAGTGTTAACTGGGAAGACCTAGTGAAATGTGACTGTCCTATACAGTTATATGACAAATTGTGTTCAATTTTTTCTCGTACCTATAGTGAATCTAAAAAACAAATAATGCCGCGTACTAAGCGAAAAGATAAGCCATGGATCAACAAAACAATAAAAAATATGTTAACAATAAGAGACAGTTTATTCAAAAGATGGAAAAGTAGTCCTAACGATATGAATTTAAGGTTGTCATATAATAGATATAGAAATAGGGTAAATAAATGTATAAATATAGCTAAAAATAAGTCTAGACAACGTGAATTAAAACTGTGTAACAATAATAGTAGAAAAATATGGGAAAAAATTAATCTATGGACTGGAACAGAAAAAAATAGCATAGATAGAATGATACAAAAATATTTGGGTAAAAATGATAGCATAACAAACATATGTAATAAATTTTCAGAAACTTTTACTGCAGAAATCTTGGACATAAGACATAATTGTAACACAAAATTCTTAGACAGGGCAAAGTATATTAAGAGCACTCAGGTCTCACTGAGGTATATTAAGGCGCAGTCGCACGATATCAAGACAATTATTAATAGACTAAGTGAAAAAAAAGCCCCGGGATTAGACCAGATAAGGGCACAGGATGTCAAATACTTAAATGAGGAATTAAGTCCAGTTTTAGCAAGATTTATAAATTTGTGTGTGGCAAAAGCTATGTACCCAAAATTACTAAAAACAGCTATAATAAGGCCTATATTTAAGCAAGGATCACATTCAGAATATACAAATTACCGACCCATTGCCATTCTATCAGTCATTAACAAAATAGTAGAAAAATATATAACAGCACAAATTAGTGGCTTTTTAGAGAACAATCACATATTATCAAAATCACAACACGGGTTCCGTAGAGGCCGCAGCACGGCGACCGCGTTGGCTGGATTTACTGACGAGATCAACGAGGCTCTGGACCAGCGGAAGCAGGTGGTTGTGGTCTACATAGATTTCAAAAAAGCTTTTGATACACTGGGCCACAACCAACTGCTTCAGGCAATGGAAGAGTGCGGGATCGCGGGCCCACTCCAAGGTTGGCTCCGAGCCTACCTCGAGGATCGAACCTTACGCACGGCCGTGGCAGGCGAGAGCGGCGCGCCCGCGCCCGTCTGCTGCGGCGTGCCGACCGGCTCGGTGATCGGGCCCGTTGGGTACATAGTTCATGTCAACAGTATGTGTAATATTGTGAAAAACTCTAGTGTCTATATGTATGCAGATGACACCTGCCTCATATACGCGGACAAAGACCTAAATATCATAGAAAATAAAATACAGGAAGACTTAACCAGTATTATAAAGTGGTCGCATGATAATGGAATCATAATTAATATAACGAAAACTAAATGTATGTGCATACGGTCTCCGTATTGCCGAGATAGGTACAGGCCGCCGCGCATAGTGGGGCACAGTTTCGACTGTCTCCACAGTGCTTCGCCGGCCGGCGCCGCGTGCGGCTGCGCCGAACTGCAGGTGGTCGAACAGTACAAGTACTTGGGCCTGCTTATAGATCATAAGTTCTCATGGCAACCACAGGTAAACAGTGTATGCGATAAGTTAAGAACAGTACTTGTGAAGTTCCACCACTTGAAGTTCGTATTAAACAGGGCCACCTTGTATGCTGTGTACTATGCTCTAGTAGATTCACTTCTGTCGTATGGACTGGCAAGTTACGGTCGTACGTTTAAAACTTATTTAGACAAAATAAAAACACTACAGATTCGATTTATTAAGTTAATGGTTGACAAAAAAAACAAAAATTAGATGTAAAGAAAGTAACTACGAACAGCTTTTCCTAGAATGTAAAATGTTGCCAGTGCATGAGAAAGTAGTGTTAACGCTAGCTTTGGAGCAATTCTGTAATGATGAATATAAAAATGTAGCAAGTAATCAAAGATTAACCAGAAACAGAGATGCTAATATGTTACTGATACCTAGTTTTAATAATTACTATGGACAAAGATGTAGAAAGTACCTTATTCCGAAAATTTATAACGGTTTACCTACAGATTTAAAAAACAAGTGCATCACAAAGCATCAGTTTAAAAAGAAAGTTAGTAATGTCTTATTAAGTAAAATTAAAAATGCAATGCAATAATTTTAATACATAAATTCTTCAAAAAACCCTTTAGTATTGTGGGTTTTTACTGTATTAGTTCCGCTGTATTGTTGTACCTACACAGAATCTTAGCCTATCTTTTAATTTGTTTTCTTTTTTTTGATAGTAGAATACCAATGTACCTAATTGTGATTCGTATTTGTTATTAATTGGAGCCTCGACTGCCAACAAACCGCATTGTGGTTTGGCAGAAGTGTGTGATTACTAAAATTTGTGTTATTGGCGTGAATAAAGAACATTATTATTATTATTATTATTAAAATTTCATTTCCGGTTTGTAATTAAAGCATGTAAATTACAGCTGGCATGAGATAAACAAGGGTATTAAAACTCGGGGCGCTAGTAGGGTAACCTCCACGAGTGTCTGGGCTCTTCCAGTTCCTGTGGACCCTCACGGGTATGGAGGAAGGGTTCTGACCGGTGCGCCCTGGAGGCAACGGTACGTGATTCATCTTCGGAGGGATCGCTCACCGGTGCTACCAATAACCCGGAGGCGGGGTCGCTCTAGATATTCCTCTGTTTCAGCAGAGGACACTCCGATGTGACCAACGGGTGGGGGTTCCGCACCAGGGAGTCGCAAGACACCCCAGGTGCGGCGAGAGAGACAGGTCAAGCCGTATGCCTGTTTAAATAATTACGGACCCGTAACCTTGACTACGGCAGAGGGCCGCTATAGGCGGGAGCGGAACTGTCACCGTCAGGCCGGGGCCGGGTGGTGGCTGCGAGGGAGAAAACCTCTGCAAAAAGTTACAAGGGGACTAGAGGAGGTGAATCCGAGGTTTTTCACACTCCTACGGTGTGGGGGTCCTTTGATCGGCAAGTGTGTCGCCCTGCACGCTTGCCGACGGGTGGGGACGCTGGCCTCAGCAGTGAGGCAGAGAGGGAACAGCTTCGGTTGTTGCAGTAGGCGGTGTTCGCGGTTGTGTGCCTTGGCGATCCCGTGTCAGCGCCACTTATGCTGCGTGACGGGCATACACTGGTGGTTTTAGACGGTAGTCCGGGCGGTTCCCAGGAGTCCGTCATACCCGTCGTAATGCTTAAATGCATTTCCCCAGGTGAAATAAAGGATATTAATACTCAATAAGTTGCGAAGTACCAGAAGGGTAATCACGTAACTTTTCGAACGTACAATAACTATATATACGAATAACTCTACTAAGTCTATAACTAAGTCATTTTTTCTTCAGCTCGAAAACGGAACTAAAATTGAAAACGTTGAGTTTAGGGCAGCTAACTCATACACCCTGTGTTCAGAGGGGTCCCAAACTAATACCCACCACCTCCACCATATCAGCCCTAAGACGTCCACTGCTGGACATAGGCCTCCCCCAATTTCATGGGGGGTAAATGCCATAGTCGCCACGCTTGGCATGCGGGTTGGCAAACTAATACCACTGAATACTAACTAACACATTGTATTAAATCTCAGCACAGGATATATATATATATAAACTTGTACACATATCAAAATCTACTGGTCAGAGGTCATTATTCTAGGAAAAATCTTAAACGAGCGTTTCAGAAAACGTCGCAGAGGGTACAGCGCCATCTAGCGGTCAATTAGATAAACATTTTTGAAACTGACACATTAGAATGATACGCGGCTGAACACCCAGCCAAGAAGTGTCCACTTAAAAAAAACATCTTCCCAGACTGTACATAGCCCGGACATTTGTATGGCTGCCGGCGCTCCCTAAGCCCCGTCGGAGGATTAAATACTATATTAAATAAGTTGGTCAGGTCACCGCCAGATGGCTTAAACGATTAAGTTTCACTTATAGGAGCAGTTCACCACTCGTGCCCACATTTTTACGTTCGGGCCAGTCTAACTCTGACCAATGACGACTAAGCTGTACGGTCTGCCTGATGGCAAACGGTTACCAGAGGCCCTGGTCTCGTATTAAATAAATAAATAAATATTATGGGACAATTTATTTACACAAATCGAACTAGGCCCATAGTTAGCCCAATAAGGCTTGTGTTATAGGTACTAGACGACAATATATGTAAAAGATATATATACTTAAATACATAAAAAATAACATCCAAGTCTCAGAAAGAAATGTTTCTGCTCACCACAGAAACCAATGCCCTTACCGGGATTCGAACCCGGGACCTCTAGCTTCGGAGACAGTGTCACTACCATACCAACTAGGCTAAATAGGATATTTTATGCTATACGCCACGTCTGAATTCAGCGTCACAATGCTTACTATAGAAATGTACTGTAGTTGTCTATTTTAAAACGTCGACGTAGGCGTCTTGTGTCCATAGAAATGTTAACGCTGAAGTCGTACGTCGCGCATAGCATAAAATAGGAGATTTAAATATAGTTAATGGACGCTTGCAAATTTTTACGATGATTTTAGGATTGGTCAGCAACAAAAGATGAAGACAATCCCTCACTGTCAACACAGCGCAACCTTGGAAGCTTTGAGGGCCTTATCCACCGCTAGCAATACAATAATACCTAAATATTTACAAAACAAGTAAGTGTTATTATGGCCGTGTTCTTCCGTGATGTAGAGACTTACTTCACAAGTTGTGTTGTTCCAAATATGATTAAGATTCCATTGCGCTGTGTTCACACGGTACACCTATCAGAACGTTGAATCATCATGTCAGCCGAAAGACGTCCACTGCTGGACATAGGCCTCCCCCAAAGACTTCCACAATGACCGGTCCTGCGCCACCCGCATCCAGCGGACACCCGCGACCTTCACCAGGTCATCGGTGTACCGTGTGGGGGGCCTGCCCACGCTACGCCTTCCGGTACGTGGTCGCCACTCGAGAACCTTTCCGCCTCAACGGCCATCGGTTCTACGTGCTATGTGCCCCGCCCACTGCCACTTAAGTTTAGCGATTCGGAGGGCTATATCGGTCCCTTTGGTTCTGCTGCGGATGGCCTCATTCCTGATGCGATCACGCAGAGAAACTCCTAACATAGCTCTCTCCATTGCCCTTTGGGTGACTTTGAGCCTTCTTATGAGGCCCATAGTAAGCGACCACGTTTCAGTGCCATATGTCATCACTGGCAACACACACTGGTCAAAGACTTTCGTCTTGAGACTCTGCGGAATATTGGACGAAAAGTTGTGCCGTAGCTTCCAGAACGCTGCCCAGCCGAGTCAGATTCGACGATTAACGTTGAATTATTAGTGCTAAATTACATTTGCGCCTTAGATAGACCCCTAAGGCCCACCAAACAACACAAAATAATATTAAAAACCTTTTATTGAAGGAAATAAAATCAAATTTCATTCAACGCCTGAAACACAGAAAATACTACTATATTTCAGTTAAAAACGGTTTATTTTAATTTCATTACCAAAATTAGTCCTTTCTGTAGGAGTATGGCCTTTAGTAGGCTACAGTGCAAGTGAAACTCAGAAGAGTATGAAAAGGTTTCGTGAATAGCCTAGAGTATGAAAAGTTTCATCTTTATGGAAAGTTATAAGGTTAGTTTTCCCGCCCTCTCCTCACGTTCCGTCGTCATATCTAGATAATAGAACGGCACAGCCCAATAAATAATTTGCGTATCTTTGGCATTTGGGTTTCGTATCACGGGTTATAATTAGTAATTAACGTCTATTATGTAGCTTATGGACCCGGGTATGTCCTAAAACTACGACCAAGAACACCGGGGAATGGGCAGCAGCATTCCTAGAGTGCGGTGGAGATACTGCGATCGCCAACCCGCAAGCCAAGCGTGGCGATTATGGCATTTACCCCCCATGAAATTGGGGGAGGCCTATGTCCAGCAGTGGACGTCCTAGGGCTGATATGGTGGTGGTGGTGATGTAGCTGCTTGTCTGAGTCACAGATTGTCTATACCACTTATCATCAAAATAGAAAGTCTTAGATTGTCTATATCACTTTTCATATAAATAGCAGCTCATCTATAAAGCAAGTCATTCACATAATTTTTGAGTAGCAACTCGTCTAAGTCTATTTAGCGACTCGCCTTATTTACCACCTCAAATAGGGTTGGAAAGAGTGGCCGCCATTTTGTATTGTTTTTACTTACATATATAACATACATACCAACGCTAGATTATTCGAGAAGATTAGAAGAACTTTCACTCTCGCTTGTTCGTTCAATAATTCTAAAATCAATATTCCAGGTTCGTTCAATATACCAGGAAACCCGCCTACTAAGCGTAGTCTCACATAAATCTACTACGATTGTAGGGTGTCCCCAATTTGCAACGATCAAAGGACGGTGCTAAAGGCATTTATCTAATCCCAGACATCAAAGTCTTTAATTAATGAGTTGTTTTGTAACATAACAGCAATTTGCAGCAACAAACAGGGACGCTGTTCAACGTTACTAACATTATCAACTGAGTAAAACGAATGTCTCCATTTCAGCTATAAAAAAAATATTACGTATGTAGATGTCCGAATTTACGCTTGTACTCCTCTACAGGTCGCATTTCACAAACGATTCTCGTGAAATTTTGTGAGCATGTTCGATCATTTTATAGATTTCTAGTCGAATTCAGTTTTTTTTTTTTTTGTTTTGCCGTGTCTACAGCTTACAGAGCCACTGGTAAACAAATTTTAGAGAACAATGTTTACTCAAATCTAGCTTGCTCTAAGTACGAGTATAGTAAGCTCATTAACGCTTATGTATATTTGATCATCAATATGTCATTTCTGCCACTTCGTCTGAACTCGGTTATCACACACAACCGGGGTGTTAATTCAGCCCCCCCACCACCATATTAGTACAAGGACGTCCACTGCTGGACATGGGCCTCCCCCAATTTTATGGCGGGTAAATGCTATAATCGCTACGCTTGGTTCGCGTGGCTTCGCGATCGCAGTATCTCCACCGCACTTCATGGATGCTGCCCATCCCCCGGTGGTCTTGGTCGTAGTTTGAGACCATTTAAAGTTCCATTCAATTTATTTTTATCCAAGTGTGTATTGAGATTTACATGAGACTAATTAGGAAGGCTTTTAAGGATCCCTTGTGTACACTGAAGAATTACCTAGATTTGGTAGAAATCCTTGTCAGTATATAATCCAATGTTTGCTTTAGAAGTAAATTATTTAAGCCGAGAAACAAACAGAACAAGTGGAATCTTATGGCCTAATGTAAAATGGGATTAGTTTTATGTAAATTAAACCGAGTACTAAACAAATCTACTTAAGGGCTTACTCGGCTCTGTGTTTTAGCTAAAATAAACAAAAGCTCACTAATTAAAGTAATTATTTAATTTTGTAACATTTCAAGCATACATTTTTGTGAACGGGTAAAAATACATTATAATTAGTTTTTTCTACTCCAGCATCATAATCATCTGTCAATTAAATGACTCACAGCAGTATTAAAGCAATAAACTTTCATACAACTTCAAGTCTATACCATAGACAGGTCATCATTCGACTGGTGAGAGAATCAAAATGAATTTCTATACATTTTCATACGGCTATTTTTATTTAATTTAAAAGAGGCACACTACAATGCCCCTACCATATCGAGTTTAAATTTAAATTTAATTATTTTGCTATCGTAGAAAAACTATTGTATGCAATTTTACATGATTAGGTCTTAAAATTCTTTAATCTTATCTAAATGCTTTTTATGTAGCTGGTACATAATAGTACATTACGATACAAGTGCAGTAAATAGGAAATTCGCAACGAGTGGTGATAAATAGAATCACGACCGAAGGGAGTGTTTTAAATCGACACGAGTTGCGAATTCCCTGTTCGCACGTGTATCGTACAACGTTTTACAGTACATACGGCTCTTTAAAGTTTCGACATATGCACGTAATCTGCTGATTACCGCACTCGTGCGGTAATGTAGCACCATATGTACTGTAAAATACTATTTTAGGACGACCTTTCGATAGCTGATGGACCGACGGCCTGAAGAGAGTGGCGGGGGGCGGTTGGATGCGGAGACCTGAGGACTGGCTGCAGTGTCGCGAATTGAGGAAGGCCTATGTCCAGCCAGTGGACGACAGTGGGATGATGATGATTTTTTTATTAGAAATAGGATAGCTCTTGGCCAGCTCATGGTGATGAAGATGAAAAAATATAGTTACTCCTCTAAATGTCTAATAAAAATTATAAACAAAATGCACGCCCCGGCTTCGCATGGGTGTATTAACGAAGAAAATGAAACCAAACTAATAGTGGTTTGGTATAATTTTCTTCGTTAGTGTTAGTACATTCTTGCTAAGTAATAATAATAATCGTATGGCATTTATTTTCGAACCAAGAGGTCTTCAAGAAAACAAGTACGGTTGCCAATTATTTTTCCTTGCTAAGTATGTGAGTGAGACAGAATACAGTTAGGGATATCTCTGTCTTGAGTTTCACTCACACATTTTTTATATGAAGAATTTAACAGATTAAATAATTTTCCACTATGTACATTTCTTTACACTGTCATCTAAACTAAAAATGACTTAAGCCCAATTAAAATTCTACCATTTCACACGTTAAAATAAAATGTGATTCTTCAGCAAACACCGTTTAAAAATTGCATAAGACTTAACTTCTCAGGGCTCATTTAAAATTATAAAGGAACTCAATGTTTCGAGGAGAAGGTAGGTGGGAAAGCAACAAAGCCGATGAGGATGAATTTGGCAGCCGTCGGTGGACTTGGCTGCGATGGATTAAAACGGCGAACGTCCGAGACGAACCATGGAGATGAGAAGGGCGGACATGGTTTCTGGAGTTCGTTTGAATTAAAGTATTTTAAAGTGTCAATAATATAATGGTCACAATATCGATGTAGTCCGTTTTGTCCTACGATTTTTTCTACGCGTAGGACAAACCGGAAAAAATATCCGTTTTGTTCTACGAAAATTGACATATTATAATGCCGTAGAACAAAACGGAATTTGTTGTCCGTTTTGTCCTACGATGTGAACAAAATCGTAGGACAAAACGGACTACATCACAATATCATGGTTGTGACCATTTCGTGACAAATTAAGTATCGATGTCTGTTTTGTGTTGATTCTGTTTTGTCACGAATAAACGATTTATTTCTTTCTTTCAATATGGCCCAAGCGTTTTCAAGGTTGTATCATAAAAGAACCCGTGGTCTATTTTTGTGCCCGCTCCTAGGATTCGGCACTAGTTTTATGAATGCGAATGCCATCTGATTTTCCAATACAGAGGAAAAACTAGACCCAGTTGGAAATTAAAGCGGCTTCCTCAGTTCTGCGCCGATGGTGTTATGTGTGATCTCAGTGAGAGGTCATCCCCCGATCAACTAAACTCACTCTATGTTCAAGCGATTGTTGCAACACACGTGCACAGTTGTCGTACATAGTATAGAACTAAGAATAATAGTTTTCCATGCTAGTGGTAATGTAATAATATCCTAGCCGATTTCAGGCTCAGCGACTGCGTATACACCTTTTATACTCATACACTATTAGAGCATGTGATAATACCCAGCCTCATAATGGTAATACCCAGCCGCCATCACGATTTAGATTAGGGCGGCACCCAATTTCAATCGCCTCTCGAACCATGCGTGGTACACAACAATCTCTTACCGCAGTCATAGGGTACCTCATACACTCCCGGGTTACCGAGCGAATCCTGGTCCTTAGAAGAGCGCAGCATCTGCCTAACCTTGGTACGGGGTCGGACAATTGTGCTAATGCTCAACCTCCGGCGTAATATATATTTCGTCTGTATTTCAAAGTTCATATAACCTAGACCTTTTTAAGGCACGAGTGAATAGGCATCTTCTGGGTGAGCTCGCTTCATCATCGGCTTCATCTTTGCCCCCTGGCTATATAGGCCCAGCAATACCATTTTTAATATTAAAATAATAGGTAATAATAGGCGTCCAAATATGTCCGTCACCACCGTAATATATTGTTGACATTATGTATTTAAAGATTTCCTGTAACCCGACGATGTATGATTAATACGATTAAATGAATATGAATATACAGCAATAGCAGGTGGCTTCTCTGTTTTGTGTACACGCTATAGAGTGTATGTACTGGACGCTCGCTGACTCTTCTCTAACACCTGTCTCACATGCTGTAGCTCATTCAGCACGTACTGCGGGTCCTAAAGCCGCGGAGCCCAGTTTATGAGCGCTCACGGGACTACTAAAGACGGATGTGCGGGGTGATGGTGTGAATCAGCTTGCAAGTATCGATCTGTGTGCGTGGTTTGCAGTATACTTTATGGGACAACCATGGTCTCGTCGAACATGAGAGTGCACCATTTCACTCCTTCTCAAAGGCGAACTCTTATTTTGGCATGCAACACTACAGCAAATACATCGCCACCAAAACCTACGTCGCATATTTCAAACTTTTAGTGAAAAACATTAAGTTTTGAATAATTATTTTATTGTTACCATCTTAAATATGTCATCTCTCATTTTTTCCTTGGCCCGTGTCCGAGCGAGTTATTAAATAAGTTTTGTGAAACTTCCCGTGAGTTTGCCACGACTTTTCAACTCCTCATTTATTTATAGCTATTTTATACAGCAACCGAAGTATTAGTGGTCGCTACTTTATGTTAATTACACTTCATTAATCCCTTTAATACGTGAGGGTCTCATGGTCTTTTATGGGAAGCCTGTTAAATATTATAGCCACCACCACCATATCAGCCGTAGGACGTCCACTGCTGGACATAGGCCTCCCCCAATTTCATGGGAAGTAAATGCCATATTCGCCACGCTTGGCATGCGGATTCGCGATCGCAGTATCTCAACCGCACGCCAGGGATGCTGCTGCCCATCCCATATTATAGATACAAAGTAAAATAAGCAGTATAAATTACGTGGTTTTCGAAATTTCACTATCGCTCTTATTTACAAGAGAAGCTTACGAGTCCCCGACACGCTCGACTGAACTCGATTCTCCATACAAACGTTGTTTGGATCTCATTTTTAAACGCCATGCTGAAGAATAAAGGTTTTCATACAATATCTAAAACACTCAAACACTTCCTGTATTTTTCTCCATTATAATTTCAAGCAATATAGGTAAACTAATTCCTGACCTGTATATGCAGGATCCAATTGTATATGTATATACGTTTCAAGTTATTTCAGCATAGCGTTTTAAAATGAAAACCAAACTCCGTTTGTATGAAGTATCGACCGTGCTGGCAACTCATAACAGACAGTTGTGCAACGCTCTAGTTTAAACGCTAATTAGCTTACCTATTTGTAAGAGCTATGTTACTTTTATTCGTGAGTCTTGACTTCTCTTAAATTAACGAAGATCAATCATTGTATTTCGAAACATTGTATTGTTATAAATTTAATTAGGTATTATGTTCTACTGTGATGTTATCGTAAACTCTGTGTCGCTGCCAGAGTGACTAAGGTTTTCACTGTACGGCAATCAATTTATATGTAGGGTCATTCAGCAGATGTAAGCGGGACCAACACTACGGATTCAGTAGATTACAAACTACTGCTTCGTACCACTATCAGTGAAATTAACGTCCATTTATCATTGGTGTTGAAAACAAAAAGTTTTAAATTAATTACGAAATGCATGATCACTCACAATCAGAATACTTCAGTCAATTGATACGTGTCAAATTGAACGTCATCTGAGTTTGATTACTTTTGAAACATCGTGTCTCACTCCATGGGGCAATTTACTTTCTTCATAATCAAAGTACTGTCATAACAGTTAGAGGTTTTATCTTTATAAGCTAATTTTTGTAGGGTGACCATGATTGCAGAGAATTAAACTTTTACTTATAAAACCCGCCAATTGCGAGTCGAACTCGCGCACCGAGGGTTCCGTAAAAAATATTTTTATCATATGATGTTACTAGAAATTTACGGTTTTCGCATTTTTTCCTTTATCTGTGCTATAAGAAGTTGCTTCGTACTAAATTTCAAGATTCTGAGCTCACGGGAAGTATCCTGTAGGTTTGGATTCCCTTGCGTGTGTCAAAAAATTGCGGCATAAACGGCTGTATATTTTGATTGCGTTGGCTTAGAAATTTGATTTTGTCACAGCTCCAAGGGACAGTAGACCTGGGTATTTGATATAAATTCCAGCTTGATGCCTCCACGCGTCCCTGAGAAAAAGGGACTTAACAGACCGACAGACGGACGGACAGCAAAGTGATGATATAAGGGTTCCGTTTTTTCCTTTCGAGGTACGAAACCCTAATAAAAAGTAAGAAAAAAAGGAAAAAGTATGGGTGTTTCACTTAAATAACATGGTATACGATTTATTACCATTTACTACGAAGTGTGTTGTTGGTCTTGCACACGTCTCCTGAATCACACTGTATTCATTATGCATTCTTATTTGACTTTAACCTGTTTCCTGCTGGGACCCGGGTATGTCCTAAAACTACGACCAAGACCACCGGGGTATGAGCAGCAGCATCCCTGGAGTGCGGTGGAAATACTGCGATCGCCAACACGCATGCCAAGCGTGGCGATTATGGCATATACCCCTCGTGAATTTGGGGGAGGCCTATGTCCAGCAGTGGACGTCCTTTGGCTGATATGGTAGAGGTAGTGGTGTTTCCAGCGCTCTTTCCGACAGATTAAGCGCGTGTCAAAGTTATCGTCACATTGAAATTAAATTGAAACCAACTTTATGTCTCACAATGACCCCTCGGGTGGCACATTTTAGAAGCTGTAATCACTATGACAATGGCTTCCGAACATCGCAGCTACTTAATACCCTTGTGAATGTATACCCTCTTTGATCAGTATTAATTAATATAATGGGAGAAATAATTGGAAATAATAATGCAAAGTTCTGGCGGAACTGAAGATTAATTTGTGTGACGTACAGCTTTAGCAGGGTTTGTTGTGCTAAGAAAATAAGTGAAATATTAATAAATTCGAAAAAAATCTGTCATTTAAATATATATATGTATAATACATACAAAAGCATCGGTGGCACGTCGTACTAAGATATATTTAAATCTTTTTTTTAAATAAACACCATCCACCAACATATCAGCCCAAGGACGTCCACTGCTGGACATAGGATTCTCCTAATTTCATGGGTGGGTAAATGGCATAATCGCGGCTTGACGATCGCAGTATCTCCACTGCACTCCAGGGATACTTCTGCCCATCCCACGGTGGTCTTGGTCCTAGTTTTAGGATATACGCGGATCCAAGGACACACCCAGACATATATATTTGTATTATTAGTCAGAAGAGATGGGGATTTATTAATAAAAGAAAGTAGTGTAACCGAAAATAGACTTTAATTTTATAACAAAAACCCAATCACACTTATTTTAAACGAAACCTATTCAAATCTAGCTCAATCTAATGCCAATCAAATACGTCCGTTCCGTCCGAAAGTCGCCGTTCGAGTGCGGCCGCTCTCCGCTGTGTTGCGGTAAGTCAACCGGTTCCCCACTCTATCGCTCACGCCATGTGACGTCACGATGACGCGCTGTTTGGCCCTGCTTCTCGGTCTGTCATTTATAATACGGCCTCTCCTGATGGCGAGGCGTCCTCGACCGCATCTTGTCTGGATGACTCCCCATGGTATTGGGGACTGTCAGCATCATTGTCATCTGAAAAACGACATCATTATAGCCAAACATTCTGTAATCTAATTTGTGATAACAATTAACAGCTCCGTATCACAACTGTAAGCGTGCACTCAAACACTTGTGACCAGTGCATGAACATTGCTATCTAACAAACACACACAAATTATGCAAAAATTCCAAGTAACGAGACGATGTCTCCCATAGCAAGGCTATGCCAGCCAATAAAGGCTGCCAGCACACACCATAGGTAGCTGCTATAAAGCAAGCGCATGTGGCTGCGGGGTATTTAACCTCCACTGAGAAATACTGCACACGTCATAGGTAGCTGCCGTAGGGCAAGCGCACGTGGCTTCTCAGGTAACAATGCACACGCCATAGGTAGCTGCCGTGAGGCAAGCGCGCGTGGCTTGTAAATCACTCACCACCGGCGAAGAAGACTGCACACGTATCTGGTGTCCACTCTCCGCGCCATGGAACCATGTGTACCGAAGCTGCCTGAGTCCTTTTGCCATAGGACCCCGCCAAGAGCTCCAACTCGTACCGGTGGTGCGGAAGCTGCTGGATTACTCTATAGGGACCCCTCATGCCGGAATCCAACTTGCCCGAACTCTGCGAGCTTTTGCCGACAAACGCGAAGTCGCCCAAAGCATATTCGCGTGGCGGCTTTCGCCCAACATTGGTCAATTGATCTTGTCTGGTCTGGTTCGTGTTCAAGAGTTCTGAAGCATGTTGTCTTCTTAATGTCATCAATGCCTCGCGGTTCGCATGCGAGTTGTCCAATGCTACATCTCTTACTAGCGCTCTCAACACGGGCGTGGTTGCTTCGACCCCAATTAGAAGCTGTAGGGGTGAAGTCTGAGTCGTAGATTGTTTGGTGATATTAAGAGTTAGTTGAATTTTCCAGAGTGTGTCGGACCAACTACTGCTTTTATTATTTACCTCGACACGTAACAGGTTTAAGACAGACCGGCAGTAACGCTCCGCTTGTCCATTTTCTTGGTGCATGCCAGGCGTTATTAAATGTGTGGCACATCCCAAACCAGAGACCCAACTTTGAAATTCTGAACTTTGGAAAATTCTACCCCGATCGGTCACAATTAGAGAAGGTGTACCGAATAAGGAGAGGGCGTTTGTGAATACGCGCTTAAGTTCGTCGGTATCCTGTCTGCGTAAAGAATATAGGAGGCAAAATTTTGAAAAGGCATCTACTAGTACTAAAACGTACTTGAATCCATTCGACTCGGGTAATGGACCTAACAGTTTAGTCCAAGATTCTATGGGCTGATGGGGACCCCGGGGGATCTTTTTTTGTGACAAGCAAACCACACAATGGCCAATGTATTTTTTTACGAATTGCCTTAGGCTCGGAAACCAGAAATGACGAAGAATTAAGTCAACAGTTTTGTCTATGCCAATATGTTCATGATCGTCGTGAAAGACGCGTAGGAGGCTCAGCCTGTGCCCTTTTGGGATAAAACATAGGAGACGCGATTCTTCGCTAGAATGACTGTACTTGTAGTACAAAAGGTTGTTCTTAACAACATATCGGGATGGATCCAACTGACCGTCTCTCAATTTCTCCATCAGTTCTTGTGTCTCGGAATCGGCTGTTTGGGCAATTTGAGCCCAGTTATTAGGACGACGAATATGTAACACATTCAATGGATTTCGACTTAAAAAGTCTGCGTGTTGCATTAGAGCACCCTTTCGATATTCAATGGTGAAACGGAAGTCTTGCATGTAAACCCACCAACGGGCTACTCGTGGAATGAGATCTTTCTTTCGTTCGGTTAGTTTCAGTGAGTTACAATCCGTCACTATCTTAAAGTCAATGCCAATAAGATAGTGGCGAAAATGTTGTAGTGCTTTAACTATGGCTAAAGTCTCGAGCTCATAGCTGTGATATCGAGACTCCGCGCCATGAGTTGCTCTACTGAAATAACCGACAACGCGTTTCCGTTTACCTTCATGCTCTTGTAACAAAATCGCACCATAACCGATCGCACTAGCGTCAGTGTGAAGCTCAGTGGGCAATTTCGGGTCGAATATTGCAAGTACGGGTTCTTCCGTTAAAAAAGACATAATTAAATTACGTGCCGCGTCTTGTTCTTCACCCCAAATAAACGGTTGACCCTTTTTTGTAAGCCTCACAATGCTAGCGGTTTTAACTGCGTAGCTAGGTATATAACGTCTAAAATACCCACCTAGACCCAAAAATTGCCGCACTTGCTTAACATTCGTTGGTTTCCTTGACTTTAATAAAGCTTCTACCTTCCTAGGACTCGGTCGTACCTGACCTTGGCTAATGAGTCTTCCTAAATACTCGACTTCTGTTTCTAAAAAGGTACATTTTTTCAAATTTATAGAAAACCCAGCGTTCGTAAGGCAAGTGAGCACCTGACGTAGAAGGTCTAGCCCTTGCTCTATCGAGTCTGATAAGACCAGCACATCGTCTATATAGCTAAGGACCTTGCCAGTGTCAATTAACGGTTTTAGAGTTTTGGATATAATCCTCTGATAAACTACCGGTGCATTCGTCAAACCATACGGCATTTTCAAATATTCAAAATGGCCCTCGGGTGTGACGAAGGCAGTTTTTTTAATGGATTTATCGTCCTTAAGGGGCACTTGGTGAAATCCAGTGGCCATATCCAGACTCGTAAAATATTTACTGTTACCTAGTTTGTCTATATGATCATCAATCAAGGGCAAGGGGAATCTCTCTCTAATGGTATTTGCGTTAAGTGCGCGATAGTCAACGCACATCCTATCAGACCCGTCTTTCTTTTTGACGAGTATGATAGGACTCGCGTACTCGGACTGCGACTCTCGGATGATTCCTTTACTTAATAGATCGCTTGTAATGTCGCGAACCCTCAACTTTTCGTCAGCGGAAAGCTTATAGGGACGATAATGCACAGGAACATCACTTTTTAACTTTATTTCCATGCTGCCAGTATTAACAGTGGATGTCGCTGTACCGGTAACGAAAGAACTGGAAAAACCATTAATCAGTGAGAGTAGACGATTTTTGTCCTCCCCCACCAATGGCGTATTTATGAGATCAGACTCTAAGTCACGTATGTGGTGTACCTGAGCTGCACTATCTACCCTTATCAGTCGTTGCCCGTTACTAGTACGTATGTAAGTAACCCCTTTACGGTTTAGGACATCTGTACCTAACAATACGGGCGCACTAATACAACTGGAAGGCACAACAAATAGATCCACCTCCATGGATATCTCAGGGAATTCAATCACGGTTGTTACATAGCAAGTAGATTCTATCTCCTGACTACCTATACCACGCATTAATCGATATGATGGAACCCTATTGCAAGTTAGATGTTTAACAACCGCATCAGAAATCAAAGAAATATCAGAACCACTATCAATTAAGACGTCTACCGAAACCTTATCAATTACCGCTGTCATGGCATTACTGCATCGGGCGTCGTTTGACAAAAATTTACATTGTTGCTACCCTGACCTTTGGATTCGACGCGATGTTTAGCAAAACATTTGTCAGCTGTATGCCCTAGCTTGCTGCAATAGGTACATATTATGGGAGTTTTATTTGATGCTACAGGGGCTGTAGTTGAATTATTAGATTCAGTTTTCCGCCTCTTAGAACAATACAATTTAGTATGACCGAAGTCACCACAGTTAAAACATTTCGTACTTGGCTTTGAAGTCTTATGTTTACGCGAGTCGGATAAATTTAGGTTCAACGGACGAACGAAATTGTGGGTACCTCGAGAATTCGTCTTCGGTTTAGTATAAACGGATAAGAATTCTACCAATTCGTTATGTTTTAATTCAGCGTTAGAAGCGGTGGCTTTGATCTGGGGGTCTGTGATACCTCGAATAACAATAGCCGTTTTTAGGTCATCCGATAGTCCTTTCACAATATTTAAACGCAGCAACGATCTTCGTGCGTATTCGGCATATGACGAAAAGCTACTAGAGTCCGTTTTTATCACGTCAAATAAGATATTCGCGACATCAACGATTCGAGGACAGAGTGACCGGAATTCCGCTTTAAAATTGGTCCACGAACGATCACTGGACACCCAATCATCCAGCCACGTACGCGCGTCGCCTTTAAGACAACTCCCTATGCGTGACAAACACTCATGATCGTCCCAGCGATTAATCTCGCGACCTTTATCAACTTCTGCACACCAAACATCGAAATCGTGAACATTAGGGTCAAAATTTGAGATGTAATAATGACTAGGTTTGGTAATGAGCGATGTTAAGGCGGTCACAATCTTATTTGTCGTATCACAAACAGGCTCAACCGGCGCGGTAGTTGTATTTGTAGCAATAGGCAATGGCGGAGTGTGACGTTCACGCACTGAATGGGTCGTTTCAGATACAGAGGCAGAAAGTCTGTTTTCAATTGCATCTAGTCGAACGAGAATCGTGTCAAGTGCCTGATTGTAAGGACTATCACGTCTAGTGCCTGAATTATCGCGACGCCGCTTATGAGCAATACGATGAGAATGAACATGACCCTCACGAGACCTACTACGATATCTACGTGAACTATCAGATCTCTTACGAGACCGAGAAGAGCGCCCCGTCATTATAAAATTAAAGTGTACTTACGGTTTGTGATGACACAACACAACACTGAACTAGCAAGAATTTTGTTTTAATTAATCAGAGGCAACAACGAGCAAGGCTTCGTGGCCTATCCCACTTTCTGATATTATTAGTCAGAAGAGATGGGGATTTATTAATAAAAGAAAGTAGTGTAACCGAAAATAGACTTTAATTTTATAACAAAAACCCAATCACACTTATTTTAAACGAAACCTATTCAAATCTAGCTCAATCTAATGCCAATCAAATACGTCCGTTCCGTCCGAAAGTCGCCGTTCGAGTGCGGCCGCTCTCCGCTGTGTTGCGGTAAGTCAACCGGTTCCCCACTCTATCGCTCACGCCATGTGACGTCACGATGACGCGCTGTTTGGCCCTGCTTCTCGGTCTGTCATTTATAATATTTGTTTATTTAACGAATAAATAAATTAAGGCCCGCGGGTGTCAGGCAGGCAGGATCGGTCATTGTGGAAGTCTTTGGGGGAGGCCTATGTCCAGCAGTGGACGTCCTTCAGCTGACATTATGATGACGATGATGATTTAACGAAACCAAATACACAGCACAAATTAGAGCAATTTTTTGAAAAAGTTTCATCTGACTTTGTCACTGGCCAATTATGGATTTACATTTTTTTGTGTAAGATTGTCCATAAATATTTTTGAATTCAATATTATATAAATATCCAGTAATATTTAGCTAAATATATCCAGTGACTGAAATGCTATGCGATAAATTAAATATATATAATTGTACACACGGTGTCGATATAATGCTAAGATGGCAATAAAGTATCCCTGTACAGTACATTCATGACATTGACAGTAAATGCCTGCTACATTTAGTGAAAGCCAAACAAATCCAACCCACAATAAAACCTATAAAATTTATACGTACCATAACAGTACAGAGAATACATAATGAACATTAGGAACAAAGGGGCCGATGCTGGGTCTTGGTGCGAATTGATTCCCCATTGCACAAACCATTTTACGCCTTCTTATAACAAACATAAAGTCTATATTTCTGTATTCTTATTGCGGTTCGAATCTTGCAAATCCATCGTCGTACGAATATCAATCTTATGATAGGACCAGAAAAGTCTACACTTGTTTGGGCGAATGGTTAAATCAAGAATCGAAGATAAGTGAGGTGCCGCGGTCTTCGCCTGAAATATTAGTGTACCGAGGCTTTTCTTTGAAATAGCTGCTTTTATTTGAATCTAGCGGCACGAAGTCGGCACGACATCAAAGGGATTACGTAATAAATCTAAGGAGCCTTTTATGGGTGTCGATAGAGAAAACGGAAATTACTAATACGATTACGATTGTTATTTCCTTGGGTAAATTGAAATATTAATAAATGGTTTTTATGACACTAACGGTGAAGAAATTTGATTTTATCGTTTTTGAACGAGTTATGTTTTAAGAACACTGGTCTGATGAAGTATAGGTATAATGACGCAATTTATATTTTACACTTTAATTTTGTTAATTTTTTGGTTAACACATAACATGTTTTCATGTGTCATTCACTGCGTCGCTGGGCGCATGAAGTCCACAGCAATGTATTTAATAATGTTCGTTCTAATACTTTTTGTAAACCATGGAGGTAATGGTCTGTCTGGTGGTAAATAGATACTGTAGTCTATGAGCGCTTGCAACTGCACAAGAGTCATTAACACGTCGCCTTTTATTGTTACACTACAATACATACATTTTATTGTCCACCTCACACAAATTTCTTCAAGAAAAGAGCGTACTCCCATCTTAAAGGCCGGCAACGCACTTACAACCCCTCTGGTGTTGCGAGTGTCCATGGGCGACGCTAATCGCTTACCATCAGGCGATTCGTCTGCTCGTTTGCCACCTATGTCATAAAAAAAAATGCATCAGTTACAAAGAGAATAAACAGCAACATGAAGGTAGAGGACAACATGCAGTCTTATTCCTAAAGAGCGATCTCTTCTAAACAACCACAAGAAAAGATTGTTTCGAGGACACACAACACAGCGTATCTTATAGAACTCAGTTAACTAGACATGCGTCGGTAGAATCGGTCACGTTAACTGACTAACATAATATTAATTATGTGAACTGAACATTTTCAGACTGGGCACAAATTCTACAACACGTCGATGTTATCGGGTGCTACGACACAAGTGCTACGCCGTCATCGCTCTACAGCGCAGGTGCTACGAGGCAGCTGCTACGGTTTCGTGTGATGTAAAGAGAAATGAGAACTAGAGTCTACAATATGCCACTGGAAAATGGATCGTCACTAATACAACAATAATTTTATTACCATACTATTTATTATATCTTTACCTTGGACTTTTTTTGACAATCTTACACAAATTAACTTACTCCCAAACTAAATAAAGGAAGTTAGTAGTCGTCAAAACGTCCTCTTCGCTTTCAACCTGTTAATATTTACACCTAATATTTCGCTTCTTACATGACTTTCTCTCAACACTCTCAACGTATGTATATAAAATTATATTTTCTCAAACATGAGCCTAAATGTATGCATTAATGTCACGAAATTGTTCTTGTATTTTATAGCATGTTTCATGTTATTATTTAATTTCGGTTATTTTTCGTGATGCTTTGCTGTTTTTGGACGTTTTGTATTGTTTAGTTTTTTTATACATTGTAGTTTTTTTATTGTTTTTTTTTCTAACATGTTTGAGAAAAGTACTATACAATCCTCGGCCGGAACAGGGGTTGCAGGACTCCTTTTATCCGGCCTCGTCTACGACTCGGCCGTTTATCCCAAACTCGTTCAGCAATCCCTTACTTCACGGCCTCTGCAGTAATGTACTATTCCACAACAAAAACAAAAACCACATACTGTTGAAGAAAGCAAATGTTTGTATATTTATTATACAAACCTTGTAATAAATGTGGTTTTTGGGAGTAGGTTGATCTGTGTAAGATTGTCAAAAAAAAGTCCAAGGTAAAGATGGTGGACTGCGTGGGATATATACTAAGAGAATACTACATTACTACAGAAGCCGGGACGAAAGGGGTTGCCGGCCGAAGACATATGGACGGCCGAACGAAGCGAGGCCGGATAGGTCTAAGGCGGGCAACCCCATATTTCCCGCCGAGGTATGTATAGTGCTTTTCTCAAACATGCAATGAAATGAACAACAAAAATATCAAAGTTTTATTTTTAATACGCATAGTGGCAGAATGTCATGATGCCTGTGTCACATATTTATGTGGAATGGAAATTAAAAAAGAGGACTTTGCCGGCCTAGGCCTGCAAGATTTGTATGAAATTCCATTAACGACCACTTGTCCTAGCCGCACCTGAAACGTCATACTTCGCAGCCTATTATAAGGAACATAACATCAATATTTCATTGCAAGTTTGAGAAAATAATATTAGTAATGAGATGACGGGCGATAGAGAGGTATGCAAAAAAAAATATGCTGCGGCGACTCGAAGTAAATGAGATAAGGGCAAGCTAATGATGATTTATGTTGGCATACATTTATTTATTATTTATTTATTTATTCTAAGCCACATTACAACTATCATTACAGGTAACCAATGCGATAGTGTAGCACAATATAATATACATATTAGGTTATACAATAATTGAGAATTTCCCTTAAAAACTAAATAGGTAATGTAAGGATTTCAATTAAGTTATTATTGGTAAACGGGACTTAATCGCGTACAAAAATTAATCACCTGAGGTGTGCCCGACGTTTCGAATGTATCGCAACATCCGTGGTCACGAGCTGACTGGCTTCAGCGGGTATCAACATCTTCTAGCCGCACGGGTTTTCCGTACTACCCGCACTTGGTCTTTATTATTCACACTTACACAAGGGTTGTCACTCGCCCGACACACAACACTAACAACATCCGTTAATGTAATGGAAGAAGTATTTTGACGCTTGCACTTACTAATAACTGGATTCCACGAAGATGAAATCTTAAAACCCTCATCCCGGTTGAAATTACGATGTTTTTTGATTTCAACGGCTTCACGTACCTTTCTACTGTAAAAATTACGTTCTGTAGAAAGGACTTCCGGCTTATGAAGCTCAATCCAGTTCAATTAAGTTCCCGTGCAATAACATAATTCGAACATAGTAATGTTTGTGAATTCATTAAAAGAGCAACAGAAGATATCAATTTTACTATGTACTCGGTTAAGCGTGCGCAGGGCCCTTGTCCATACATAAATATTTCGGAGCACAAATAGATATTCTTAGTTGATTCAAGATCATATCTTTTTCTGATTATACCTAAAATGACGTAAATAATCATAATTTTGTGTTACAAAGTTGACTGGATAAGAAAATAATGCAATAGGCAATATATACTTGTGTATTTACATGCAAAAGTCCCTGCAGCATCCCTGGAGTGCGGTGGAGATACTGCGATCGCCAACCCGCATGCCAAGCGTGGCGATTATGGCATTTACCCCCTATAAAATTGGGGGAGGCCCATGTCCAGCAGTGGACGTCCATCGGCTGATATGGTGGTGGTGGTGGATGCAAAAGTTCATTAGTTTTACGTGTTTTCAAAATTGAAAATTGCTTCTTTTAAGTATCCTTTTTGCGGATAAACGATTTATGAAGGATAATGTACGAAGAAAATACCGTTCCCCCCTTAATCGTATATTTAAAGTTTACCAAGAAAAAAATCAAATTATTATACAACGTTAATATTAATCTAAATAATACAGGAAAAATATAATATTTTTTTATCACCAAAAAACATGTCTAAACTAAGTTCGATAGATGTACCCATGGCGTTCAATTTCTCCTGAATTAATGGAGTCGGGACGGGTATCCGATCGTTGTACGGAACCCTCGGTGCGCGAGTCGGATTCGCACTTGACCGGTTATTTATTTTTATTTCATTATTACGATCAGTCACTTTCTATCGAATCGTGTCAGAAAATGTCAGATGCTTATAGATAAAAACTTAAGTAAGCTACTGTATGTAGTTGCAGCGTGTTGGAATAAACATTACGTATTTACTTCGGGTTACGTGTTCGCGTCCCTTTCTTTTACGATATAGAAGAAAGAGATGCAACACGATTATTTGCACGAATATTTGCCCAAATACCCGTAGTGTGGTGCCACTATAAAATTTGTAACACAAACAAAACGAATTCCGATTCTAACAGTCAGCAATTACATGCAAGAGTGGTTTTACTTACATACGTTTTTCACTTATAATCTTGTCTAATATCACACGATAATGAAGACCATCTTATGCTTCAGTCGCAAGCGTACATAGGCTATGGTACGCCATCGTTGTTGTATAACAAGTTACGAGCTATCACGAAAACATGTCGAATAATGCTTGACCTTATTCATCGTTGCGGAGCATCGTCATGGCAACGTCTAACCAATTAGAAACCGGAGACTACGATACTTGAGCCCCCGGACTCTAGTTCATATTTATCATTATTTATATTTGCCCATCATGTAACCTTCTACGTAATATGTATTATTCTTATAATATAAGACATTTTATACAACTCCTGCGTATTGCACCACTTCTCTCGAAATGGTCGCGTACGGTACAGTTTCAGAAGGGATTTCCTCACACGGACGCTCCGGTTCTGGAAAATCTGGAGTGAGCTCCCATGTTGAGGTTTTCGCGAGGGACTACAAGGGGTTCTTTAAGAAATGCGCATGTAACACCCCTGGAGTTTCAGGCGTCCATAGGCTGCGGTGACCGCTTACCATCACGAGGGCCGTACCCTTGTTCGATACCCACGAGGTATATACAAAAAAAAATTCAGTGCCAGGAACCGTCTCTAGATGCGATTTTTCGCATGAAAACATGCTTTGAGCTACAGAATCACTGGCTGGGAAAGTATAATATGAATAATTTATAAAAAAAACCGACTCCAATTTTGTACTTGCTATGCCACAATTTATGGTTTCCGTGAGCCAAAGCTTGGTTGGCTCACGGAAGGTTGGTGCCTATCAAATTTGAGGAGTTCCCTCGATTCCTCCTAGATCCCATCATCAGACCTTCACCAAATTTATATGGGACCAATGTCAGGGTACTTGCTTTAAAACAAAGAATGATTTATCAAAATCGGCCGGCCTGGTCAAGAGTTATCGGGGAACATCTATATCTAAATATATAAAAGAAGAAACTGACTGACTGACTGACTGACTGACTGACTGACTGACTGACTGACTGACTGACTGACTGACTGACATATCAACGCACAGCCCAAACCGCTGGTCCTAGAGATTCCAAATTTGGCACGATTAGTGCACCCTAATTAGTGCACCCCTAGAACTTATAAGGAACCTATTCCTTATAAGGTCTAGGGAAGCACTAAGAAAGGATTTTTCAAAATTCAATCCCTAAGGGGGTGAAATGGGGGTCCGAAGTTTGTATGGGGAAACAAGATTAGCTGGACTATTTTATTCGAAACTTCACAGGAGTATTTCTAACGATAAATGAGTAAACACGTGTTTCAGGTTTTTTGAAAAATCAGCCCCTAAAAGGGGGAAATGTGGTGACAAATTCTGATAATCGACATGGGTATTGTTTTTATGGTTTATTAGGTCGCTGATAACGAAAATAACAATGATTTTAAAATCCCACGTGGAGGACGTGAAATACCATCTCCTCCTGTTGGGGTGCGAGGGGGATGAAATGTCTAAATATTAATATGGGTGTCGTTTTTATGGTTTTTTGGGACGTTAATTACGAAAATGGCATCGGTTTTGAAATTTAATATTGTGGACATGAAAACTTTTGAAAGTTTGTGCCAAATTGCAAGAAATAACTGACTGACTGAGTGACCAACATATCAACGCACAGCGCAAACTGCTGGTTCTAGAGATTCCAAATTTAGTATGTAGGTTCCATATAAGGTCTTGAGGTGCATTAAGAAAGGATTTTTCAAAATTCAACCCATAAGGGGGTGAAATGGGGGTCCGCAGTTTGTATGGGGAATCAAGATTAGTTAGATTATTTTATTCGAAACTTCACAGGAGTATTTAACTAAGTGGCGGCAATATTGATTTTCTTCATTTCCGTCCCGATTTCATTCAAAATAGAAATCTGAGCGTCCGAGATGTCTCTTAATAAGAATCCGAGGTAAAATTTGGAAAAAGTCGCAGGCATATTGATTTTCTTCATTTTCTTCCCGATTTCGTTCAAAATCGATATCTAAGCGTCCGACAGGTCTCGTAATACGTATGCGAGGTAAAATTTGGAAAAAGTGGCGGCCATATCGATTTTTTCCCCTTCGGTCCCCGATTTCGTTAAAAATCGATATCTGAGCGTCCGAGAGGTCTCTGAATACGAATCTGAGGTAAAATTTGGCACTCCATACATGTCTGTATGCAAAAAAGTTTAATATTACTATATAGGCGTGTGGGGTATCTATGGACATGCTTTTAAAAACGACATTGAGGTTTCGATATTTTTTTCCATTTAAATCAACATGTACGGTTGCCAGTTTTTGTTGCACTTTTAGCACCACCCAGGGGTCACGTATAGGGTAACGGACGTGGTGCAACTTTGACCCCCCTTTGTCAAGTGAGTGGGCAACTTGACTGTTAGAAGTTCGCAAGCCGCTCGAAGGCCTCTAACTTGGCTCAACGATTGCAGCCGGGATCAACGGCTTGACGTGCCTTCTAAAGCACGAGAGTCAGTTAGTAACCACTCAAAGCGATCACCCATCCAAGAACTGACCTGCGCCCACATTGCTTAACCTCGCACACCGCACGCGGTAGGCGGGTGCCGCTGGGCCACGAGCGCTCTATATTCTTGATAGTTTGTGCCAATTTGCAATTCAATCGGTCCAGTAAAAGCAACTTGGTTGTAACAGACAGACTGAAGTAAGGAGTGCGAATGGAAGTGAGGCCAAATTTTCTTTTTGGATGCTCCAATGGGAACTGTCAAAACCTACCTAATAAATTTAATTTTAGGAAAAATAAATGTTACACGTGATATTGAATTAGCCGTATTTCTGTACTTCAAAGGACCAGAGTTTATGACCGCTGCGCGCTGCCTGGACGTTTATAGACCTATCGGTGTTACTGTAGTACACAGATACTTTTACTAAGGGCCATTTAAGACATGCTTTTATTTCATCCGCCCTTTCCCCTTCGGCCTCTCGGAAATGTATGATAATAGTTTTCGATCCTTATTTTTGGCAAAATCAAATGAAATTCAACAGTTTGCCGGTTTTCAGAATGTATACTGACTTTTCATCTGTTCATCTGTTAATGAATCACAATCACCAAACTTAGTATACCGAAACCCCCAGAATGTAACAACTACTTTTCTGGAGACCGCATCTAAATCGGTTCAGCCAAACGCGAGATAATCGTGGACAAACATACGAACCTGTTTTTTGTAGACGGTTAAAAATTTCGCTTAGTACGCGGGCGCAGCCGCGGGCAAATGCTAGTAAATATATAAAAGAAGAAACTGACTGACTGACTGACTGACTGACTGACTGACTGACTGACTGACTGACTGACTGACATATCAACGCACAGCCCAAACCGCTGGTCCTAGAGATTCCAAATTTGGCACGTAGGTTTCTTATAAGGTCTAGGGGTGCACTAAGAAAGGATTTTTCAAAATTCAACCCCTAAGGGGGTGAAATGGGGGTCCGAAGTGTGTATGGGGAAACAAGATTGGCTGGACTATTTTATTCGAAACTTCACAGAAGTATTTCTAACGATAAATGAGTAAACACGTGTTTCAGGTTTTCTGAAAAATCAATCCCTAAAAGGGGGAAATGTGGTGAAAACTTCTGAAAATCGACATGGGTATTGTTTTTTGGGTTTATCGGGTCGCTGATAACGAAAACAACAATGATTTTGAAATCCCACGTGGAGGACGTGAAATACCATCCCCCTGTTGGGGTGCGAGGGGGATGAAATGTCTAAATATTAATATGGGTGTCGTTTTTATGGTTTTTTGGAACGTTCATTACGAAAATGGCATCGATTTTGAAATTTAATGTAGTGGACATGAAAACTTTTGAAAGTTTGTGCCAAATTACAAGAAATAACTGACTGACCGAGTGAGTGAAGTATCATCGCACAGCCCAAACTCCTGGTTCTAGAGATTCTAAATTTAGTATATAGGTTCCATATAAGGTCTAGAGGTGCATTAAGAAAGGATTTTTCAAAATTCAACCCCTAAGGGGGTAAAATGGGGGTTCGAAGTGTGTGTGGGGAATCAAGATTAGTTGGACTATTTTATTCGAAACTTCGCAGGAGTATTTATAACGATAAATGAGTAAACATGTGTTTCAGGTTTTATGAGAAATCAACCTCTAAAAGGGGGAAAAGTGGTGACAAATTCTGAAAAGCGATATGGGCAGGTGTTGTTTCTATGATTTATCGGATCGCTGATTACGAAAACAACAATGATTTTAAAATCCCACGGGGGGTTCCAAGGGGGTTGAAATGTCTAAATATTAATATGGGTGTCGTTTTTATGGTTTTTTGGGTCGTTAATTTTGAAAATAGCATTGATTTCAAAATTTTATATTGCGGACATGAAAACTTTTAAAAGTTTTTGCCAAAGTGCAAGAAGAAACTGACTGACTGAGTGAGTGACATATCAACGCACAGCCCACACTACTGGTTCGAGAGATACTAAATTTGGCATGTAGGTTCCTTATAAGATCTTAAGGTGCATAAAATGCCGTGAATTCCCTATGAAGAGACGACCTTTTTTGATTCAATGTATTGTAAGTAAGTGGTTTTATTAATCAGTGCCGTCCGATACGATTTCGATAAAAACGATATTTGAGTGTCCGAGAGGACTCTTAATAGGAATCCGAGGTAAACTTTGAATAAAGTAACGGCCATATTTATTTTCTTCATTTCCGTTGCCATTTCGTTCAAAATTGATATCAAAATAGAGCGTCCGAGAGGTCCCCTAATACGACTCCGAGGTAAAATTGGGATAATTGGCATCCATATTGATTTTCTTAATTTCCGTTCCAATTTCGTTCAAAATAGATATCTGAGCGTCCGAGATGTCTCTTATTACGAATCCTAGGTAAAATTTGGAAAAAGTCGCAGCCATATTGATTTTCTTCCCGATTTCGTACAAAATCGATATCTGAGTGTCCGACAGGTCTCGTAATACGAATGCGAGGTAAAATTTGGAAATAGTGGCGGCCATATTAATTTTCTTCATTTCCATCCCGATTTCATTAAAAATAGATATCTTAGCGTCCACATTTTAAAAACGACATAGAGTTTTCGATATTTTTTCCATTTAAATCAACCTTAAAAAAAACTTTTAATCGTATGGCATTTATTTACGAACCGTGAGATCTTCGGGAAGACAAATACGGTTGCCAGTTTTGGTTGCACTTTTAGCACCACCCAGGGGTCACGTGTAGGGTAACGGTGGGTACTCCCTACGGACGTAGTGCAACTTCGACCCCCCTTTGTCAAGTGAGTGGGCAACTTGACTGTTAGAAGTTCTCAAGCCGCCCGAAGGCCTCTAACTTGGCTTAACGACTGCTGTCGTAAACAGCAGCCGGGATCAACGGCTTAACGTGCCTTCCAAAGCACGAGAGTGCTCAGTTAGTAACTACTCAAAAGCGGTCACCAATCCAAGACCTGACCTGCACCCACATTGCTTAACCTCGCATACTGCACGCGGTAGGCGGGTGCCGCTGGGCCACGAGCGCTCTGAATTCTTGATAGTTTGTGCCAAATTTCAATTCAATCGGTCCAGTAAAAGCAACTCGGTTGTAACAGACGGACTAACAGTAAGGAGTGCGAATGAAAGTGAAGCCAAATTTTGTTTTTGGATGCTCCTTTGAATGAATCACAATCACCAAACTTCGTATACCGAAACCCCCAGAATGTAACAACTACTTAGTCGGCTCATAAGTTCTGTCACTGGCCTTTAAAATTTAAATTTGGAACTCCTAAAACAAAAACCGTTGTGCATTTGAATTTCGAATCTTTTTTAAATATTTGAGTAGTATAATTTTGCAATTTTCTGTTTTCTTTAACATGGAGTGGACGCTTAAAGATAGCCGTACCGCAATAATTGCACTATATCGTTGTAGACACTCGCTGACTAAAATTATTAAGCTACTTGAAAATTTTAAATTCTCTCTAAGATTTGTGTATTGTACCATAGAAAGATACAGTGAGGTCTCTAGTTTAAATGACAAGAAAAGAAGCGGTCGTCCGCGTACAGCTAGGACTCCAGCGGTTGTACAAGCAATTAGGGCACGCATTGCCAGTAATCCCGCTAGGAAACAAAAAGTTATGGCCCTGCAGATGGGTTTGAGCAGAAACACGGTGAAAAGAGTGCTTAATCAAGACCTGAGACTTCGTGCTTATAAACGAAAAACTGGCCATCTTCTCAATGGTCGGCTTAAAGCTTTAAGGCTTAAAAGATCTAAAGCTTTATTGAAGAAGTACGCTAAAAATAAGCATCGTTGTATACTGTTTTCGGACGAGAAAATTTTTGACATAGAAGAAAACTGTAATAAACAAAATGATAGAGTGTACGCTCGCAATAGTAAAGAAGCGTCTAATAGCATTCTCCGTATTCAAAGAGGTCATCACCCTTCATCTGTGATGGTTTGGCTGGGAGTTTCTTATGCGGGCGTCACTAGTATGCATTTTTGTGAGAAAGGAGTAAAAACTAGTGCCAAAGTGTACCAAGACACGGTGTTGACTAATATTGTGAAACCACTATCCCATACGATGTTTCTAAACCACCATTGGGTTTTTCAGCAGGACTCTGCTCCAGCCCATAAGGCAAAGTCTACACAAGCCTGGCTCGCCTCCAATAAAATCGACTTTATACGGCATGAAGATTGGCCCTCCTCTAGCCCAGATCTTAATCCGTTAGACTATAAAATATGGCAGTATTTAGAGGAAAAGGTGTGCTCAAAACCTCATGCAAATCTAGACTAGCTGAAAAAATCCCTTGCTACGGCAGTGGCCAATATCGACATGAAAGTGGTGCGTGAATCCATTGACGACTGGCCACGCAGACTTCAAGCCTGTGTAGATAATTATGGCGGTCATTTTGAATAAATGTTATACATTTAGATTCTCTAGTTTATAAGCTTTCAAACGCTGTACAAATTATACGGAATAAACTTAAACTTTTGTTTTTATTTGATACTATGTATATGACAGAACTTATGAGCCGACTAAGTACTATTCTGGAAACCGCATCTAAATCGGTACAGCCAAACGCGAGATAATCGTGGACAAACATGCATACATACCTACATTCATATATACTGGTCAAACAGTAAACCTCTTTTTTGTAGACGGTTAAAAATTACGCTTAGTACGCGGGCGAAGCCGCGGGCAAATGCTAGTATATACATAAAACAAAGAACAAACAAACATGCAGACGAACTGAGAATCTCCTTCTTTCTATTGAAGTCGGTAATGAATAATTAACCCAATTGCAGAACGTTTTAAAAGCACATTAATGTATTCATTGTAGTCACATTTTTAATAAAACCTGCTTTTGCATGCGACTTGGCTTGGTTCATAATACGACGGGGCAAATAAGCTCAGGACCCGTCTCATAGTAAGCCGGCACCGGCGCCTACGGATGCTTGCCACAACAGAAGAATCAGAAGCGCATTACCGACCCTTTATTAACTTGAGGATTTGGTGTGTCCACAGCTAGAAATATGCAGGTCCCTCACTCTCAACACAGCGTATTGGAACTCTGTGAGACCCTAAGCGGCTCATACGCTCAATGTCCACGCGGGACAGCTCCCCAAACAATGAAGCACATGTTGTCCTGCCCAGCGTGCCCGCTGCTCCAAGCAAGACCTTCGAGACGCGACAAACAGGGCGATAAGCGTCGCCACTTTCTGATCCCAAACAGTCTGAAACGATCGACACGAGAAGAAGAACACAGCGTATCCTCGGGAAATCTGTCGATCTTACTCACCAACAGGAACTCAACACCTACCTAAGGAGCAAGTAGTGATGTCATTATGGCTGCTGTTTTCTATAAGGCTGCCACAGTTCGGCTGCACCAAATATGAGTAAGATGACGTTCCGCAGTGTTCGGATATGGTCCCATTGTCAGGGATAATGGTGGTAATATGTAAGCTTTTATTGCCCAAAAGAAATGTATTCGTGCCATTTGTGGAGTTGGACCATTTGAATCCTGTTAACACTTCTTTCAAATTAAGTGTACTACCACTCCTGTGTTTGTATATTCATTAAGTCTCTTATATTGTAAGGAGGTACAGTTGTTTATTTAATACCGCAAGAGTTAAATATTCACGCAATACGAGACATTGTGGCCCTCTTATTGAAGATAAACAGCAAAAAACTACAAGGGAGAAAACTGTAATGTAATATGAGTGTACACCTAAAATAAATTGCCTCAACCAATCAAAGAAATGCCTAGTTGTAAATTTAATTATCGTATATTCAGAATTATTTCCTGCCTCGGACGCTCCGGTCGTGGAATGAGCTCCCTGCTGAGTTTTTCCCAAAGGACTACGGTATTGGGTTCTTCAAGAAAGGAGTGTATAATTTTTTAAAGGGTCAGCAATGCGCATGTAACACCCCTTGAGTTGCAGGCATCTATAGGCTGCGGTCACCGCTTACCATCAGGCGGGCCGTACGCTTGTTTGCCACCGACGTTGTATAAAAAAGTTCACTAGCAAAAAATATGATATTATTACAAAACGTTGATATCAACATAAATAAATATTACAAAAGAATATAATTCTTTATCTAGATTATATATTAAATATAATGAAACGGGTCACTCTCGTCTTAAAGGTCGAATATCGCTCGACATGTTTGTGTTTGTTTGTTGATGTTGTTTCTGTATAACCGGTACTGTATATATAAATAGATAGTTACCAAGGACACGCTAGATGTCGCTGATCCCTTCGAGCGAATTCCTGCATCTCGATGTTAAGATTTTTCTTGCATTGTATAAGAGGCTATGTAAACTTTTGTTTCATGAGACCAATAAACCACTCGGGACTGAATAGTGAGTTGTCATTTATTCATGGTCCTTCGAGAGCCGGATATCGGCAGGAAATTCAGTGGTGACGTTTTTGCGTAAACCAAAGTAACAATTCTTCGGAATTGTTTATGCACCTATGGGCAGTGGATTGCTGCTCGGGGCGATTTCAGCGAGTACGTGTGGAGCGTACTACTGCACCCAGAAGCTGCCGGCAGAGGGCACTTTGGAAGGAGGCCTACAGGACGAGCGAGCAATCTACATCCGTGACGTAGCGACGGAAAGTTATGGTGCGAGTGAATGGAACAATCGAGGTGACAATACCATTGGACAAACTGTGAGTACTTTCATGTTTTCAAGCGAATTTCAACCTTATATCAAGTGACGCAAAGTTTAGTGATATAAAAGTGTATGATAAAAAATGTGCAAATGTGAATCTTATGTTCATTAAATAAAAAACTTAGGATCCTCTTCAAGGCAAGCGAAGAAGTCAAGCAAATTTGAACTTTAAGTGTAGTAGTTAAATAACATAGAAATTAATTTAGACTTAGAATAATTTAGATTAAGAAAAGTGGTTCAGACGGGGAATCCATGTCCGATTTCACCTAGAAGTGGTATCTTTCAAACACTTGTAATATTTTACAAAGTTATTATATGGACTTAGGAAAATTGCACCTCAAAATAACTTGTAAAATTTTGAATACATGTTTTGGTGTTTAAACATAAATTGGAATTTAGTTAATAATTGTAAGAGGAGTAAAATGAAATAACAAGTCAATGGTTTAAATGAACTTTATTTGTTTATTATTATTTAGGCTTTCGTTATAAAAATGCAGGCTTTAATTGCAGTACAAGATGATATTCATAATCGAATGACAAAGGCTAGAATAAACTACAAAAAGTCTCCCAAAGAGCGTGTAACTGAAAAATATGTAGAAGTTAGATTGCAAACTTTAGAGGAATTATGGATGGAGTTTGTACTAGGTCACAAACGAATTATGGAAAATCATCATGCTGAGATAGGCGCAACCACATACGTCATAACTGACGTGTATGATGTAACACAAGAGTTGTATGTAGATTATAAGGCCGAATTAATGACAGCAGCTCAAACTTTTGTCGAAACGAATACTCAAGAGCATTACATGACAGGTTCAGCATGTTCTGTACCTGTAGTTAGAAACAATGTTGTGAAATTGCCAAAGATTGTTATACCGGTGTTTTCAGGAAAATACACGGAATGGACTACTTTCCGCGACCTATTTGAGTCGTTGATACACAATAATGAGTCCATTGATAAAGTACAAAAAATGCACTATTTAAAGGGCTATTTGACCGGCGAAGCAGAACAACTTCTCCGTCAAATACCAATATCTAATTCTAATTATGACAAATGTTGGGAATGTTTAAAACAGAGGTACAACAATAAGCGATTTATGTGTCAAATGATTTTGAAACGGTTTTTGTCTCAAAAAAATGGTACTTGCGAGTCAGCAAACTTTTTAAAGGAGCTGATTGACACCAGTACTGACAGTTTGCATGCATTAAAGAATCTTGGAGTTGATGTCAGTACTTGGGACGTCATCGTCATCCATTTGCTTTCTCTAAAGTTGGACCCAGAGACAAGGAAGCAGTGGGAATTGACTGCTTCTTGGAAAAATACTGAGGATGTGTTACCTACATTTGATCAGTTTAAAGATTTCATCACGACCAGATTTAGAGCTTTGGAATTTCTAGAAACCAATAAAACATTTAACAGTAACACAACCACAGTCACGCACAAAGCACACGCTTTACACGTGGCTCAAAGCAACCAATGCCCACTATGCTCTGAATCTCACAAAATAATATTTTGTAAAGAATTTGCGAAACTAGACATAGACTCACGACGTGGTTTTGTCCAAACCAATGGTTTATGTTTTAACTGTTTGGGTGGCTTTCACTCTGCGAAAGCATGTCAGAATCCAACATCATGTAAGATTTGTAAACGTCGCCACCACTCGCTACTTCATCCTAAAAGTGGTTCTATAGCCGATGTTTCTTCAGTAAAGGTAGTTGAAGCGACGAGTAATGTCGGTACAGTTACTGAAGACTCGGAAGGAATTGACAAATGCTCAAAGCGAATCAAAATTACGTCCTGTTTTTCTTCAGGTGATAAAGGACAGGTGCTGTTAGCCACTGCAGTGGTTGGCGCCCAGTCGAAGAACGAGGACTACTATCCTGTAAGAGCTCTACTAGACCAAGGATCACAAACTTCCTTTGTAACAGAGGACGTGGTTCAACATCTAGGCCTGAAAATAAAGCCAATCATTGGTAACATTACTGGCCTAGGAGGGAACAATAACGTACAGTCAACGTCAATGGTAACATTGAACTTACAGTCATTAATATTTCCGGAAGTTAAACTTTCAGTGAAGGCAATTGTGCTAAAATCTATCACAACTCGTATGCCAGCTAAGACAGTAGTTGAATTGAACTCATTAGATATACAGGGACTACCACTCGCTGATCCAAATTATCACACACCTAAGAAAATTGATATTTTGTTAGGCGCTGAGGTCTATAGTCAGGTAATTTTGGAAGGTCTTAAGAAAAACCAGCACGGTACCCTTGTAGCCCAAGCTACCTCCTTAGGTTGGATTATTTCTGGAGTTGTGAAGTCAGCACAGGAGCTCTCCAATGCAGTTGTCTTGCATACAAACCTTGCTCCTTTCCACGACGAAGATCCGCGTCGTAAATATGGTCAGTCACGAATATGGCCTGAAAATAGACTTGACAAAGTAATAAATGAAAAAATAGAATTTGAATTCCAGGATCAAAGAGTAGTAAAAGAATACTTACCGCTGGAACACATGGAAAAGAAACCTGAAAAGGAAAAAAGAGAAAAAGAAACTGTGTACTTACCACAACACGCTGTTGAGAACATAAAACAAGACAGAGTCCTTATCAAATCCAGGGTCATCTGGAACTCATCCTGTAAAAGGAAAATACATTGTTCTTAAACATTAATCACAACTTAGTACCATTTCAAGTGAAGAATAAGTTCTACAGCAATAATAAATAAGCATCACATTGTAAAAAGAAATATGATGACTAAAAATAATATGAAATTAATTAATTTAAATTTTAATTTACCTGTAGCCGGAAACGTGATTAATTTCATTTCGCGATTATAACCAAAATGATGAATTTTATATTCTACAGATGTCGAAGTGTAGACACATTTTGTTGACGTGAATATAGCATACAATCCAAAAACCTACATAGTTAATGAATGGAGTACTTACTTGCGAAATTTAGTATCATGCACATAACACCTTGGTTCGGACACTATCACACGTGTGGTCACCAGACGCACAATAAGTTTGTTCACAAAACGTTCAAGCTAAAACTATGTTATTTTTACTGTAAGAAAATCTGTCTTTAATTTACCTTTACAATAACAAAATTGTAAAGAATAAGAAAATGGCTTCAACATTTGTTTCGTTTCTCTCTACTACTATTGAGCAAATACCTTTCTTTGTCAATTTAAATAATCATAGTAGCAGTAATTTTAAGGTATATTACATAACTGCGCTGTAATATAATGCAGTTTATGCATATAACATTTTGTATAAAATAAGAGCTTCTAAGGAAAGGCTTACGTTAATTTAATCGCATTCTTCTAACTAATCCCTCATGGTGGGCGGAACATTTCTGTCTGAAAGGAACGTAAGACGTTCCTTGGTGGGCGGAATGTATAACCGGTACTGTATATATAAATAGATAGTTACCAAGGACACGCTAGATGTCGCTGATCCCTTCGAGCGAATTCCTGCATCTCGATGTTAAGATTTTTCTTGCATTGTATAAGAGGCTATGTAAACTTTTGTTTCATGAGACCAATAAACCACTCGGGACTGAATAGTGAGTTGTCATTTATTCAGTTTCGACATGTTGTGTTTGTGTATTTAATATGTCTCAAACTCACGGGAGTTTTCTATATAGATTACTAGCTTTTGCCCGCGACTTCGTCTGCGTAGGACTCATTCTCGCTTTAGAATTATTTGTTTTCCCATAAATCTTTCACCCTTCTTTACACCCCCTTAAGAAATGATTACATTCAATAGGACATGCTCTTTACCGCGCACGGCAAATTTTAATAGGGATCCTTTTTTCAAAACGAATCAACATATCAGCCGAAAGACGTCCACTGCTGGACATAAGCCTCCCCCAAAGTGTGATACAATGGCCGTTCCTTTGCTATCCGCATCCAGCGGACACCTGCGACCTTTACCAGGTCATCAGTCCACGCCGCGCCTTCTGGTGCGTAGTCGCCACTCGAGAACCTTTCCTCCCCAACGGCCAACGGTTCTCCGTGCAATATGCCCCACCCACTGCCACTTAAGCTTAGCGGTTCGGAGGGCTATGTCGGTTACTTTGGTTCTACTACGGATGGCCTCATTTCTGATGCGATCACGCAGAGATACTCCTAGCATAGCACTCTCCATTGCTCTTTGGGTGACCTCCTTATGAGGCCTATAGTAAGCGACACGTTTCCGTGCCATATGTCATCACTGGCAACACACACTGGTCAAAGAGCCTCGTCTTGAGACACTGCGGAATATTGAACGAAAAGATGTGCCGTAGCTTTCCGAACGCTGCCCAGCCGAGTTTTATTCGACGATGAACCCCTTTCTCGAAGTTGGACCTAACTAACTGGACAGTGTGTCCTAGGTATATATAATTGTCTACAACTTCGAGTAAAAGTGTCCGATTGTAACGGGAGTTGATGCTACGTGCTCGTGCTTTCAAAAAAAAAATGATGAAGCTTATTTCAGAATATCAAATGTACCGATTCTAGACGAATGAAGCCCGTAAAAATATTACATGTACAATGATAAAAGTCTCGCTACGCAGTTCTTCCGTAAAACGTCCCAACAGACCGGGTTCTTCATGTAAGTATGATGGCCGAAGGCCGAGTATTCACACAGAGCGGGCTTCTTATGTAAGGTTGAGGGTCGAAGGCCTGAAGCATGGAGGCGAGACACGCGAAGCCGAAGGCCGAGCTCCCCAACAGAGTGGATTTTTTATGTAAAGTTGATGACTAACGGGCTTAAATGGAGTGGCAAGGCATGCGAGTCCGAAGGCCGAGCATTCCTATAAAGCGGGATCCTTATAAGTATAAGGCTGAGGGCTAAAGGCCCGGAGCCGTGTGGCACGGAGCGACCTAACAGAGCGGCCTCCTGCCTGACGCAGAGTGGCAATGCACGCGAGGCCGAAGGCCGAGAGTCCCAACAGAGCGGGCTCTGTTGGGACTCTCAGCGGCTTTGTCTTATGTGGGGCCGAAGGCCTGATGCAGAGGGGCAAGGCATGCAAGTCCAAAGGCAGACTCAGAGCGGGCTCCTCATGCCGATCATTCACACAGAGTGGCAAGGTAGCCAACAGAGAGCGGTCCGCTCATGTACGGCTGAGGGCCGAAGGCCCGAAGCAGAGCGGCAATGCACGGAAGGCTGTAGGCCGAGAGTCACAATGCTTAGACAAACAGACACGAATTCTTAAAACTGTTGAAATGTGTTCTGTTTTGATGCCCAGGGCCCTCTAATGGCTTCATTGATTTATTCAATATCTTCAATGTACAGATTTTCGACCCTCTACAGCTTTATTATATGTACGGATGAGCATAGATCCAGGGGCTTTTCAGCTCGAAGTACGAATTTTTCTATGGCAATGTTAGTTTAACTTGTTTGTACCAGATGTCACTGGGTGCTATCTCTATCGCACTTGCATATTGAAGTGACAGAGATGCAGCGTCGTGCGGTTAGTTCTTACTAAATACACAACGGCGCTACAATCTATGTGGAGTATTTCACTGGTATCTCTATCTCAGTATACTTATATATACTTTGTGCATAGATCTAAGATGCTTCAACCGTCATTGTTGACGATTGGGCTGCCCAGTCCAAGTGATCTCTTATATCAAACAGTTATTATAGTGTGAAGGGTCACCAATTACGTAAACAATAATACACGGCAAAATTAAATTGTACACCGACGATACAAAGACTGCATTGAAGCAGCTGTTTTTGTACTTAAGCATATGAAGACAAACAATTCCAAAGTATCGCAAATTTATTTTGATTTACACGCAATAATATACCTAATTGCTAAGAGGTTATGCTCAAAAATAGCGTCATCAGTCAGAAGGAATTATGATACTTCGGCATTGACATATCGAAACGTCAGCTTGTTTACAATAAGTCAAATTCTGCTATGGTTAAGTTAAATTTATTGACACGCCGTTATATTCCCAATTGGCTGAAACTTAAAGCTTAGAATGGCGTATGCGGATTTAAATCACCCCGTTTCATAGACCATATTTGCACCCCCGATTTTATCCTTTGAGGGTGATTATCGGGGATAAAGTATACTTACTATTCGTGAATCCAGATTATATACTGTTAGTGTACAAAAAATCATCTTAATCTGTTCAGCCGTTTTTGCGTGATTGAGCAACAAACATCCAAACATCCAAACATCTAAACTTTCGCATTTATAATATTAGTGGGATATATTTTTCTTATCAAAAACATTTCTAAACGAAATTTGTATAATGGTCCGATAGATGGCACTATAAGTATACCCATGGCGTTCAGTTTCTCCTGAATTATTGGGGTCGGGACCAGCGGGACGAGTACACGATCGTTGCACAGAGCCCTCGGTCCGCAAGTCGGACAAGCACTGACCCGTTTTTTTATGCTATATTTAGACTATTTCCATACTATAAAGTAAAAGTAAGAAAAGTAAAAGTAGTTTATTCTTCAAATTAGGCATATTACATGCACCTATGACCGTCAATAAACTACCACCGGTTCGGAAAAATAAACCTCTGCCACGAGAAGAACCGGCGTAAGAAACTCGGCGAGGTGTCATTTTTTCAAAACAATATACATTGTATAGTTAAATATAGAATTACAGTGTAATTCAAATTCAAATCATTTAGTGACATGAATACAAAGCAATATAAACCAACAAATAAATACCTCGGCCCACTTTCGATGAACTTATCCTATTTAAAGAGTCTCTACGGTCAAAAATATTATAGATAAAAGCGGAGGTGTATATTCTCCTAAAATCTGTTTAACGGCTTAAGCAACCGACAGATCGCATTTATATGTATGGGAAACATTTTAAAAATCAAAACCAGCTAAATCAGAAAAAAACATTCCTCTTAAAACACATGGAAAAGTGTCTGTTACAAGCTTCGTCTAGTTTCCACAGATGCGATGCCGAAAGCTAAGCATCGTCATTTGTCGGCGGTTCTAAATTATGCAACTCTCACAATCTCACTGGCAGAAAGCAGAATCCGAAAAGGGCAAACACACGGAGCGGTTCCTTATAGTGACTGAGACTGTTTGCAAGAAGTTCCAGAACTATATTTCTATTTTTATTAGCTACTCACTCAATATGTTTTTATTTACGTATTTATTACCCCAACTGCTTGTCAGTAATAGTACATTACTACAGAGGCCGGAACGAAAGGAGTTGCCGGCCCAAGACATATAGACGGTCGAGCAAAGCGAGGTCGGATCGGTCTGAGGCGGGCAACCCCATATTTCCCGCCGAGGTATGTATAATGCTTTTCTCAAACATGCAATGAAATAAAGAACAAAAAAAACAAAGTATTATTTTTAATACGCATAGTGGCAGAATGTCATGCATGATGCATGTGCCACAAATTTATGTGGAATGGAAATTAAAAAAGAGGACTTTGCCGGCCTAGGCCTGCAAGAATTGTATGAAATTCCATTAACGACCTCTTGTCCTAGCCGCACCTGAAACGTCATACTTCGCAGCCTATTATAAGGAACATAACATCAATATTCCATTGCATGTTTGAGAAAAAAATAAAACATTACACCACAAAATATAACAGTTTTAGTGCGGGAACGACAGTCTTTATAATAGTAATAGATAGATGCTTAGGTAGTTTTAGGAGACTACTAAGGAAGACCCAGGATCTAGATAATACCTCTTACGCATTCTCCTGAATTTATTCTTATTTTTCTCACAAAGGCAAACTATTAAGTAGGTATGGAATGGGTACGGTTTGCAACTGACTTTCCTTTATTCTCAGTTTTAAAACCACTATTATAGGATAAACCTCCTTATTGATATATCGTGCACTCATAACTTTTTTAAGTTTCGTCGATTGCATCTAGATCTTACTAGTAGCTCAGTGAGCTGTAGGTAGATCTCGACTGTTTATTTATTTTTTTCAATTCCAAAGACTGTCTCGGCAAATAGCTTCCATAAAATTACCAAACCTTCTCACTACATTTCACGAGATTTGGTTTAGAATTGCGACCTGTAGAAAAGAATAACTGAAAATCCGGAGATCTGTACATCCGGTCAAACGAAATCATTTTGGTAAGAGGTAAAGCGAACTATCTAAAAATAGTTCAATTCAAGCTTGAAAGTACAAATTGTTTTCCCAATTCTAAAATCAATACGCTAAAAATATTATTCAGTATAAAAAATCATTTCCTGTTTGGAAACTTCCTTAAAAATGTCTAACATTATTTTTTAAACGATCTCTTCAGTCAATTTTAAACCCGCAGGTTTAAAATTGACTGAAGAGATCGTTTTATATTTGTACGTACTAACAATAGCTGGCTTGAGTTTAAGTTTGACTCGAACCTGATCGCTTCTTAAGGCGAAGGGTAGGGCAAAGCCTTCTCCATACAAACGTTGTGCAAGTTTTATTTGTTAGTTTTGGCACTAAATCATTTTATTTAATTTTTTCCTTGTACATATTGTATATACGCAGAACCTAATGTTGAAATTTTACTTTATTACGAAAAAAAAAAAACAAAAAACATCAAGTCGTAGCTAACAGAAAAATAAGCATATTGACCAAAAATAATAACTGTAGCGCAAACATAAACGAAGAAAATTTTACATAAAGTTCGTATGGACAGAGCTTGCCTACCCCTTCGCTTTAAGTGTATACCAACAGCATTCATCGTTCCTTACCTCCTGATGTGGATATACTCGTACTAAGACGACCAAAATTAGGCTCTATATATTGTTTTTATTGGTCCTTAACGAAAACTGCTTTGAAGGAATTTCAATGCCAAAAGTAAACAAAGAATTGTTTGCCTGTATTTATTTTGACTATGTATGTTCTGTATTGTGTCTTTTATTGAGAAGTGCAATAAAGCTAATTTTGTATATAAGAGGCTTAACGCCTTGTTCCGTGTCGCTTTAACATCATGTTTGAACTGTCATAATAAATCGCCAACGGATGAAAGCGACAAAGTCTCAAAGTGTCCAGCTAATTAAAAGGCCGACTGTTCATAAAATAGTTAAGTTGAAAGAACTATTATTTTAAAATCTAATATTTATAACACTGAATTAACGTTTCATTTGTAATTACTTAAGTAATCTTATCAGTAGTAGAAGGAGGAAATATAAAAAGGAAAAAAAGGTAAATTTTCATAACCATGCCTGGAACATTCCTTGAACTTAATTACAAAATCCCTTCTAGAAATAAGTCGAGATTCTTGTCCACACTTTCTGAGCTAAATATTAAGTATTTGGAGATAAACAACCCTTCAGTCTTTATAGTACAATCTTAAATCCTATAGTGGTGATATATAATAATATCTTTACAGAAGAGCCGTGTCTATTTGTAAGTACCTTAACTGTCTGAAAATGTCTGATGTCTAATTAGAAACACAACATATTATTAACTCCAGGTTTCCCTGAGTAAGTGGAGTAAATCAAATTATAGTTACGACGTTTAGGCCAAGACAAAACACAAGTGCCACGACTGTTATTTGATATGCTTTCTTTGTGAAAACGACAACTTGAATATGTAATACAGAAAAAAAATTAAAGAAATAGACTCATAAGAGACGTAGAGACTCTTTTGTGTCTCATTTCTAGAAATGAAACTTAAAAAGCGACTCAAGTTGTGCTCCTTAGACGGGAGAGTAGACGACATGAAATGAGGCTCAGAGAAAGCCATAACGATGTACTTACAAAGTAAATAAAAGTACATGGCAACAAGTAACACGAACGAGCTAATATATGAATATGAATATGTGCGAAAACGCTTTGAACTCTCGCCTTTTGATCTCCGAGTGTATCTAAATGCGAAAAGAGGTGCTGCCGGAGTTTCACTTCTAAACTCCACCGAAGGCAAAATTCACAAGCATTCAATTCAGTTACATAAATTAGCAGCCCCTTGATTTAGTAAGGTACACGATTCTAACATAAATCAGCCCTACGACGTCATTAACACCTCAAAATGGCACCGATAAGTTATAACTGAAAGACTAGCACTTAAGACTCAAGGGGTGAGATAGCGTCTATTGAAGCGCAATGACAGGGAATGGTTTCTTTCTGATGTGATTTTTTTGTTGCCGAATTGCAGTAGGAGTGTGAGGGGAAGGGGTGGGGGCCGGCCGGGCTCAGGCGTGCGCACCGGCAGTATCTGGCCGGCCGCCGACCCGAGCGCACGTCCACGCCGCTCGCTCCCGCAACCGGCCCCACGTTGGGCGCCATCCGTCGCCACCGCGATCTTCTTGTGTTCTAACCTTAAAACATAATTACTCTTGATAGTGCACTCTAGTGGTTAAGTGTCAAGTGACGTATAAAACAGGAGATGTTTTAGTGTTGTGTTTGTAATCATTGAGACGTCAAAACATCACGTCTAATTGACATACATTTACATAAGTGGCTTGAAAAGATTTGGTAAGTGATAAGTCAATACAAGTGAAGTGACACGAGTGTGGCCTGCTGTTATCGACGGACTCCACGGGATCGTAAGTTACTTTCCTGCTGTAACTCCATAACTTTCGGATACTTTCTGAATGATTGATAGTCTAGCTGTATAGTTCAGCGGACCGGAATAATATTTCGTTATCCAAGGCTCGGGAGCTACGTGGTCTGCGACGGACGAAACATTTTTTTTGGCACAATATTTGGCAAAGTTCAAGTCGTGCCAAATGGATTTCTAGAACGCCTGATTGAGCGGGACTGGTTATCCATTAATGTCAAAGGACAACTTTCGGCTTCATTCCGCGAAAGTTATTGCGTAACTTTGCAAATCTAATTTCGACGTTTGTGAAAAATGCTGGAGATTGACGTTCGTAGGTAGGCTCCCAAATTGCCCTACACAATTGATCAGGGTTCGAGGTGGAACTTTCACATTGTTTCCGAGCGCGTTGTGTTGAGTTGAAAAGACGGCACCCACTTTGCGAAAATTCTGAACGGAGGACTTGTGAACAAATTAAGCAGCGAAGTAGGTTCTTCCCTAGGGAGTGGCAGTATTATTTGGTTTCCAATTTAACAAACTTTTTTTACTCCGCAACGAATTAATTAAGTAAGGATTACTTAGCGGACAAAGCGCTTCGTATTCTCCATCTCATTATTGTCTTCTCGGAGGCCGCCAATTTGAGAAATCTTTTTATTAATTTAGGTGACGCAAAACTTTGCTTTTGAATTAAAACTTGGAGATAGATTTGCTAAGTGCTGCTCAGCCGACGCGGATAATTTAGGACATTCTAAGTAGGAAAGTAGGGATCAAACACTCATCAGAAACATATTAAATAAACATCAGTAATTGCTTGGCATCTTACACGCAAGTCAAAGTAGAAAGTAAAATTATTCTTATATCAGATTCACCATAAAACATTATGAAGTCACAAAATCCGAACACGTAGCGTAGCATCAAATGGAAATTCTGAATTTATACACATTTAATTTGTAACGGAATTGAAGGAAATTTCAAGTACATTTCATCATTCCGGTGTGGAGCTGCGTCAGCGACATATGTAAACGGCGTACGCCTGAATGCTCAAACCCGATTATTTCATCATCACTTCGGGTATTTACGACGATAATTTTTCAGCAGCATCAGTAAAGTACGCAGTCAGTTATTTGTGTTTTGAAATTTTGAACTTTGTTGTAATTTAGAGCCATGCAGTCTTGTATGTTTTTATTTAAGCTCGCTTGTGTCTTTGTAGTGATAGTAATAATGTAATTTATTGCACACTACAAAGTGTACCTAAGTGTAGGTGAGACAAGTATAAGGCAACAACATGAGGTCTGTCGCTAAACAGCGATCTTTTCCAGGCAACCTTTGGGTAGCCGGTAATTCAGAACTCGCAGCAGTTAACAGCTAGTGCTTAATTAATTTAGTTGAAGTAAAGTCATTGCTGGAAACTGACATTCTGCTAATATTTTTACAAGCTTTTATTAAACTTGCACTGATCGGATGTACGCATGTAAGTATGTAAGTTGTCATCAACATTTGCAATCGTTTTTAGTATGAGTACATTCAGCATTAAAAGGAGATACGCATATGAAGAGGTCAATAACTCTTATTCCCTTGTAATAAAGGCTTTTGAACTTTTCAAATGCGTAGCTGCTTTTGATGCTGACTGTACCTAATGCCAACGTAATATTATGTATAATTTGTCTGTTATGTGTTATTAATGTTTTATAAAGTAAATAAATTTTTGATCTGTTATGTGTTATTACCAATAAAGGATGTCTATGTATATTACAGTCACGTCATGACCAGGGAGCGAAACTTTGGTGCCGATGACAGACGTATGACGTCAATCTACATACAGAGTGTTTTTATTTGGATTATTGAAGGAATCGATTTTGATGATGCAAGGTTAACTTACAACAATAATTTTGTTTTAGTTGCGATTACAGGCATTATGTACAGTATATGTATGTGGGTATGTATTTAAATTAGAAGATGCGATGGTGTGTTTGAATTCCAAGCATTCTGCCTATTTTTCGACAACCCACGAAATTTAATTGGTTGTTTTTCATTTAACCGAATATATTTTTTACAATTACTTACTTAGTAAAATATTTTTTTCTTATTGTCTTTGTAATTATTTTAATATTTACATTATTTTCAATATAAATAGTAATTTCTTATTAATAAAAAATAAAATTTACATTACCATTATTGCATTATTAATAATCATTGGAGTGTCGCAATGTTGTTTGTATAAAATCATTCTATATGTGAATTTGCGTCATAATGATGTCACCGGCACCAAAGTTTCGCTCCCTGGTCATGACTGATTTCATTATTGAATCCCGTTGTATTTCTGACCCATGATTTGGCATATTTCAAGGTTACACACGCTAGGCAACTTGACGACTAGTTTGCAATTAAGTAAATAGTCCACAAGAACTGACTCAAAAAGGATTTTTCTCAAACATGCAATGAAATATTGATATTATATTCCTTATAATAGGCTGCGAAGTATGACGTTTCAGGTGCGGCTAGGACAAGAGGTAGTTAATGGAATTTCATACAAATCTTGCAGGCCTAGGCCTGCAAAGTCCTCTTTTTTAATTTCTATTCCACATAAATTTGTGGCACAGGCATCATGACATTCTGCCACTAGGCGTATTAAAAATAAAACTTTGATTTTTTTGTTGTTTATTTCATTGCACGTTTGAGAAAAGCACTATACATACCTCGGCGGGAAATATGGGGTTGCCGGCCTTAGACCTATCCGGCCTCGCTACGCTCAGCCGTCTATATGTCTTCGGCCGGCAACCCCTTTTGTCCCGGCCTCTGTAGTAATGTACTATTCCAATACAACAAGGCGACTGCACATCGTCATATATTTCACGGCGGGTATAAATGCGGTAGTTTAAAACCAAGTGAACAATGGCACGGGGACGTATATAAAGCAGGTTTTTCCGACCGGCTGCGCCGGGATTACGGACGCTATTGGGAGCGATTTTAGGATGATTCACAGTAGGCCGTTCCGTGTCCGGGCCGGCCCGTTTTCTTCTAGAGAAATACGCCGGCCGTTGCGTTTGCTGTCATAGAAAACGGGCCGGCCCGGACACGGAACGGTCTACTGTGAATCATCCCTTTATCAATTGTGCGTATAGGTACTGGTGATTTTGGTTGGAAATCATTTTAATTTCCACATTGTGAGCTGCAATTCCGTTTATGAATCAGTTAACATTATTTACGTAAGTTATCATTTTGTATTAGTTATAATTAATACTTCTTTGTACAATATTGGAAGAATGTGTCGTCAATATAATGACCTGGTATCGAAACAATGATATTGACGATTGCGATCTTAAGGTGGTAAATAGTCAAAGTTATCAATCTAACTGCTCAGCCATCCTCTTCAATTGATTTAGCTTTTATTCAAGGACTATAAATTTGCATTTGTAATTTATTAATCATGTTTCTACTCTAATCTTTAATTGTTACATAAAATTTATGTGCTCAAGTATGTAGGTATTGTAATTTTAGTGTAGTTTTAGGATAGTTTTCGCTCGTTGACATTTTGTAATCATGCTGTCCACACATCTTTTTTTCTGTATAATAAATGTCATCTGTTTTGAGGCCGTAATAAATAAATAATTTGAAGACTCCCTGTACCAGCGGCTTTGATCATGTAGGATTTGGTTTATGTTCGCTCCCTTTCCGTCCTCCGGACCGATTTCATAAAGTAAAATAGTCATATATGACTACTTTAAGTTTTATACAAATTTCAAAACAAAATATAAGCCCTACTTACATTTTCCGTCTTTAAAGTATTTAGATGCTGCAGAAAGTCAACCATAATTTAACATCGTGAATTGTACCTAAAATTCTTGAATAATATGGTGTGGTGTATTGTTTAGATCCATAAAATTTGAGGTGGCAACGCTGTAGTATTTAACGATATACATCTATCTGTTGACAGATTTTTCCTCAATACTAATGGATTACATAAACCTGGAGAAGCAAAAAGATAACCTCATTTATACCTCACCGTGTATTGTAAGGTAGCGATTCAATATAGTTTTTTGCCATCGTAAACCAAACGAAAGTGTACAAATGTAAGAGGGAATATTCGCTTCGTTGGTCTGTAGCTGTGGGGAACTGATGAAAAACTGAGGAAGTGATCCGAGAATATGGCGACGACTCGACACGTATTGCCCGCGTCGCAATTGGCTATAGCAGGAGAATACAGTTTTTAAGCTTTTGTGTTGTTAACTAAGTCTCTAAACGCAATATTTTAGGCGAAACATGGTTTATGTTTAGTTAAATTTTGTTTTCTTTTGTGTATTATGTTTAGTGAGTAATGAATAATATTTATTATCGTATTTGCAATGTATGATAATTATCATGACGGTGAATATTACATAATAAAATTTTATATTAAAATTATCTTGATAAAGTGTGGAAGAACCGAAGCATTCACCGGAGAACAAAGGTGCGATTAGTTCGAGCACTCGTGTTCTCTATCTTTTTGTATGGCGCAGAGACTTGGTGCGTTAAGAGCCGTGAGCACAGCAGAATCAATGCCTTCGAGATGTGGTGCTGGAGGAGACTGTTGAGGATTCCGTGGACAGCCATGAGAACGAATAACTCTATCTTACAGGAACTCGGCATCACCAGACGACTCTCGGACATCTGCTAGTAAAGGATGCTCGGTTTCTTCGGACATATCATGCGTTCACCTAGACATGATCTAGAGAAACGCATTATTTTGGGATCCGTGGAAGGCAAACGCCCAAGAGGAAGGATTCCGGTACGATGGACTGATGCAGTCAAGAGAGCTGCCAAATGCAGCCTTTCCCGTGCGGTCCATTTGACGGAGAGCAGAACTGCATGGAGGGCAATTGCATGAGGTCACGATCCTCCATCTCATCTCTCCACCGTCCATGAGGGATCGACTAAGAAGAAGAAGAATATTACAACGTGCGTCTTTAGCGTTAGCATTAGGATTTCATTTAACAACTTACTTTGTGCATCACCACCACCATATTTTATCAGCCTAAGGACGTCCACTGCTGGATATAGGCCTCCCCCAATTTAATGGGGTGTAAACGTCATAATCGCCATGCTTGGCATGCGAGTTGGCGATCGCAGTATCTCCACCGGACTCCAGGGATGCTGCTGCCCATCCCACGGTGGTCTTGGTCGTAGTTTTAGGACGTCGAGACGACAATCAAGATTGATTACATTAATTTTAAAAAGAACAGTGTATAAGCCCGATACGATGAGTTATTGAATACAATTTTTTCATAGAATAAGGCGGAAACTGGCACGCAAGCCAACACTGGCTATAACGGTTAAATGTAAGGTTTTGCTAAATGATTATAGAACTTTTCTGCATAATATGACAAGGGTTATGCCTAAATATTCAAATGCGAAAAATAAATACAGTTTATTGATCAAGATAATGCTAATTCCCTAAATAATTATTTCAATTCAGAAAAATGCAGTTACAATGAACATTATTTGATAGCAATTCTAACAGATATCGAATAAGAAATATACACTTGAAAATGAATTTAGCACGAAAATTTGAAGATAATCCTGATTAATCAGTCTAATCACGCTATAAACTTGCAATTATTTTGCTAGTGAAATACTAAAAGTATAAAAAACAGTAAGTAATAGTCTATGTAAAGAAATTAACTGGTAAGTGCTCAATTGCTCATCCAAACCAAAGCAAATTAAAGTCTTGATGACTACCCAGTGAATAAAAGTAGTTTGGAAAATATCAACAAATTTTGCAAGATGGTTCCAAACCCTATTTTTGTTCGTTGTACAGCTACCTAATAAAATTGTGAAGACAATACCTTATTTTGACATTTCAAGTACAGTCCGAATGACAAATGAAGGGAGCGCAATTTCGGGAGAGGGGAAGAAACAGCTTTATAACAATGAAGCCGAGTGATTTAATTCCATCGTGTTCAGTGAATGGTGATGAACTGACTCTAGTACAATGTTTGTTTAGGTTGGATTTTCATAATCCGATTAGCGGTGTCCAACTTTTGGTCGATCATAAAATATTCACTTTAACAAATTAACTTACAGCCGTGGTTACAGAGGTTTTTCAATTTATTCATTCGAGGTAGTTTTATCGATACGATTCGCTACGATAAAAACGTTTAAATTACATATGTAAGCATTTTCGACAGAAAACTGAAACTATTTTTATTATACCTAATTAGACTGTTCTATTGCGTAAATGAATTTTTCGCTAATTCACTAGCAGCAATTCATTCTGCAGCAATATTATCTATCTGAGGATTATTTATATATAGTGTCAATAATGTTTTTATACTATGTATGTATTTATGTAAGCATATATTTAAAAATACATTTTGATATGATTTTTACTTTGAGTTTAAAAAAAAGTTGAGTTTGAGTTTTTAGGTACTTTACTTGTTTATGATCTTCCGGGAAGATTGTATCCTCCCGGGAGGAAACCCTTGCAATTTTCTCTTTCGAGCACGTGTAAACTTGTATAGCTCACATAACCGAACCTTGCTTTAAATCTTCGGTCACTCTGTGTGCAGTCTAACTGGTTTTAGTCATTAAAAGTAGGGTTTTGGGTCGAGTCTTTCGTAAATGACCGCTTTTGGTCCAGTTGTTTGAGTCGAAATACTTCAATTTTGTTTATACTTTTCTCATTCTTTTCCATAGAAGAAAGCTTCTCTCAGCAGTCTGCAGAGATATCGCAGGCTACTACTTTCTCTATGTAGCGCAAAATCCTTTATCAATATCCGGCCCTGATCAGTCGTATCGATCAATACACTGATACCAAGTAATAGGGAGTGTGGGCATACAGCAACGCAACTGTTCACCCACTATCATCCCACCACGCGCAGATGACCTTTGCCATGTTTATAATCAGTAATTTGTATCTTCATATTGTTCAATTATTAGTCAACGAATAGCTCATAGTAACTTGAGGTTCTTGATCTCATAACAATATGAGATTGCTCATTTCATTTAAAAAATATAGTTACCGTAAAATGGGGTAAGTAGGTTTTGCGGGGAGACTTGGGTTATGAATGGGGAGAGAAGGGATGAAAGTGAGATGGGATTTTAAGACTACTAAAATACAAACATCTGGAACACTTATTATCGAGGTTTGAATGTCAGGTTTGTCCCTACTCACCTCATTTTACGGTAGTTGAATTGTACAAAGACTGGATAAATATTAGAATTCCAGTAATGATAACATTGGAGCCTGAAACAACTATGCAGACGCGTTTTTTTGCTTTCCAGCACTGATCAAATATCTTTCAAAGGAAATATAGGCTGGTTTATTTTGCAAACGAGGTTCTCACAATACTGTTAAGCCAATAAGACAAAGAAACCCGATATCCGAAGGGACGGATCAGTCAAGATTAATAATAAAGGGACGGGAAATCGGATTGATTCGGTGTCTTGGTGGAGTCGAGAGCTTCACACGCGGTTATTGTCTCACAAATGCTTGTGATTTAATTGCTACGCTAAATTAGACCTTGATGATTGGTAATACGAACAATGGCTGCTAGATGAGGGTTTATGCGGTGATTCGGAGGCCTTTGCCTAGAGGGTCTATCTAAGATGTACAATTCACATTTAAAAAATATTCCAATGTATTTCGTGGAAATGAACAAATACAGAATCGATTCCAATTCAGTACGTTGAGTCGAATCGGAGCCCCATACTTGTAGATTAAAAAAAAGGTGAGCTCATCAGGTAAGCTTTATATAGATTTACAGCAGTCAGAACTTACGTGTAGGCCGGCTGCGTATACGTATAAACGGCCTTAACAAAACAAGTAACAAATAAATGAAATTAATATATGCGGTATTTTAGCTACGATAAGTTTAATGTTTGTTTTTGAATAAGGCCACTAATGCCACTAGTGAATAATGCTTTACCATCACTGCATCATAATTCGCATTTTTTCCGATAAATCTTGTTTGTATCGTAATTCGTAATCTGTCCAATAAGTCTTGTTTGTAAGCCAACTGAAGCTTACTTGAACAAACTGAGACAGCAAGATAACAAATACTTATTTCAACAAAATACGTTTGCAAAACACTTTTCTTTTCATCTGACGGTTTGAAATCAAAGGAGTTTAGTTTACAAAACTTTATGTAGTAAATCATTATTTCCAAGTCCTCTAAATTATTACAGGCTCAATTCTAGCTAAGTCCCTTAATGACTCGTCTTTTCCACTCGGCCCTTATAAGGACCCTTTGGGCATGGCAATACCGAAGGGTCCTTTTATAGACTATTACAAGAGATTCACAATGATATGATACTTTAAAGTTGATTAGATTGCAGAAGTAAGAGGCCTTCATTTCGCAGCTAACAATTTAATTTATATAGAACTAGCTTTTGCCCGCGACTCCATCCGCGTGCAACTTGTTTATAGTATAGAAATAATTACTATTAAATTGTTGTAGGCGCAAGCTTATAATATCGCTCGCCCATACAAACTTCTACCCCCATTTTCACCCCCTAAGGAATGATTTTCGGAATTGTCATAAATGTAAAGTTTGCCAAAATCATCATTTGGCCCAGTCGTTTTTCTCAGAAACTATTAACTGTAACTAAATGGCTCTTCACAAAATGTATTTAAATTGTTTAAAAGATGTGGGTCGGCGGCTGAGAGAGAGGGGTTGCGATCCTCGTTCCGGATCGTTTTTGGCTCAACAGATTTCGTTGGCCATTCAGCGTGGCAACGCCGCCAGCATCATGGGAACTTTTGAGCCATCTACGATCCGGGGCGGTCCTTTAGATTAGGTTGGGTTAGGTTGACGGTGTTGACGAAGCCTGTTGCGGATTTTGTATTAATTAGTAAATAAACATTTAAATTGTCGAATTAGGTTAATTTTTTGTCCATGGGTGAATATCACAGCTTTTAGACCGCCTTATTTCATTGGCGTCACTTTTAACGAAGTTCCTTTCTACCAAATAACCAGCAATTTCATAAATTATTAAGCATGAAATAATCGAAATATAATCGTGTATTTACGCCACTTGTCTCGAAAACCCCACCGCCCTATCACCGCAGAGCCCTCGTGTGATGCATGGGCCCACCCATGATTTATTCGGTCTCGGTGAAATATTGGAGTCACCTCTAGCCACGGGTGTTAAATCGAATGTTTCTTGCGTTATATTTAAAATGAGGAAGTGTTTAGATGAAAAGCGTGTATTTGCTGTTTTTTTTAACTCTATGGCTGTCTAGAAACCACGCACCGGTTCGGAAAAATAAAAAAAACTTCCACGAAAAAAACTGGCATGAAAAAACTCAACTATTTTTCATATATACTATAAACTTACATGATAGTATAATAGTACATTACTACAGAGGCCGTGACAAAAGGGGTTGCCGGCCGAAGACATATAGACGGCTGAGCGAAGCGAGGCCGGATAGGTCTAAGGCCGGCAACCCCATATTTCCCGCCGAGGTATGTATCGTGCTTTTCTCAAACATGCAATGAAATAAACAACAAAAAAATCAAAGTTTTATTTATAATACGCATAGTGGCAGAATGTCATGATGCCTGTGCCACAAATTTATGTGGAATGAAAATTAAAAAAAAGGACTTTTCAGGCCTAGGCCTGCAAGATTTGTATGAAATTCCATTAACTACCTCTTGTCCTAGCCGCACCTGAAACGTCATACTTCGCAGCCTATTATAAGGAACATAACATCAATATTTCATTGAATGTTTGAGAAAATGTCATTTAAAAAGTTTTAAATCAATCTTAGGCTCAATTTTACACGGCATATTGTTCGAGTGGATGGTGAACTTCGGGTATCGTATTGTATTTCTCTTTCGTTCGCTCTTACATGTTCTAATACCAAAATATGTTATTTCATCTACCCCCAAATATTCTAAAATCTCGTGGAAGATTTAATAGAATGAAAAATTTGGAAACATTATGACCATTTAAGGGGATAGCTATAGGAGTAACCTTGCATTTGACATGTTCATTATTTCCACCTACTACGTACCACGCTCAGTGTAATCTGTCGTTGAATATTAAAGTTTAAAATACAACAAAGATTTTAGATAAACATTTCCTCTGAACTTCTTAAACTTTTTAGACGTAGACTTAGATTATTTGAGTCAAAATGATCTGTTTGTTATTCTAGCCGTTGATGTAAACCCTTGTTTACGGTCTTTTACACAGTCAAGCTAGAATAAATGTATTTCGGAGTCAACAATAAATTGACAATCTTAAATCCGTAAACAATGAATGATAATTAATAAACGTATTATCTTTCTGTACTATCATATTTGCTAATAGTTTTAAAATTAGTTTTAAGGAACAATACATTAAGATCCTATAGTGTCCTATTTAGCACTTATGATATTAAAGTTGTTTCTCTGTCTATTAAGAGGGCGCAGTACGTTTGGTTCTCTATACAAACGTATTTATGCTCTCATATTAAAACGCCATGCTAGAATAACATGAAACTTCGTATACACGATGCGATCCAGCTTGTCTAGGGCGGAAATTAGTTTCTGTTGCTTGAAATCATAATGGCGAAAAAATACAGCGATTATTAAGGTTTTCAAACAAGCCGTAAAAAACTCAAAAAACCACAGTATTTTTTTTCTTTTTCCATTTCTAGCAACAAAAACTAATTTTCGACCTAGGTATGCCGGATCCCATTGTGTATACAAAGTTTCATGTTATTCTGGCATGGCGTTTTAAAATGAGAGCCTAAATACGTTTGTATGGAGAACCGATCCACACCGATCGTACTGCGCCCTCTTAAGCTCTTGATTGCAATTCAATTCAATCAGCAATTCAGTTACTAATGATTTTTTTTATTTATTTATTCCAAACACATTGTTACATTAAGAGGAAATAAGTTATTTATTTAGCAAGCAAACAAGAGCTAAAATATATAAAGAAACAACTAAAACATAATACATCCTAAATATTTAGGAGACTCACTCGGCATGTTGTCACGTAAAGGATGATTCACAGAAGACCGTTCCGTGTCCGGGCCGGCCCGTTTTCTATGACAGCAAACGCAACAGCCAGCGTATTTCCCTAGAAGAAAAACGGGCCGGCCCGGACCCGTAACGGCCTACCGTGAATCATCCTTAAGTCGTCACATTACATAACATTACAGCTCCGCCAAAGTGAAAAGCAGTTTGTTGGCCAATTCAATATTTTTCATTACAATAAATACATTTGTTTATGTATAGAAAATATATATAGGTACAAGAATACTTAACCCAATACAACTTCTTACTTATACTTAAAACAACTTCAATAATACTAATATTATTAAAACTAACTTAAATCAAAACGGGCCCTTGAGGCATTGTATCGAGACTATTCTATGCCTTGACTTACAACGTTAACGATGAATTCAATAGCATTTCACAGCCAACATTATTCTTATCGTGTTCACATAGTCATTACCAGTGGGCATTAACCTACATGGAGTGCCCAAATCCATGGAAAACGGGTTTATTCTGTGATATATTGGTTGGGAAATGCAAAATCATAGTATGTAATATTTGGGTTGAAAAACGTTTCATAGCTTTAGAAAATGCGATTATTAATTTTCTAATACATACTAACAGTATTTTTAAGTACTACAGTAGTATTGGTAAAATATACCTGAGTACCTGACGATGTCAATCTACTGTGCTAACTATGGTGCCGCCGAAATAGCTACACCAAGATGTGTTCCCATAAATTTGACATCAAATTGACAAGCTTGCCAAGAGTTAATATATGAAACACAGCTTAAACCATCTGTGGATATTTACCCTAATTGCTATTTACACTGAATCCGAAACACTGACTGTAAGCACCTATAAGCTACCGCGTATCAAGCACGTTCAAATTATTTAAAGCCTGCTTTACGCCTGTCTAAACTTCAACCCTGACACAGTGCGATCAATCCATGCATGCACTCAATCTACAACCGTAATTCCAACGTATAAGGTCCAAAATGTTTATAACAAGTGGCATGTAAAACAGCCGGTCACGTCGGCCGCCGATATTCTATCGGCTATGTTATTTATGAACCCTTCGGCCTATGAGTTACGGCCGACCCGTTGTTTAGAGGTTTTATAAGATGAAACGTGACTTGACAATGCGTGACGCGCTTATAAGAGGGTTTTAGGGGTATTATAAGAGAAATTGATGTGTGTTGTATCAATATAGAGATGACGACGAGATGAGACTGAGATGAGCGGGTCACCTTGAAAGATTGCTGACACAAGGGCCGCATAGTTAATGACAAGGTGGACACCGCAACTGAAAAGACCGAAAGGCAGACTGTAAAAACGTTGGAGTGACTGCGTGGAAGATCTCAGGAAGATCTTACCACCTGGAAGAAGTTTGCCAGGAGCAGTGCCAACTGGAGAAAGATTGTGAAAGAGGCAAAGATTCACAAAGGGTTGTAGCACCATCGGAGAAGAATGTATCAATATACTCGTAACTTTAGTATCTTTATACAACGCCCTAGCTGATGATAAGCCAACATCGTGGCTTATGGACGCTTGTGACTTCAAAAGAATCACAAGTGGATTGCCGACCCTTTATTGACTTGTGGATTCGCTGCGTTGACAGCTAAGCAGGTACCTCACTCTCAACACAGCACATCCACGGGAGCTCTAGTGACTTTACTTACCACCAGGAATACACCACAACAATACTAAAGAGCAAGGCGATGTTATTACGGCTCTTCTCCTGTAAGGTGGAGATACAGTTGGGCTGATCCAATTACGTCTTGTGTGTGTGTTTTTCCCTTCTATACCTCTCTATCGCGCGTCATCTCGTCACTCACATTCTTCCTCTTCATAATCGTCTCTCAGTCAATCCATCCACATTTTCCTGAGCCTACCTACCCCTCTTCTTACATTCCTCCACATTCATGCATCCTTGTCACATGACTTTGATCCCTCCGCAAAACATGCCCATAGCCCCATACCACCGTAGGCGATTAGCTCTTCTATGGGTGCTACTTCCAGACTTCCTCTTATATACTCATTCCTTATTAGATCTGTTCCTTAAAGTCTTCGAATTCAGTTTCAGCCGTATTCGATGATTTTGTCGAAAAAAACGTACCTACTGCAAAATGTGTACATTCAAATCAAATCAAATATATAATTGTAGACCTTATATGGATAGATATAACGGTTTATTATTGAAACAATAACATATAAAAAGTAACAAAACTTAAAATAAACCTATAAGTAAACTTATAAATAAAAAATGGTCCCCAAGTCCCCTTCGTGGGCTATGGTGCCCAGAAGACTGGCAGCGTTACCCCTTTGGATGGCCAGACTTAATCTCTGGCCGAAGTAGCTGCCAGCCCTCTGGTCACCTGAGGTATCTGTGAGGCGCTGGGAGATTTCTTTAAAAAGGAATTTCGCGCTGGGCCCCCACGGTCCCAGAGTTTCAAATATTATATATTTATTTGTATAGATTACAGTACGAGTACAAGGGGATGTCATAATATTATATTTGGTATCATGCATTCAGCCGGTGTAAGTACAATATCCAATTATTAATATCTAGACACGCGGCAGCGTGTCCAGCCAAGTTCACCCCAGGAACTGGCGGACAGCAGCCGTGTGTTATTTTACACGAACCGTTTGGAGCCACTTTTGACCCCCAAATAACTCCAAATCTATCTAACATAAAAAAATTAAATTTGCTACATGTATTAAGACTCTTTAGATCAACTAGAACCCTAAATTTCATAAATATAGGTTTAATAGTTATTGACATATTAAATTCCAAAAAACGGCATTTTTACCACTGACTGACTGACTGACTAGTAATCAAAAACCTAACCCACTTCCAGGTGACCTAGAAAGCTGAAATTTGGCATGCAACTTGGTAATTGTGTGTGTACACCAGAAAAAATTCGAAAACAGTGATTTTATTATTAGTTTTATTATTATTATTATTATTTATGCTAGTTACCTCAGAACTCCGTCACTTATTAACCGATCTGGAAAATTCTTTTTTTGTTTAAAACGGTACACATCATGGGTAGTCCCATAGTTATCACGGAAACATCTGATCATAGGGTCCTGGAGAAATCGAGGGAACTCTTTAAATATTTGAGGTGCACCTATAGCGATCTGGGTATTTTGTATAGTAACTCGTGCATTCGCTCTTGAAAACCATTCATTTGTTGAAGTTTGACAAGAAGTAATGATATCCCATCAAAAAAATAAATGTAAAAAGGGGAGCCAAGTTCAATATGCGAGGCGTGATTGCCGTCTTCACCGACAAAAGAATTGAGATCTAAATGGGTGCCAAGTTCCGTCGATTATCTGAAAAGGTGCCAAGTATGGCACTAATTTATTGCGGCTTAATGCATTTAGAGCCTTCAAAAATCAATGTTTTATTGCTGGTTATATGTGAGTAAATACAGGTGTTAAAAATAATATAGTTCAGTATAACCTGCCTCTAAGGCGTACAATATTCCCAAAATATTTTGTATTTGAATAATTACATGCAAACCGAATAATTATTTAATTGATACTTAAAATTATAAATATATTGAAATTCATAACAATTATATAGAGAGAATACATTGAAGCACAAAATAAATTTATGGTGGAATGTCAATATTATCATTAAAAAAATCTTTCATGTCATAATAGGCTTTTCTGATAAGCAGTTTTTGTAATTGTCGTTTAAATGATGGTATTGGTAGTGACTTTAGGCTATCTGGTAAGTGATTAAATATTTTTGGTCCCATAGCAAAAAATGAGTTGCGATAAAAGCTGGTTTTAGGGACATTGCTAGGCAAGATTGTAACTTCGTTTTTGGTTTTTCTATGGAATTTGCTTTTGTGACTCTTGAATTCATCCGTATGTTCGTGAACAAATACGCAGACATCTAAAATATACATTGAAGTAAGAGTCAATATCTCTAATTTACTAAAGTGGGGTCTACAGGATTCAGTCTGATTTATGAAACACATCGCTCTTATACATTTTTTTTGTGCTCGGAATAAGGGTAATATATGTATCCCAGCGGCATTTCCCCAGTGTATAATCCCATATCTTAGGTTTGACGCTACATATGCATGATATGCATTTAGAGCCGTTTCTATGGATACTGTCATGGTTAAATTTCTTAAAACGTAAACATAGCGACTAACTTTCTTACAAAGATATATTAAATGTGTTTTCCAGCTAAAATGAGAATCAATCGTAATTCCCAGAAACTTAAATTCGTTTACTTGCTCTATTACATGTTCATTATAAAAAAGGACATTACAGTATCCTTTTTTTGTGACTGAGGCAAATAGAATTGCATTATTTTTGTCTTGCTTAGGTTTATCTTTAAATTGTTTGTATCAAGCCATTCTATTATATTTTTCACTGCGTTATTTGTTTGTGATTCATAGTTTTCAGCTTTGTCACATTTAACTATCAATGTAGAATCATCTGCGAAGAGAACCATTTGATGCTGTACAACAAGTGAGAGATCGTTAATATATAAAATAAATAACAAGGGTCCCAGTATACTTCCTTGCGGAACGCCGTATTTGACTACTCTTGATTCAGACATTATTTTGACTTCCAGATTATGATTATTAATTTGAGTTATTTCAGTGAATTGTTGTCTGTGACTTAAGTATGATTTTATTAGGTCATATGCCAAGCCTCTTATACCGTATGCGTATATTTTAGATAATAGTGTTTTGTGGCAAACAAAGTCAAATGCTTTTGACATATCCATAAAAACAGATAGGACTGGAAGCCTTGAGTTTAAACATTTAGCAACGGTGTTAATTAGGCTATGAATTGCTAATATGGTTGATCGGTTTTTTCTAAATCCGAACTGTTCTTGAGTAAAAACATTATTTTTTTCTAAAAAAATATTTAATGCATTAAAAATGACCCTTTCAAATATTTTTGATACAACCGAAGTCAATGCAATTGGTCTATAGTTTTCGCATACTTCTCTGTTGCCTTTTTTATATAGCGGCTTTAATATTGTCACTTTTAAGTCATCTGGGAATACTCCTTGAGCTATTGACAAGTTGATGATGTAGCTTAATGGAGTCATCAATTGCTCGGAACAATGTTTTATTACAATCGTAGATAAGCCGTCATAACCAACACTATTCGTGTTTTTTAAACTTTTTATTATTTTGTTTATGTACTGAGGGGTGGTAAGGTTAAGGAATACTGAATTTGGGACCGTTTTGCTATCACTTCTACCTGATTTTTTAAAATAATTAGTTTCATTAACAGTGTCTGTAAAGAAGTCATTGAAAGCGTTTGCAATATCTCGAGGAGAATCCAAAATTTTACCATCAGATTTTATTTGATTAATATGGTGTTTTAGTGGTAAATTTATATTTCCATTGATAACTTGCCAGGCTGCTTTGGTTTTATTAGCTGCCCTTAAAATATACGAATTATTTTGTATTCTTTGGGATTTGTGTATTACTTTTTTTAGAATTTTACAATAGTTTTGATACAGCAGCTTATCATTGTTACATTTAGATTTTCTTTATTTTGAATGTAGTATTCTCTTAGTTTTACATGATTTTTTTATGCCTAGTGTAAGCCATTTATTTTTACGTTTGCCGATGGAAATTTTACATTTTTTGACTGGGAAACATATATCATAGTATTTCTTGCACGTAGTCATGAAATTTTTATACGCTAAATTAACATCATTAGCTTGATAAACATCGGCAAAAGTAATATTGCTCAGGCATTCTGTATATTTTATCAGATTTTGCTTACTATAATTACGTTTGTTTACATACCAATCAGTGATAGCATGGCTTTTTTTTATAGGTATCCTTAAAATTTGCGCGAAGTGATCAGACAGTCCTATGTCTATTACAAAACTAGTACATCCTCTATTATTATGAATTATATTATCAATACACGTGCCACTTTCTATTCTAGTTGCTTGATTAATTTCAGTTTTTAAGTTATAGCTAAGAATTAAATTTTGAAAGTCGAGCGATATTTTTGTATCCTTAAGAATGTCGATATTGAAATCTCCACATATTACCATTTTTTTATTCTTAAGCATACCTACTTTTTCAAACAATATTTCAATTTTTTGCATAAAGCAATCTATGTTATGAATATTTGGTGTGCGATATAAACACACTATTATTAATTTATATGATAATAATTCAATTGCACAACATTCAAAAGCATTTTTCACAGACAAAGAATTGATATCTGTTAGTTCTTTGTATAGCAAACCTTTCCTAGTATAAATACAACTACCCCCTCTTTTTTCTGGTCGTGTGTAACTTGAAGAAAAATTGAAATTGTTTATTGTTACGTCAGCTTCACCACCTGCTTGTATAAAATGTTCAGTAAGACAAATAATATCCACCGCTTTCTTTTCTTCTGACATATTTTCTAGCGCAGCTTCTATTTCATATTTTTTCCTCGGTAGACTAGCAATATTTTGATGTAAAATGGTCAGATGTTTAACCACGAAAGGAATCAGACTTATCTTGCGCATTCTGTTGCGTTGCATATTTTTTTGATGATGTTGAAGTGTTCGTTTCAAGACTTACATTTGTTTTTTCTTTTTGATCATTGGTATGTTGTGTGCTGTTTTTTGTATCGTTTCGTGTAGGTGGGGACAGCATTACTTCTTTTCCGTTAATGAATAGGCGATTATTTTTAATAACTGCGTATTTTCCCTCTCTTCTAGCGTTTAGCAGGCTCTCTCTCTGTTCTTTCCTCTGTTGAAGGGACTGGCTATCTAATTGTTTAGACACTGCATATCCTGTATTTCTAAAACAGTAAGCGTTCTCGAGTATATATTTCTTCATCCTCTTGCTTATGAACTCAATGACTATTGGGCGTCGATGTCCTTTTCTTCCGATTCTTCTAGCTGTTTCAATGAACCCGTTTATGTCAATGTTGAGTATATCATAGAACATATGACTCAATCGAGGGTATAATTCAGCTTCGGTTTCACCCGGGTATTCGTCAAGGCCATATAAAACAATATTTTTTTCATATTCTTCACTGTTTTGAAATCCCAAATTATTAATTCTATCCTTTAGCTCTAGCAGATCTGATTTCAGTTTTAGATTTTCTTGCTCTAGGATAGCTATATGATTTTTTGTATGTAGAAGCTTTTCGTTTAATGTTTTGTATTGTGTAGATAATTCAGTAAATTTATGTGAAAGTTCTTGATTCATTTTTGCAATGGCTATGTTTATACCAGTTTGTATTACTTAACTTAACAGTTTTCTATGCAGAATGTATATACCATGAAAGCTGTTGGATATTTAAGAAAACTGCCAAGTTAAAGCTCAAAATGCATTGAGCCGCAATAAATTAGTGCCATACTTGGCACCTTTTCAGATAATCTACGGAACTTGGCACCCATTTAGATCTCAATTCTTTTGTCGGTGAAGACGGCAACCACGCCTCGCATATTGAACTTGGCTCCCGTTTTTACATTTATGTTTTTGATGGGTTTACATTATACAATTACAATATTAATTAAAAATATTTACATTACGCATATTGTTTAGATTTATATTAAGTGTCAAATGAAAATATTTATATATCTTCATCTACCCCGAATGATTTTCGTGGAAATTATCAAAACCAATTTCTATAACGCAGATAGACGTCGACGTTTATTGTCGTAAAATAGTCGGATATAATTTATACAAAAGCTTGTCGCAATATTCTGAGAAGGCATTAACACGAAAACACTTTGGCTTGAGAAGATAATTCATAAGTTGAGATGATGTTATTATTTCCTTGCGTAATCTATATTGTTTGCTTAGTTAAACTAGTAATCTTTCTCACTGACCTATATAACTACCTGACAGCGATGAATGAAAAATTGAGCATATTTGGTTAGTTCGATTTATGTAAGATTGTCCCCTAATTTTTATTTACTTCATAAACTTTAACAGACATTAATTTTGTATTAAACAGTAACCCTGCTAACGAAAATTCCAAATTTCTAATTAAATAAATAAATAAATAAATATTAGGGAACATTTTTTACACAAAAAAGATCGAACTAGAAATCGAACTAGTCCCACGGTAAGCTCAATAAGGCTTGTGTTATGGGTACTAGGCGACGATATATTTTAATAGATATATACTTAAATACATAGAAAACATCCAAGTCTCAGGAACAAATGTCTCTGCTCACCACAGAAACAAATGCCCTTACCGGGAATCGAACCCGGAACCTCTAGCTTCGGAGGCAATGGCACTACCAACTAGGCTAAACAGGCCGAATTAAAGGGAAACATTTAAAAATTTAATGCTCCGAGCAGGGTTCGTACCTGCGACATCTGGCATACGCGGCCAATCGCTCTAGCCTCTGAGCTATCGGAACAATATATATATATATATATATTGTGAAATTGTCAGTTACGATGCGCCATCCCATACTAAAGTAATACATTTTATTTCTCAATGTAATTTGAGACGTTGGTGCCGTTAATAGAAGCCTCAGTCTGCTACGGTAGATGTCGCTGTACGCCTCCCTAAGGCGTTGTAAGAGGAAACTAGTGAAGGATTTCGTGCACGAGCTTGGTTGTTCCGATAGCTCAGATGCTAGAGCGATTGGCCGCGTATGCCAGATGTCGCAGGTTCGAATCCTGCTTGGAGCATTTAATTTTTCAATTTTTCCTTTGAATTAGATTTTTTTAAGACACATATTGTCATAAATATACGACCGCAATTGTTTCTACATTTCCAAACATAATAATATTGTTGGAATAATGAGTCGATCGCGTGCTGGCTCGAATAGAAACTTCTGTTCCACGCGTGATGTGATCTGGCAGGTTAAATTACCATTAACACCTTATCGAGGTTGATTTGATTAAGATATAAAAGTTTTACATTATTCACTTTAGCTAGCTGAGGAAGGTAGCTTTTTTGTTTACTGTTGACAAATTATTTAGTAAATAGTCTTATTTATTCAGTAATATAAACATAATAATAGTAACTATACAGATAAGAAGGTCAAACAATTATGGTACAGGTCAAACAACGCGATCGCGCGATCATCGCAAGTTCGCCCGAATTTTATTCGCACGAACGCGCGATGAAACATATTGAACTCTAGCAGGCGTCCTAATTGATAATGAAGCGACGCGGTCCCGCGACAAAAATGTTTTAAGATCTGTTCGTAAGAACGCGCGATAAAAACATATTGAACTCGAATACGTGTCCTAATTGACAATCGCGCAAACATCTGATGTGAATCGACATTCGCGCGATAATCGCGTCGCGCCGTTGCGTTCTATTATGTATGACACCCGGATTTGTAGGCCTGTTAAGCCTAGTTGGTAGTGACTCTGCCTCCGAAGCTAGAGGTCGCGGGTTCGAATCCCGGTCAGGGCATTTATTTATCACGGATATTTGTTCTTGAGTCCTGGATGTTTTCTATGTATATAAGTATGTATATCGTCGTCTAGTACCCATAGTACAAGCTTTGCTTACTTTGGGACTAGGTCGATTTGTGTAAGATTGTCCCCCAATATTTATTTATTTTGCTACATATCGCGCGAACACGCGATGGTCGCATCGCTTACTCGCGCGATAATCGCGTAGTCGCTTTGTATGAGGGCGATGCCTAAGAGGAATACGACGTCTAAAAGGTCCACTGCGCCACATTTTTATACCTACCAGTTTGGTAGGTACAACAACAGGTGGTGTTAACGCTAAAAACCGATCTTTTCCGGACAATCTTTGGGTAGCGGAGACAATCTAAATATATAAAAGAAGAAACTGACTGACTGACTGACTGACTGACTGACTGACTGACTGACTGACTGACTGACTGACTGACTGACATATCAACGCACAGCCCAAACCGCTGGTCCTAGAGATTCCAAATTTGGCACGTAGGTTCCTTATAAGGTCTAGGGGTGCACTAAGAAAGGATTTTTCAAAATTCAACCCCTAAGGGGGTGAAATGGGGGTCCGAAGTTTGTATGGGGAAACAAGATTAGTTGGACTATTTTATTCGAAACTTCACAGGAGTATTTCTAACGATAAATGAGTAAACAAGTGTTTCAGGTTTTTTGAAAAATCAACCCCTAAAAGAGGGAAATGTGGTGACAAATTCTGATAATCGACATGGGTATTGTTTTTATGGTTTATTAGGTCGCTGATAACGAAAATAACAAGGATTTTAAAATCCCACGTGGAGGACGTGAAATACCATCCCCTCCTGTTGGGGTGCGAGGGGGATGAAATGTCTAAATATTAATATGGGTGTCGTTTTTATGGTTTTTTGGGACGTTAATTATGAAAATGGCATCGGTTTTGAAATTAAATATTGTGGACATGAAAACTTTTGAAAGTTTGTGCCAAATTGCAAGAAATAACTGACTGACTGAGTGACCAACATATCAACGCACAGCGCAAACTGTTTCAAATTTAGTATGTAGGTTCCATATAAGGTCTTGAGGTGCATTAAGAAAGGATTTTTCAAAATTCAACCCCTAAGGGGGTGAAATGGGGGTCCGAAGTTTGTATAGGAAATCAAGATTAGTTAGATTATTTTATTCGAAACTTCACAGGAGTATTTCTAACGATAAATCAGTAAACATGTGTTTCAGGTTTTTTGAGAAATCAACCCCTAAAAGGGGGAAAGGTGGTGACAAATTCTGAAAATCGACATGGGTGTGGTTTCTATGACTTATCGGGTCGCTGATTACGAAAACAACAATAATTTTAAAATCCCACGTGGAGGACGTGAAATACCATCCCCTTTGTTGGGGTCCGACGGGGTTGGAATGTCTAAATATTAATATGGGTGTGATTTTTATGATTTATTGGGTCGTTAATTTCGAAAATGGCGTTGATTTTGAAATTTAATATTGCGGGCATGAAAACTTAAAAGTAGGTGTCAAATTGCAAGAAGAAACTGACTGACTGAGTGATTGACATATCAACGCACAGCCCAAACTGCTGGTTCGAGACTCGAGAGATACCAAATTTGGCATGTAGGTTCCTTATAAGGTCTAAAGGCGCATGATGTGCCGTGAATTCCCTATGAAGATACGACCTTTCTTGAGTCAATGTATTGTAAGTGGTTTTATTAATTAGTGCCGCCCGATACGATTTCGACAACAATCGATATTTGAGCGTCCGAGAGGACTCTTAATACGACTCCTAGGTAAAATTTGGCAAAAGTGGCGGCCATATTGCTTTTCTTCATTTTCGTCCCGATTTCGTTCAAAATCGATATCTGAGCGTCCGAGAGGTCCCCAAATACGACACCGAGGTAAAATTTGAAAAAAGTGGCGGTAATATTGATTTTCTTCATTTCCGTCCCGATTTCATTCAAAATAGAAATCTGAGCGTCCGAGATGTCTCTTAATAAGAATCCGAGGTAAAATTTGGAAAAACTCGCAGGCATATTGATTTTCTTCATTTTCTTCCCGATTTCGTTCAAAATCGATATCTGAGCGTCCGACAGGTCTCGTAATACGAATGCGAGGTAAAATTTGAAAAAGTTGGCGACCATATTGATTTTTTCCCCTTCGGTCCCCGATTTCGTTAAAAATCGATATCTGAGCGTCCGAGAGGTCTCTTAATACGAATCCGAGGTAAAATTTGGAAAAAGTGGCAGCCATATTGATTTTCTTCATTTCAACCCGATTTCGTTCAAAATCGATATCTGAGCGTCCGAAAGGTCCCCTAATACGAATCCGAGGTAAAATTTGGAAACAGTGGCAGCCATATTGATTTTATTCATTTCCAACCCGATTTCGTTTAAAATCGATATCTGAGCATCCGAGAGGTCCCCTAATACGAATCCGAGGTAAAATTTGGGAAAAGTGGTGGCCATATTGATTTCCTTCATTTTCGTCCCGATTTCGTTCAAAATCGATATCTGTGTGTCCGAGAGGTCCCCTAATACGAATCCGAGGTAAAATTTGGAAAAAGTGGTGGCCATATTGATTTCCTTCATTTTCGTCCCGATTTCTTTCAAAATCGATATATCTGTGTGTCCGAGAGGTCTCTTAATACGAATCCGAGGTAAAATTTGTGAAAGTGGCGGCCATATTGATTATCTTTTTTTTCGTCCCGATTTCGTTCAAAATCGATATCTGAGCGTCCGAGAGGTCCCCGAATACAAATCCAAGGTAAAATTTGGAAAAAGTGGCAGCCATATTGATTTTCTTCATTTCAACCCGATTTCGTTCAAAATCGATATCCGAGCGTCCGAGAGGTCTCCTAATATGAATCCGAGGTAAAATTTGGAAAAAGTGGCAGCCATATTGATTTTCTTCATTTACAACCCGATTTCGTTCAAAATCGATATCTGAGCGTCCGAGAGGTCCCCTAATACGATTCCGAGGTAAAATTTGGAAAAGGTGGCGGCCATATTGATTTTCTTCATTTTCGTCCCGATTTCGTTCAAAATCGATATATGTGTGTCCGAGAGGTCTCTTAATACGAATCAGAGGTAAAATTTGTGAAAGTGGCGGCCATATTGATTATCTTTTTTTTCGTCCCAATTTCGTTCAAAATCGATATCTGAGCGTCTGAGAGGTCTCTGAATACGAATCTGAGGTACAATTTGGCACTCCATACATGCCTGTATGCAAAAAAGGTTAATGTTAAAGGTTATTGTTAATAGGTTAATAGGCGTGTGGGGTATCTATGGACTTGCTTTTAAAAACGACATAGAGGTTCCGATATTTTTTTCCATTTAAATCAATAAGTACGGTTGCCAGTTTTTGTTGCACTTTTAGCACCACCCAGGGGCCACGTGTAGGGTAACGGTGGGTACTCCCTACGGACGTGGTGCAACTTCGACCCCCCTTTGTCAAGTGAGTGGGCAACTTGACTGTTAGAAGTTCGCAAGCCGCTCGAAGGCCTCTAACTTGGCTTAACGATTGCAGCCGGGATCAACGGCTTAGCGTGCCTTCCAAAGCACGAGAGTCATTTGGTAACCACTCAAATCGATCACCCATCCAAGAACTGACCTGCGCCCACATTGCTTAACCTCGCACACCGCACGCGGTAGGCGGGTGCCGCTGGGCCACGAGCGCTCCAAATTCTTGATAGTTTGTGCCAATTTGCAATTCAATCGGTCCAGTAAAAGCAACTTGGTTGTAACAGACGGACTGAAGTAAGGAGTGCGAATGGAAGTGAGGCCAAATTTTCTTTTTGGATGCTCCAATGGGAACTGGCAAAACCTACGTAATAAATTTAATTTTAGGAAAAATAAATGTTACACGTGATATTGAATTAGCCGTATTTCTGTACTTCAAAGGACCAGAGTTTATGACCGCTGCGCGCTGCTTGGTCGTTTACAGACCTATCGGTGTTACTGTAGTACACAGATACTTTTACTAAGGGCCATTTAAGACATGCTTTTATTTCATCGGCCCTTTCCCCTTGCGCCTCTCCGAAATGTGTGATAATAGTTTTCGATCCTTATTTTTGGTAAAATCAAATGAAATTCAACAGTTTGCCGGTTCTCAGAATGTATACTGACTTTTCATCTGTTCATCTGTTAATGAATCACAATCGCCAAACTTCGTATACCGAAACCCCCAGAATGTAACAACTACTTTTTTGGAGACAGCATCTAAATCAGTTCAGCCAAACGCGAGATAATCGTGGACAAACATACGAACCTGTTTTTTGTAGACGGTCAAAAATTTCGCTTAGTACGCGGGCGAAGCCGCGGGCAAATGCTAGTGCAACATATAGGAGCACCGCAAACTCGTGGTTTCTAAACGCATTCACTGCAAGTAATACTTTGCACGTTAACTTTCATAAAAGATCCACCGTGACAGTGAATACGTTAATGATGCGTATTTTTGGTGCTTGAAATCTTGGGCCTGGTCAGCTGTAGTCACGGCCTGGGAGCGGGTTGCCTCAATGTGGGACTTCGCGAATGTGTCGACAATGTCGACATGCGTAGCGTTTCACACCAGGGCCCTACCTAACTTCCAGGGCGCCAAAGTGACTCCGCACTTATCTAGAACGATTATTATTCTTCTGTGATTAAATTTTATCGCTAATCTAATTATACGCAGCCAATTGGCTGACGCACCTAAATATTAATTTGTAAACTTAACGACTAAATAAATCTAATTATGCTAACAATAGAGACAGTCGCGAACCAGGAGGCCAATTCTCGGGCCGTTAGAGATGATGTCTATTAGTCATATCTCGGTAAAAAATGGCGGATGTCGATCGAAAACCCATTTGCGTATTCTCAAAATCTCACACTCGAGATATGTCTACTCCCAGCGTTCGAGATGCAACGAGTGGTCGGTAGCGATCGAGATGGTTTTATCACAATTTTTTTGACATTTGATCTCCTACTGGTGGTAATTATTGACAACTTAATTAGTTGATCGACTATTTACAGCAGTACAAAATGAACATACTTGCGAAAGATATTTCGATTTATTAAAATCTGTTAATGGCTGAAGACTTTTAAATATTTTTGATACGTTCAGTGGTGCAATAGCAGTTGACGGAAAATATTGACAGCACTTAAATATTGCAAGTTATCTTTGGCTCAAAAGTGTCAAGTCAAAACAGTTTTTATGCGTTCCATTTAACGTAAGTACATAAACGAGCATTATAGTCGTAAATATGTTTGAGGTGTTCACCGTAATTATCTATTAAATTATTGTAAATGAGTAACGCTTTTGTTTTTAACCGACTTCAAAAAAGGAGGAGGTTCTCAATTCGTCGGAATATTTTGTTTTTTTTTTTATGTATGTTCACCGATTACTCGGAGACTAGTGGACCGATTTCAAAAATTCTTTTTTCGTTTGAAAGGGTGTGTTTTATAGTTGGTCCCATTGTCACCAAGTCTGGATCTGATGACGGGATCTTGGAAAAATCGAGGGAACTCCTCAAATTATATACCAAGACGATGGGGTAAGTAAGGCTACATCGAAGTAACTCCTCAAATTATATAGCAGGAGGATGAGGTATGGCAAAGTTTGGAGTCGGTGTTTTTTTTGTTAAAAATTTACTTGTTGATATAAGAGATATTTAATAAAGTGGAAAAAAATAAAAATTGATTCACTATTATAAACTCGATTGTAAACTAACACAATCGAAAAAAACGGAACGCGTATTACAATAGACATTGAGATCGTCGTTCGACATAATCTCGATCGTGTCCTAGAATAAGAAATTTCGCCGTGTTCGACATTTTGGTGAGATTTTTCAATAGACATTTTGTCAATCGAGATCATTTTGAATGGGCATCATTTCGAACGGCCCGAGAATTGGCCTCCAGATTTATCTTAAATTCAGCCTTTATTGTTCTGATCGACTTTGATATAAGTAGTAATTGAATTTTTGTCAAGTTCGGCTTGACGTAGATAGTATCGAGAATTCGCAAAAAAGAAGTATGATTTAAATTCAATACGTTATTCCAGAATACATGGTAGTGTTTATCACGTATTGTAAAGGTGTTTTTCATAATCATTCGGTTTTCAATATAGAAGTAAGATTATATAAAACAAAAGTAACCCTTACCTAACGTTGACCCCACCTTTTTTCAACGCAAACAAATGATACTAATTCTTAACTAAACTTAAAAATAGACTTAAACTTCTCCGTGCCTACCTATTAACAAAAAACCTTTTCGACCATCAATCAACGTCAACAGCTCTAGTATAATTTGATCTTTTCATTCGTAACAACTATAGGTAATTAGAGGTCATTCTTATATTGGACTTTGAGGAATGGATTCGTTAGCTTTATAAATAGCTGCAGGATCAAAAACTTTATCCAAAGGGATCCACCGACGTGACACGACCTGTTTCAACATGTCTCATTAGGTCGTTCTTATAACTAGATCTCGAGGTTCGAATCACTTATGCGTAGTGAAAGGTCAGACACAATGGTTCGACTATGACTATGTATATACGTAGGTAGGGTACTATAGGTCGATTCACAAGAGCTGGCGCGGAAAATGTCTGAAACTGTCATTAATTTCATAGACATTCCGCGCCAGCTCTTGTGAATCGACCTGCCATGGAAAATATGATGTTATCTTTGTACAGTCAGCGTCATAATACGTAGCAACCAAAGTGGCCAAATAGTTCGGTACACATAAATGTATGTTGTGTGTGTGTGTGTGTGTGTGTGTGTGTAGCCACTGTGGCTGCTACTTTACTATATGACGCCGACTATACATATTATAAAAAATTCGTTTCAAGTAAACAGGATCACCATAAAAAAAAAAATAAGATACCTAATGCATTGAGTTTTAAGTAATAGAGATCATTCGAATATTTTTTAATATATTCTGGTTACATACGAATTTTAGGTTTTTCGAATTCTCTTCCTCCCGCGCTGAACTAACGCGTCAAAAACAACACAAATAAGAATATGATCGGGATGTTAAAGAGATGAACCAAATTGAGATCCCGATTCCATATTAGTATTCTGCTGTGCTACCGCGAACTTCGAAAATCGAACTTCGTGTCGTGCCGTCCCTTTCGCTCACGTGTTATACACTATATGACGAAAAGGGACGGTACGATACGAAGTTCGATTTTCGAAGTTCGCGGTAGCACCCCTGGGACCTCACAGACGTGAGACTGATCTGATTAGCTACATGGGTCTGCGAGCACCTTTAACTCTTATGTGGATGTAGTAAGATTTAGAATTGTCTATCTCCAGTGTCCGGTTGGTTAATACGAATCTCGTGACGAGATGGGTTGAGACAGAAATAAGCCTTGTTGTGTGTGGTGTTGGGAGCAAATAAGTTATAAAAGTAATTTCAATTCAATTTCAATTTATTCACCATAAAGTAATATGAGCATTACATGGTATATCGGTACAGTCATCAAAAACATTTTACAGTAAATAATTATAAAAAAGGCAATAGGTGCATTACATTTTATGGCATCTCGTTACAATAATTCCAAAAAAATGGTAATAATTTCATTACATGGTATATAGTTATAATAAAACATTTTTATAAATAATATATATACAACAATAATGTATATATACACAATATATTGAAAAAGAGAAAGTAATAATAAGAAAGAAAAAGAAAAGTAAGTATGAGTTAACTTGAAGGGAAAGATGAGGCGGTTAGAGATGGAATAATTATATTCCTATCGTTATGAAATTATAGAACTAGGTCGCCGATGAGTTTTAAACCGTCAAACAAATCAATTTTAGTGGAAAATGTTTTTATTTGTTACTTCACAAAAAATGTTTCAGTTCTTCCGCCGATTATTTAAATAATAATTATGTGCCTACAAATATTTATAATTTGTGACTTTAAAATTACTTACCGTGTATTTGTGGGTTTAAGTTGTCTGTGACGTAGGTATGTACAGATATACAAACAGAAGTAGAAAGGAGACAAAAATATCAAATATTATTGCGTAGGAGAACCAAAATGTTTATATGTTTTATTTTTACATCGTTAATAATGAAAACACGATTAAAGGTTTTTTTTTATGATTTTTTTGTAAGAAGTTCAGTCACAACTATTACATTCTAAAATTAAGCAGTAGACATTCAAAGTTGATTCTAAAAATACCTTATTCCTAAACAGTTAATTCGTCATTGAGTGTAATACACTTTGTGTATTTTTATTTACACCCAAAAATACAGTTTCAGAAAGCTACCTCCGCAACAATTTTCGAAGGTTAATTTTTGATTTCGCAGAATAGTAAAAATATATTGCAGCTGCAGCCTATTTATTCCATTCCAAGAGAAAAACGTCAATCGAATAAATGCAATGAACATTACTACAGAGGCCGGGACGAAAGGGGTTGCCGGCCGAAGATATATAGATCTGAGACGGGCAACCCCATAATTCCCGCCGAGGTATGTATAGTGCTTTTCTCAAACATGCAATGAAATAAACAACAAAAAAATCAAAATTTTATTTTTAATACGCATAGTGGCAGAATGTCATGATGCATGTGCCACAAATTTATGTGGAATGGAAATTAAAAAAGAGGCCTTTGCCGGCCTAGGCCTGCAAGATTTGTATGAAATTCCATTAACGACCTCTTGTCCTAGCCGCACCTGAAACGTCATACTTCGCAGTCTATTATAAGGAACATAACATCAATATTTCTTTGCATGTTTGAGAAAATAATATTTTACAAATTAAGATATGTCACGTATTTCGAATTATGGACGGAATTCCTAAATGTCATGTTTTATAGACGTGCGGCACGTAACTACGAGAAAAATCTTGAAAAGATTTTGTAGGATTTCTTCTCCGCAATTGCTGAAACCTTATATGTATCTAGGATTGATTAAACTCTTCGATATATTTTTTCCAATAGTTCAGCAAGTTATTACAGAGTTTAGGAGCCGATGTTGATGTAAAATTATAGATACGTATGATTTTAAACTTGCACGATTATCACACTTTATTTTTAGTAAACGTCATCCGAACGACAAACGTTGAGTGACCTTAAAAAGGTACATAATTTTAGTTACACGCAATTATGTCCGGTTTTCTTATAATGATAAATATTTGTTTAGCCTAGTTGGTAGTGACACTGCCTCCGAAGCTAGAGGTCCCGGGTTCGAATCCCGGCCAGGGCATTATTTGTGCATTTAGCACGGATTTTGTTCTTGGGTCTTGGATGTTCTCTACGTATTTAAGTATGTATTTATCTATATGTCGGAGATTCACCACACTGCTTAATAAGGAATTAGCGAGTAGTATCATCCGATGTAGTTTGTCAGTGCACCTGGGTGGCACCTGCAGTCGCAGCTGAAGTCAATGACGTCACAGATCGTGCACGTGCACTGGCGAGGTTGTTTACGACGACCTATAAATTGAGGTGCTGGCCTTGGGAAAGGGGCATAAGCACCTAGCGTGGAACAGCTCCAGGACTGACACTGCGGGCAGGGCCATCTATCAGGAAGCGCTGGATCGCAACTATGACATCTCCGGACCAGGAGAGCCAACGCACTACAGCGACACTCAGGGGTCGTGCGATGTCATCGACTTTGCGGTCCACAAAGACGTTACGGCAGCCATCCACCAAGAGGTCCTGCCCGACCTACCTTCAGACCATCGACCAGTGCTGATGGTCCTCGACACCGCACCAAACTCGGCCCCGAGGAAGAGGGCGTCTCGTCGCACCGACTGGGAAGCCTTTGCCAGAAACCTGAAGACCAGCTACACAGGAACAGTTACCACAGCCCAGGAAGTGGAAACAGCAGCCACTGCAATTACACGAGACATCCAGATGGCGCTGGACTCAGCCTCGCGCACCATCGCCGTCGGGGAAAGGTGTAAACCCCTACCCGCGGCGTTACAGGCTCTCATCACGCGCAAGCGCCAGCTGAGACGCACCTGGCAACTCACACGATGCCCGACTATGAAGACAGAGCTAAATCACCTGGTCGAGCGTGTCAAAGTCTCAGTCTTCAAGCCGCAAACAACTGGGAGGCCCACATTGCCAGCATAGGCGACTCAGTGCCGTCTATACACCGCCTGTGCAGGCAGCTGGGTCAGACCACTGAAGCCATCCGCCCACTTCTGGACAGTCAAGGAGTACCCCACTTCAAGGCAGAGGAAAGAGCTGAGCTGTTCGCGGACTCCCTGGAACAGCAGTTCCAGCCATTTCCCTCGCAAGATCCCATCCACTCGAGAGAAGCGGAAGCAACGCTGGAAAGGTACTTTGAGCGCGCGCCTACAGCAGAGGAGGACCCGGTCTTCTTCTCACCCGGCCAAGTTCAGAGAGCCACCAGGAGAGCGAACCCCAAGAAGGCCCCGGGCCCCGACTCGATCCCGAACGCCACGCTACGTCACCTGCCACAACACACCATAGTGGCGGTGACACGGCTGTTTAACGGGATCATGCGCTCGGGGCACTTCCCTTCGACATGGAAACTTGGCCGGGTCATACTGATACCCAAACCCGGGAAGGACAGGAGAAGACCGGATAGCTATAGGCCCATTACGCTGCTCGGTACCCTCTCGAAGATTTTCGAAAGAATGCTGCTTGGAAGACTCCTCCAACACATCGAACCGCGCCCAGAGCAGTTCGGATTTCGCCCCGAACACTCAACAACACTACAGCTCACTCGCGTACTCAGCTTCATGGCGGAGAAGATGAGCAAGAAGGAGCACGTCGTCGCGGTTTTCCTGGACATGGAGAAGGCCTTTGACAGAGTGTGGCACGAGGGCCTACTGGCGAAACTGTCGACCTCCTCCGCACCGCGGCGACTTGTGAGAGTCATTCGCTCTTTCCTCATGGAACGGCGATTTCATGTGGCGGTGGAAGACGCCACATCGTCAGAACGCCCGATCCTCGCGGGCGTCCCCCAAGGAAGCTGCCTGTCCCCAGCCCTGTACGCCCACTTCACCGATGACATTCCGGTAGTTGGTGACGTCAAGCTGGGCCTGTTTGCGGACGACGCGGCATACTATGCGTCGTCGATATCACCTGCACATGCCGCCAAGAAGATTCAACGCCAGCTTGATGCCCTACCGGAATGGCTACGAAAGTGGCGCCTGTCGGTTAACGTGGGCAAGACACAGGCCTTCCTCACGGGAAGAAAGGAACCGCCGCCGCCGCTGAAGCTCCTGGACCAAGATATACAGTGGCAGCACACAGCGAAATACCTCGGGGTCATCATTGATAGGGGACTCACCATGCGGCAGCACACCGAGGAGGTGGTGCGAAGATCGAGGACCGCGCGCACCAAATTGCGCCCTGTGTTCGCCAGCAGCCTACCGCTCCGCAAGAAATTGGGGGTCTACAAGACTTACGTCAGGTCCCGCCTGACATACGCGGCTCCCGCGTGGTACGCCCTGACAGCAGAATCCAGCCGGAAGAAGCTCAGGGCACAGGAGTCGCTGAGCCTGAGGACCATCGTCCAAGCCCCCCGATACGTGCGGAACAGACACATCGCGAGGGATCTCCAACACCAAAGCCTGGACGACTTCATCGTCCAGCTCAGCCGCAGGATGTTCGAGCGTGCCGATTCGCCTGCCACCCACTGCTGCAAGGAATAGCGCCGCTCCACGCGCGACCTCCGGACGACGCTCGGCGGCGAGCCCAACCACGCGAGCTCCTGCCGCCGCAAAATGAGCCCCAGTCCTGACCCCAGGACCTCTTCAATGCCGCAGAAGGCCAACTCCTTCACCAAAAGCCGCAGACTAGCCACCACGACTTTTCAAGCCGGAGTGCCACCGTCCACAAGGAAGGAAACAAAATAAAGCCGTAGAAGGCAAACAAACGACCGGCCCATAGTTATGGGTCGCGACAAAAAAGCCGCCAAAAAGGGCCCCCTGCCCTGAAATGGCCTCCCCCTCAAGCTCGAGTGAGATGACAGACTGCTGGGAAAGGGGCATTCTGATTCTGACTAGCATTTGAGCCACAAGTCGAACACGAGTGGGCATTCTGATATTGAGTAGCACTCTAGTTATAAGTCCTACACGAGACCGTTGGTTCCCTCAACACCGAGTTAGGATAGTTGTTATTCGATCTCTTCTTGATTATATCGACCAGTTGATTGTACTTACTGCATTTTATTTGACTGAGACCTGATCCATGAAGCCCATACCAGAAGACGCCCAGACACCATCTTGGCGGGGACCAATCCCCCTCGCTTGTTGTTATCTGAAGACACCCAGACACCATCCTGGCGAGGCCGCGTGTTGTCACTATGTATATCGTCGCCTAGTACCCATAGTACAAGCTTTGCTTAGTTTGGGACTAGGTCGATTTGTGTAAGATTGCCCCCTAACATTTATTTATTTATTTATTTGTCTGATAAGAATTTATTTGTCCAGTAAGAAAGTATATGTAGCCGTTTAAGCAGTATCCATAGTACGAGTTGGAGAATTTATCGGGCTGAGCGAAGCGAAGCTCATTCTTAGGCGACAGATGTATTTCGTTTGAGTTCGTACTCCTCCTGGACGCTAAAATCATCGAAAAACTACTGAAATTCCGTATATTTCAATGCTAAGCAAGTAACTGTCAGGGAGTTTGAGACCTAGTAGACGCGCTCAGCTCAACATTTGCAACCAGCAAATAGCATTGCGGACCCGGGTATGTCCTAAAACTACGACCAAGACTACCGGAGGATGGGCAGCAGCATCCCTGGAGTGCGGTGGAGATACTGCGATCGCCAACCCGCATGCCAAGCGTGGCGATTATGGCATTTACCCCCCTTGGAAGTGGGGGAGGCCTATGTCCTGCAGTGGACGTCCTCCGGCTGATATGGTGGTGGTGGTGGTGTTAAATAGCATTGCAAGTACAAGCGTTGCTTAGTTTGGGACTAGTTGGATCTGTGTAAAAGATTGTCCCCAAATATATTTATTTATTATTTAAATATTAAACTTATCTTTAAATAGCAAACTGCATAATTGTCCTAGAATTCCTAAATTATTATGATAATAATATAGTCATAGTCATTTATTTGTAAACATAGGTAACAAAGAGAAAATTAAGAACTCTATGTTTCGCCGATAGGCATACAAATTAAATATTAAAATTAAATCAATTAGTATACATTTTCAATTAATATTTCATACATTAATAACACATAATTCAAATAATAAAAATGACAATACATTACATTTCTTACAAAGTAAGACCTCCCAAACCCAAAGCTAAAATAATTCTTCAGCGCAGTTTTGGTGGGATGGATTTGAGTAAGCTCCTAAATGATGCATCAGAAATTGACTGGGACACGATCTCTAGAGCTGATACTGTAGATGAACAAGTGTCACTATTTAATTATCTCCTCATCCAGCTATATGATGTTCATGCTCCAGTCCGTTCTATTAAGGTCAAACATCTTCTTGCTCCTTGGCTGACCAAGGAAATTAAGGTTTTACTTGAGAAAAAGAATTTTGCTAAGGCGAGGTACAAATCTAATGCGTCTGATGCTAATAAATCTCGGTACCACAGCCTACGTAACCGCTGCAGCACAATTTGTCGAGATGCGCAGCGACGACATATTCATCAGTCAGTCGAGAACGGTGACCCTGCGAAGGTATGGAAGTTTCTCAAGTCACTTGGAGTTGGAAAGCCTCAACAGGATTCTTGCCCCAAAACGATGGATTTCGACTTGCTTAATCAGCATTTTTCAACTTCAGCTACTTTTAGTGGCCCTGACAAGGTTAAGACCCTTCAGTATCTCTCTTCACTTCCAACTCTAGACTCACCTCCTTTTTCTTTTGTTTCTTTTACTGACAGTGATGTTAAGAAGAATATATTATCTATAACCTCTAATGCCGTTGGTGTCGATTGCGTTAGCCGTAACATGATCCTTCCTCTCCTTGACCTTTTAGTTCCCGTGATCACTAATATCCTAAATAGATCTCTCTCTTCTGGTACTTTTCCTTCACTTTGGAAGGATGCCCATGTTATCCCTATTCCTAAAAAGTCTAACCCCGTCCCATTTTCTGACTATCGTCCTATCTCTATCCTTCCTTTCCTATCTAAAGTACTGGACCGGCTTGTACACCAGCAGCTATTATCTTACTTGAACAAAAATGATCTCCTAAACCCATTTCAGTCGGGTTTCCGTTCCGGCCATAGTACGGCTACCGCACTCATTAAGATCACTGATGACATCCGAGCGGGGATGAATGATCGAAAGTTGACGGTATTGACGCTGCTAGATTTTAGTAATGCGTTCAATACCGTTGATTTTGATATTCTTATTGGGATACTACGTTCTCTTAACATATCTCCTGCAGTAATAGAGTGGTTTCGTAGTTATTTAAATGGTCGTCGGCAGCGAATAAAGGTGGGTGACTCCCTATCTGACTGGTGTGACACGCTAGCCGGTGTCCCTCAGGGCGGCGTGTTATCTCCTTTGCTGTTTTCAATATTCATTAATTCCATTACTCATGATATTTCGTCACATTATCACCTGTATGCCGATGACCTCCAAATTTATTCGCAGGGTGCTGTTGCTGATCTTTCGACTGTTATCGGTACTGTAAATACTGACTTGGATCGCATCTCAGACTGGAGTCGTAGTTATGGGCTCATCGTTAATCCTGCTAAGACACAAGCTATTATAGTTGGTAGTTCCAAACAGATCTCAAAAATAAATTTTGACAACCTTGATCCGATTTATTTCAATGGTGTACTGATTTCATATTCACAGCAGGTAAAAAATCTGGGAGTCATTATTGACCGGACTTTATCTTGGGTACCTCAAGTAAACGAAGTTAGCAGGAAGATGTTCATGTCCATTGGTACTCTCAGAAGGCTTCGGAATTTGCTACCCATTCCTACCAAAATTGCGCTCGCTCAGACATTACTCCTCCCTATTTTAGATTATTCTGATATTTCCTACCTCGATCTTACTGAAGATCAACTTAATAAGCTTGAGCGCATCCAAAACGTCTGCATACGATTCATATTTGGGTTACGCAAGTATGATCATGTCTCCTGTTTTCGCTCTCAGCTTAAGTGGCTTCCTATTCGTTATCGTCGTAACTCACACATTCTGTCCCTTCTATACACAATACTTTTTCATTCCGCAACTCCTCGCTACCTCAAAGAACGATTTACTTTCCTGAAATCGGTTAGATCTTCCCAAAATTTGCTTCTCACTGTCCCGTCCTCCTCTTCAAAATTTTACAATTGTTCTTTCACTTTTCAAGCTACTCTACTTTGGAACTCTCTCCCCGTGGAATTGAGGCGTGCTAAATCTATTGCTGCATTTAAATCACAGCTAAAAGAACACTATCTGTCCCTTCCATGATTCTTTCATCCTACTATCTGCTTCTTTCGACTCTATGGCTGATATTGTAGTTACTATGTATATATATATTCATATTTATTTATATATGTAGGAATGTATTTATTTATGTTAATTAGTATGATTTATGTATGTGTGCTTTAATATTTACGTACAAGTTTGAATTATGTAATTCTTTTGTTTGCCACCCACTTATAATACGTTTGTTGCTATTTTTCCGCTAGGTTGTCTGGAAGAGATTGCTCTTTAACAATAAGACCGCCTGTTGTTTACCTCTAGTTTTAAGTTTTATACGCTGTTATAATAAGCAATGTAATTTATTGAGGTGCGCAATAAAGAGTTTTTGTATTGTATTGTACATTTAAGTTTACAAGCAGCAAATTAAAGATATACTATTGCACACCTAGTATCACATTATTTCCAGGTCCCAAATACTTATGCAGTATAGGAAACATTGAAATACGGCATCTTAATAAAAACCAACTTAAATAATCTTAAACATTGAATACAGTTTAACTCTTTCAGATTGTAATCGCAATTGGATATGATTTATTTTTCAAGCGATGTTTAAAAAAGTAAAACCTTTTTTAACTTCCACTAAGTAATCAGCCGTACTCTTGCGATGATCCAAGGTTATTATAGTGCAAATAAAAAACTAAATATTTGGTATTTATAATGTGGCGGATTTCATTAAAATTGTATTATTTATATTCTCACATATTTTGTGTGGAATGCGAGAGCCCTAGGATACAAAAAAATCCAATTCTGAGACGACATATTTACTTAACAAAGTAAGTCTATTTTTATATGCCTTCCTTCCCCCTATGAGTACTTATTCAATTCATTTTGTTTTCAGAGCCCTCACTTACATTTATAATTTATGCAAAAAACGCCAAACATAAGACGTAAAACATTAAACTGCCAAGCAACAAAACGTCCTTATAAAATGCTGAATTAATACCCTTTAAATTAGTAATTCACATGAATTATATCAATTTCGGCCCTGTTTTAGAGCCTTAAATTTTACAACGACGCATTAAATTAAGCGAACCTTTAAAGCTCATATCTTGCACTGCTAATTTGTTGTAAAATACACCGTAATTCGTGCTACGAGAGTCGAATCTTCATTAAAAAAACAAAACACGTTATATCAAATTTTTGTAATGGAGCCGTTCAATGTGCCAAGTTTCTAAATGCAATTAATTAATATTACTGCGTTCATGTTCATAGTATGTATTTACTTTACATGTCAAAGGAAATGAACTTTTAAGTGTATAAAAAAGATTTTCTCTACTTGTAAGCCTTATGCGATCAAAAACATATGCTTATGCTCACCTAAACACACGGCAATGTGTCAGCTAACTTCGCATAATATATAAAGTGCTTTTAAATTAGATTCCAATACTTTAAGAGTGCTCGGTTCTCCATACAAAAGGTAGTTTCGCTCTTATTTTAGAATGGCATGCTGGAATCATTTGAAACTCTGTATACACCAGGGGAAATTGGAATGGAAAAAAATACAGCGAATTTTTGATTTTTTTATGTCTTGTATGAAAACCGCCATAATAGCTGTATTTTTTTCTCCATTCTAATTTGAAACAACAAAAACTAATTTCCAACAGATATACCGAATCCCCTGGTGTATACAAAGTTTCAAATAATTCCAGCATGCCATTAAAAAATGAGAGCGTAACTACGTTTGTATGGAGAACCGAGCTTACTGCGGACTCTTAAGAGATGTTCACTTACATCAAAAAAAAAAAACTTTGAATAGGAATTAATAAAAAAAATACTTGAAATTTTCATATATATTTTTTATTAATTCCATAAATAATATATTTCCCGAGCAAAATATTTCTTACCGTGTAAGAAACCTACATTAGCAAATTCAGGAACCTTGGCGGAACTGAAAAGAATTCGACAGTCTAAACAATACTCTCAGGCATTCCGTGGGAAAAAGCACTGTTGGGGAAATCGAATCACTCGAGACGGCTTACATACGTATTAAGGGATTGTACATGCCAATTTAAATCTTGTGGCTTTCGGATAAAGTCTAAAAGGCGTTACTCTAAAAGCATACGGGAGATTGTGTATTTATGTCAAACAACGCTTGTTGAAAAGTGCGTAATGGTGTGGTCGTGGTGACGCAAGGTGTTTTCGTTTAATATAAATTAATTTAGAAGTCTTTAAGAAAATATATTATTCTTTATGTTAAATGGCTATATATTTTCACTTTTAGTGCTCGATAAATATGTCAAATTAGACTTATGAATCGGGACTATAACTAGTACATTATAGTCCCTAGGAAAAAATATGATTAATTGATTGATTATTACACATCTTTGATACCAATATATTTTGATTAAAAAAAAACATGCACCTATGAACGTCAATAAACCACCACCACTTATTGACCAATCAGAATACTTCGCCATATTTATGAAAACCACAGATAATAATAGTCATCAACAGCCAATTGGAACGTGGGGTTCTTTTTTAGAACGAATGCTGTTAAACTAATTTAAGGAAACATAATTAATTAAAAAAGGTGTTATTAGCCCCTATTTAAATCGTTTGTTGTTGCAACGCTTTGAAGCGTTGAATAGACGGCCAGTGGCGTTTATTTACGGTGTCAATATTTTGTATCGGTGTCAAAGCAGTTAATAAAAAAACAGACTGCCAAAATAAACAATATTCTCGCAATCAATGTGTACAGTTTAATTCTGGTCTTAAAGCCATGTCACCCCTTAGAACAATTTAACTTAATATTACCTAACCATCTTGTGTTAATGTGGCTTATTTTAGACCCTTATTATGAATATAATGTCAGTACCCACTTCATAAAAATAGTATCATTATTTTATGAAGTAGTGACATATATTCTAAATTTTATTAAGGAATGTTTTGAACGTCCTGATACCATTTTTTCTAATTCTTTTTTATGTCGGATCAACTTCGCAAAAGTTTGGGATAAGCTTCTCCAGTCAAAATTATGTTTAAACAGCAAGGTTTCCCTAGATAAACCTCTGTGTGTCCAACTCAGTCAAACAGTTTCTTTTTCGTAAATGTAGCTGTCTTAGTCAAACCGCGTCGCTTCTGGTTTAACATGACCTTACCCCAAATCCCTACACTGGTTTGAAGAATACTTTATTTCGTTACAAGCTGAAGAAGCCTCGCGGCTATTGAAACGAAAACTTGCGTAATTTTATTCATTGACCTACATTTGATCAAACATTTGCTTGTCCGCCCAATATCAGAGTTGGTTTCACCAAGTAATGTTTGTATTCATGTATGCAAGAACTATATTTTCAACTCGGCATAATTGTATGCCGAGTTGAAAATATAGAAATATTGTAATACTGTACCGCAGTTCGACTTCACTTGCTAAAGTGACTGCTTCTTACCCTATTATGTATGTATGTATGAATAATGGTTTGGCACGCTCTCTGCGGTCTTAACGGCTCGATGGATTTTAGCTTGAGAGGTGTCGTTAGATTCGTATTTACTGTAGGACTGACACTGGGTATATCAAAAAAAAAGACGGATTTTTGGTGCCAAATTCCAAATTACACAGAAAAGCATCGGTTTTTTTTTTAAATTAATTGGTCTTGCTTAAAAGTGTACTCGTAGTTCGTAAATAAAATTAGGTAAATAAATACAATTTCACAAAAACATTTTACAACCCCTCTGGTGTTGTGTGTCCATGGGCGGCGCTAATCGCTTACCATCAGGCGATAAGTCAGCTCGTTTGCCTCCAATGTCATAAAAAAAATGAAAGATGAAGACAATGATTTTCAAAATGTGACATCCCTTCATTTGTTTTGCCAGATTAAGATTGATAAGGATCACGATACAGGGAACATGTCGGAACACGTCACACTTTTAATTCGAGAACCAGTTTATAGAAATAGAAAAGCTTTATTCATGGCAAACAGACAAAACGTTAAAAAAGTTTTACAATTTTCAAAGTTTACCATGAAATGGTCCCGCCTCAGCATGGTGCTGACTCAGGAGTCAGCGCTGGTCTTCCGGCAGGACCATTGATGGGTCACGATCTGTGCGGCACAGCCAAGTTCACACACACGTACACACTTCATAAACAATAAATAATAATAATAAGGCACAAATGCGTGTACGTGTAAGTGAACCCGACTGTACCACACGGCCTTATACAAAAATTGAACGCATCCAGGCATCTAGCTCGAAGCTAATCTGTGGCTTAAAGTACGACTTTTTGCAAAGGATGCTAGTTTAACTCGTTTGTATCAGATGTCACTGGGTGCTTCCTCTGTCGCACTTACGTATTGGAGTGACAGAGATGCAGCGGTCGTACGGTTAGTTCTTACTTTATACCACAGTAGCGCTCGATCTATGTGGAGATTGTGGAGTATTTCACTGACATCTCTATGACTGTTTCTTATCTCTGTAATCTCTGTATATATATTTTACTTAGTGCTATTTTCTTCGAACATAATAAAATTAATAAAACATACACAAGAATTTCACAGTTTTTAGGGCAAGAAGAATATAATCAGTATAATCACTACGTTTTAGGGACAGGACACAGGTAAGTAACACTTATAAAACAGATACATGATAAAATATTGCGTCACTTATCTATCGCCAACCTCTAACTTTAAACTTCTGAATTATTTAGGTTCCCCGCAAGGCAACAAATGTAATTAGATGAAGAATACAATTAAGAAATCAGGACATAAACAAGACACAATGCGAGACAATCATAAGACAGAAGCGACAATTTAATACATGCAAATAAAAACTAATACATGTAATCGTGATGGTTACCAATGAATGATGTTTAGGACACGGTTACAGCTGCGAATGGCTTGAAGGCAGATATGTTAAATGGGACCGAAAAAGGCAGGTATTTATGTACTTTATTAAAAAAAACTTTATATAATACTGAGAAAGAATACAATATAATTTAAAGGAAGTGGAAAATTCTGGATTTGACTTTATCTCATAAATAGCTCGTATCCAATCGGAGCGTCTCCTGCTGCTGCTGATGTTCATATATTTTTTTTCTCAAATTTGCTCTAAAACTTGATATATATTCCAGGCTACGGATGGGGGGCGGAATATTATTCCAAATCTTTGTCGCCGCGTATCTGAAGCTCCCACGGAATGCCGCGGAAGCATGCCGGGGTGTCATCAGCTGCATACTACATAGGCGTGTTCCATGTGACCTCCGGGCAGACATCCACGACAACTTCTCATAAAGATAGGAAGGAGCTTTGTGATGAATTACTCCAAAAAGTAGGCATGCTAAAAGAAGTTTGGGACGGTGTTGCATTTTTAGAATATTGTGTTTATTTAAATATGGAGTAACATGAGCCCTTGGTGGAATGCTGAAGTAAAAGCGAGCACAGGCATGTTGTACCCTTTGTATTAGCCGCTTAGTTTTTGCTAAAAGACGTGGACCATAGACTGCATCCATGTAATTTAATTTGGATAAAATTAGAGTATCAACCAACTGTATGCGCAAGGTTTCACTAATAAATGGCCTTATGTTGTAGAGTACTTTCAGCCTGTAAAAGCAGTTACTAACAGAGCCCACTATATGCTTCTCGTATCTGAGTTCACTATCCATAATAAGGCCTAAATTTCTTGTCTCATAAACGCGCTCAATGGGTTCTCCCAGTAACAAAACATCTGTAGTAGTTTGTATACTATTTGTTTGGTTTTTTGTGCCAAAAATAAGATATTAGTTTGACAATGAAAGTCATACAACTTTCGTCGCCATTTTACAAAACGCCATACGCCACTGTGGTTACATATTTGATTAGTTTGGGGTCAGGACTCTGGGGCCGTGGGGGCCGAGCGCGCGCCGCATTTAAAAGGATTTAGCGCAGCGCCTAAATCGAAACCACAGGTGACCAGAGGGCTGGCCAATATTTTGCACAACTTAGTGTCGCTATACAACGTGGCAATACGGCCAGCCTTTTGGGCACACTGCCCATCGGCATTGATTTAGAAGATATTTTTATTTATAGGTAGCTCTTAATTTTTAGTTTGTTATTGCAATATCCTTTTTAGTACATGCGGATTTTGATTAAATAAAAATAATACAAAGCCATGTGGAATATGTATTGAGAGTTGAGGACTGTAGTATTAAGGAAATGGAAACACATCACAGGAACCTAGATTTGTGTCTAGCTGTCAACACAATGACTCGTCATATTACAAAAGGGTCGGCAGCGTGGTTGTGATTTGATGTATGTAAAAAAAAATGTACGAGTAATTAGAACGCAACAACAACAAAAAACAGAATAACTGGCATACAGTCACAAGCGTCCGTGGACTACAGTGTCCGCTTACTATAAGGTAGCCCGTATGCTTATTTGCTCCCATTGTAGTAGAAAAGTGTATTTAGGAATAGAGCGAGGTCATGTACGATTCAAGTCGTGTAGAAATGGTGTGCTTTACAAATTATGGGAGCTGATTGTATCATACGTATTAGCTTTTCACCAAATGCAGTTTTTACTACAAATATAGGCATTTTCATTTAAATATATATGACCCTTTAACGGATGGCAACCGATGGTGAAAAAATTAAATTCAATGTCAATTCCATAATGCTGACATGTGTTTCGTAAGAAAACAGTTGTTGGACTGAACTTAAACATCACTACAGTTACACATCTTAATGTACCATTTAATGAAAGTCTCCATATAAGATACCTCACGCTGACACATACTTCTGCGCGCTCATGACATGATACACGCGCCAATCAAACGCGTCTACACGGGCATGAAGGACGACACACGTTTCATATTAACCCCAAATATTGTGACAGAAACTGTCCCCGTTACCCTTAAGTTCACAAGGGTACGAAGGATTCCAGAATCAGGGTGGGTTTACGAGGCATAAATGTTAAATTAGATCATCCCTACCGGCCCAATCAGACATACTACACAATCGTTCAAGGCAAGCTTGGCCGGTTTGGTCCCAATATTGCTTGTTACGATTATATTTCGAGGACCATTACTTCAGTCTAGTGGTTAGTGACACAGCCTAAGAAGCGGACGGTTCTAGGTTTGAATCCCGGACGGAGGAAATATTTCTGTGATAAGTATGAATATTTGTTTGTGAGTGGATGTTTGCTGTGTATTTAGGTTTTTATAGTATCTAATCATAACCCAAGCCTTATTGAGCTTACTATGGAGAAAGCTCGTTGATTGTACCCCAAAAATTTTACAAAGATTTGGTAACCTTGACAACGTAGGTACTGTAAACAGTGCGAAAGCGGTCTGAAATACTATATATTGTATTACACCACACCTTGCCGAAAAGCGCCACTTTTTGGCCAAGTGGTGACGTAAAATTGTGTACAAAACACGGATCGTAAAACAGAAAGCTCATATATCTGCAATGTCGGCCTTTCTTTGTTTTTTCTTTTTTTCTTGTATCCTAAATAGCTATTTTCTCGGGAGTGGTCTTTTTTCAGAAATGCTGGTAGATTTAACTTGGTAAATTGTCATGGCGGCCAACCTTAATTAAAGCTCATTTAAGTATTTTATTTAGTAAATTTTCCTTTTCACGCTGTTTGTATGTACTAACTACTACTTAAGTCCCTAAATATGTAGACCATAACGATAAAAGTTAGCAAACCTCTGTAAACTTATTTGAGGGACTTTTCTATGGTTTTGTCCCTTTTCCTTAAACACAAGACTCAAAAATAAATTAATTTCAACTACTTTTTAACTAAAAAAGCATTAATGAACATTTATGAATTTCCATACAAAACATGCCTCACCACCATACCACATACCATATTATCTTGCCTGTATTTGGCTATCGGGTAAAAGACAAAATACATGTCATTTTCACGCTCCGTATTAATGAATCGAATGAACGATTGACACATTGAGTGAATGATTGTAATTTACATAAATAAACGACATTTATTTCAATGCCGAACACATAAGTAAAATTGACACCAAATTCATTTTCGTACCTGAAAAATCAGCATACACATCACATTTCGTGAGGCGTATTAATATTTATGAAAGCGCCATCAGTACCGGCATTAGGGGAGGCTGGGCCATATTAATCCGCCGGTCAAGACGGATCCCTGTCGCTGCGTGCCCATTTATCCCAAGCCGACCTAATTTCTAAACATGGAATGGCTGTTACACAGTACAAGCTGTGCTTTACTTTGAGTGAACCAGGTTTTACTAGGTCAGCGCGCTCCGTCTCAGACCACAACATCACCATCAGGTGATTTATTTTGTGATCAAGCACAAATCTATCCAGAAGAAAAGTGTCCAGTTGTCCTTCCCGGGGTTTAAAGTTTTCATCTGAAATTCTTCTCAATCCGACAGCCGGGGTTCGAAGTTCAACTCTGCGATGACCAGACTGAAAGTTAAATGTTTCTTAAAACTGTAATCTACTAGTTTTTGCCCGCGACTTTCACCCCCCCCCCCTTTGCCCCTTTAACCGCTTACCATCAGGCCGTACGTATGTTTGCCACCTAAATTGTATTGAAAAAAAAAAACCTGAAATGTAACAAATATCCGCTTATCGTCTCAAACGTTCACGTCTTAGAGGATAAATATTATAATAGTAGCCAAAAAGAGATAAAGATAGCATTCAAAGCGTCACAGGCATAACCCCTGTTCGCTTAGTGCGAGCGAGACAGCCGCGCAGGTGAATTATAAGCGATAATGTAGCGACTTGTCTGGATTAGTATTTTATATCACAGCTGCTGTTGGCGGGAGAAAAATGCCGGGCGAAAATGTCTCGTTGCAACTTTTCCTTTATATTTCGGACGTGAATATTTCAATGTATCGCTGAACAAAATAATTTAGAGTGAGTCAAGTTGATATTATAGTTTATGATGATGTAATTAATAAACCTGGTTATGTTAATGAGCTTGTTAGAAGTAAAATTATAAGAATATTTTAGAAGAATATGATTTGGTTTCTTTTTTAATATTCATATTTTAACTACAATTATACAGGAAGGAACGATACGAGGGAATTTCATTCAGGACTAGAAAATAGACTTTCAAGTCTATTTTCATTAATATAAATGAAAACTAGTGTTAAAAAGAAAAAAAAAGATACATTTTTTAGTCCTTAACATAATAATTGATGTGTTTACATTTAGAAGTGAAACAGTATGTCACCAGTTTTCTTATAAAACAAATACCTCAATTTTAGAGAATTTTAAGTAGGAATTTTATTCAGAGCTGCAGTTGTTCTTTTCGCACTAATTTTGAGGGGACCGGGCGGGGCGCGGCAGAAATATTGGTTTATTAAACTCAAATCTGAAAAGGGCTCCGCTAATATTTCCTCTTGAGAGTTGCATACAAGTCACTTTCACTGCCAACAATTTCGTAGCGATACGTTCGTCAGGAATGAAGTTATCCGCAGCAGAACCAAGGTGACCGATATAGCCCTTCGAATCGCTAAACTTAAGTGGAAAATGCAAAAAAAGCCTTAATGGACATCTGTCCTAGACATTAAAAACAATTAACGTCACTCGTTCGCAAATCACATAAGTTCAACATGTAACATTTGCGAGCAAATATTTTTGATGCGCTTGATCTTTTCCAGCTTTGTTTGTTTTGTAGCATCTAAACTTTTCCACAAACCTCACGAAATTCATGTGCTCTAGCTACACTTTCAGGGCAGGCAGGCGTGAGCTTATTTGCGTATGCTCAAGACGGGGATTATAAAATATATTATACTCGTAATTACGGTCGAACAAATGAACCCATGATGAAGGACAATCGTCTAAGATTATGTATTTTGTTCATTACATAAGACGCAAATTCTCGTATAAGCATAAACAATCGTTGTTCCACTTGAAGACAAAAGCCCCGTTTTAACCCCCAATAAAACGATGAGCCCGACACAGTCCATTTCTTAAACAAACCCTCTATTGCCAACACAATAATCCTCCCCGAGCGAGTTACGAAACAACCACATAAAGCCAGATTACGACCATACTCCACCATTAAAATTACCAACTTCTCGACAACTTCACACAACAAAGTCCATTTCCGTCTTAACAAGACATGTCAACATTAGAATACAAATGTCCCGCGCAGTGCACGACGAACAATGCTAGTTCACCGCTACATTGGGTGTTTTGTTTGTGTTAATGTCGAGTTTTGGACGTAATCCGTTTCAGAGGTGAAATGAGACGGAGTCAAAGAACTTTTTGTGTTTTTGAATTTTCAGTAAGCTGAGAGACTGGTAGCGATTCGTGTTAACTTGTTTTTTTTTTTTTTTTGTTTTTGTAAATTGGTTGTAGACGCGAAGATTTAGGTTTAAGTTATTTGTTGAATGTGGATGACAAGAATTGGGATGTAAGAAAAAAATATTGGATTTAGTGTTTTATTCTATTAATGTCAATAAAGTCTAAGCTTTCTTCTCATTTATCATCATCATCCTCGCGTTTTCCCAGTTAGTATCTTTTGTAGCCTGGTATCCAGCTTGGCGTTTTATCCCAAGATTTGGCATAAATAGGCATACGATTTAACTTGTATAAAGTTAACTTTTTTCACCGCATAATATTACATGTAATATCGGTATTAAACTCAACCAAAGATCATCATTTCATATGCCAATGTACTAAAATATAGATAATGAACCTATTTAAACTGATTTCCCACGAACATTGTCGAAATATTTTAATAATCTCATGCGCCCAATAAACTGAGTTGGAAAATCTGTTGAAATATAAAATCTCTTAAGTCTTTTCACGGGATGTAGACGTGGACTGCAGGTTAAGTAATGGAAGGATTTCTTTAGTCCTTGAAGTAAATACGTTAAAATTTCCAGCATTTATAATGACTAGTCTTTATTTATGAATAGCATCATTAAGTCCCAGATTTACTATCCTCATTAAGATTCGAGTGTTTAAGGCTGAAATCTTTGGCATGCTAATCATGCTCGAGGCTCCATTCTAAAATATCCTAGGGCTAAATTGGCCGCTTCAACTTCCTTTTACTTAGTTTTTGCTAGCGTTTAGAATTTATTAGAGTAATATACAGGGTTGTCACTGTTTATTTATTTATTTTAAACACATGCAAGTTTCATACAGTGTATGTTAACTTCATAGCTACGAGTAAGTCATCTACTACTGACATGTATCACACCAATTGAATCTCAAATGACAAAGTGCGTGTTTCGTCACTAAGGAATGGAATTAATAATAATAATAATATTGATTCGACGATCATTGTCCCGATAGTCGTTTCTGCGAACGGTTTAATAGCGAAGTCTCGACCAACACCTCAAGAGACTCTCGCTAGATGGCTGGGTCAAGGGTCAGATACAGAAGGCGGTACTCCTGGACACGGCGCGGATAGTCCGGAGGTTCCTCTCTCTGTCGCCCTAACCACCGGTAGCTTAGGCCCTGCCTCGCTGCCGGCGGCACCCTAGGTTAGGTTTTTATAATGATTTTATGTTTAGTATTTATAGTTATATATTTTACTTTTATAGAAATATTGTAAAAACCAACCTAAGACGAGAAATAAATAAAGTGAATAATAATATAATAATATTGGGGGACAATCTTACACAAATCGACCTAGTCCCAAACTAAGCAAAGCTTGTACTATGGGTACTAGACGACGATATACATACTTATATATAGATAAATACATACTTAAATACATAGAAAACATCCAAGACCCAAGAACAAATATCCGTGAAAAATGCACAAATAAATGCCCTGGCCGGGATTCGAACCCGGGACCTCTAGCTTCGGAGGCAGAGTCACTACCAACTAGGCTAAACAGGTCGTCTAATTCAGCGTACACTCGTGCAGAGCCAAGGCACACATAAACGAATCAACGTATTTTTTTCTTTCTTAAAATAGTGAAGTCAAATACATGTACGTATTGTTGTTCGAAATACAAAGATTTTCTTTAATATTTCCGTTCCAACACCCTCTGCTGGAGTGTTTGAAACAGTCATTGGTGATTCGGGTTGCTTTTCAATCCCGTTCTCGTCTTTTAATTCATTTATTTAACCCAAAATGTAAACTTACAGTAGGCATACACATCTCGTTCGCAGAACTGTATATTATCCAGTTTGTTGACCAGTATTGCGCTCTCTCTCACATTTGAAACTTATATCTACCTATTTCCTATAAACTAACTAATGCACTGCTATAAACAAAAAGCTACCCATACAGAGGCCAGGATTACACTTCGAAGAACTATTATACATATTAATCTGTACTTAAACTGGTTCTCCTAATGCGATAATGCGCAATGAATAAAAGCCCTTATCTCTGTTGTTCTATGGAACGCCGTCATCGGAAGTTGTTCTGGGGTGCTATTTTTTCTGGTTTCCGAATATCTGCCCGGTCAGGACCTGAAATGGTGATGTGACTTAAATACCACAACTGAATAGCTGCCCTATTAACCCCCTTTCACGCATATGCATAAACGGTTTTTTTAATTGAACGACGTGGCAAACAAGCTGACGGCCTGCCTGATGGTAAGCAGATATCGTGGCCTAAGGAGACTTGCGACTCCAGAATAATAACAAGCGCATTGCCGACGCTTCATTAACTTGAGGATTCGTTGTGTTGACAGCTAGAGACATATGCAGGTCCCTCACTCTCGACACAGCGCATCCTCGGGAGCTCTGGCAACCTTACTCACCACCAGGAACAGAACACATACCTTAAGAGCTGGTTGTGGTGTTATTATGGTTGCGGTTTTCTGTAAGGCGAAGGTGCTTCCCCAGTTGGACTGATCTAATCTAAATATGAGCGAGATGATGTTCCGCTTTGTCCTAGCTCTCTCAAAGCCAGGCTCGGACCTGAAATGCTGATATGACTGAACGCTGATGTCGACCTGTTTAGCCTAGTTGTTAGTGTCACTGCCTTCGAAGCTAGAGGTTAAGGGCATTTGTTTCTGGGGTGAGCAGAATCATTTGTTCCTGAGACTTGGATGTTTTCTATGTATTTAAGTATATATCTATATCGTCGTCTAGTACCCATAACATAAGCCTTATTGAGCTTGCTAATACGTATAATATTTATGTATTGATTTATTTAAATATAACCAAAAAATATTTATGTCTACGCTAATATGAGTAGATCCCGTTCAAGCACATCTATAAACGTGCGCGGCGCCACAAGACGCAATGTGAGTTTTCCAGAATGTATGGAAATCGAATGCGTTTGACAAGCTCGCGTAGTACGCCGCACTGGAATTCGCCTGTGACAAAACGCACATTAAACTAACTTCACAGAAAAAAAACGAAAATAGTGGATACAAACCTAATTTAGGTACTAAGTACAATCCATTTAAGATATTGCGAGTGTGTTTTGCAGCGGTGCTGTCACAATCTCATGTATACAAATGTTATGAATATTTCATGTAAACGAGATCGTAAATAAAAAACTGCCTAGGTTATACTAAGGTTCATTTGTAATGTAATTTATTGCTAGTTTAGAATTTTTACGGGCCTACTTATATTTATTTGGCAATAAAAGTAAAGAATTCTTCAGATTGTTTCATATTTAAAGGTGTAAGTGGTGTAAACCGTTCTTGTTATATAAATAAATAAATAAATAAATATTAGGGGACATTTTTTACACAAATCGAACTAGTCCCACGGTAAGCTCAATAAGGCTTAAATAAATAAATATAATGATGGAGTAATCGCGTAACATACGCTCAAAAATAACATATAGACAAATTAAGAACCTATTCCTTTTTTTCGGTTAAAAATGTAATCAAGAAGAAAATTGCGCTTTATCTTTAAAGACAATGTGCCTATTTATTATATTAGTTTAGGTAAACTTTGTGTTCAGTTGAAATATGCGATATTGTACTTTCCACTTTTTGTACATAAATACAAACAACGGAATTTCTTTAATGACACTTATTTTGTAATTTTATGCGTTTTGAGGACAGTTTTTTCCAAGGTAAAAATTATTGCTGACCAAGTGACCACAAATATCTTTTTACCGCTCGGACTTGCATGACAAACATATCGTCGAGTGTCAACCCTATTCCGTCCCGCTTCGTTTGCGCGCCGTGTTGGCTAGTTTCGCTTACTTACCGTTACCAAGGACATTGTCCATCCCGGGGGAGCTTGTTCAAATTACTTTCAAGGAAGCCTTTAACATTTACTTATGTGTACGGTGAATTTATAGAGGCAAAACTAAGAGCTCATGATTTTTAGATACGTACAAATTTTGCTTATCGGAAATGTGTCTGACCTTTCTCCTTAGAGACATAGGACTTACTTAGTAGCTTATTGGAAATGTGTCTTTCATGTCTATTCAGAGGAGTAAGAAGCCGATGTAGTTTTAAATTGTATATCCATTTTGTTTCGTTCGAGTGTAACTTCGTTAATGATTCCATGTTACATTGTTATCTGTATAAGAGAAATCATATTTACTCTTGTTTTGAAATGTTGGTACAGCCTTCCGTCGCCCCTTCAGCCACTTTTGAAACCAAAGTTTGAAACCAGTTTTAAAATAAGAATATTATTTATTCATTCGAAATTGGTTTCGGTATAAGAATAATATTTCGTATCTCGAAATTCGTTTCGATTAAAAATATGGTTTCGTCTTTCAAAACTCGCAAATGTGTGTCACTAAAGTGTTATTTTATTATTTTGAAGTAGAGTATTATTGGCTTGTATTATTACATTTATATTTGGCATGAATTTCCTAAACCTAGCAGAAAATCTATGATACCTAATTATTAAACATCTCGAATAACTTTGATATTTTATAATTATTAGAAGTATCAAAAACATTCCAGTCTTACTTCTTATACATATTAGATTCGATTTGAGAGTTTCGAAAGACGAAACCATATTCTTTTATCGAAACGAATTTCGAGATAAGAAATACTATTCTTATACCGAAACCAATTTCGAAAGAATAAATAATATTCTTATTTTAAAACTGGTCTCAAACTTTGGTTTCGAAGGTGGCTGAAGGGGCGACGGAAGGATGTACATACATACTAATTTCAAAACAAGAGTACATATGATTTATCTTATACAAATAACAATGGAACATGGAAACATTAACGAAAAACACAACGAATTTCGAGATAAGAAATACTATTCTTATACCGAAACCAATTTCGTAAGAAGAAATAATATTCTTATTTAAAAACTGGATTCGAACTTTGGTTTCGAAGGTGGCCGAAGGGTCCGCTGAGTGGTGTTCGCAAAATCGCATAAAGAATAATAGTATTTTTTTTTAAATTTAATTTGACATGTAAGATAATAGGTACGTTATCGATACGAGTAACCAAACACAGAAAACACTAAATAGGACATATCCATAAAAAACTAAGAGCTACCTACAATAAATAAAATATATCATCTAAAACACTGCCGACGGGTAGTGTGCGCAGAAGGCTGGCCATTGCCACGCTATAGACGACCCTAATGCGTTGACAAAATTACGATTCATTGTACAAAATTGGTTACTGTACTTTTAAAACAATCCTTTAGATATGCCATCGTATTCCATAGATCATATTTATCGTATCCATTAGATGTGTCAGTAGCACGAGAAAGATATTATGATCATAATTCTTCTTCTTCGTCGATTCCTCACGGCTGAGGGTCGTGACCACTAGAGGAGGAGTTCTTCACCACCGTTCTCCAGACCCCTCTATTTTGGGCTAGTTGTATTGCCCCCTGGATGTTGACGCCCAATTATAGATAGCTATTTAATGATAGTTCGAAATTAGCCTTAAGCAAGGGTTGTTCGCCGCCTAGATATTTGTTTATTTTCCTTTAAGTAGCGCATGGATCTATGCTAATAAATTAGTACATTATTTGTCCGCCAAACAAGTTGAACGGACTCGTCTGAGTTCTGTAGTATATAAACTTCCTTAACACACGAGCAAGAAGCTCAATCAAAGTTTCAATCTGTGTAAGTTGAGATATATCTGCAGCGAAAGCCACGGTTTGGTCATTTGAGATCGGTGAAGATATTCGAACATAACTGTCTGTAGCTATACGAGTATCCTAGCTATTAAGTTATTTACATACCAAGACTTTCCTTTAGCTGGAAATCATTGAATTTTTTTGTGGTGAAATTTTGTTTTCTTAATTTCTTGGTACGTATTGAATTTAGTTTTCTTGCAAAACTGAAAAATAGCAACGTTTTGCCAACTATCATCCAATTTCATGGGGGGGGGGGGGGGGGGGGTGAATGCCATAATCGCCACGCTTGGCATGGGGGTTGGCGATCGTAGTATCTCCACCACACTCCAGGGATGCTTGCTGCCCATCCCACGGTGATCTTGATCGTAGTTTTAGGACATACCTGGGTCCAGTCAAGTCCGCGTTTGCTTAAAACATCATAATGTAACACTTGATTTCAATTCACGTTAATAGTCAGAACCCATAAATGGCTTTAAGAAATGGTTGTATTAAACCATTTTTTTTATTAAAGCTTATTATATTGATTATTATACAGTCTATCTCTAAGAATGCTGATTTAAAGCTGATAAGCTATCAGAATAAGAAATGTTGACATGACGTATGATTTGGTTTTTAAGATATTGGCATCTCGTGGACATGGCATCCGTGGACGAGACGGTCTTTAATGATAGATTAAAAGTACGGAAACCTGTAAAGTTGTGAAATTTTCATCAATATTAAATTTTCCTAATCTTTATAGCCTCTGAGCTGCTCTATCAGCCATCTTTTTCTCGGCGTTGGTTTTAGGAATACCGTCACAAAATCAACCCAATTCGAAAAATATTAATGAAAATGAAATATGTTTATCTGTGCGTTGACTGACTAGTCTATCTTTTTCATGCTTTGTTAATATGTCTCCTTGTTAGTAAAACCAATTTTTATTTCGAAAACACATGTTAGATTCTATTAACTCAATCGATACTAATTGAATTATTGAATCATGAAACTTATATAACTATAGCAGGTTTTGCCCTTCTTTTTGCCTTTGCTCAAAATTTCAATTTCAATACCTTTTACTCCATCCAATTTTTAAATGCTATTAAACGATAGAAAATAATCTAACAAACTTTTTCAGACAAGCAATTTCAACTTGGGTGGGGTTGGGTAGTAGAAGTGTAATTATGTTGCGATATAACACAGAAAGGCTTCGGTGTTTTGTCCATATCTTTCACATCTCAATATATATATATTTTTATTTTAGTTCAAACGCTGTAGTAGGAACCAAGCGTCAACAAATTGAAAATGTTTCAGGATCGAAAGCGGTAGACAAAAATAGAGTCCCTGCCATCATTAATTATATTCAAGACGAGGGATTTAGAGCCGATCCCAATCAAGGTGTGCTAATGAGGTTCTTATTAGAGGCGATACAGTTCATTTGAATCGCCGACTCATTATTAGATTGATCTAGTCTATGGAACTGAAAGAATAAAAGGAAATATAATTGAGTGACCTATAAAAAACTCAATATTCATCTATGACTTATAGGTTGTATGTTGGAAACGTTTAGGGATTGTTTCAGTGATATATTGTATTTTTAATTAAATAAACCATTTGGATTAAAACATACCAAATTCCTAATAAACTTCAAATCGAGCCAACGAAATTCTCAAGTCTCAAAAAACAAAAGATTTCCTCGCGTAATCTCAGAAGCGACACCTCGCCTCCACTCAATAACTCGAACCTTTCGATTCACAGCCAATCTCAATTCGTCTCACAACTCAACCTAGTCTAAATTAACCCTGAAGCTTAAACGTGATCGGAGGTCTGACTTATACTGGTGCTGTCTAAGGCAAGACGTGTTTAAGTGTTTTGAATAACACTCAAGCGGGTTCTCAATTCTTTAATTTCCTGCTTCTTTGACGGATCGCATGCAAAGGTTTATTTTGAAGGCAGTTTGACGTAACGCAATAACCTGCCTGTCGGATATCTCCTGAGAATATACTTGGTGTATTGTATTATATGTGCCTTTTATCTTCGTAAGCATGCAAAGAAGGTTTTTTGAAGTAACTTTATATGTAGAGTCAGGCAGTTTTAATATGAGAAATTCTGGATCATGGAGTGAGGTATTATTAGAAAATTGCAGCCTCATTTGCTTCAGACTTATAAAGTACACTACAATATGGTTATATTATTTTTTCTACTCCAGCATTGTAATCTGTTAATAACTCATCATTGTGTTTTTTTATATATATTTTTAATTTGTTATGAATTTATACATCACATAAATATAAACTTAATGAAAAAAGATTTTAATTTTAAATAAAAAAAACACAAACGAAATAAATAATAACTTAAAATATACCTAATTAATAGCTAATGATAACAATAATAACAAAAAAGGAACCCCAATTATAAAAAGAACACCCCGTCTAGAAGGTCAGCCTGCGGCATGGTGCCCAGAACGCTGGCCGCGTTACCTCTCTGAAAGGCGAGGGAAATCCTCTGCGAGAGGTAAGCGCCAGCCCTGGGGTCACCCGAAGCGTCAACCAGCCGCGACGACAAGGCTCTCATGAAGGCTTTCATGTCAGCCGACCAAGGACCCAGTGTCTCTACCGCAAGCACTGCAAACTCGTAATTACTCAATAAGGATGAGTATTTGCGGCGCTTAAGAACTTGGGTCTGGTCAGCTGCAGCGCCAGCCTGAGAGCGAGTTGCCTGAATGTGGGACTGCGCAAAAGTGTCCACACATGTGGCGTCCCACACCAGGGCCCTCCCTAACTTCCACGGCACCAACGTGACACCGTCGGGACGCTTACCATCGTCTCTTGCCATACCCGCTGACTCCAGGGTCGCGGTGTTGTTTGTCATTCAATTAATGAATAATAGCAGTATTAAAACAATGAACTTTATATACTAATGCAAGATAGACAATTCATTATATGACTGGTGAAAGAATCATAATGGATTTCCATACAAGATTATACAACTGTATTTTTATTTTTAAAAGAGGTCTGTGTCAATGCCCATACTAAGCCACCATTTTGATTTTGTATTGAAATAAAATTATTTTGTTGTCGTAGAAAAAATATTGTATGCAAACGTTACATAATTAGGTCTTATAAAATTCGAACGTTGCTATAAAAAAAAAAATGTCAAAATGTCAAACTTGAAACGAGCGTAGCGATTATGCAACAGTTAATTTGATGCGTAGAAAAATGAATTAGTTTTGATAATTAATAGAATGACATTAAAGAACTCAAATGAAGAACTTTATTATTACAATGTGAAAAATATGCTGACAATATAAAAACAAAGAAAAAACACAAGGTTAACATCGCCAAGAACTTAAATGAGACATTCGAAATGAACTCCATTCGATTCCAAATAAAAGTTTATTCGGTAATTACTTTCCTGGATTGTTCTTTTCTTTTTACTTATTGCGTAACAAGGGCGGGAACTGTGTTATTTTGTTTTCAGATACATTTTCAAAGAGCAAGAAAATGAGGGTGTTTCTATATTGAACCTTTAGACGGGTTTTTAATCATAACTTCAGCGACGTCATCTCATTTCCATAAACTTATATTAGTTGTTCAATTTTGCAAAAAATCTGAAATCTATCCCAAGGGTTCCGTGACCCTCGTCTGCAGTGGTCGACAACCTTTCTCCGAGATTAATAAAACGGTTCTATAATTTAGTTTTGAATATTTGATTATTCTCATCTGCCTTGAAATTACTGTTTAATATATATAGGAATATATTATGAAGCTTGAATATCATCGGTAAACCTTGCAAGGTTAATTGAAATGTTTTTAAAATGGAGAACCAATTTACTACAAAAGTCGTTAAAGTCTAGAATCTTGGTCGTATCGGGTGAAATTGCTTAAATAATTGGTTTATTTTTCGACGAGATTTTTTTTTAGATTTTTATATATAAATCTAAAACAAAAATATGGAAAACAAATACATAAAACTAGGCGGCACAATTACTAAACCTTTACAAAATATCCTTTTGATATTCGGTTTATCATCGGTGATAATATCTCCTCAATAAGGTGTCAACTAGTACAAAACGAATATATTCATCTTCATCACACAAATATGCCCTGACCGGGATCTGAACCCGGGATCACCAGCTTTGCAGGCACGGTCACTACCAACTAGGCTAAATTGCTTGCGACTCAACTAGGCTAACTTGCGATGTTTAACATAATAAATTAACTAATTCTTCAATTGTCGGTCTTTGTGACGGTTACAGCAAGGTTAATATTATTGATAATCCAAAAGTATAACAACACATTGTATAACAACAACCTACTCGTACATAGTATGGTTACACTACCAAATTTTAAATAAGACTGTAAATATATTCTGTAAAACAAAACCCTCACAGCTCAACACGTAAACCCAAACAAAACACAAAGCAAACATTCACTTAACGTTAAAACAAAATACAGATAAAACAAAACAATGAACACGCCCACAACCAGCGTGTGTCGTGTATCACAACCAGTTAAATGTTAACCGAGAACAGTTTTGAAATTAATAACGAAGCGCATGCCAGTGGCACTGGCAGCCATTGTTGTGTGATGGCCTATCTCGGCTCCGAGCGCTGTTGGAATGAGTTTAGTGACGATTTAAGATTTCCGATTGAGTAACGAGTAAATATTATAAGCCTAAGAAAAACTGTTTAGTCCTACACAGTTTTTCTTAATGGTTTCCGAATTGGGTATTACAATATAAAAATTAAAAAATCTTTAGTGCATGAACACGATAATAATTAAAAATACACTATCAGCTGATGTAATTCAACGTGTGATCATAAAAGCAAGCCTATTATAAAAAAAAACAATGTCGCCCATTTTATTACTGTAAATACCCGGTAGAATTTTACGTCAAAAAGAAATTCATTTTATTTTCACAATCGATTCCTTGAGTAAGGCCTGTTATACGATGCCACGTACAGTCGAAAAGATAGGTCTTGGATTTCGTTTTGTTTGACATTGGTGTATAACATAATTCTTGCAATCATCATTACTCAAATAGTACATCTGATCGTCTGTCAAATTAAACCAGCTTGACAGAACTGGTTTTCCACGAGTCAGCCTGAATTAAGATATTATAACTAGTAACAGCAATGGACAATAATTTCCAACCGAAATTGAAAAATTGAAATTGTGATCACCCCGGGCGGGATTTGAACCCGCGACCTCCGGAATCCGTCCATCGCTCTTTTCAACAGAGCTACCGCGGGTTATACCGAGGCGACGAATCTTTCAATCAGTTCACTCTTTATAATTAAGCCTTAGGGAGACTAGTAGCGACATCTACCGTCAAAGTTGCTACAACTTTTTGAAACGGCACCAACGCCTCAAGTTACATTGAGATTCGTTAGTAACAATGTGCTACCCCATTCTAATTGTATTCTAATTGTATATTTTCATATTCGGTTGAAAATGATAATTCCGCTAAGTGGACGTTTCCGCTTGTAAAAATATTGACAATGGACAATAATTTACAAAATTGGCAAATTAAAACCCTCCCTCCCACAAGGTGGACTGATATCCTGGTGAAGGTCGCAGGAGCCCGCTTGATGCAAGTGGTGCAGGACTGGTCATTGTGGAACTCATTAGGAGAGGGCTATGTCCAGCAGTGGACGTCTTTTGACTGCTAAAATGGTGACGAATGAAGTCATCATCATTACCATCATCATCCTCCTAGCGTTTGTCCCGTCTTACGATGGGGTCCGCTTTTCTGATCTTTTTCTTCCACTTCGCTCCAGGACGGACATCCTCAGCGTTCAACTCGCAGGCATTCATATCCTTGACCACGATATTGAGCCATCGCAACCTGGGTCTCCCTCTTCGCCGTGCTCCAGGCAAAGCAAGACCAAGAGCTATGTTGCCGATGTATTCCGGTGGCCTTCTTTTGACATGCCCAAACCATCGAAGCCGATTTTCTTGAATGAAGTGACTTTAAAAAAATGTAAAGATAGTGAATTTACATTTTCGTTGCAACAAGGCCGCAAAATCGTTTTCATTACATACTGGCTATCAAATAGAGTTATAATGTATGTCTTCAATTGTCTGAAACCGAAATAATTTTTATAAATTTCACTGACACACAACAATGAAAGCCGAGCTAACATATGGAGTTAATATACGACGATCAAAAAAACTCATATATACCCTCAAGCTTAATCCCTTTCACGGAAAAGTTAGGTACGTTTATTTACATGAACAAAAATATGAAAAAGCTGACGACCGAGTGAGTTATACTTTGACTGACTAATCCTGGATGATGGATCACCGGATTACCGGGAAATTTTATACAAATAGCGAAAAGATTGGCCAGGTGCGCTCCGGAGTGCAAACATCAAGTTGTGACTGCATTTTCAATAGACAATTAGGAAATCTTCTCGCTGCTTTTATAAATTGGTTGAAAAAATTGAAGGTATACACATATGACAATTTGAGAATAGAGACAATTCGTGTGAAGTTATTACCAGTTCTCTCTTTCAAAGTAAGGAGTTTTATATACGTTAGCTGATACTATACCGAAGCCTATGGAAGTATGCGACTATAGAGAAGTAACAAGCGTATTGCCGACGTGATATAAAATAGACAAAGGTTTCAAGCTCTACAAGAGAGGTTCTTTAAGAAAAGAGTGCACGTTTTTTAAAGGGTCGCAATGTCGGTCGGTCAGTCGCTGAAATTACAGGCGTCCATAGACAGCGGTAACTGCTTCCCACCGTATGAACCACACGGTTGTTTGTCACCAACGTAGTATAAAAAATAGCATACAAATACGTTGATATTTCTTATTTCTTATTTCGTTATTGCTTTATGTTGTACAATTGTACATATAGGTCTTAAAAATATTTACAAGCTTTCAACATAAACCCTGCAAGTACACTGCAAATTGTACTTAATCTACTTACTTAATATACCTAACATATTTAACACATTATTTCATTTATAATTGGAATTACATTTATTGTTAAAAAATTCCTGGAGATCATAAAAACAGTTCGATAATAAATATCTCTTTAATTCTGAAGTAAATCTACTTTCTTTCTTAATTTGTTTTATGTCCATTGGAATTTTATTATATATTTTTACTGCCATGTGATAAGTGCCTGTGCTTACAATTTTCAGCCTAGTAAAAGAACTAACTAACTGGTATCTTTTCTAAGGTTTGACTTACCGCAGTTATCTCTTTCACGCCCAAATAAGTCTTTATGGTTCTTCACAAATTTACAAATTTCGTATATATATATTGACACAAGCGTCAATATATTTAGGCGAGTAAAATGAGATCTACAGCTCTCAGTTGTTTTAATGTTAGCCAATATTCGTACACACTTTTTTTGTAGGATGAAAATTTTGTTTGCATATCCTTGTTTTATGAATGTCTACATACATACTACATGCCTGCGGTGAGTACAGGATATATGATTCTGCCAGATAAGGATAACAGAAATGTTGCAAGAAACAATAATCCTGGAAGTGAATATTATAAAATTTAACGTGAAAATATAATGTTACTTTACACATACAGGCATAGACACAGACATACCAATATATAATACAACATAACAAGTCAGAATCATGGCCTTACTTTCAAGTCACACCTGAACCCTCATAAGATTAAACTTAAACATAGGAATTCACATTCACATAGGAGTCACATTTTTACATCTAGTTTGTAGGTTGACAGCACCAGTAATGGACGACGACCAATGATGCACCTTGACTCTTATTATTATAAGAAAATAAGAGTTATACATTTTTTATACAACTAACAATTTAAAACCGTATCATCGTTGAATTACGAATGAAGTGTCCATTACTGTTGCTTGTCAGCTTAAAGTGTCCAACACTGGTGGCGTCACCCTATACGTTGATTGTTTTCTAAACATTTTTTTAAATGATTGGCAGCTGAAATTTTTTGAAATTAATTAAAGCAATACGAGTATATGTGGAGTTGTGCTTAGTCTAATTTTCAGATGTGCCCGTTTTTATAAAGAAACTCCACCTTGAAATTGATAAAATAGTCAGAACTTATAAAATAACAATGTAACCCTGTTTCCTTGTTCATAAATAATGAATAAGCATTTTGGAAGCGTTATTTTCAGCGTCAATAATGCTAATTAAACGTTAAATAGTCTGTAAGCGAATGTAAGCCAGCTCAATGGAGCCTACAGTTTTGCAAGTCACGCCGCTCCCAACCGCCTTCCCTTTTCAACCCTAACCAACGCTTACCTACTTCCATCCCTCTCCACCATCATTGGAGCGACAAGGATATATGTTACGTTTAAGGAATCAGAATAGCGTGTTCTTAAACTGTTTGTTTCTTGTTCCCCGAAAACTTTTCATTAAGAAGTTTCTCTGCCAACAACATGAGGTGTATGGAACAACGTAAGAAGTTTTAAACACCAACCGACCGAAACAACACGGAGGAATCGGAACGAGGGTGGAGTTACGGTGCAAATATTCTCATTCGTGTTGCCAAACTGTATACCAATTATAAGGAAAAAGTTTTGTTAACAAAAAGAATTTCTTTCATCCAATAGTGGATTGAGCGTAGCAATCGGAAAAAAGGAAGTAAAACGAGCGATTAGAAGGAATAGCTACAATAGAACCGTTGGCAGCGAGAAAATAAATTAAGATTTTCATCGCCTTTGTAAACGTGCATTTAATAGTGCATCGATTTTAAAATAAAGTGTGCATTCGAAGACGTTGTATCCCGTTACCTTAAATAATTATTTATAAATGAAAATAAATTCTTGAAATTTATAATCACACGGCTACCTATTTGGCTAATATTTTTTGTTACTGTTGTAATAGCCAAACAAGGTCTGTATGAAAGACATTTTCTATGTTAGTTAGTCTTGAGTTAAGAAGCTTCATACAAAAGTGAGTGTGTCTCAGTCAGATCCAATTTTTTTCATTAGTACACCCGTGTAAAGCCGATATGGCAGCTAGTTATTTATAAATCCATGATAGACTACCTTAAGGATGTATTCTTGCACCAATTGTTTAAAAAACTGTTAAATAATTGGAAATCGTTTTATCTGGAAAACCTGTCTTTTATCTATAATTCAATTGGGTTACCTCAAGGTTGTATAGCTAGGGCTAGTTTTCAGTCGTTTGAACCCCGGAGGCTCATTATTCTGATCCCGTTTGTGTAAATATTTGCTGCTCCGTCTCTGTGGAGCATTGTAGTGGTCAAACATTGTGTAAGGAGCCTGCCACGCCGCCAAACCCTCGCGGGAAGACTTATCTACTTCAAACGGACGCAAAGGATTTCTTCATCTTTTGAAGTAACCATTAAAGTTAAGTGAAGAGTTTAAAATGATATTTGAGACCGTGACAACTGGAAGTTTAATCGAAATGAACAACTGGTGTAAACAAAATTTAATAGAAATTGAGCCGGCGTTGTTATATTGTTTGTAATACTTAAGTTAAATCTCCCACTCAGTTTCAGCTTTGTATTTTGTACCAAGTTCCATCTCATTTAGACTTTGCAATCTAGAATACATTAATGTTTTACTTTTAGGTAGGTAAATCACAACATTTGCCACGGGTTTTTTCGTGTATTTGGTACATTCTGAAAGATTATGATTTATTATGATGTATTATTTTGACGTGTAATGTATAAAATCATTGCAAATAAATGATTATGAATATGAGTATGACACGTTCTTAAGAATTATTTATTAGTAACATTTTTAACGTTTTACTGGATAATATGGTGTTTATTTTTAATAATCCACTTAGAATAATCATTTCTCTGATTTTACCATACATTAATAGTAGATTATACACTAAGGGGATAAAGCACTGTTTTATGTCACGGGAGCGAATTGAATCCCGAACGTAACGAAGGACTCATAATTTAACTCCTGAGCGTAGCGAGGGAGTTATAAGTTAATTCCTGAGCGAAGCGAGGGAATTAAGACTGAGTCCTGAGTGCAGTGAGGGGTTCAACCGCCCAAGACTAAAACAGTCTTATCCCCGAGGTGTATACTCTACTTTTCACACCTTATGCGAGACAAAAAAACAGGCTCAGTAGATAAATAGGCAGTAGGTTGTAGGCTTTTAGGTATTTTTCCTTTGACTTCTCTGGCAGCAGATTGTTGACAATGCCTATGGCATCTAATTTGATAAACTCAGGAGTCAAAACACTTTCATCACTCGACATTTTCAATATTATTTTTGAAATTAAATCTTCTATAGGCACCTACAAGAACTCGATTTGTTCGTCACGCGTGAACAAATGAAGGCGCGCGACGTTCCAAATTCGAAAGCACAAGCCGTGGTCCTAGATTCGAAATTCGAATTTCGAACACCGCGCTCCTCCGGACCGGGGTTCACACGGAGGCAAACTTCATTTATTTTGTCAAATCAAGTAGGCCATGGCCTAGGACAAATTGTGTTTAGCAAAATTAAACTTTATGCATATAGTAATAAGAATTATGAAAAGTCAAATCATATTATTAACCAGCGGGTTATAATGAAATTCAATACAACATTATAACCCGGCTAATACCAAGGGATTTAATGTCTTGCTTTCGGTAGGGTTTACATGACCTATAATTCGGCATTGTCGAGCATGTGGTTTGAAAATTAATATTACTTAAGTTAATGAGTAAATTAAAATAAAAAATCACAACTGTAAAAAAACAAATTAACTTAGAAAAAACATGCAAAAAATGTGTTAACATTGAATAGCAATAACAACATTTAATGAGCTTTAATCATGCCAACTATTTCTATTAAGAAAAAAATCAACGTTCACAAAATATCCTCTGCATTTCGAAGCCTGGAATGGAAACTGCAAATATTAGGATTAAAGAACATGGTTTTTCAGACTCAGCTTCTTGTTTAAACATTTAATGTCCATTGTTTTATATTATTTTCGAGGCAGTTACGATCTCTTTCAATTTTAACCTAAGTATTACAGTACACAAAAAATACCTTTCTGTACATCAATAACAACGCACAGCATTGGTAGGTATCATAAACTTTTCATTGCAGTTTGACCGTATGGTTGACTGGTAGAGAATGCCTTGAGATATGATTGACTGGTAGAGAATGCCTTGGTCCGCCATCTGTACTGATTTATTAGTACAATAAATTTTAAATAAATAAATAAACTTTTCTTGCTGCCATTGGCAATTATTTGTCAAACTTTTGCAAAGCAAAATATCCTGTAGTGTATTTCTTGAATTAAAGTACGAAGCGGTCTTTTCATTTCATAAATTGCAGTAACTTTTTAAAGTAGCCGGATTTGGCTTAAATGTCTCTCTAAAAAAAGCCTAACATGTTTACGCCAAAGCTCGCTCAGCGCCAATAAGTCAAAACTTTTTCGCTATTTCCCTGGCGAGGAGTGTCGAAATCGGGACATTTGCTAAAGTGTTCTGCTAACTTTTTCCATATGAACTCGAGTGTCGGCAGTGTCGCAGAGTTAACTTTTTATAACCCATGCTTCTGTATTTCCAGATTTGATAACCCCGCCCGGGACGTGCTCGCTGCATCTTGTTCTCCCTTAATTGATTATTGTTGGCGTTACGACTCGCAGCTTCATTACATCTCCGTTTCCGGCATTTTAATAAGGTACGGCGAATGCTCCGTCATCTTTTACTTCATTATAATTTACGAAATAACTTCGCGAGGCGGAATTCAGTAATTCTTCGGAATTCCTTCCGATTTATCGCTAAACAATCGAAGCACTCGCGGGGCGTTTCTTAAAATTTCCCTTTCGCCTCCAAAACTTTAGAGAACTTCGCTGAAGATAGACGTTAACGAAGGCAGGAGTTGTTAATTTTGCGTTTAACTTTGGTTTTAATCGACGATTTGTAGGCGAAATTAAATGGGATGGCTAGCTCATTACTGTTTATATTAAATTAGGTGAAGAAACAAAAGAGGTTTGGTAGGACTAAACGGGGACATCAGTATCAATTTAGCGAATCGAATTCAGCAGCGCGGGTCGAATGTCCTTGGGATGGCAATGAGGCATTGTAATTTGTTAACTGTAGCGAGGAGCTGACAGCTGACCCGGATAAGACGGCGTCAAATCTCCTGTTGTTTACAGAAAAGGGCGAGTTTTATTGTGAAGGGCCAATAAGTCAAAACTTCCGCGCCCGAAGTTTAACAGCCGCGTCAATTATTTGCGCGACATCTATTTTTATTTTGTTCCTTCCTGCTTCGGCACTCTTTGTTTCTCGTGAGCTTCCTTCAACTGTATTTTTTATATTCCCTCCCCGTCCTTTAGGTGCGCGTAAATCAAATTTATAACTTTATATATTTTTTTGACGACCATTATCTTGCGAGGGGAAAGTCAATGTTACCTTTAACTTAACAAACGCTGTAAGGACTTAACGTATCAAGGTGTTTAGAAGTTGACTTTTCAGTCACATAAATTTTCTTGTAAAAGTTGTTTGAAATTCCCTTTGAATAATATTGTATTTTGAATATATTTTATAATTAAAACGATTACAACACTAATTCTTCGTCAGCACAGTTGGCATTAATTAACAAAACGTTTGATTTAACAAACGTAATTAACGTCTCCTCTTGATCGAATTACAACTTAATGCTAATTAAAGTCAAATAAATGTATCTCATGCGTACAATATTGACAGCATCAGATCTTAAATCAATGACTGTCAGAATTCTCTTTCGATTTAACGACGTGAAAGGATCGCTAAAACCAAATGAAGCGAGAGTTTTACGTCGGAATATTCTAGTGAAAAAACAGTTGAAAGCTGCAGTAGGTATGCTAATACGAGTGATGTATTATTAACGTTCGTTTCGGGATCTTCTTTGACACCAGCTCGATTTGGATCTGGGAATGCTCATCAATTATTGAGATTCGAGTCGTCAATCCGCCCATTTCAGCTACTATTTTTGGAATTCTTATTGTTGGGCTGTATAATGATTTATATAGGATTCCTATTGTGTCTATGTTTCTTTTGTATGAAACCAGCATTTTTTGTATGTTAAATAGGCTTAGGTCAAGTCAAGTCTTACTTATTTGTAAGCTGTATTAATAGATGATGTTCTCTTTGAATAAAATTTCAAAAAAATACTGAAAGTCAGATCTGATGTAATGAAACTGATTACCTAAGCAGTTCAATGATTTATAAAAAAACCGGGCAAGTGCGAGTCTGACACGCGTACCGAGGGTTCCGTACAAAATTACGTTCGTAAAGGTTATTTGGTGATGAAAAAAACTAATAGGGTTATAATGATATTTTTCTGTCAAATTTACGTTACCCTTTATATTAAAAAAAAATTTAAAACTTTCAGGTTTTTATTATTATTCCTTCCCATGTCACAACGTTTACTGTAAACTTCGTGGTGTGCAAGTATTTTACGTGGTACATACCTACTCGTACTTAGAGCTTACTGAAATTGAATTGATTATAATTCAAAGTCGAATTATGAACCGAGTCAGATCAGTGCCAATTGGTACTCAGATTCTCTTTCCCGCATATCGTAAAGAGAACACTTATATTCCCTTTGAGACACGAAGACCGACAGACCCCGATCAAATCGCCCGAGCACCGATTAATGCGGGGCGAGATTCTTCAGTGATCGATGCAGATAGCTTAATAAAACGTAAATTCTGCACCGAACATCTCTGCGGCTTACCAAAGATTTGTAAGCCAGCGGGGTAAGCCGGCGGGGTAAGCCACGGCGTGCTGGCTGCTTGGAGTTTATGCAACGTAAGCCCGGAGATTCTAATTGAGCTTCATGGTTGTCTGAGCTCGATTCTAACGCTTACAATGTTGGTAATTTATTTCATATTTACCAGGTCGAAACACCCGCAACATAGTTCTTAACTTTGGAAAATTAATTATCTACCTACCTCCTTTTAATTTATTTTTGTACAAAATTGTGGTTATGATCATAACAAATTTTCATCGTAATTTTTTAAAGCTGTTTGAAAGCTTCATTGGAACATTTCCTATTTTACAGTGAGACAAGCGCCAACAAAATTTGCCAAAAATAATTAACTGACTCACAATGTTTAGCCCGTAACCTCATTTTTTTTTTACTTAATACCTATATCAATAATCGATGTACGTGATTATAATAATCTGATCTCGAGCAACAATCATCATCATCATCATTCATTGCATCATTCATTGGATGTCCGGGGTCCGCTGCCTAATCCCAAGAATGGGCGTAGGCACAAGTTTTTATGAAAGCGACTGCCATCTGACCTTCCAACCCAAGGAGGAAACTAGACCTTATTGGGATAAGATCTCGAGCAACAATAATAGATAGAGGTAAACATGAAAGCAACGCTAAAAATATCTGTGTAGGACTCTCATTGATGGAATGATATTAGTTTTTAGTTTTGTACAAATGACTTAATAGGCGGCATTTTATTTTTGTTTTAATGACTACGTTTTTTAATAAACGGTTATATTATGTATTCTCATTTTGGTTTTATAAAGTTGACAACAAATATAAGCGATTTTATTATTTTAGCTCGTACCTTCCTACATGTACAACCTCGAGGGCCTATTCTTGCGGAAAAGCAGGTACTCTGCGCCCCATGCACGTCCCGGCCATACGTCACCCGCTCAGACACACGTGGGCTCTAGTGATATACTGCTAGTGTGCAGCACAACGGACCAATTAACATTGGAAATAGCTCAAAAAATATAAAATTGTTGTATGACTCACTATTTCACTAGGCACTTAGTTTTTAGTTAAGTAAGTCTATTTTTCAAAGGGTTACCCTGCGGTTATACCCTAATAATCCAGCTGTTTACAGCTGAGCTCATAAACACCTGTTTACATCTGAGCTCATAAACACCTGTTCACAGCTGATACACATATGATGTAACATATGTGCGTTTAGTATAAAAGCCGTGTATTTTAACTCAATAAATCAGTATTACTTACTCTCGTTTTATCATTGCAACCCTCGAACACTTTATCTCTGTCCAGGATGAAGCTTTTTACATGTGTTTAACGTTTACAAGCAAAAGAAATTGTCAAAGTCATAGAAACCTTGAAAGATCATGCGTTAGACGAGGTTTTGATCTAAGTTACTGTTTCATAAAACTCGTGCTTACTTCAAAATACTGTCAGTAGGTAAATTACTTCTTACGGTACGAAAAGGATCGTTTTCTTTATAAAAAGCGATATCAAAAAATATAGTTCATCTTCATCCTAGCGAATTAAATAAATAAATAAAATAATAAATAAAATTGGGGGACAATCTTACACAAATCGACCTAGTCCCAAACTAAGCAAAGCTTGTACTATGGGTACTAGACGACGATATACATACTTATATAGATAAATACATACTTAAATACATAGAAAACATCCAAGACCCAAGAACAAATATCCGTGAAAAATGAACAAATAAATGCCCTGGCCGGGATTCGAACCCGGGACCTCTAGCTTCGGAGGCAGTGTCACTACCAACTAGGCTAAACAGGTCGTCAATCCCTGTAAAGTTGCATCCTGAGGGCTGCCCCGGGCCTGCTACCTAATCCCAAGAATTGGCGTAGGCACTAGTTTTTATGGAAGCGACTGCGATCTGACCTTCCAACCCAAGGGGAAAACTATTAGAACTTATTGGGATTAGGTTTGTCAAGTGAGTGGGAAAATTGACTGATAGAATTCCTCAAGCCGCCTGAAGCCCTCTAATTTGGCTTAACGCCGGGATTAACGCCTTAACGTGCCTTCCAAAGCACGGGAGTGCTCAAGTTAGTAACCAATCAAAGCGGTCATCCATTCAAGAATGGACCACTGCTGACGTTGATTAACGTCGCATACCGTACGTGGTAAAGGGGCGCCGCTGGGCCACGAACGATCCATTGAAATTAAGTTCCCTATTTTCTTGAATTTCGCCTGAAAAATCACAGGAAAGTAAAATATAAATACTGACCTTACGAAGTTGTTAGGATGTTGAAATGGCGTTTCAATGTCACAACAAAACTGACAACCATTTATTCTACCCTAATTATAAAACCTAAAACTCGTCATCCATCAAACAAGCAGAGGGTTGAGAATATTCATAACCCGTCTGAACTGTAAGACGTCTCATCGGTCTGACGATTTCTAATTAATGGCCGACGTCTCGCGTGCGCGTGACACGTGACGTGTGGCGTGACACTCAAATCTGTGACGTTTCGCTGATGACACTTTAATTTTCTTACTTAGGGCTTTGGTTAATTTTCTCAAAGAATGAAAGTTTTATATTTATTGATTTTCATTTGATTCATGCTTTATTTGACGACACAACTAGAAAAAAAAGATAGGGAATGGAAACTAGCAGACATCGGCGAATAAATTCTATGATGTGTGTAAGGCCCGTGTGTACCCGCCACATCCTAATCTACATTTAAAACCACTATAAAATACTTTGAATCAAAAAAGGTCGTATCTTCATAGGGAACTCACGGCACTTACACCCTTTTGTTTGGGCTAGACAGTTTTTAAGCAACAACTCAAAAACCGTTAGACCTATCTTGTTCAAAGTAAAAATCATTGAAAGGATTTTTTCATGTACATCAGCTTGGTTTTTTTTTCAGAATTTTTACACACTTTTTACGACTCTGACAGCTAATATGTCACCAACGGTTGACTTAAATGGAAAAGTTTTTTAAGACACCTCTATCGTCATTTTTGAAGGCCTATCCATAAAACCCCCCAAAACCTTTGTGCATTGAAAAAAAATTGTGACGGACGGACGGACAGTCATGACGAATCCAGAAGGGTTCCGTTTTCGCCATTTTGGCTACGGAACCCTAAAAAAGTACCACATCAAAATCAAGCTATGAAGCTTAAACTCCACGAAATGTATTTATTCAAAATGTACTTAACATTGTAAACAGCTACACAAAATTTCGCTTTGATCCAAGCGCGTTGACAACACGTTATCTTGCATTTATGATAAATCGTGTAATTACTCGAGATGCTGTAAATCTTAGGGTCGTGTCGAGATGTCGCCTCGCATAGCCCGCTGTCGGCTCCGAGCACCTTTGCCACCCCACTTCTAAAAGAGCTCAACTTATTAGCTATTTGTTGGCAGTATCATCATTATGCGGTTATATCGCTCGACTGCATTGTACTGGGGTTATTAATATACGTGGCATAGAGTGAAGTATTACGGATTGGATTAAGTTTGCAAAAGGCTAGATGTGTTTGGCTGTTGGGACTGGAATATTTTCTTTTTTAATTTCGCAGTTCAAGGAAATACAAGGACAACCTAAAAAAGTTGGAAGCCCCCGACATATTCATTTTAAAGTTCAATATCTCAATACTGAACCGATTTTCATAAAGTATGTCAAAGAAACATCGCAGGAAGATCTTCTTGCTTTCAAATGAAAAAAAACCGCATTCAAATCGGTTCACCTGTCCGAGATCTACGTTGCCACAGGCAGACACACAGATAAACAAATATACATGTTAAACTTATACGAATCTTAAACGGAACAGCCGAATGTTTACCCAACATTTGACGTAAACCATAAAGGCCAAATACACCGAAATTCATATATTGGAACAGTGCCTACAACGAGGGGATTTCATTATAAAAATTGTTCTACTCTTAACCACCAATGTCACCACCACACATGTCACTTACACCTTCCAATTTATGAGTTTGTACGCCCCCATTTAAATACTTCTCAGCGCCAACGTGTTTGCTCTAACCCCAATCAGACCTTGACGCTCGTAAATTCCATTATTTTCCCTTTTCTTGGAGACGTCATTTGTCTTCGGTAGCGCCATCTATTACCGCCACGAAGCAACATTAGGTTGATAACTGTCAGCGAGGCAGATATGTTATATTTTCTATGACCGCCGTGTAACCTCATGCTAATGTAATATTTATTTTGCATGCGAGAAATCAAAGCCATTTTGCAAAAAGACATTCAACCAAAGTATGGAGGATCTCTGTTTCATAAACGACATTGATTCTGATAATTAGAAAATATACCATCGTAAGCCCCCGCGAACTTGTAGTACAAATTGACGATAGTACTTACTTCAGACCTGACATTTTAACTGCATAGCACAAATAACTGCCTAATGTACTTCACCAAGTACAAATTAAGGATGCGCTAAAAACCATAGACATGCTAAACATGATTAATGGCAAGAATTTATACAAAATCGAAAAATTCACGTCTGGGTCTGAAGCACTAATCTTAGTTTGTACTTGGTGTAGTACACTGGGTGGTTAGGAATACTACAGTTGAAAAAACAAAGGACTTACGAGGATGCTAAATCATACTAGATTCCTAGTAATACTTACATGTTATATTCTTATTTGGTATTAATGAGTTCCAGGCACTGGTTTTGACACCTTAGCCTGGCCTGAAGTGATCATCGTGAAATCAAGTTATTTACAATGCGACACCTAAATCTCACATAGACCCTGTCGAAAGTTGAATGATCTTTTAAACATCCTTTAAAAAATCGGCGGTACACCACAACATCACGGAGTAACTAGTATATTGATTATGTGTGATTGTATGTTAGTCTGTATGGGTAGTTAGTAGAAAACAGCCTCATTTGATTGTTTTTGACATAGTAATTATTGTTCTAAGACAATTGTGTTTGAATTCAAACAATAAACTTCTTAGCGAGGATACCAATGAAATTTAGTCGCTTGCTTTAGAGACTTTCATCAGCATCAGAAAAACGTCCACTGCTTGACAAGGGCCTTCCCCAAAAGAAACAGCGTGGGTAGACTCTCTATAAAGTGAACTGATGACCTGGCAAAGGTCGTGGAAGTCCGCTGGATGCAGGCAACGCAGGACCGTTGTCAGAGCCTTAGCCCTGAAAACACCTTTTTACCAGATCGCGTGGACGATAAGCCTTAATTCTTCACTTGTAACGAAGAGATACACTAAGTCTGCCGTGATACAGTGAATAGGATGTGAGTGGGAGTAACAGACAGTGTGCTTAATGCAAGACAAACTCTTTAAATATAGACTTCAGCGTGCAAATACATATCCAGAACATTATTAACTGGATCCCCCAGCTCCTCACGGACTCGCCACGTTCAACGTGATTAATGAAAGCGACTTATCTCCGGGGTCCACGCGACAAAAAATCGTTACCGGTCGCAAATATATTAACGTCCCACCTTTACCGAAAAACTGTTAATGACTGCGCTCAATCGAGTTTTTGTGGGTTTATTTTAGTAAAGCGGGCAAGAGGTTTCTGAAACTCGCTTCATTGCAATGCCCAATTGCCCATGCCCCCGGCTAGATGCTGGCCAAGAGCAATCCCATGTTTAATAAAAAAAAAGTGCGGACATAATTAATTATTTGATAACTGCATTTTTTCAAATCAACTCAATAATAATGTTTCGGATTTACGGTAATAACTTTTCCAGTCTTACATTACTCGCCTCGCACTTGGTCTGTAGGTGTCGTATTCCTGGTGGCTAGTAAGCTCTCTAGATGTCAATGCAATATATCCTTAATCCAAAAAGTAAGCAGCGCGCTTCAGTAAACAGGGTACATCAAAGTATTGAGCCTCAAATATTACATTTATAATGTCACCGTCCCCTCCTAAATAACAATCAGCTTCCAGATTTCAGATTATTTATTGTTACGAGTAGATGTACTTATCTGCCGTCCAATTCTTAAAACCGAACTAACCCTCAAATGGCCATTTTTGAGTTTTAGACATATTCTAAGAGATAATTTTATCCTCCGTCGACTGATCTTGGGCTTATATTTTTATGATTTATAGTTTTGAATATACAGAACCGCCCAACATCGTTAAGCCCATGTTTTTCGGGGATTTACAATACTAAAAACTGACTAAATGTGACCAATGCATTCCAGCGAACCGCACTGTTATTTCGAATGTAGTTGTTAGTCAATTGGCACCGCAACTATTTCAATCATTAGATCTGAGGTTGAAGCCTTGAATAATACTAGCTTTGTGTGTGGATTCATTTATAATTATCGGTCTGGTGGAAATGTACGTACATTTATTGGATGTGCAAAGATAGGTATATAGATTGAAATTGCTTCCAGATTTTGTATTATATTTAGTTTGTAAAGTTTGAAGCAAAAGAACTCAACTGAAAACGAAGAAGATACTACTAGCACTCTCATGAGAAAATTGAAATGTCTGTTCTTACGAGTATCACTCAAAATCAGAATTTATTTTAGTTAGTTGACCCTGTCTTCGAAGCTGATCCATCAGTCTTAAGTCTTTCTGTATAAGAACTGTCGCTTTAGCGATACGATAGAAAAAATCTAGGTCATATCGGTTAAAAAAACTCAATGTGATTTAAACGAGTTTTATACACTTTCTATGAATATTTTCAAGCAAAAACTTGTCGGACACAAACAATATTGATTCACAAAGTAATGAATAGGTGGGAACTAATTCAAAGTCGAGATCAGAAATGAAATAGTCTGTTAACCCACAGAATAGAAAGTTGACTAATTTTATTTGATAGCAATCGCTAGGAGAGATTGGGGATAGTTCGGACCACTTAGAGAATTGGGAGGAAAAATATTTTTTGCCTTACAGAAAAGGTCTAAGGAATTTCATTATTTCTTTTTACTAAAGCGGTCTATAATAAATATTTGTACATAAATATGTCCGAAATCTTTGTTTCTTTTGCATAGACTCAATGTTTGGGACCCAGATATCAAAGTCAAGGCCTCCATTGAGATACAATTAGTTTTTTTCAAACATGCAATGAAATATTGATGTTATGTTCCTTATAATAGGCTGCGAAGTATGACGTTTCAGGTGCGGCTAGGACAAGAGGTCGTTAATGGAATTTCATACAAATCTTGCAGGCCTAGGCAAAGTCCTCTTTTTTAATTTCCATTCCACATAAATTTGTGGCACAGGCATCATGACATTCTGCCACTATGCGTACTAAAAATAAAACAGTTTTTTGTTGTTGTTAATTTCATTGCATGTTTGAGAAAAGCACTATACATACCTCGGCGGGAAATATGGGGTTGCCCGCCTCAGACCTATCTCGGCCGGCAACCCCTTTTGTCCCGGCCTCTGTAGTAATGTACTATTATTCGTATTATAGATTATACGTAAACATAGCCTCATTCTAATGCTTTTCAAATAATGAACGGCTTGTATGAACAGTCATTTATTTATGAGAAATAAAAAACCAGTACACAGAAAAACTGAACATGCGACTAAAATACTCTCCGAATTATTCGCTCATGAGTGTTCGCACAGTTAGTTTTCCAGTCAGCACAGTTTTAGTTTTCTTGTAGGTTAGGTTATGTTAGTTTGTGTTCGGAGCTTTTATTACTAACCTTTATTTATTGGTAGAGTAAATAACTTCACGTTTTTTCTTTAATGGAATCTTTAAACCTACACTTTAATAACAATATTATGAAGATGAAACCACCGGACCACCGGAACCCGAAGCGGAATGAGACCACCGGGGGAAGGGCAGCAGCATCCCTGGAGTGCGGTGGAGATACTGCGATCGCCAACCCGCATGCCAAGCGTGGCGATTATGGCATATACCCCCCGGTAATTTGGGGGAGGCCCATGTCCAGCAGTGGACGTCCTTTGGCTGATATGGTGGAAGATGAAACTATATATTTTATTCTTATGTAATTAGGAAAAACCATCATACGAATTTTTGACCTCCGACGCAGAACACTCCGATTCGTTTTACTCTATTAATACCGTGTTTATATAATTGACTTTTCTTATACCGTCGACTACAATGAAATGTATGCAATTTCAAACGTTATTGCAACGATTTTATTGTCCTTAAAAATATTTTCTCAAACATGCAATGAAATATTGATGTTATGTTCCTTATAATAGGCTGCGAAGTATGACGTTTCAGGTGCGGCTAGGACAAGAGGTCGTTAATGGAATTTCATACAAATCTTGCAGGCCTAGGCCGGCAGAGTCCTCTTTTTTAATTTCTATTTCACATAAATTTGCGGCACAGGCCTTATGACATTCTGCCACTATGCGCATTAAAAATGAAATTTTGTTTTTTTTTTGTTGTTTATTTCATTGCATGTTTGAGAAAAGCACTATACATACCTCGGCAGGAAATTAGGGGTTGCCCGCCTCAGACCTATCCGACCTCGCTCCGCTCGGCCGTATATATGTCTTCGGCCGGCAACCCCTTTCGTCCCGGCCTCTGTAGTAATGTACTATTGTATACCGGGTCTAACGCGAGCACGCATTCGTGTAACAGGACAGGGGTATGGCTTTTATTGTCGGCTCTTTGTAGTTGACTGTACTTATACTATCAGCGAAAAATGACACATAATAAATAACCAAGTAATATGAAAATGTATTTAACGCTAGAGCTGGTTTGAGTGAGCTTATAATTATACAATACAATACAATTATTCTTCTAAAGTCTATTGTGATTTAAAAAAAAAAAAAAAAAAAAAATTCTTTATTGTTAACCAAAAACAAAAGCAGTTAAACAGTAATTAAATAATTAAATAACGGTAGACAATTGGCGGTCTTATTGCTAAAGAGCAATCTCTTCCAGACAACCTTTGGGAAGTGGAATTGACGCAAAAAATATTGAGTAGGCAAACAAATAATAATAATCATCGTAATATGTTATAAGACTTTAGGTATAAATAAAGATAAAAGAGTCATACACATACATATATACACAGATATGTAAACATACATAAAAATACGCAAAAATAAATAGAAATTTATGCTAACAACACAGTCAAACTAGATAGAAGCTCTAAAATTGTTCAAACAACACACACTAAGAGGGAGAAATGCGAAACTACCGCAGTGACAAGTAGTATAGTTTTAACTTATTTTTGAAGATTAAAAGGGATTTAGCACATCTTATATCTACAGACAGAGAATTCCACAGACGAGCCGCCTGAAATGTAAAGGATTGTTATTTTACAATTATGTTGTTATTTTACTTGCTATTATGACTTTCTATTGAAATGGTATCTACTGCGGTAAACTTCTCCATATTACTCCATACTTACACCTTGTTGTTAACCTCTATGAACTAAAATTGCAAGTGTCAAGGTATATACTTGCCTCAATGCTCGTTTTAATAAGGCTGTGTTAACTTGACTCGCGTATATTTAACTTGCAATAGGAAAAATTCAGGTCAGATTGAGGTTCGGTTAGCTATTTTTTAATTAAAATTCGAAAGTTACCAGACATGTGTGAAGATAGCCTATTAATCAGGTAGCTCCCGAAGCACAAAATGCGATACATGATGAAGTTTGACACGTTAACAACGGTTACTATGAAAGTTGAGCGAACTTCGCTTTAGCTGTGCTATTCACAACTCGTTTCACCTCATCCCTTGAATATATTGACGCCGGGTATCACTAACAGCAAGGTTGAATCACAGGTCCTGGTTCATTTGTGATATGAAGTGCAGCTTTGAGAATAACAGCCGAGGCGTTGTGCTGGTTAGTTGGTACAAGTACGCTACGCCTCTTAGCTTACCTGGTATTTCTTGAATATGCAGATGAAACTGACCTATGTTTATCCAGCAGCTTCGGCACTAACTAAGCAAAGCTTGTACTATGGGTACTTGGCGACGATATACAATATACATACTTATATAGATAAATACATACTTAAATACATAGAGAACATCCAAGACCCAAAAACAAAATCCGTGCTAAATGCACAAATAATGCCCTGGCCGGGATTCGAACCCGGGACCTCTAGCTTCGGAGGCAGTGTCACTACCAACTAGGCTAAACAGGTCGTCGTTTAACCTCTTAAGGCCCCCCTTATTTATCTATATAAGTATGCGCGGGGGCGTACAATTTTTTGTACAAATTCCAAAATTGATTTGAAATTAAAATGAATAACAAAAGAATTCCTAATTCAAAAACACAATATTTTTTCTGGGCCTCGGGAGGATTAATTTAATATTATGTTATATTAATTAAAATTCGCACATGTTTTTACACCTTATTATTGGTAAACGAGGCTAAATCACGTAAAACTGAAATTTATTCACCTTTTTTGAGATTCCTGAGCTAACTCGTTGTCAGCTCGTGACCACGGATGTTGTGATACATTCAAAACGTCGGGCGCACCTCAAGAAAAGGAATAAATATCAGATGTACACGATTAAGTACCGTTTACCAATAATAAAGGGTGTAATGCTGTTTAATATACTGAATAACTGTAAATATGCGTAAAAGTACACGAGTACAAGAAAAAGTACCACGCACTAAACATAAAGTCTGTCTGAAGTTTTGTGAGATGAAGGATATGATGATTGTATTTGGTATTATTATTATTTCTTTTAGTTTTTTTTTTCTGTACTCAATGTTTCGTTTTCACGGTGCATTAGATTTAAGTCTGTAATGCTTTGTAAATATATATTTAGTTAAATAAATAAAATAAGTATTGCCTAAAATACCAGCCAATTCCCAAATAATCCTTTACTGAAAATTCAGCAGGGCATTCGAATACGGACCCTTAACCTAAACGACTAACAAATTTCACTAATTACAACTAAACTCAATTTAATTGCAATATGAAAGCAATCAAGTGCAATTAGGGCAGGGACAATGTTAAAAAGAGGGTTCGTCACAAGCAGGTTCAGAATTGGGGTCGCTACGGGCTAGGGGTCAATTTAGTTCACGTTTCTCACATTCCAATTGTATTTAACATACCTATCGCACTCTCCTTCTGACAGGCGTGGAAACAAGCGCTTAAAACACAGAAATGTGATTGGAATTGGGAGCGACGTACTGAAATAGTCCTCTAGGGGTCAATTAAGGCCCCGGATGCACGGATGCGAAGTCTTTATGTGAACAACTACCCTGATGGGTAGGCAGTAATAACCGTTTGAAACGGAACAATCTGAAGCGTTTATCGGCCGAGCTAGCGAGCTTTTAGAGTTCAAATGAGTCATGGAGCTCATGGAGATATTCAACTGAGTATTAGGCGAGTATTATGACATAATTTCTGAATAAATGGTAAGGTGTCTTAATAGTTTAGCATCAAACTGATGACCTACAATGAAATTAATTGTGTAGCCTTTTTTAAATGCTATATAATTTTACATATTATTCAACCACTTAGATATCCCGCTTAGCATGTCCGGGGTCCACCTAACCACGATGTGTGGTGTAGGCATAAGCTTTTACGGAAGCGACTGCCATCTGACCTTCCAACCCAAGAGGGAAACCGCACAACAAGGGGATCAATGGCTTGACGGGCCTTTTAAGGCAAGGGTGCGCTTAATTAGTAACCACTCAAAACGATCACTCATCCAAGAGTTGACCACGAACGACTTTACTAAAACTAGCATACCGTACGCGAAACGTGGTCGTTGCTAGGACATGTACGCTCCATTCTTTAGAGAATCCAAATAAATAAATAAAAGATTTTTAATAAAGACTCTATTTTAGTATTTATTACCTACAATAGTGCGTGCAACAAATACAGGCTGATTTTGGGGTCGTGATCCGAAATAATAGTACATGGTCAAAAATAAAAGTAGACAACATCACAGTCGGTAGGAAGGTTTATAACTTAAATAATTTTCTCTTTTTTAAACAAATTTTAATGGGAAATAATACTTTTTCATACAACTTGGTCACCCTACCCCACTGTCAACTCTCCATACCATCCGTCAAAGAGAGTAGGGTAGCCATGTTTTTTTGTGATTTTGTATTTTTTTATCAAAATAAATTAAAAATGAAATGCGTTTGTTTCGTGTCACTAAATTTTTTTTGAAATGGCTCTCAGATGTCAGATCTGACTCAGATACCAAGTCTATAAACTGGTTCTTGATCCACGACCCCGAAATCACCCTGTATTTGTAGGTAAAAGTTCCCGAATATAAAATTCCAGAACCACAACAGACAGAGTGCGCTAAGGAGTATAAAATGGTGCTATAATTTATAAATGAAATTATTCAGAATAATGTCGCAATAGAATTTAAAGTACACTTAGAATGGAATGGCGTAGAAAGTCATTTTAATAAATTAACGATGCTATTATACCGTCTGTCTGTGTGTACATATCTTAACTGTAGTCCTTTAAACTGTTCGTATCTTATACAAATAATTAAATAATTTTTTCTCAAGATTTACTACTCACGGGGCAATATAAACCTTAAGAAATTGGAATGGATTATATTGATCTTGGACACGTATATCAAAATGCATTTAATTTTAAAACGCCTGTTTACTTACACATGGTGAATCAAAAACATTGTGCATTTCTTAACTACTATTAATTCTATTTTAATGACAATATAATCATTATGTCGTATTCACATACAATTTGCCTTGAACTTAAGACTGCGCAGTACGTTCGGTTCTCCATACAAACATATTTATGCTCTCATTTTAAAACGCCAGGCTAGAATAACATGAAACTTTGTATACAGAATGGGATCCGGCATATCTAGGTTGGACCATAGTTTCTGTTGCTTGAAATTATAATGGAGAAAAAATACAGCGATTATTAAGGTTTTCATACAAGCCGTAAAAAACTCAAAAGACGCTGTATTTTTTTTCTTTTACAAATTCTAGCAACAGAAACTATGGTCCGACCTAGATATGCCGGATCCCATTGTGTATACAAATTTTCATGTTATTCTAGCATGGCGTTTTAAAATGAGATGGTAAATACGTTTGTATGGAGAAGCGAGCCAGACCGAGCGTACTGCGCCCTCTTAAGCAGAAAGAAGGGCAGAAATCAATATGATTCAATGTACTTTCAATCTGGAGGTATTATCAATCGTAGGTTCGAACCCCACCTTGGACCGGTGGGTTTAAAAAAATGACAGTCGGTGTCGTAAAACTTTTGCCTACGCCAAATCTTGGAATAAAATGACAAAACGAAGACTAGGGTCTTCTAGGACACAACTGAGAAAATACTAGTAAAAGCAGGATATGTAAAAAAAAAACTATCAGACTAAACGTATTAAGAATTTCCTCCGGTAGTGGAATGACCTCCCTGCCAAGGTTTTTCGAGGGACTACGACAATAAAGGGTTGTTCAAGAAAGAAGTATACATTGTTTAAAGGATCAGCATGAGATACCCGTGCGTGTAGGCGTCTATACGCTGCGATGACGCTTGTTATAAAAATAAATATTGAAATCAATTTTACATTTGTTGCGCTCGTTTCAACAAACGCATGTGGCAATTACGTACATTTGTTTTCCATACAAGCACTAACCGGAATTTTGTGAGATAGCCCAACAGATAATCCATACGGCATTACGTATGCCTTATCGCTCGCATCGTTCGGAATTACGGATCATTTGGCAGTGGAGCGGTCGCAAACCATCCTAATTGCCTCGATAGATAGCGGTGCAAATCCCTACGGGTGAGCTACGGTGATGAGAGAAACGATATACTTACGCGTAAAATGTTTGTTTAGAACCAAGGCTATAAAGGCAGGTTATAATTAAGACTAGTTCTTATAATATCTAGATTATTAACATCATCATCATCATCATACCAGCCGATGGACGTCCGCTGCTGGACATAGGCCACCTTCAAAGAGAGCAATAATGACCGGTACGTGTTCAAGTCTCGAGAACCTTTTTTGCTTCAATGACCATCGGTTGTACGTGCAATGTATCACGTACATAACCAAAAATAAATGCTTTGAGTTGAGGAGCAAATACAATTATAGTTCCTTTCGAATAATTATTCTTTCGCTAAGATATTAAATACTTACTCGTAGCTACGCAGAATCCACAATTCACATCATATTTTTGCAGGCCAACGAAAAAAAATTATACGTTAGGAGTTCGACCACAATTTTTAGTAGGAATTTATTTTTACATATCTTCAGCGGAAACAGTAAATAACTCAAAAAAGTTTAGCCATTTTGTATGAGTTACACAGAAATGTTTGCATATGTGGTAGAAGGGTGTGGGCATCAATTAGTAGTAGCAGCTATATTTGCTCCCCCGCTTCGCTCAACAATGCATGAATTATTTGTCATAGAGCCGGCACCCAGTAACGAGCCGACAGCACGAGATACGGCTAACCGGCCGACTGATATTCAGTTTTCAGTATCCTGTACCAAAGCTGACCAGGCCCAAGTTCTTAAGCGCCGCAAATACTCAACCTTATTGAGTAATTACGAGTTTGCAGCGCTTGCAGTAGAGACACTGGGTCCTTGGTCGGCTGACATGAAAGCCTTCATGAGAGCCTTGTCTTCGCGACTGGTCGACGCTTCGGGTGACCCCAGGGCTGGCGCTTACCTCTCGCAGAGGATTTCCCTCGCCGTTCAGAGAGGTAACGCGGTCAGCGTTCTGGGCACCATGCCGCAGGCTGACCTTCTGGACGGGGTGTTCTTTTTATAATTGGGGTTCCTTTTTTGTTATTATTATTAGCTTTTAATTAGGTATATTTTAAGTTATTATTTATTTCTTTTTGTGTTTTTTTTATTTAAAATTATAATCTTCATCTGTACCAAATAATCTTATCAATATACCTTATATTCACCGACACACATGCGTCTGAGGTCATCACCATCATCGCAATCGCCCACTGCTGAGCATAGGCCTCTCTTCGAGTACGCCACTCACCCCCATCTCGTGCTAGTCTCATCCAGGTGTGACTGTGTGTCTTTCTGATCTTATCTTAGGTAGCTCTGTGCAAATATATTTTGCACATACAATGCTACGTGCTACGAGTACATTAATCAAAAATATGATTTTGATATAAGGTAGCATACATATTTTGAATCTACAATTTTCTGCCACTTAATACAATGTTTGTGTTAATTTCTGTGAAAGACCGCACTTTTGTTAGGTAAATTCTATGACGCTTACGATGACGTTTATTTGGCTTACGTTTGACTTCCACGATACAGGCCTTATCTAGTGTGGGGCCATCGATTTTGCATTTTTTGTACTGTATCTTTCTGGTAATAAATTTTACGTAACGTTTTTTTAACTTTTGGTTTCAGGACTCAGAGAGAATAAATATTAGGGGACTTTTTTTTTATTACACAAGTCGAACTAGTCCCACAGTAAGCTCAATAAGGCTTGTGTTATGGGTACTAGATAACGATATATTTAATAGATATATACTTAAATACATAGAAAACATATATACTTAAATACAAGTCTCAGGAACAAATGTCTCTGCTCACCACAGAAACAAATGCCCTTACCGGGAATCAAACCCGGGACCTCTAGCTTCGGAGGCAATGACACTACCAACTAGGCTAAAGACAGAAAATCAAAGTCATTTCATAACTACAATTAATCCATCGAGTACTGTGTTATCCACTATTGTGTCCAATGAATTTATGTAAGTACATATCTTTTTTTTTAATACAGTTGCTCAAAAAGTGCTACTTTACGTAGCTGTTTAGCGTGCGGAAAGTTGGTTTTCGCGCACTAGTGCTTTTCACTTTTCCAATTTTTTTAAATTTATGCTTGTTCCAATGCATGACTCCTTATTGCTGGGTGTTAAATATTAGTTTCCTTTAAACGTCGTAATCAACATAAAAACCTACTGTTAATATCAGAATACGAAAAATATACACATTTCATATTTTATTACTTACCTCTTCATCATTATAACACGTTTATTTTTTAATATTGAATATTGAAAAACCGTTCTTAATAAGTTGTCTGAGTGGAACGGAATAGCTGCCGAAACGCCTGTCAAAGAAGAGGCGTTTTTACTTACTGCAAGCATGTTTTAAGTTTCTAAAGGCAACATTCGATATTGTTTTTATAAATATTACTTGTTGTTTTTCTTATTTTTTCGCAACTGTATTAAAAAACGTCGTTCAATACACGTGCGGAAATGTCATTCTTCACTCGTCCCGAGTCTTGCCACTCGCCTGCGGCTCGTGGCATCCCTCGGTACTCGTGAAGAAATGACATACTTTCCGCACTAGCATCGAAATGTACTATAATAAGTAAGGCATATATTCAAATAATTTAAATTAAGTTTTCTCAAACATGCGTCTAAATGTATGCCTTAATGTCACGAAAAGAGGACATGAAGTTACCTGTTTATGGCTCCCTAAACCGCCGGCCAAGAAGTAATGTATGGAGAATGTATGGAACTAACATTATTGTCCGCTGCTCTAACTTTTTAAATTTGTTTACTAAAATCAACTGATGAAGGAAATACATAGAGCCAACCGCCACGATTTTGTATATATATTTTTAATTTGTTTTTTTATCGTTCTTGTTTTTTTTCGAATTTTTCGAGTATTTATGTATATTTTTAGTTTTTTCGTGTCATTTTGTAGCGTTTTTTGTGTTTTTTGATATTTTTGGGGTTTTTAAATGTTTTTTCGTATTTTTTTGTACTTTTTGTTTTCGTTGGTTTTTCCATGATTTTTGGTCTTTTTTTTGTTATTACATGTTTTTTGGTATTTTTTAATTCTTTCGTGTTTTTATTTAATTTCCGTTATTTGTCGTGTGCTTTGCTATTTTTGGACGTTTTGTATTTTTTTTTTTTTATTGTAGTTTTTTTATTGTTTTTTTTTTCTAACATGTTTGAGAAAAGTACTATACAATCCTCGGCCGGAACAGGGATTGCAGGACTCGTTTTATCCCAAACTCGTCCGGCAATCCCTTACTTCACGGCCTCTGCAGTAATGTACTATAGTTACTTTAGAATTAAAGACTGCAGACTTCATTTAACGTCGGTATAAAATGAAAATTTTAAGTACCAACATATATTTTCTAATCGACTACTTGTCAGTGCTTTATTAAATTTTAGTAAAGTATTTAAAATGCTCTCAGAACCGACCGAAACATTTTCTTAGTCATCGGTTTTAGTTATTAGCTTGTACAAAACTTTTTTAATCACCCCTTAGATGCTTAAGCTCAAGGCTTTAATTTATTAAAGGTTATTACCAAGTTCTTAAGTAATACCTAAAAACAAAGTGGGCTCATTTCGTAAAAAATCAAAAACTTATAGTTATAAAATTAGGGATAATTGGCAACGTTTGTTAATTAAAAGAAAAATAACATGTAATTATTCTGATTAAATATCACACTTTTATATTTTGACAATTAATTATTTTTGTAACATTAGTAAATGTTTACAAGTTTAGTATGAAAATAATTGTTCCCTCCGCGTGTATCATAAATAAAAGAAAATATATATTACGAGTTGTCACACCTAAATAGTCCAAAGCGTTTGCTTTTGGTTAATTATATAAAACCTCCAATTAAATAAAATTTCTACTGCTCTCTAAGGTACACGAACTAAAAAAATCAAAAGATTAAAATATAATATAAGCCCACCATTTGTACAATTACATTTTGTGCAATAAAGTTTAAATAAATAATATCAAAATAGTGAGACAATATCTACTATCTTAACAAAAATCTTGGTCACGGCACCAAATGTAACGTTCCCATTTATCGAACCTGGTTAAACTAGATATTTTTTTTATACTTTAGAATCGTTACTTAAACCTAAACCTGAACAATATTTCCAAACCGTAATAACAAAACATTTAAAATAAAAATAAAATTTACCCTTGTCTTACTATTTTTTGTTAGTTCTTTTGTACATGCTGTTTTATTGAGAAGTATGCAAAAAAGAGTATTTTTAAGACCCGGCAAGCCTCGTGGTCTAAACGCGGTACTCGACTAAAAAGCAAACATTGATTATATAGCAATTTCACAAAATACTGTGTGCAATATATCAGCAAGTTAGCCAAGTGGATATAAAATTATCCAGCGTTAGCAATTAATCGATTGATGAAAAGATTGATTTATTTCAATGCACAGAAATTTGTATTTATACAAATAATAAATTACTGTAATTACTGTAGGCAACATATCTTCAATTTTTTAATATCGAAAACTTTAAAAAATGCATAAATCACGTTAAAAATTCACGAGGAGACTTTTTGTGCTTCACAACAAGGTTACCACAACAAAGCGGAGCATATTGCAGCACTATCGCTTTAACTAAGTAACTGGGCCGCGGACGTGAACATGATATATTTAGCCTTTAAAACACCATCTTTGCTGCGTAGCGCTCGATTGTAATTCGTTTTTCCCTAGAATTTTCCAAGGTTTCTCCCGTAGAGTATTCCTTTCTCAAATATCATCCATCTTGTCAAGTAACATTAAATGAATGAGACAGTATAACGGAATAAGTGAGAAATTTCTGATTGAAATTGTAACGAACACTATATTATGCATGTAGGAACATTGTAATTTGTAGGTTACTCATAATATTACCTTAAAGCTTTTCAACGAGGAAAAATATATACTTTTTACGTAATTGGCTGATGACAAATGCGTCTTAAAACCCAGAGCCACATGCAATCAAAACATCAATCAACCTTATTCTGAAAAAGATTTGTGCTTTTAGTAGGTACCTAGGTTCCTATTTTGTTCTTCTGTTCATTATGACAAAAAAAAAGTAAGTACAATTTAATGTACTTAGTTTTGCTTGCTCATCAAACACATTTCTGACATATGTATTGTATTTATAATTTGTGAAAGGTAACGTTGTCATTTACTTGTTATTGAGACGGAATTGATATGCCCATTGCCATCACAAATTATCGCTACGTATGTTTATTCTTTGAACAATATCGCTTCAAACCACAAATAAACTTCAGTGCTCTAAATTAGTAGCATAATGTTTAACGACTCAACCCTAACACTTTCACTGTGTATTAATGCTCAATAAAACTCCCTCAACCCTTCAACTACTCCAATCAAATATTTACCCGTACAGTTTGAAAGCTATATCTATGTTAAAACTTCTAACGGTGCTAAAACCTCGAAGCGGACATTACAATTTCCGCGTACCTCGGGGACTCCTAAAAAGTTTGGACAAAACATCAGACATAATAAGCACCATATTTCAGCCCTTGGTTACACGGGCTTTATTCGTGTGTGAGACATAACAGCCAGCTTATAGTGGAGAGTGGAGATTACGTATATTGGAAGGTTCGGTGAGATACGAGAAAAATAATTTTCTACGTAAAACTGGAGTGTAAGAGCGGACATTAGTCTCGGTATTTTTATTTTATTACATCGCTGTGGGTAGTGCGGGACCGGTCATTACGAATTTTTTTGGGAGCCAACAGTGGACGTCCTTCGGCTCACATGATGATGATGATGATGGCATCAACCGTACCGATACCAAACCGTAGCGATTTTTGTAACATATCGTGGATAGGAGTATCTTACTAATAACTGGCTAACGTTTTCCAAACGAATCATTATTTATAGAAACAAAGATTTATATCATAAATTGAATACCTATATACAAGCAAAACTAAGCTACAACTTAACTAAACGAATAAAAGGTATTCAGAACAGCCAGAATAATTTTTGTGTCAATTTTTTATTTATTATTAAAAGTGGGATTGCTCTTGGCCAGCATTTAGCCGGGGGGCAAAGATGAGGCCGACGATGAAGCGAGCTCACCCAGATGGCTATTCACTCGTGCCTTAAAAAGGTCTAGGTTATATGAACTCGGAAATACAGACGCCGGCAGAGAATTCCAATCCTTAGAAGTACGCATTATAAAAGAAGATGCAAAGCGCTTGGTTCGAATTAGAGGAATTGGACCAAACCAAAAATATTTTATTCCCAAGCTATTCCAAATAATTTTGACTTCCTCAGATTGAGCCTTTATTTCTTGTTTTCTTGTATTTAGCCTGTTCCCCTTAAAAGTAGGCATTAATACAAGATGGCTGGCAAATACAGGGGCAGCTATGGAATGTGGTAATTTAAGTATGATAGAAAGATACTGACACATAAAATACACTCTCAATTAACATTCACAAAAAGAAAATTTAGACATAATTAAAGAAACACAAATAAAATAAAATTATTTAGACATAGGACTGGATATGGAAAGAAAAACATTTTATCTGAGGGTGCACAAATGTATAATAAATAACCGAACGAAGTAAAGGAGTGTAAATCAGGGATACTATTTAAAACTAAGTTACAATCTTATGTAAATGATAATATTTATTAAGATGTGTTGGAAATATGTTATACCTTAAGTTAAACTTGTTTGTAAACTCATTTAAGTGAACTGTTGTGTTCTTATGAGAAATAAAAGTAAAAGTAAAAGTAAAAGTAGTTTATTCTTCAAATTAGGCATATTACATGCACCTATGAACGTCAATAAACTACCACCGGTTCGGAAAAATATACCTCTGCCACGAGAAGAACCGGCGTAAGAAACTCGGTGAGGTGTCATTTTTTCAAAACAATATACATTGTATAGTTAAATATAAATTACAGTGTCAGCTACTACAAAATAACTGAAATAACAATGCTACAGTAGAAAACATATTTTCGCGATAGATTACCCGTGCAGGACGCTATCACTGCCAAACATCCCTATCCATGATGTAATCGTTTATCTTATAATATGCTCTTGAAATATAAATAAATGTCTTTAAACCGATACATTAGGTACGTTTAATCATAGTACTCGGAATACTCTTCTATAAACCAATTTACCACACTGTTTTTACCAAACTGAAGTGTCTGCAATTGAAATTATAATTACCCATTGTTGTCAAAAAAAGCCGGTTACTAATGCAAACGAGTTCAAATCTGCTCGTAGTGAATAATATTTTCTGTTTTTTTTCTATAATTGACGTATTAAGATACAATTAATTTTACGAGTGAAATATACCCGGTATCTCGCATTTGTATAGATTAAATTAAGACCTACATGAAATTTAGTCCCCAATCAGAGGGATAATTTCGTTTTTGTTCCTGACTTATCGTTTAATTAATCGCTTTATTGTGTTTAAGCGAGTTATCATTATATTTCTAATTCTGTAGGTATAGCGCTGACTTTTTATTTGGACCCCCTACGCCTTTCTAAGGCGTTGTGAGAGGGAACTAGTGAAGGATATCGTGCCCGAGCTTGGATGCTCCAATAGCTCAGAGGCTAGAGCGATAGGCTGCGTATGCCAGATGTCGCAGGTTGGAATCCTGCTCGGAGCATTAAATTACTCCCTCTAATTTTAAGTTAGGGGTCAGAATATTTCATCAACTGCGGTGTCTGATTACCGGGCTGGCCGAACGCTTGTTGGCCGAATGTTGGCGTAGTATAAAAATAATCCTAGGTATACTGAGTCGTCTGTTCATGTACGCTGTAGCGATGTTTAATGCTTAAGACGTGTGACAGAAATGCCGACATGCACGCGTCGTTTATGAGCTAGGTGCGAGGCGAAGGGTCGTTCGGCTCAGATTCTGAACTTGTAACTATATATTATACAGTTAGTGAGACAACGTAAGGTATGCCAAAGGAGACAATATAATGATTACGTTTTATCGCAGTTGATTCAGCAATTTAAATATAAATAGGCCAAACACACTGTCTGATGAATTCGCCTTTTTTATTTAATCGTATGACATTTATTTACGAACCTTGAGATCTTCGAGCAGACTAGTACGGTTGCCAGGTTTTGTCTTTATTTATCTAAATTCGCCTTTAATTATCGTATAATGATTGTGAAGATTTTAATTCAAGCGACGTAAGTAAGTTTAAAACTCGACAACAATTTTACAGTGCTGAAGTAAATAAAAACTGACTTAAAATCATGTTTTAATATTACTTAGTCGTTTAAAAATAAGTAATCAAATAAATGGCGCTTTAAGCTTAAAGTAAAGACTGAAAAATGAAAGCTTTTCCGACAAAGCTGTGAATAACTGCAACATAAAAGCTTAGCTTAACCCCTAGATTAGTACCCTTTGCGCGCCCTTGTGCATTAAACAATTTATTTTATTGTGCATTTAAGCCGAGTTCCTAGTAAAGGTCCAATGTTGTGAAATTGTTTTTAGAGTTCCAGCCAAGTGCGTGTTGGACCACTCACAAAAAAGGGTTCGTTGAAAGTGTTAAAATAAGCATTATGTCAATAATTATATTAATTTCTAATCGACTGTGACATTAAAAAGCAATCCCTGCCGCTTCTTTTCGCCATCTCCCAACGCGACAACATTACCATCCTCACCACATAGATGGTTGGCAGTCCTCAACTGTGCGTTTCTCCAGAAAGATCCTGCCTCGCACAGCTAAACTGTGGAATGAACTGTCGCCTGCGGTATTTCCGGACCGATACGAGCTTCAAACCTTCAAGAAAAGAGCGTACTCCCATCTTAAAGGCTGGCAACGCACTTACAACCCCTCTGGTGCTGCGAGTGTCCATGGGCGGCGCTAATCGCTTACCATCAGGCGATTCGTCTGCTCATTTGCCTCCTCTGACATAAAAAAGCAGGAAATATTACTTAATTTCGTTGACCGTCGAGGTAAAGATTATTAAATTCATCTCAATTAAAAAGTGGTTAATTATTTTCGTAGAACGTAAAGCCTGTATTTAAACTTGGCTTAGAAATGAAGAACATTTTATTACTTAGAATAATATAGTACGAGTAATTACATTTTCTCAAACATGCAATGAAATATTGATGTTATGTTTCTTATAAAAGGCTGCGAAGTATGACGTTTCAAGCGCGGCTATGACAAGAGGTCGTTAATGGAATTTCATACAAATCTTGCAGGCCAAGGCCGGCAAAGTCCTCTTTTTTAATTCCATTCCACATAAATTTGTGGCACAGGCATCATGACATTCTGCCACTATGCGTATTAAAAATAAAATTTTGTTTTTTTTTTGTTGTTTATTTCATTTCATGTTTGAGAAAAGCACTATACATACCTCGGCGGGAAATTTGGGGTTGCTTTCATCCCGGCCTCTGTAGTAATGTACTATTATTTTCAGACAGGTTTTGTAATCTGTGTAAGTAATCTAACCATTTTGTGACTAAAATATTCGAAATTCAGAACCACAGCATTTCACTGTAATTATAAATATAAATACCAGGGTAAAGCCTTATGCAAATCGAGCTTGAATTGTGGATACTATTCGACGACAGATTAAATAATATATATAAATACTTAAATACAAAAAAAAAAACACCATAGACTCAGAAACGTATTTTATACAAAAAAGCATTTTTTTTAATTAAAAATGGGATTGCTCTTGGCCAGCATCTAGCCAGGGGGCAAAGATGAGGCCTGAAGCTTACGGCCTGCCTGATCGTAAGCTGATATCGCAGCCTATGAACGCAACTTCAAAAGAATCATCAAGTTGACGACCTTTTATTGACTTAAGGATTCGCATCAAATATTCAAAATCATCACACAAAATTTTCCCTTTAACGGGATTTGAACCAAAGTCGAGCTTCGTACGCAGGGTCACTATTTTTGTATGTCAGATTTTGTATGTCAGATTATTTAATTAGGAAGGCACTTCCACCACATTTTTTTTGTACCACGTCAATTTATATTACGTATTTTTCACCAGCAAACATATTGATAAATCACATTGGTTTTTTAATGGTAAGAAACCCTCGGTGCGCGAGTCCGACTCGCGCTTGACCGGTTTTTTAAAATTTTTAGAAATTTCATTTGTGATACTTGTTTCTATTCAATTAGGACCATACTACGGCTCGATTCCTATCAATATATTTATTTTTTTATTGTAAATGGGATTGCGTTTGACCTTAGTCAAACCTGATTGAAAGTTAAGACAAAGTCTAAGATGGAACACGCTCACCCAGAAGATGCCTATTCACTCTTACCTTGAAGACATCGAGGTCATATGCTTCTGGAAATACAGACGCCGGAAGAGAATTCCAGACTAAAGCAGTGCGAATCAGAAATGATTTGTTAAAGCGCGAGGTGCGGCATGGAGGGAATTCGACTACATGTGGGTGAAATCCCATACGGCGCCTAGTACTCCGATAAAGAAAAGTCGAAGGGGGGATAAGGTCATGGAGCTCAACAGCACACTCTCCAAAATACAACCTAAAGAAAATTGCCAGACAGGCGACCCTCCGCCGATGCTCCAAACTTTGGAGTTTGGTTCCAACGAGCGCAACGTCGCCTATCAGTCTCCTGGCTCTCCGGTCCACCGAGTCCAAAGCACCCAGCTGATATTTGGCTGCACCATCCCAAAGATGACAAGATTTTACATATATCCCGTTAGAAACTAAATGTCTCGAGGAGAATGAAGATGAAGGAGTTTAATTTTCCGGCCCACTTTAGAATTCCGTCCACTTCATATAACAAGCTAAGGGGCACGTGTAAGGACATATTGTAAAGTACAGTTCACACAAGTAAAAAACCCAATTCGACTCATTGCGGCTAGAAAAGCTACCAAATAATGATATTAGGGTTCCGTATTACACAAACCTTTGTAAAATGTCTATTGATCAATAAATTGATTTAATTTGTAGGTACGGTGTTTACACATTAGTCGAACTGAAATTTTTCACCATTTTTGAAGTTTGGCCGACGTTTCGAAAATATCACAACATTCTTGTTCACGATAGCTGCTACTAGCGACTACTATTGATCACTTACTGATTTCTATTGTGTATTTTTTATTTGTGACAAATAAGTAATACATATAAGTTTGTGACATTTTAAGTACACGTACACGGCTCCAACGAAAATTTGCATTTTATATAATAATATCACGCAAATAAATAACTTAATCTAAAAATGGTTTAAGTAATCTCATTTTGTTCTTATTAATCTATCTAAAGATACCAAAGACGATGCAATGAGTTCTACAAGAATGAAAATGTGTCCCCACTTTACGTGTAGGTAATTTTTTTTATCCATAATTTTATCATAATCTTTTGTTGGGGTGATTGATATGTATTTCCGTACTAAATAACCACATTTTATAGTAAAGGTTACTCAACTAAGCTGCGGATAGACGGACGGACATAGCGCAACTATAAGGGTTCCTTGTTTGTTACGGAACCCTAAAAATAGGCCCTCATATGCGTAGGTTACGTTTTAGGACTGTACAAATATTTGAAAGCTTTAGGAAGGTATATTTCCGAGTTTGACTGTACTTGTAGACAGATTGGCTTAGTATTAGGGTTGTTATATAGGGATGTCCAACGTGGCATGTAATAGAGGGCTGCGTCGATATCGACGCACTCCATTGAGCAATGTCACAGTATATCATATTAGCAAAAACAGTATTTCAACTAGAGGCTCGTAAGGATTATTATCAGTTATAAATAAATAAATATTTGGGAGCTATCTTACACAAATCGACCTAGACCAACTATGGGACTTAGCGAATATATACTTTTAACATTGAAAATGTCTTTTCGTTCGCTCCAGTATAGGGTCCCATTTCACGAAATAGTGCGATCCCCTTATATTTCAGAGAGTTGTGAAGGTATAATATTCAAACTAGGCTCAAAAGACGCGTATTTACGAGATGTGTAAGATGCAAAGAGAATTATTTGAAAAAGTCCAGAACGAAAAAAGTTTTGGCAGAAATAGTGAAAAAAAAAAACAATTTCCTCCGATTTTTTCATTTTGGCACTCGATATTTTGGAAACGAAGAATGATATCAAAATTTTGATCAAAACTCCTCTGGACAATTTAGTCGGCTACAATTTGAGCCTAAAACAAAGACGATCGGGTCAAGGGTTTGCGCTGTAGCCTAACCTTTTCGAAAGAAGTCAAAAAGTCAGAACGACTATTAGTAGGTAATATATATATTTTTTAAATCAACACAATTGTACAATTGTAGTTAGTTTTAGTTTTATATTTCAAATTGTTTAAATTAAACATGTATTGTTTCTTTAATAAACTATTATTAATTATAGTTCGAGACAACAATAGCACATTATTGCAGTGCCCGGGAAATAGCAATTCGTGGATAAGTGGTGTCCGTCCGTGGTGGTGGTGTGGTGGTGTTTGTGGTTTCGTGGATTATGTTTTGAAAGACCAATATCTTCCAAAACCTTGGCAAATAAAATAGTTGATTGAGATTGCATAAAACAAGCCATTTTATCCGAGACAATTTATCGACCCGAGCCGCAGGCAAGGGACGATATGAAGTAGAGGATAAAATGAGTTTTATACATCTGCTTTTCACTTCGATTGCGAGAAAATTAAACAAATAATCAAGGTTATGATATCATATAATTTATCTTTCTCCTGGGGCCTAGGGTGTCATGTTGAATTCGACTTTGAAAATTCTTGTTATAGTTATAGTCGGAGTTTGGAGGTCGAGTTAATTTGAAGTCGCCGTTATCTTGCGTGAATATTAGTAAAGTGGCAAATACCTTTTTATGTGGTTACCGTAACTTGGCTGCGCTTTAAAAAATTGCCAATTTAATAGGAATTTTGTATGTGAGCTATGTTAATATATTATATATCAACCAAATTGGCATAACGTTAGCAAATGTAATGCATTTTTTTATTTTGTTGAGTTCATTTTCAATGTACCTTGATGGTCGTGTAGTGCACGAGATCTGTGAATTTTTTTACACTGGACAGGTTTGCGCTTGACAACAAATCACCTGATGGTAAGCGATATTGTGGTCAAGGGTGGAGCGCGCTTACCTATTACAAACCGGTTACATACTTATTTAATTACATAGCTATATGAAGTACATAGAAAACATCCAAGACTCGGGAACAACTATTCGTGCTCACCACACAAATAATGCCCTGACCGGGATTCGAACCCAGGACCTCCGGCTTCGTAGGCAGGGTTATGTGGTAAGATCTACCAATAGTCAGTACTTTTAGTATATATGTTTTGGAAACATTTTGTATGGCAACGCGAACAGCGCTTCTGGCGGCCTTTAGTGGTAACTATTTGTATATTGAGACTAAACGCAAACGTGTTCTTTTGAGTTTGTTCCGAAAAAAAACATACTAGTGGCTCTGTGAGCTGTAAACATCGCAACAAAAAAAAACAATATCAACATTTTCAAAAACACACTCGACGAAAAAATTCTATATAATTATCGAACCTGCTCACAAAATAAAACGAGAATTGGTTGAGAAATGCGACGTGTAGAGAACATCCGGACAGACATACGAAAGAATTTTTGTCGAAAGCTGAAACGGAGATGCTTCGCTCGCTTCGCTCGCTCGGTCAACTAGAGGTATAGTTAATGCTGATATAGCCGCGTCCTGCGAAGTTTACTTAAGTTATTGTAGCGACGCGTGCTACGAGTGCGTTGCAGCGGACATTTGTACGGATATATTACGAGTATACTGCTTTGTGCTTTAACTGTGACATTGTCTTCCATTTTAGTAGTGTTCGTGTGTTAGGGTGACAAATTTAAGTGTGTTGCAAATTTTTACATGGGTTATACATAGACAAAAAACCGGCCAAGTGCGAGTCAGACTCGCGCACGAAGGGTTCCGTACCAGAAAAAAAACGCCAACAATTACTCTGTTGTATGGGAGCCCCCCTTAATTATTATTATTATTTTGATTTTAGTATTTGTTGTTGTAGGCAAAATAAAAATACAAAATCGGTGCAAATTTCAACTGTCTAGCTATTACGGTTCTTGAGATACAGCCTGGTGACAGACGGACGGACGGACGGACAGCGAAGTTTTAGTAATAAGGTCTCGTTTTTACCCTTTGGGTACGGAACCCTAAAAAAATGAAGTTCGCCCTGAATTCGAGTATCATTTTCAACTTTTAAGTACATTCGTTTATAGCTCGATCAAAAATTTGGGTATATTTAAAACCACCACCTATATTCACACGAGACAAATACAGTCTTTATATCCTCAAAAATACCTTTTGAGCTCTTATCACAATACAATAAATCATACATTTGCATGTTACTATTTCTTTTTGTACATTGAAAAAGTTAAAATACGTAGCTAAATAATGTATTTGTTCCTGGCCCTGCTCATGTTTGAATAAAGTGATAGTCCTGCCTCGTTAAAATCAACCGTGCTTGACAAAGATACCACTCAAGTTTTCCCCATGACAGTGACAAAATGTACATTTTTTCCCCTACTTCCATTCCCCGGGGACTACTGAGGAATTTTGTTATCATATAAACCCCTTTGCGGAGAAATTGGGCGATGGCTTTCAGAATAGGTTTATGTCTATGAAAAGCCCGATATAGTCGTTATATTGTTCGTAAATTCAGCAGTAAATGCAGTCTCATCGTGGTAAAAATTTAAACATATTCTTGATATTTTTCATTACATATATAGTATATCATTGGATGATAAGAATTATTAGTCTTTTTTCTATATTAGGTTATAAAGCTATCTTTTTAAACTGTTGTTTCCATCTTTACGCCACACAGTTAAGTTCATTGCGTTTATTGCACATATTAAATATTTTAGAATTACTCCACTTACATGAGCTTGTTTTGTTCGATCTTACTTTAAATACGTAGGTACACGTCTAACTGTATACGTCATTTTATTGATTAGAAATAAAGTTCATAATATCGTTCCAATGGTCATATATTAAACCAACACACCTCTATGTTATGCGATTCAGTGTGCACTTTCTTACCGTGTAATTTGTTAATAAGTTGCAGCTGAGTGTGGCCTTTGTTCGCGATATCACTCGGCGAGATTATGCAACCATCATCATCACCATGTCAGTCGAAAGACGTCCACTGCTGGACATAGGCCTCCCCTAAAGATTTCCACAATGACCGGTCCTGCGCCACCCGCATCCAGCGGACACCCGCGACCCTTACCAGGTCATCAGTCCACCGTGTGGGGGGCCTGCCCACGCTACGCCTTCCGGTACGTGGTCGCCACTCGAGAACCTTTTCGCCCGAAACGGCCATCGGTTCTACGTGCTATGTGTCCCGCCCACACAAGTTTAGCGATTCGAATTATGCAACCGGTTATAAATAAATAAAACAATAAATATCAGGGACTTATTAACAAATTGAACTAGTTCCAAGTAAGCTCAATAAGTTATATAGAGGTATAAGCTCGATATGTTTAATAGAAATATACTTAAATACATAGAAAACATCCAAGTCTCAGGAACAAATGTTTTTGCTCACCACGGAAACAAATGCCCTTACCGGGACTCGAACTCTGGACCTCTAGCTTCGGAGGCAGTGTCACTACCAACTAGGCTCAACAGGCCGACAAATGGTTATGACATGATCGGCCAGCGCATTGTTTTTCGTACCACGGCGGTGTACACAATCACTGCACTTGACACAACGTACGGAAATGTGATCGATGCAGGACTTAGTTATTACCTACGACTACTGTGTTCATTATGTTGATTGAATTTTTAAAGGGGATCCCATAACTTATTGCTTCTTTGAAAATTATCAGCACCAAAAGTAATTTACCTTCGTTATAGCGTTGTTTACGAACTAGCACGGAACAGAATGGGAATTTTCAAAGTCAAAAAGGGCGAATATACCAGGGGAGAAATAAAAATAGCCCGGGCATTTGCATAGTTCGTTAGCCCGAAATTCTGAGAAGGCATATAAAGTCAACGAGCGCGTTTTATATTTTATTTCCAGAAAAAATATGCGGGATGCTTATTATTGTGATGTATATATAGGTCGATTCACAAGAGCTGGCGCGGAATGTCTATAAAATTAATGTCAGTTTCATACATTTTCCGCGCCAGCTCTTTTGAATCGACTTATACCTAGATTATTTTTCTGACAGGAATGTTGTCATTAGTGCTTGACATCAACATTCCTGAGATCGATCGAGTACCTTTCAAGGAATACTTACGTACATAGGTATTTAGAAAAACAAATTGGGAAAGATACATTCTAATTTATTCTGCGTTAAATTGGTATGCAATATGTTATATATACTACCTAGCATTCGTATACTTCCAAAAAGCATTTGATTCTTTAAAACAAAATAATAACTGGGAAGCCCTACACAAAAATTATATCCGCCTTATCAAGAGCATCTATAAACACATGGTTGCCAGAATCAGAACGAAAAGATTAGGATAACTTTTCTAAATTAAAACAGGGATAAGGCAAGGCAATCCATTATCACCTATTTAAATTATTTTCTGCAGCTCTTTAGCTCCTCTTTCAAAACCTGGAATGGTCAGCTTTTGGAATATGGAAAACTATTAAACCATCTACAATTTGCTAATGACCTCATAATAATAGCCGATAACCCAGATCAACTTCAAATCAACTTAAGACAACTTTCAGACGAAAGCAAGAAAGTGGGTCTGGAAATGAACTTAACAAAAGCAGAATTGATGACAAACGGTGTAAAAACACCCATGACAGTCTTTTTTTAATTGATTAAATTAGGCATATTACATGCACCTATGAACCTATGAACCGGTTCGGAAAAATAAATCGCTGCCACGAGAAGAACCGGCGTAAAAAACTCGGCTAGGTGTCATTTTTTCAAAACAATATACATTGTATAGTTAAATATAAAATAACAGTCTCAGCTACTACAAATTAAAAATAATATGGGATATTTTGCTAGGAAGTCTTCATTAAAGGATAATCTGCGTGAGAATATAAGTACAACCTACTGCAACCTAAGAGCAATAATACACAATACTATAAAAGTGCTCTCATTACTCCGATACGTGTTTTCAATGTTCTACCTAATCATGTTAAGATGTTAGAGGGTAGTCAATTCAAGATGAAATTGAAAAAGTATCTAATTGATAATGTGTTCTACCGTTTAAACGAATTCTTCGAGTATCACAGTAACATTATTATGTAAAAGAGGAATAGACATATGTATATCCAATTAGTGTCGTTGACTATAGTTTTTAAGGATATAAAAATTGTACGCTCAAAATGAGCAACTGTTGATTCCATAACAACATTTTAAAACCTTTATGTACACAGTTTATAATGAATAAATACTTTACTTTACTTTACTAAATAACAATGCTACAGTAGAAAACCTATTTTCGCAATAGATTAGCCGTGCAGGACGCTATCACTGCCAAACATCCCTATCCGTCATCCCTATACATGTCACCAAGGAAATTATAGAATATGTAGATATTTCCTTCAAACGAAGCCTATAAAGAAACGCATAGCAAAATAAATATAACATGAATACGTTATTGGTCTCTAAAGGAAGTAACGAAGAATCCAGCAGTACCACTTAAACTAAAAAGCACCGTGTTGTGTTAGCAAAATTGTTTCCGATTTGGGCGTAAAACACATGAATGTCTTGCGACGCTCAAGACTCTACTTTAGTCTTGGCCACTCTCAGGATTCAAAATACCGCCCTCGCCGTATTAGTATTATTTTGCTCCCTTGAGACACATCTACAATATGTAGGTATATATTAGTTTTCTTAATTATTTTATTAATATATGACAAATAATAATAATAATAAATCACGTCTGCAATGAACAGTCTGGTGAAGTTTAGTTAGGCAGTGCTTGGAATGGCTGCTCCGTCGTCAAACCCCAACAGTTTCGCTGCAGGTTTGAATTTGTGGCGTGTGCCTCGCATGAACATACTGGTGGCTCGAATTATGGCAGTGCATATCCATGATCTAAGCCAACCCAGTATCGTACTCAGTGAGTTATTCCATCGGTCTGCGAGGGCTTCGCCTATGTGTTTGACAAAGGAGGTCATCTGTGGTGCGAATACGCCATCGACGGTGGTCACGAGAGGGGTGAAGGTAGCATGTTTCGCTTCGCAAGCAGCGGAGTATTTTCTTTGTTTTTCAGCCTCAGCAGATTTTAGGACAGAAGTGACGTGGCGTGCAATGTAAGAGGGAGCGTCAGTGTCTACAACACGGATATCGAAAAGAGCCTCTCTCTGAACATTCCATACGCCACGGCAAGATAAGTTGCCGCGTAATCCAAGGTCACCTTCTGTGATTAGGGTTCTATTGTGACGTTGCTCCATGCTTGGTGACATAATTAAGCGAATAGATCACGAATTTCGTTGTGCCGTCTTGAAACAGCCAGTCTTGCAACAGAGAGCATGGTCGATATTAAATTGACTATTGCCACATCCATCACATGAGGGTGGCATTGAGTTTGGGGTTCTATGAACGGCGGCGTCGTTGATCGGGTCGCCACCTTCCCTAACAGATGGTCGAGGGAGGCGATGGCTGAGATACGCGTCATACTCGTGATCGGGTGCTGTTTGTGGAGTCCGGTCTGTTCATGCTTGCAAGGGCAAAGTAAATACCTTAATACTAGTGTTATTTTATTGTATGTAGATTGACGAGAGACATAATCCTGTTCTGGATTAGTTTTATTGTTATTGACGCTTAGAGACCTTATACATCTCTAACAATATTAAGTTTACTTATTTTAATTTTAGCGCTTAGAGATCATTTACATCTCTAAGGACTTTTAAATAATTGTTATTAATCGTATTTGGACGCTCAGAGACCAAATACATCTCTGAGATATTAAATTAATTTTATGTACTTTTGTTTATTCGGACAGATCGTATTCAATACATCCTTAATATTTGTAAATTTATTTTTATTTAATTGTTAATCAGTAAATTTTTTAATCATTATTATTAAGTAAGATTTTTTTTTTTTAAATTGTATAAATTCACGCTTTGACTTGTAAAAGTGCCCTTGTGGCCTATTTGCAGAATAAATATTTGATTTTGATTTTTTGATTATGATAGCGTATTGCCAGGGCGTCTCTGAATTCATGAGGAGACAAGTCGAGGTTATCTTTCTTCGTTGGTATAGCGGAAAGCCAGGTGACACACATCTACTATTGACGATAGTAGGTATAGCCATAACGTAGTCCTTAGTTTTACCCTTCATAGACTATTCGAGAGCTATGCCTTAGTTAATAACCCACCAACGCCATTTGCGGCACTGAATTATAATTTACTTCTCATAAACCGTGTTAACCAATAATGTTGTGCTATAGAATCATAAAGTCACAAGTCCTGAGCATTTGAACACTTCATACGACTGACTGAATATTTATTACGAGGCTTCTCAATGTCTATGAATTTATGTGCGGGACTAGAATTACTGGTCATAATTTGCGGTCCTAGTTAGCATTGTCTCCTGTCAAAGTCAGCATAATTATATACAGGAGTTTCTTAAATCCATTTTTTGGCATTTCAACGCCATGGCGTAAGTTGTAAAGTTGTTATTAAATTTTCAGAGAAATAATTTATGCCCGTACGTGTGACTTTCCTTTTTAATTATTTTTTGATATATTATATATTTATTTATTCGTTGATAAAAATTAACACTCATAGTTGAAGCTTAGATAATTTATGTTTTTTGTATCACTAAGTCTGTTATTCATAAACGCCTATCAAATCTTTAGTTATAAAGCCGCTAGAATTCGTTTGTCCTAATCGGTCACATTGACATTTATGTTGGTGTGAAAAGGACAAAACAAATTGTTAAGTTTTATGGCTAACGGTGTAAAGACTCACTCGACGTGTGCTACGCCGTAGCAAGTAGCAGTCTAGTAGCCGTAGCACGTAGCACGTGGTAGCCGTAGCACTGACGGGCCTCGACATACAAACATTAAATTGAAAGCACAATTACAATTCAAGCAACGAAGGGTAACAGCTTGTATAATGGCGGTTCATATTAAAAATACCATACATAAATGACGAAACAAACAGTATAGATGCTACCGTAAAATGACACATACCGTTAGATTATAAAGCGAGATACTCTCAAAAGTTCGAGAACCGAAAATTGTCTATCCTTTCCTCCAGCAGGTCGACGAAGCCCCGCCACGCGGGACTTCTATTCCCGCTCTGAGGGACACAAGGCTTACAATTTAACGAATTATTTTTCAATAGATTACAATCTTTTAACAGTTTACAATCCTAGACGGTATTTGCAATTATACCGTACCATGTACGTACACAACAAGGTAGCGTTAGCAAGATTGTTCAGGAGTCTAAAATCCACTTATATGTATTTCTTACTAGCACGCGGTTAATATTGAAATACTCTAAATCAAAAGTTATAAAAATTTGTCTCCCAATTCCTTCAAATAAGTATAAAGTATGCAGTAAAAGAACCAATACCGTAAAGATCATTCAAATATGAAATGTATATAGCTGTTATAAAGTATGAAATCCCGTACGGTTTATCGCCCAAACCAAATGAATTCGAACGCATATATCCAGATTTTATTAAGCACGTCAAATTCTATAATAAAGTTTCATGTCAACTGTAACTTGCAAACTTACTTTGTACCTTATTATTGAAAAAAACACCGTGATCAGTCCACGTAAGGTTCAGATTGCAGTGTTGTGAGTTTTACGTGCTAAGTTAAGATGGCAGTTGATGTGTGTTTTACAATTGTTCGTTTTATTTAGAAAAAGGCGATCGACTTTTATAGGTCGCCAGATTTAGGAAAACAAAATAACGTGTTCAGATTCCGTATTTCTTTTTCCTGACTTAACCTGCTGGGGCTAGGAAGTTGTATTATGATTAAACAGCTTGACAAATAATAGAAAACGTCCTTCAGAACAAACATAGAATTTGCGTTATTTTGTTTGCCATTCAACTATATAGTGACCTACGAAGTGGGGTAGGTGGGATGGTGGGGGGTCCCTACGAGGTACATCTGAAGCCGGGATCAACTGCTTAACGTACCTACCAGAGCACGGGAGCGCTCAGATAGTAACCACTCAAAATGGTCACCCATCCTAGGAATGATCCCGCCCGACATTACTTAACCTCGCATACCGCACGCGGTATGCGGGCGACGCCGAGCCGCGAACGGTCCCAGGTACGATGATCAAAAAATTTAAATCAAATACAGCGTGATTTGGGAGCCCTGAGCAGAATCACCCCGGATATGACCCGGGTATGTCCTTAAACTACGACCAAGACCACCGGGGAATGGGCAGCATTCCTAGAGTGCGGTGGAGATACTGCGATCGCCAACCCGCATGCCAAGCGTGGCAATTATGGCATTTACCCCCCATGAAATTGGGGGAGGCCTTTGTCCAGCAGTGGACGTCCTAGGGCTGATATGGTGGTGATGGTGGAGCAGAATTAACACTACGCATTCATTATAGATCATAAGCTACTGCTTCGTACCACTATCAATGAAATTAACGTTCATTTATCATTGGTGTTGAAAAGAAAACGTTTTACATTATCTACTAAATGTATGGTCACTCTACAATCAAAATGTTTCAGTTAAATACAAATGTCTTTATTTCTTTACAATGTGGTACAAGGGATGGTACAAATATATAATAATAATCTCGCACATTTCACCAGCCAGCTGGCACGCAAAATATAAAATAAAGTGAAATTGTAACGGGAACCGACAAAACCAATAAAGTTAATAAGTATAACCATGTCAACACCATTATTTTAAATAATTAGAATGTAAATGGAGTACAATACAATCAAGGTCCAATATTTCAAAATTTCAATTACTTAACTAGAATACAAGAAATAGAGTGAGAGTTATTCTACATGATCAATACAAATTCAATGTCAGGCTTATAAATAATTTAAAATTAAACAAAGAAAGTGCAATTAGTTTTTTGGTGTGCAATTTAGAGTGCAAGTTAGTATTTTTGATAAACAATTAATAATATCCCCATAAATAAATACTATATTCAACTAATTCACAAGTCATTGGAAAGCCACAGCTTCTTCAAATTATTCTTTAGTGACGCAACAGACTGAGACGGGGTATATGCCATAATCGCCACGCTTGGCATGCGGGTTGGCGATCGCAGTATCTCCACCGCACTCCAGGGATGCTACTGCCCATCCCCCGGTTGTATCACATATATGAAAGGCAATTATTTACATACTTACACATATTATCTTACAATAATAATAATTTCAAAACTGAAGATTAAGTAAATAAGTTAAAGTAACACTAAATTAAAACACTAAAGTAACACTAAAGTAACACTAAAGTAACACTAAAGTAACACTAATGTAACACTAAATATTTCAAGATGAGGATTGTACATAGTTAACAAAAAGAAGAAGATTAGATATTAACAATGATTAGATACATAACGAAATTGTGATAGTCCAGAAGCGAACATGATCTCTGAGCATCCAATTACAATTAATACTATTTTTTAACCGACTTCAAGATTTCAAAAGAGGAGGTTATCAATTCGGTTGTATGTTTATTTTTTTATTTTTTTAATGTTTGTTACTTACCCCATAACTCCGTCATTTCCTAACCGATTTGGAAAATTCTTTTTTTTAATTGTTAGTATATATATCCAAATTGGTCCCATTTTTTTCAAAACGCAGTTCTGATGATGGGATCTATGAGGAATTGAGGGAACTCCTCAAATCTTTAAGGCAAACATATAATGATTTTTGTGTTTTTATCAACAAATCGAGCATTTGCATCCAAAAATGTGACATTGGATGAAGTGGAACTGCTGATGATGGTCAGAACAGAACTCTTCAACGACGAAAAGTTCACGTTTGGTGATTTATCCTCCTAGCTGTGTTTGTTAAGCAAGTTCTATTTTCACGATTGATTTTTGTCATGCTCGAGTTCTGATGATGGGATCCCTTAGGAATCGAGGGAACTCTTCAAATGTGAAAGGCACACAAATAGTGATTTTAATATTTTCATGAACTAATCAAGCATTTTCATTCATAAAAGTGACATTTGATGAAGTGGAACTGCTGATGATGATCAGAACGGAACTCTTCAACGACGCGTAGTTCACGTTTAGCGATTTGGTCTCTTCGTTTTGTTTGTCAAGCAAGCAAGGTTTTTCAATGATCCCATGAGGAATTGAGGATACTTAGTCTTCTACCATTATCAACATACTTATAGCCATTTCAATTTTATTGTATGGAATCTAAGAGTGCACCATCTAAAAATAATAATAATCTTTCACCGGCCTCCCCCATTGAAGTCGGTTTTTTTTTCTTAAAAATTATTTTCCTTACAATATTAGGGAAGCTTTATCACGCAATAAGCCTTACGAGTGCGCAGTACACACGTATTTATGCTCTCATTTTAAAACGCCATGCTAGAATAACACGAAACTTTGTATACACAATGGGATCCGGCATATCAAGGTCGGTACAAAGTTTCTGTTTCTTGAAATTATAATGGAGAAAAAATACCGCGATTATTAAGGTTTCCATACAAGCCTTAAAAAACTCAAAAAACCGCTGTATATTTTTTCTTTTACAATTTCTAGCAACAGAAACTAATTTCCGACCTAGATATGCCGGATCTCATTGTGTATACAAATTTTCATGTTATTCTAGCATAGCGTTTTAAAATGAGAGGGTAAATACGTTTGTATGGAGAACCGAGCCAGACCGAACGTACTGCGCCCTCTTATACTAATTAAAAAAGTAAATAGTAACATTAAATACAGATTGTTAATATTAATACTACTTAGATATTTTTATGGTATCTAACGGTCAAATTCTTAAAATACACATATAAACGAACAAATTTAATATTGTTAGACACTCCTGGGTACGATTATTATTATTATTGTTCGCAATGGGCCTTTACAAATTCCAGGAACTTCCGGATTCTTTGGGCGGTAATGTGTTGTACCTGGGTACGATAGTACAAGGTTTGAAGCCCGATAAGGCCCATTTATTTTTGTGATGAGCATGAGTATTTGCTTCTAAGGCGCGAATATTTCCTTTGTATTTGGTGTATGTAAGGTCACCAGCTTGTAAAAGTGGTGATTAAGGTCACCAGGGAGCACCCGAGAATGCGCTGTATTCAGAGTATGTGTGTGTGTCGACTCAATGAATTCTCAAGTAAATATAGGTCGGCAACGTACTTGATATTTTTGTGGAGTGGCAAGCCAGGCTATGTTGTCTATGTATTTTTAAGTATGTCGTCTAGTACAAGTTATGTTTACTTTGTTCCTAGTGATTTTTGATCGATTGTCCCCTCAATATTTGTCATCAAAAATAGCAGGCATTGTAAACCCTGTCAATATACACATGATGTTTGAGTTTATCACCACGTTGTTTATTTATATATAATAAATAACAGGGATCCTTTAATCTGGACATTACTCGGGGCATTTACCGGCCCGATTGAATCTCGGATTTATAGCGGCACCTGAGAGCTTGATAGATTATACGCACGAGTAATGCTGATGTAATGAAAATATATAGAGCACTGGTCTTTGTTTTTCAAGATTCCAATTACATGAAAAACAAACAGTGTTTTCGGCTCCGAATATAACTTTGTTCAGTTCGACGTTGAGACCTACGCTCCGTGGGGTCCCAGCGCCCATGACCTCGTCAAAAGTGGCAATGAGATTAGTGGACACCAAATACTATCACTGGTGACCAAAAAGCTGGCAGCTTCCTCTCAGAACGCATCAGCCAGGTAATGCTGCCAGCATTTTAGACACTGTTTGCGCGTGGATATGGCTGTGGTTAGGCTTGTAGCATCTTGGAGTAGCAGTCCCTTGTTTCCTCCGTGGCAAAATCCTTGACCAATCACAACGCTCGTCGATGACGTGATATCGTCGCTGATTGGTTCTCGATTACGCGTAGCTGTACGGTAGGCTGCATACGTTGTACGAGGGATACAGTCTCCCACAAAAGTTGCATCGACAGACACTATGCCACGGGGTTTGAGGTTATTTGTTATTTAAGTTTTTGATAAGGATAGGTCATTTTATTATCTTTAGTCATTAAGTGTGTCATTGTAGTTTGTTGTTTCTTAAATACAATTCTTGATTACACGTATAATCCTATCCAAAATGTTTTGTCTTTTCTATCTAAGCCTAAGAATCGTGTCATGTTTTTTTCTTAGAATAGTGTTCGGACCAGTACCTAGATACATCTAATGTCTTTAAACAAGCAGTTAGTGTATATTTATTTATTTTGAAGATTAGGTTTAAGGGTTCAAAATGGATCTAGCAAAGTCTCATCGTCGGTAAAACTCGTGTTCTCCGGAAAAACACGAAAGATGCGAACAACGTTTGATCACCCAGGTACTAATATTATAACAATGTCGTTATCATACCATAAACGTGTGAAACGCGTCCGTCATAAGCCCTCTGTTTTTAAGGTTAATTGAAAATGAACCGGGTCCATGTATGTATAGCATTAATGTCTGTATGTCCGAGGACAGGCTTTGTTCCCGTCCTAAACCCCTTTTCAAAAATGAAAACAAAACAATTATTTGACGCCCCTGTTTGCTTTTCAATTATTCTTAACATGGAGTTTGTTTAGGTTTTCAATTGGATTAGAAGTTACAGTGATACTGACCTGGTTACATAATTAGCCTTTCTTATGAAGGTACAATCACTAGTCCTGGTATGCCAATGAATACAGAGTCAAAACTCGTCGCATAGGGACTTAAAATTTTGCAACGTCTTTTTCAGAAAGCAAAAATGAAGATTTTTTCTTTAGTATTCCTAGTTTCCATATTTTTTTATGTAATTTGAAAAACTATTAAATAATAAAATAATGACTTTAACATACCTGTTTCAGAATAAGTAAGACAGTGGTCAGTAGCGGTCTCTTGAAGTATATCTAACGGGTCTCAATATCCTTTCTAGAAGTCAATTTTCAAGTTTTTTAAACTTCCTTTGAGTACCCCACAGAACAGAAAAGTGACCAGAGTAGGTTCAGGTTAACTCACTTGATACATCAAAAAGCTAATTTATCTTCCTGAAGTATTGTAAAAATAAAAGCTTGTTGACTAATCTAGGCCTTACTTTTTCTGACACTTTTTTTTTTAATTTATTTCTGACACTTTATTTCAAATGAGATTGCTCTTGGCCAGCATCTAACCAGGGGGCAAAGATGAGGCCAACAATGAACGACGACGGTTAACGGTTCAACGGGCGACGGGGGGGGTGGGGGGGTTTGACGGTCGAACCGTTTCTTACTAAGAAATCGTTTTTTTTAATGTTTCTGCTATTAAGAAAACTCTAAGAAGTAGCTTTGGCAAAGCTTAAAACCCAACTGATGATATACACTCCTAAAACCAAGACAATTTTAAGCTGGCAACCGTCCTAAACAAAAAGATATACTGTCCCAAACAAATAGGCTACGTATCTTGATAACTGGCAAAAATTCTTTCCCTCTTATAAATATGAACGTGAATTAAAAACACGCAACATCATCCCATCATTCTACGACCTCATTTCAGTAACGTTACACATAAATAAACAAAATTCAATACCGGAATACCCTAAAGCATACCCAACGAACAATCGTCAGGACATCAAACCAACGGCTTTAAGGACATGCGTCCCAATTCTTAACACGCTGTCCAGACAACTTGATCCGGGTACAAGAACACTTGACCGTTAGTCGGTAAGGGGACGGCAGGTCAACTAACACTGGTGATGTATATAATGTGCTTGTATGTAATCTTATGGGTTTCCCTTCGTTTTCCACTCGATATTTGTACAAAAGGAAGCCCTGAGCCGTGTCGGTAGAATACGTTTGGGGAAATTTACTGTCTAATAGGTGTCTTTATACATGTGTTGAATCACATTGTATTATGTATGAATGCGGAAGTAATTTTATATAGCTATCACTTATTAATTTTACTTTACTGACCCAAATTTGGATTAGGTGACTTCCTGACTTGGCGGAGCGGGTGCTATAATGTGATAGGTATTTTGTTCTTTGACGTGAGTTTGATGTGAGATTTCCTCACTTGACGAAATACTGTCAGTATTATGTTTGCGCAGTAGTAATACCATGCGCAGAAGCAGGACAGTAATGCATTCGTATCGGTTGACACTTCTATTTCTATTTCTATTTCTATAAAAAATCTAAATTTCAAATTTAACTGATAAATTAGTGCTCCGACCAGGATTCGAACCTGGGACATCTGGCATACGCAGCCAATCACTCTAGCCAACTAAGCTATCGGAACAATCATGCTCAGACAACAAATACTTCATACGTTCCCTCTTACAACGCCTTAGGGAGGCGTATAGCGACATATTTTTTTTTAATTAAAAATTGGATTGCTCTTGGCTAGCATCTAGCCGGGGGCAAAGATGAGGCCGACCATGAAGCGAGCTCACCCAGCAGATGCCTATTCATTCGTGCCTTAAAAAGGTCCAGGTTATATGAACTCGGAAATACAGACGCCGGCAGAGAATTCCAAACTTTAGAAGTGCGCATTATAAAAGAAGATACAAAGCGCTTGGTTCGAATTAGAGGAATTTCGACCAGATAAGGATGGTAGCCAGCCGTACGTCTGGATGTCCGATGGAAGAAGGGGGAAGGCTTTTTGGCCGCTGTTCCGGCTTTGGACTCGATGCTAGTGCCGAAGTTAAGGTTTGAGCTTAACGTCATGCCAAGCAACTCGAGATCGTTGGCTACAGGCACGGTTGTCCCTCGGAAAGTAGGAGCCAGATTGAATGAGCACCTTTTTGTGGTAAACAGACACGCTTGCGTTTTGGTGGCGTTGAAACTAACCAGATTGTTATAACCCCATTGGGAGACAATACTTAAGGTTGAGTTAATTTGCTCTACCATTGTCTCTCTCTCAGACTGAATTTCATCACAACCAGCCCCCGCGCTGGACAAATATCTCTCTATGAACGTACTGTCATCTGCGACATACCTAGAAAGACTGAAGCTTATTTAACGCTTACAAACCATTCTAATTCAATGACCCGAAGAGAAACTCGGCCTCTGCCTCCACAAAACGCCGTATCGTTTCTTCTATCTTGAGTTAGGCTCCTCCTTCCCAACTGGTATAATTATTTAGATATGGTATTTATAGTACTTATTTAAATCGTAAGAACCACTTTTATTGTGAGAACAGCCAAGCTTTGTTCCCCTTGAACTACAACCACAAGGTCTTCAAAACGAGAGTGAACCGATTATGCTAGGTAAGGCGCTCCTTTCCAGACCACAATATCTTGATTTGTGGCATCGTTATTTTTAGATTTAGATATAGATATTTATTCATAACATTCAGTATTTTATGAAAATGTTTTCAACTTATAAATATTAGGTAATACTTAATTTCTTACCATGTGTTTTATAATAAATAATAAGAAGAATGATAAAAAAATGTTACTTAAGAGTTAACTACTCTTGTCGCGGGCACAACCGCCAGCCGTTCCAGTCTCTGATAAGATACTACCTTAATCTTTTCTTTTATTTGCAAACCTGTATCGAATTAAAAATAGTTATTTCTTCAACAAGAGAGCAAAGTAGATTTTTGCTGCGAGTGTTGATGTTGAGTCCCAAGCAAGCGAAAGGTTCTATCATCCAAATTAGAATCTTGAGCGTAGCGAGGGACTCAAAGACACGAGATGCAAATATCTTTGCTCTCGTGTGATACATACAACTTTTCACCTCAGCGACGAGAACATATAACGCAAAGGAATAGTGATAGAGAGAATGAAGTTACTTAAACTAACCTACGATATGAATAATTAAAAAGTTAGTTTAGTAGGGTAGTTAGTTTTCACGCGTGCAGCAAAATTGCATTTTGCTCACTGGTTTCAAGCAGCAAAACCGTCATTTTCGAGCCGCTGAGGTGAAAAAGACATTACAATGCTATTCTTTATTCAAAATTTCCATTTTAACTGGCAAAAATAAAACGATGGCTCGTTCGCGATTAAACTATACCGCTAGTTATAATTATAAATTGATTGCCCAGAAACAAATTCGGACAATGTAATAATATTTTGTACAGTATTTATAACTGATAATTTGATATTTGTATATTGTGAAATTTACAATTATTCTGAAATAACTACTACCTTAGTAGGTAAATTGATTTAATTATATGTCAAAAGCATGAAAACATTTTTGAATAACGCTTGATAAATTGCATATAAATTTATCTTAATTAAGTAACTATGTATCGGTATCGTGTATTTTATATAATTATAGGTAATTAGTTATTTAATGCCTTGTAAATACTGTTTCTGAAATACTTTTTTAAAATGATCAGTTTACATTTCACACGCATTTCTGTATGTCCAAAAGGGGTGAGTAGACCAGACCACATACAGTTTTTTTTATACCAATTAATTATTTTTATTTATTAGGTTTAAAGATGAAAATAATAATAATAATCGTATGGCACTAATTTTTGGAACCAGAGAAAAGAAAATGGAGAAAATGTGATATTGTGTCACTGCAATGTTGGTTGGTAGCTAGCCCATCGGTGCGGGTGACACTTATTGTGTGAATGGCACGCCCTTGCCAGACAAAGAATGAATGACTTTGGTAATGGCTATCCAGAACCAAAGGAAGAGTACTCCCGCTGAGCTCCATCATCCGGTTTGTGGAAATGTTGGAGAGCAGCTTGGAGTAACTATAAAGCAGGGGGCAATTGCACAAAAGATCCCATCGGGTCGAAGTGCATCCGCAAGGGCCCTCATATAAGTAAGATAAGATAAGATAAGCCCATCGGCAACAACAGACCTCAACCCAGTTCCCGTAAACAATTCTTAGGATTCCCATCAGCGCTATGCAGCCGCCCACAGGGCATTTTGAGGATTATATGATTTTTGCAAATACCGTTTTTGTGTTTTTCAAAAAACCCAGCCTTGGGGATTGAAAATGTACAAAATATCACTCATGAGTTCTACTAAATTCAATAAGTTTTAGTTTCATAAAACACTTACATAGAAATTTTAGGTTAGGTAATGCAGCATTAGGCTGCATGTTAAACGCATTTTTATACAATGTTATTACATTACATCGTAAATTTATTAGAATAGTTTTATACAGATCGCTCTCACGTCAATCCTCTGCGTTGTGTTTCCTTCGTATGAAACTGGCAGGTTACGAAAAAACATCACCGTTTATCTTCTGGAGTAGTTTTTTGACTTGACGTGAAAATTTTCCTGTCATAATAACAACAATGTGAACGTGAGGCATTCATGGAAATATCTTCGTTCAGGAAGCAACTTGAATTTTTTGGGCAGTTTCGTGTTTGTGGTTAAGGAATTTAAATAAAACCGATTGGTCGTCGAAAGTTTTGATGTGTTATACGTTTGGGTTCATCCCAGTTTTTGCTTGATACCAGCCGGTATCCTTATCCCGGATTAAGCCGCGCCTACCAGCTCTTTGCGGGTAAGTTTATTGAGCTAGTAATTGCAATCGCGTTATCTCTCTATAGGAAACGTTAGTTAGGTTCGTTGCTCATATCGTGGTTTTGAATTGCAGCTTTACCTTGGGGATTTCCGCTCGGGGAACTATTACCTGGAGTTATCGACAATAGAGGCTCTGCGCGCTGTCAATCAAGCCTGGTGGCAGCCACTACAGGAAACGACGCTTACCCAAATTTCCGTGCTCGGATTCAGCACAACGAGCGGCGTATTCACCCTTCTTTCCCTTAAGATAAGCACCGGACTTTTGGAGGTAACCTCCAAGTGTGATTAAGTGATCTATGCTACAGACCCGAATTCTGTGCGGTGACTGACGCGCATATTTTTTTTAACTAGCTTAACGTCATTTTAACTTTAAAATACTCTTTTAACTGTTATTTTCCATTTAATATTAGCTGGAAGGGCTATAACCGTTATTGGGTTCCATACCGATTCCTGTTGATTTGCGAATCTCTGCGATACGACACTTGAGTTCTATTTATTTTTGACACCGTAGCCATACATAATTAATTATCTGGTAGTCTTACCTCTACAATAGTTAATTAGTTATAGATAGTTATTCTCCTCTCGTGCACCATCGTTCATGTTTCATCATTTTCATTTCTAAATTCAAAAGGCGCATTTTGTCCGCACTGTCTCATCACGTTTCGGCCACTATTTATCCTCTCCGCACTAGCACGAAACATTAAAAACATTCCAGTTTTAACATTATCGTTCCATCAGTGTCACAAATAATCTTCCAACAACAAATTAGTCCCGGGACGTTTAACAAAGTAGTGTCAGTGTTCGTATACAATCGTGGGAGCGTGGGAACGCATTTATTAACCCATTGACGGTACGCTGACCTTTTTTTATACAATTCACCGAAACGCCATATCGATCGAAATTTTTAATACGTTTCACCGAAAGTCGGAATTCAACATTACGCGTCCGGTATTATTTTCTCCAGCTATCTGTACTGTTTTATATCATATTAAATACGTTTGTTTGGTTGACATATAGAAATTTTTATTACGATTCACCGAAAGTCGGTATTAAACAATACGCGTGTGGTATTATTTTCTCCAGCAATCTGTACTGTTTATTATTATATTAAATACATTCGTTTGGTTGACATATTTTGTCGACAATTGTGCTGCTAGGATATTAATCTTTCTAATGTTAACCTAGCTTTAATTTGAACGTGTGTTTTATACAGCATGTAAATGTTGAACTCCATTGTGTCATAGGTAAGATTTATTCCTGATTTTAGTTACTTGTTTAATTTAAATAAATTATTCTTGTGGCTTTCTCTAATTTTATTTTATGCTACAGATTTGGCGCCCGAACAAAGGTTTGATTGTTTTTAATTGTCTATATTATTTTGTGTTGACATATATTTTTTTTGTCATTTAAGTGGGGGGAGGGGTCCGTTAACTCGTCCTTTTACTATTTCAGATTTCACTCACTAACGGAATACAGATTCTTTACTTCTCCAGCAAGGATCGCTAGTTTTGGTGTAAAGTCAACCAACAACAATAAATAAATAAATTATTTTTCAAACTGTGTCAATTAAGTTAATGAAACTGGAACTTGTAAACTATATTTCGTAATTATTGCTTTTTATTTCCCCTTTCCTATTTAACCCGTGTATTTTATTTGTAATTTCCAAACCCGTAGTTTGTACCCGTAGTTGTCAGGGAACTGCAAGGTAAGTCACTTTAGCCCTTTTTATTTTTTTTGTTTCTTTTCTCGTTCTCGTCCTTTTGTTTATCATTCTTGATCTACCCGGTCTGCTATTTTATTTTTAATTAGTTTTGTTTATTTAATCTATCAGTCAACATGATGGGTGACGGAAACATGTCCGAACTCTCGATTCGTGAGACACCTCGACTCGTTACTAACCCTTTTAATACTGCTTCTCCGCGCGTATTGTATCCTCAACCCTCACCTACGGTCTCGTTCTTACCTGCTGCACCCGTGGCAGATTCTCAAGCTGGCATCGGCGTCTCACCGCTGCCTTCCGCCTCCAACTTTCCTCAACTCTCGCCGGATTTCCCTATCATACTTTCGAAAGGGGAAGCCCTTTCTAAATGGAACCTTACGTTCTCCGGAAGGTCCTGCGTTCGTGATTTTTTTGCGCGAGTTGAAGAAGAGGGCATAGCTCGTGGGGTCACTCCTGCCTACATCGTTCGGCGCTTCCACGAACTTCTCACCGACAGTGCCCTTAAATACTTCCGCTTTATTCGGGAACCGGGTCTCTCGTATGCAGAATTAAAGGCGGCTTTTATTAGGACCTTTGATATTTCTGACTATGAGTTTAAAGTAGAGCGACAGCTTCGGGCTCTTCGCCAAGCTGAACGCCAGTCGGTCTTAGATTTTGTTATTGAAGTTAGGGATCTCAATGCTAAATTGCGGACCTCGATTGATGATGATGATCTGTTTACCATCATCAAGTACGGTCTGCATCCCCGTTACCATGCATGTCTGGCGACGAACATCATTAGAGATATTGACTCACTTCTGGAGGTAGCTCGGAACTTTGAAACTTTTTCTGAGTCTACATCGGCTATGGTCGCTCCCGTTGGTATAGATCCTTCGTCCATTGTTTGCTTGAAGTGTAAGGCAACGGGTCATCACTTCCGTTTGTGTCCAAATTTCTCTGATCCGGTTTGTTTTAAATGCAATCGTGTTGGTGTGATCACGCGCGATTGTCCTCAATGTAATCCGTCCTCTTGTTCAAAAAACTAATTGGTGGCACATCAGCAGGCCCAGTGGTGTTGCCCCTAATAGTTGAAAAATCTTTTGATAATCGGCTTTTTATTGAAATCTTGGTAGGTGATAGCAATGTTAAGGCATTGTTGGACTCTGGTGCTCAGGCTTCTCTTATTGATATTGCTCTTTTGAATAGCCTAGGCATTTCTTATTCTACTGATATCCGTCCGTCCGTAGTATCGGCCGACAACTCTCCCATTAGGATTTTGGGTGGTGTTGACTTACCTATTCGTTTTAATGGTTCTTTTATTGCTCATCCTTGTCTTGTAGGTTCTCGTCTACCTACGCAATTGATTCTTGGTATTGGATTTTGGGAATCCTTTGGGTTGACAGATATTATTAGTCAGGCCTTTGTGAGTGATTCGGCTGGCAAACTATTCGTACCAGCTAAGCCACAGCAAAGTCTTCAACTGCACCGTGTCTGCGAGTCACGCTACATCCATCCTCGTCACGTATTATCACCTGAACAGGAAACTGAGCTTCAGGGAGCCATTGGATACTTCGAAGAGATCTCATCTGAGAAGATCGGCCTGGGTTGTACTTCATGGTTGTCTCATAGGATCGAGACTGTGGGCCCTCCTATTCGCCAACGTTACTACCCATTGTCACCAGTTAAGCTGAAGACCTTAAATGAAGAGGTCGACAAGATGTTGGATATGGGAGTTATACGCCCTTCCCGATCGCCGTGGGCCAGTCCTGTCGTGATGGTTACCAAGAAAGATGGGAGCGTTCGCTTTTGTGTTGACAGCAGGAAGCTAAATAGTGTCACGGTTCGCGATTCGTACCCGCTTCCTAGGATCCAGGACATCTTGGACAATCTTAGGGGTGCCAAGTATTTGACTTCTCTGGATTTCAGAAGTGCCTTCTGGCAGATCCCACTGGCTGACGAGGCGAGCTGTCAGAAAACAGCTTTTATTGTACCCCAGCGCGGTTTGTACGAATTTGTTCGTTTACCTTTTGGTTTAACTAACGCTGCGTCTGAGATGCAGCGCCTGACAGATCTCATAGTCAATTTCGAATTTACCCCAGAATCTGACGATTTTGTCTTTGGTTATGTTGATGACCTTATCCTCGTTTCGCGTGACTTTGACAGCCACATACGCCTTATTCGTAAGGTTCGGGATCGATTAAAAGAGGCTGGCCTTTCTGTTAACCTCAAAAAGTGTGAGTTTTGCAAGTCTGAGCTCAGATATCTCGGATATGTTGTAAATGAGAAAGGATTGCAAACCGACCCTAAGAAACTTGAGGCTATTAGCGATTACCCAACTCCTCTCTCTGCCAAGGCTCTCCGTGCTTTTATAGGTATGTGCTCTTACTACCGCCGATTCGTGGATAATTTCTCGACCATAATAGCACCTTTAACTAAATTGATCGGGAAGAAGAAAGGACGCGATCGTATTGATTGGAATGAAAACGCCGAGAAAGCATTCAAAAAGTTGAAAGAGGTCTTGCTGAATGCACCAGTGGTTGCTTGTCCCGATTTCACTAAGCCGTTTATTCTGCAATGTGACGCGAGTCAAGTTGGTCTTGGTTCAGTCCTTGCTCAGGAGATCGACGGTTTGGAACGTCCGGTAGCATACTATTCTCGCCTGTTCTCCAAGCCGGAGAGGAACTATAGCACCTCCGAGCGGGAGCTCTTGGCGGTTTTGGATTCTATTAAACATTTTCGAGGGTATCTAGATGGGGCGAGGTTTAAGATTGTCACGGATCATATCGCTCTGAAGTGGTTGATTACTCTTGACAATCCATCGGGTCGGCTCGCGCGATGGGCAACTGTTATATCTCAGTACAATTTTGAAATCGAGCATCGTAAAGGGGCGTTAAACGTTGTGCCTGACGCTCTGTCCCGACAACAAGTGGGTCTGATTTCCTTCACACGTGGCGCAGATGCTACACCAGATCCATGGTATGAGAGGGTTTATAATGGTGTTGTGGAGACTCCTCGTATTTTCCAGGCGTACACAATTCGCGATGGCGTGCTTTTACGTAGGATGGCCGTGGAAAATCCATTGGCTCCGAACCCTTGGAGGATTGTTCTTCCAACTACAAAAGTCCGTGAGGCCATTCTGGAGGTTCATGAACGATTCCCTAATGTCCATCCTGGGGTTATGAAGACTTATTTGAAATTGAGGGAACTCTACTATTGGCCCAACATGTTTCGTGATGTTTCCAGTGTGCTGTCTGAATGTGGTATCTGTAAAGCTTTCAAAATCGCTAATTCGCGACCGCGCGGTCAACGACTGTATCCTAGAGCCGTTGCGGCACCGATGGACTTGTTATCAATTGACCTGATTGGACCTTTGCCGGCAGCCTATTATGGTTTCCGTTACATTTTAACCATGGTTGACGTCTTTACGAAGTTCGTGTGGTTAGTTCCTCTTAAGAAAGTTGACGCCAGGAATATTTCTAACGCATTGGAGTCAGAAGTTATCCTTCGTTATGGTGCTCCTTCTGGTATCCTTTGCGATAACGCTACTGTTTTCCGGAGTGCGGAGTTTGCCGATTTTCTTGCCTCTTATGATATACCTCAGCCATGCTTTACTCCGTATTACTCACCTAACGCTAACGTTGTGGAACGCTACAATCAAAGCGTTATCACGACGCTGAGCATACTAGTCGCTGATGACAATCGCAGTTGGGCGAGGCAACTACCGAAGGTCTCGTTGTATTTGAACTCGTGCATTAATCTGGCAACCACGTTTACTCCGAACTTCCTGATGTATGGTCGGGAAGTGTTCACGGCTCGCGAACGCGTTGGTGCCCAGCCTGAGGACCCTAGTTTGGATCTCAGTCGGGGCGAACGTGCAGCGAACCTTCGAACCTTGCAAGAAGTGTACGCAAAGGTTGGAGATGCCATGGTTCTGGCGTTTCAGAGGAACGCTAGGAGTTATAATACGGGTAGGACGACAGTTCTCCTTCCCGTAGGCCAGGTGGTCTGGCGGCGTAATTTTCAGCGGGGAACTATGGACAACGCAAGGGGTGGCAAGTTCGCTCCCCGTTTTACTGCATGCCGTGTAGTACGTGCTATATCCCCCCAAGTCTATGAGTTGGCGGATTTAGACTCACCTCACGTGGGTACGTACCATATCAAGGATGTTTTAAAGTAAATGCTCGATTTTATTTTATTTATGACGACTTAACTAGTGTCTATAATTTTCAAAATTCTAAAAGGCGCAATGTCCGTCTAGCTTTTCAGTTGGTTAGTTTATTTGGCAAATGTTTACACTTTTTCCTATCCTGACACCGACTTTATCCCTCTGGCATCGATGGCACACTGGGCCGTGTCACGATGGTCAGTGTGGTGGTATGTTCAGTGTCCGCTCCTCATGTGCGATTTTTTTTAATTCCGTCGCGTCTATTTTCGCTTGACATCGTTGATGCATTGAGTAGCGTCACGATGGTCAGTGTTGGAGTGCGTGGTATGCTGCTTAATGCCATTCCTTTTTTTATGTCGTGTTGTATGGACAGGTATTTTTCCCTCGCTCTGTTCCGATCACTATTGATTCACTAGGCCGCGTCACAATGTTCAGCATATGCGTAATCTTTTGCTATTTTTGCCGGACTTGTGTGGTTCGATTGAACTAAAGGTTATATTTATTTTGCTTTATAGGTCTTAGATTGTCGTTACACTTGGTTTTGTGTAGTGGATTTCATAGTTAGTTGCAGCCGTGCATGCCAGATTAGGGTTGTCACTTAAGGTTTGCAGCTACAGATACTTATGGCTACCTCTCAGGTTAAATGTTCTATTTCATTTTATTTTGGTAGGGGGATATCTGTAGCATTAGGCTGCATGTTAAACGCATTTTTATACAATGTTATTACATTACATCGTAAATTTATTAGAATAGTTTTATACAGATCGCTCTCACGTCAATCCTCTGCGTTGTGTTTCCTTCGTATGAAACTGGCAGGTTACGAAAAAACATCACCGTTTATCTTCTGGAGTAGTTTTTTGACTTGACGTGAAAATTTTCCTGTCATAATAACAACAATGTGAACGTGAGGCATTCATGGAAATATCTTCGTTCAGGAAGCAACTTGAATTTTTTGGGCAGTTTCGTGTTTGTGGTTAAGGAATTTAAATAAAACCGATTGGTCGTCGAAAGTTTTGATGTGTTATACGTTTGGGTTCATCCCAGTTTTTGCTTGATACCAGCCGGTATCCTTATCCCGGATTAAGCCGCGCCTACCAGCTCTTTGCGGGTAAGTTTATTGAGCTAGTAATTGCAATCGCGTTATCTCTCTATAGGAAACGTTAGTTAGGTTCGTTGCTCATATCGTGGTTTTGAATTGCAGCTTTACCTTGGGGATTTCCGCTCGGGGAACTATTACCTGGAGTTATCGACAATAGAGGCTCTGCGCGCTGTCAATCAAGCCTGGTGGCAGCCACTACAGGAAACGACGCTTACCCAAATTTCCGTGCTCGGATTCAGCACAACGAGCGGCGTATTCACCCTTCTTTCCCTTAAGATAAGCACCGGACTTTTGGAGGTAACCTCCAAGTGTGATTAAGTGATCTATGCTACAGACCCGAATTCTGTGCGGTGACTGACGCGCATATTTTTTTTAACTAGCTTAACGTCATTTTAACTTTAAAATACTCTTTTAACTGTTATTTTCCATTTAATATTAGCTGGAAGGGCTATAACCGTTATTGGGTTCCATACCGATTCCTGTTGATTTGCGAATCTCTGCGATACGACACTTGAGTTCTATTTATTTTTGACACCGTAGCCATACATAATTAATTATCTGGTAGTCTTACCTCTACAATAGTTAATTAGTTATAGATAGTTATTCTCCTCTCGTGCACCATCGTTCATGTTTCATCATTTTCATTTCTAAATTCAAAAGGCGCATTTTGTCCGCACTGTCTCATCACGTTTCGGCCACTATTTATCCTCTCCGCACTAGCACGAAACATTAAAAACATTCCAGTTTTAACATTATCGTTCCATCAGTGTCACAAATAATCTTCCAACAACAAATTAGTCCCGGGACGTTTAACAAAGTAGTGTCAGTGTTCGTATACAATCGTGGGAGCGTGGGAACGCATTTATTAACCCATTGACGGTACGCTGACCTTTTTTTATACAATTCACCGAAACGCCATATCGATCGAAATTTTTAATACGTTTCACCGAAAGTCGGAATTCAACATTACGCGTCCGGTATTATTTTCTCCAGCTATCTGTACTGTTTTATATCATATTAAATACGTTTGTTTGGTTGACATATAGAAATTTTTATTACGATTCACCGAAAGTCGGTATTAAACAATACGCGTGTGGTATTATTTTCTCCAGCAATCTGTACTGTTTATTATTATATTAAATACATTCGTTTGGTTGACATATTTTGTCGACAATTGTGCTGCTAGGATATTAATCTTTCTAATGTTAACCTAGCTTTAATTTGAACGTGTGTTTTATACAGCATGTAAATGTTGAACTCCATTGTGTCATAGGTAAGATTTATTCCTGATTTTAGTTACTTGTTTAATTTAAATAAATTATTCTTGTGGCTTTCTCTAATTTTATTTTATGCTACAGTAACTAGTATAAAATATAATTCCTCCATTGAAAACTATTTTCACCCTTAAAAAGGCCACCCTTCCGTATGCGACCCACATGGTCTCTGTCAGAAACTCCTCATGATTAATACCCGGTATAATCCCACGTCTGACTAGCGTAATCACCGTAGCCACATCCATACATAACACTTACTTATCGTGGGGGATTATCCACAATCCCTAAAGGGGAGGGGGGAATTTAATGGCCTTTTAATTCAGGGGACCTTCATAAACCCCCAAGAGATCTGGTCTAATTAAAAAGGTTCGAGTCTTTGTTAACGTGCTGAATAATTCAAAATGGTCGTATCACCGCGTATAAATTTTGAACTACAATATTAGGCTATTTTGTTTTAGTCAAAAACCAATTGTGTGACTGCTTTTGAGGATAAATAAATAGATAATTATTAAGGGACATTTATAAGGGCAGCTACTAGATCCTTTGCCGCCACGCAAAAATGGCATTACAGAGCGATCTCTCCCAGACAACCTTTGATTCAACAATTTGAGTAGGTGGCAAATCAAAACATAAAATATATTCAAGTTAATAAGATGCACTTAATTATACAATACATATAATTACTTACTCGTTCCTATGTAAATATGAAATTTTAATAAAACACTCAGGAATCTGATCTTGTTTTTACTCTCAGGCTATTTTTTTAACAGGGATAAACCTGTGTGAAATATTTTCTATAATGACCATATTACATTTGCGCAGTAGAGTTACGAGTATATAATGATTCCTGGTCGAAGGGTGTTGTGTTTAAGCGGTTTCGGGACAACCTACCGAATCTTACCCCGGAGTTGACAACGCAACAGAGTCGCGCTCTAACGTAGCATTAATAATGTGTTTTAGTTTTAAAGAGTATTTTATGTTGAATTGTATGTTAGCTGTCAGGTATAATATGTTAATATACTTTGTTGACTGACTTAAATAAATAAAAATACCTAGAAGCGCGCCGCAACTATATCCGTGCATTTCGTGCCAATGAGGAAGAGAAAGAGTCCGAAGAATAATTATGTCCGAAATGGAAATATTGGCACATCAGTGGAAATAACAAGACAAGAGTTGCTGCTAAGATATTCCCCTCGTCAAATACGGAATGATTGATGTGTGGCGGCGGCCGCTGAAATTTCACGCCTCCCTGACGCGCTAACGAAGCCTAATGGCCGGTCCTCCAAGAAACCATTAAGTTTATTGCACTTTGCGGTTATTATTTATTATGAAAAACGTTGTTGAGATAATATACCGGGTGTACAATCCAAATGGGTCAGTATGGTGAAGTCGGAAACTACATATGAGAGATAGCGAGATCTGTTTTTAGGAACCATGACGTCGATTTTAGATTTAATAATAATTACATTCAAACTTTTTTATTAACTCTCATACATAACCGGGAATCGAACCTGGTCAATATTTTTGTAACCGCATTAAGTAAAAAGGACCAAAGGCTATGAAATCTTGTGTAAACACAACTGACAGTACCTATAAATTAGACTAAAATGCCCACAGTTTTATTAATTTGTAAAAAGCCGTGAATAATATGAATCAATCATCAATTATCTGAAGAGACCACTTATGCATATCTTATCTGCATCGGTATTATGCATTACAAATAGCGTTTATTTAAAATTAGAACGCATTTGTTCAGCGGACGCACGTACCAATTCATTTAAAATTTTTACACATTGATTTTGACCAGGTTCGATTCCCGGCTATGTATGAGAGTTAATAAAAAAGTTTGAATGTAATTATTAATAAATCTAAAATCGACGTCATGGTTCCTAGGAACAGATCTCGCTATCGCTCATAGTTTCCGACTTCTCCATACTGACCCATTTGGATTGTACACCCGATATATGTACTAAAGATATTATTATGTTCAGGTGTGAGTTTATGTGTGTATAAATGGTCATTCGCTTGACCTTTTCCTATTTATTAGGGGTGCAACATGAAACCACTTCCATGCGTCTCGGTCACGCGTCATCTCTCCATTCACATCGTTCCTATTCATATCGTATCTCACACAATCCATCCACCTTGTCTTGGCCTTCGTTCCTTGCATCCATCCACATTGATATATACCTAATGTTCTTCTTGTTACATGGCTTTTATACCTCCTTATTACGCACCACGCCAGGCGATATGCTTTTAGTTTTTCGGCAATGGGATTTACTTTCAGGCTTCCCCAATCCAGTCTATTCTCGTCACACCACAGGTGCATCTCAACATTCGCACCTCTGTAACATGCAGTCTGGTTACATCCATCATCTTTGAGGCCCAACATTCCGATCCATACATGACGACAGGTCTTATACATTTTACCCTTCAATCGAAAAGGCATTCGGGCGTCGCAAATTGTCCCCGAGACCTGTGGCCATTTCATCCATCTAGTACTTATTCGGTTTCTCACGTCACAGTCGATATCGACATCACACTGCACTAGCGAACAGTATATAGATATGTATATATGTATGTATGTATAAATGTAGTACCAAATTAATGAAATCATTACTTGTATGTATTGGTTTATTAGTTACACGGAAGTTTGTGCTCACAATGGGCTGAACATGTTTATTTTATACCTTATCGCTCTAACATTGGCTCCAACAAACTGTCATATCAAAATTCCAGCTGGTCAAAGTGACACCCATCAAAGTGTCCAGGTAATTTTAAGTTCGAATGTACGCAAGATATCTCCATAAAGAAATTAAAGATAAAAATCCAATACCACACACAGCATTATTAACCGTTTGCGCACCAATGTATTACTTTTTAGGGTTCCGTATCACAAAAAGAATAAAATTAAACTTTTTAATACCTATTTAATCACCAAGACACTTTTTCTATGTAAGGCTAATTCTTGTTATGGCGGCGCGGAATCTGTATGTGTTATTTTCTACTTTATCGAGATCTTACTGATGTTGTTCAGACCTCCACATGACAATGTACTGATAGTATTAAATTTTTGCAGAAGAAATATATTAAAGGATACACAGGGCAGGATATGTACATACAGAATGATTCGAAAGACGTAAGCACAACCGAACCTACGGATTCAGTAGATCTTAAGCTACTGTTTCGTACCACTATCAGTGAGGTTGTATGATTGAATTATAATTTTTAATACTTAAGAAAAGGTAAAAAAAAGAAAAATAGAGTGGGTGTTTTACTTCAATACGAGGGTAAGCGATACATTAACTATTACTCGTACTGTTCACGTCTCCTAAATCATCCTGTATAAATACAGTACTACGTTCGTAACGACCCGCTTCCGCGTGTCTTGCGCTAATCAGAAACCTTTTAGAAAGCCTTTTTTACCTATGTACCTACTTTGGTAACTTTTTCATATCAATAGTCGGGCATATTCTTAAACGTCCATCAAATCTATTTTACTTTTACTCTAACTATATATGCCTTTAAAATTTGTTTGTCTTTATCTGTCACTTCCACAATAGTGTAAGACGGAGACGAAACACATTTTAGCTAACAAAGATTTGCTAAGTTATATAAATAAGGGCATTATGTTTATTTATACGGAACCTCGTAGGCCCAAATCCTATCCGCACTCGTCCGGTTTTATTTAAATCCAATTTCAGTGTAAACTCGGTTAATTTACGACTCGCGATATTGGTAGGCTTACATACAAACGCACATTGTACATTGCTCAATCGTACATCTCTCGGAACATATTCGATTCTTTATTACACGGCTTATCCGTGATCCGGTGACGTATTTTAGGCTGTAAATTCTCGTCTTTGTCGTTTTATAAAGGCTGGAATGTCACAGTGTGAATTAAAAAGGTTTTTTGGTGCTTGGATCAAATTTCCCGCGGGGATTCCTGGGATGGGAACTATTCTATTTTTATCCGTATAACATAATGTATGAGGAGGAAGATTGATGAGATTAAAATAAGGGAAACTATGCTACTTTTACGAAACAAGATTTTTTCTACCGCTATAGCGGTAAATATTTTATATGCGTTAAGTTCATCTGATGGCAAGAGCATAGTCAACACCTCATAATATAAGTACAGTACTTTTATCTCACGAGCGCGGGTTAGCCATAGTTGTAGTTGTGACGCATGCGAACACATGGCCCATGTGAACTCATAGCTCCTACGCTGACGCACACATAGACAATGTGTATGTATATTTCAACACACAACCATAGTCACCCTCGTTTATGAAATAAAAGTACTGTTCAGCGCTTTACACTCAAAAGATATCACATACACAACGCTGGTTGGTATCACTAAGAGTCCGCAGTAAGTTCAGTTCTCCATACAAACGTAGTCGCTCTCATTTTAAAACGCCATGCTAGAATAACATGAAACTTTGTATACACAATGGGATCCAGCATATTATTATTTAGATCGGAAACTAGTTTCTGTTGCTTGAAATTAAAATGGAGAAAAAATACAGCGATTATTAAGGTTTTCATACAAGACGTAAAAATCTCAAAAACTCGCTGTATTTTTTTCTTTTACAATTTCTAGCAACCGAAACTAATTTCCGACCTAGATATGGCGGTTCCCATTGTGTATACAAAGTGTCATGTTATTTCAGCAAGGCGTTTGTTAGCTACGCACCTCACACACAGCACCACCGCACGGCTACGTCATCGGTATACCGTCAGCATACGTCACCGCGCAACGTCATCAGCACCACGTCGTATGCGCCTACGTCACTCCATTACGTTGTCCGCGCCGCAGCGCATCATCAATATTGGGCAATCACTCCGATCGCCTTAATAAAACGGAAGCACACGTTCGCCGCGCGCCTTTTAGATACCTAACATCGGGTCTTAGGACATACGAAATCGTTCGTGTTAGATTAAGTTAATTATTGTAATTTTTATATTAATTAAAACTTCATTTATTCGCCATCTGAATATAATTTATCTCCTCCACTGCTGCCTCCCTATATAATTCATTTTAAAATGAGAACGAAACTACGTTTGCATAGAGAATCGAGTTCAGCCGAGCGTACTGGGGTCTCTCTAAAGTACAAAAGTTTGAAGTCACCGGTACAAACATACATGAAATACAAAATACTACTTAACAGAAGATGCACGATCCTAAGGCCGGGGCGAGTAGGCGCAACGATATATCTGTCTAGCTCTAAAGCGCTCAAAGTCTGACGTGATTTCATTTGACGCTGTCATTGCACGGTCGAGACGGGCATTGCACTGCGTATTGGCTATGTGCACGTCTGAAACGTCAAACGTCAAAGGTCCCGAGACAATATCAAAACTCAGAGATGTCAAATAATGACACATGAATATTTTATTTACTTTTGTAAACGAGAAAGACCCCGTATTGGAATTTTTACAGAAATAAATAAGAGAATAAATAAATACACACAAACGAAACGAATCGTAGGAAACCGTTAAGAAACCAATAGAAAACGTGAAAGTAAATTTGACAGTGGTCCCCGGTAAGTACACATTTCTGCCATGGTGTGCGCTACGATCGCCTAGCTTACCCCCACCACCTACTTCGCACATAGCCAATAGTTGGGATAACACGCAACATATAAGGAAAACCGCTGCCACGGCCGCTCTCAGTCGTGACGGGGCCGTTATGTCATTTGCCGCTGACATAGCGCACTGATACCCGTTTACGACCCGACCGTTGCGTTGTACTTACTAGCGCGAACGCGACTGGCGGCGTCTGTAGCGCGGTGGTTGTGCAGGTAGCTTGGTACAAATAATATAATCCACGACGATGCATTTTTAAGAACACTTTCATTTCCTTAAAGCTCCAGTAAACAACTTTATTCAAGTGTCTGACACTCTTTCAAACGCCTGCTGTTAGTTTTAATTGGTTTTTGCTATAGGAAAACTTATAGTGCCTATGTATTATTACCTCATCCTTCATACCTTGAAGAACTAAGTTTATAAATTTTATCATTGCAATATGTCATAAAAAATAACGAATGAATCTGACAGAGATAGGTTGGGTACAGCAAAATGTCGCTGATATTTGGGACAGCCCAACAGGGGAGGTACCTCCACCTTACAGAAGACCGCAGCTATTACAATAACAACATAACATGCTGTGTAAGGCGCCTTCCTACTTGTCGATGCGGAGGCGGCACGATATGAGAAAACTGTCAGCTGTCAGTGTCAACGGATACTAATGCAGTACTGCCCCACTTCCGCGCATGGTATTACTACTGCGCAAACGTATTACTGACAGTATTTCGTCAAGTGAGGAAATCTCACATCGGTAAATTCACGTCAAAGAGCAAAATATCTATGACATATCGCTCCCGCCCCGCCAAATCAGGAAGTCGCCTGAGTATGTGTTGTTGTGTTACTGGTGGTTAGTAAAGAATGATTCACAGTAGGCCGTTCCGTGTCCGGGCCGGCCCGTTTTCTTCTAGCGAAATACGCCGACCGTTGCGTTTGCTGTCATAGAAAACGGGCCGGCCCGGACACGGAACGGCCTACTGTGAATCATCTTTAAGGTCGCAAAGCTCCCGAGGATACGATTTATTGTGGTGAGGGACCTATCTTTAGATGTCAATACAACGGATCAAAAAAAGGATCATTAACGTACTTGTGTTTGTTCTGGCTGAAATCGCAATCTTCCACGGACTAAGAGGTGTCTGCTGGTCGTCAGGAAAGTTGTACGCTTGTTCACTAAAGTTTTATTTGCGTTGTACTTAACACTTAATATAATTACATACCGAAACTTAAAAATAGAGGCAAACTCCACATTAAAAACTTTAAGCGCTTTATGGGGCACTCACTCAGCATAAATTGCCACTGGACTGTCTAACTTGAAGTGGAAATTAAAACTTAAAATTAAGAACTGGTACATAACGGCACGAACTATGAACAAATTAGTTTTTGATGCAATAAGACTGGATGTGAAATAAAATATTATAGGAATTCTAATTGAACTAGAAACTATTGAGAACAGAAGAGGAAAGATGCTTGGACACCTGTTACGACACGATGAATATTTTAAAACTATAGTGGAAGGGAAAGTGGAAGAGAGGGAAACCAACAAGAACATATATTGACCAAATTAAGGAAAAAGTAAACGTCGTATCGTATCAGGCTGTTAAAAGGAAGGCTGAGGAAAGAAACATATGAAGATTGCTCCACCGCCAAGAGCCTAGCCTTTAAATAAATGATGATGATGAGGAATTCTAACACGAATGAATAGATTTTTAAAATACATACGTATGTAAACATTGGACTATGTTAAAGCAATATCCGATTATTCTTTCGTAATTTGTATTTTATAGAAGTACCAATTTATCCGATATAGCCCTCCAAATCGCTAAACTTAAGTGGCGATGGGCGGGGCACATTGCACGTAGAACCGATGGCCGTTGCGGCAAAAAAGGTTCTTGAGTGGCGACCACGTACTGGAAGGCGCAGCGTGGGTAGGCCCCCCCCACAAGGTGGACTGATGGACCTGGTAAAGATCGCAGGAGTCCACTGGACGCGGGTGGCGCAGGATCGGTCATTGTGGCACACTTTGTGGGAGGCATAGTCCTGGACATAGGTCCAGCAGTGGACGTCTTTCAGCTGGAAGATAAAGCAAGGTTTTTTATAATTATTTTTAGACATTCAGTGAAAAATCTGTGAGTACATACTAACCAGAACGCTTCTATAATAACAAAGGTAGTATACAAAGCTAGGCATGTTCAACCAAAAAAAAATGGAGCTATTGTAAGACTTACGCTGCTCCTCATGAGTCTATTGCCCAATTTGAAATAAATACAAAGGCAGTCTCAACGCCATTATGCATCTGTAGTACTATTGTTTTTATATATTAACGATATACATATTATGTCACGTTTCTTACCAGTGAACCTCTTTACCATCCAATATTATGTCACATTCCCTACCAGTCAACCTCCTTTTTTTTTATTAAAAATGGGATTGCTCTTGGCCAGCATCTAGCCAGGGGGCAAAGATGAGGCCGACGATGAAGCGAGCTCACCCAGAAGATGCCTATTCACTCGTCCCTTAAAAAGGTCCAGGTTATATGAACTCGGAAATACAGACGCCGGCAGAGAATTCCAAACCTTAGAAGTGCGCATTATAAAAGAAGATGCAAAGCGCTTGGTTCGAATTAGAGGAATTTCGACCAGGTAAGGATTGGTAGCCAGCCGTGCGCCTGGATGTCCGATGGAAGAAGGGGGAAGGCGGTATGAGCTCATGGAGCTCCTGAGCACACTCACCGAAATACAGTTTGTAGAAGACGCACAGACTTGCTACTTACCATCCAACTGTTAATAAACATTGGCACGGTACACGTTATTATAATTAATTAGTCGGGCGCAAATCACCGCTCAGTCAACACGGCTAACACAATAACATTATGGTAATTGCTACTAACCGGGACTGGTAATGTGGCTGCCCATAATCGGGATAATGCGTCACTCTTATATAGATTAGGTTATGCTTTGGCTGCATTAAATCATGCTTTAACTTGGCTGTGTAAAAAGCAGGTAGGCAGGTTGTGTACAAAAATATATGTCGGAGTCGATTTTTTTTTGGCCGTCACACAGCTTAATCTTTGCTTTGTTATATATATGTGATGACAAACATACACATAGTATATTTTTACTTGTATATAGAAGTATTTTCTGCGGACCGTTTACTCGTATTATATATTATGTATTTGACGTATTGTTTTTGAATCGTAACCAATAATACCTACATAAAATTTTTCATAATTAAAATATACTCAATATTGTAATAATATAAAATTATTTGTATTATTATTTAATGTTCATAAATTGAATGTAATATGTCTAACATTCTTATTAATTTTTAAATAAATATTTATTGCAATAAACACAAACTAGGAATATACACGGTACGTAACAAAAAATGCACTAAATTATCTATATAACACAACTGAATTAAAACTTAAACCTAATACTAAATAAAATTAATATTAAATCAAAAATATTTTTTTTAAATTAAGTATATGGTTTGCCACCTACTCAAATAGATATATATAGTGCCTTAATCTCCGTTACCCAAAGTCTGTCTGGCAAAGATAGCTATTTAGCGATAAGATCGCCTGCTTTACAGTCAGCAGCAGAAGTAGTTACACGGGCCTAGTGTTATAAGGCTGTGTAGATAATTGTGAACGTGTTAAAGTGCTTAGCTACTTCTGCTGCTAACTGTATTCCTCTTAAAGTTAAGAGCTTTGTGTTTTTATTCGAGGTGTGCAATGAAGTGTATATTTGTATTGTATTGCTGTATTCGCGCCGCAATTCACGCAAAATCCTGGCCGAACTGTGAGCGCACTAGGCGTCTACTTCGAAAAGGCGCCTTGGAAGCCCTGCTTCAAATACGTAAACACCAAGCCAAGTAGATAAATAAGGTAAAATAAAATCCCAATTCCGTCAACATTAAGCGCTCCCTAAAAGCGCATTCCTCCCATCTCATTACCCTCCAATGTTTAATATCATTAAGCACTTAGTTTTCACTCCAGAAAAAAGCAATTATGGTCTCAAAATGCCGTCCTAATTTGTAATACAAAGGCTTTACGGGCTTCAAATATTTTCACGTCTTTTGATTATGGAGCGAGAAGGTTTAACGAGTGTTTGTGCTTATTTGTACTAACTTATCCTTATTTATATTTATTTGCGTTTATTAATGGCGGAACGGGTCGTATTTCAGTGTTTTGTTTGCGATAATGATGTCTTTTCGGTTTGTTTTGTTTTCCGCATTTTGCATTATTTTATTGTTATGTGTGTGTTTGAGTCTCAAAGCATTCGTGTAAAAAATATTACTTAAAGCTTCTTTTATGAAAACGTAAATGCGTTTTCACTAACTCAACATAATTCCTACAGATTTTTTAATGTCAGCAGTGAACTTTAGTGCAAGATGCTGTTCAAATAGCTCTTCAAGTTTGTAATTTTGTTAAGAATTCATAGGATCTGAGACATTTAATTCTTTGTTTAAATACTAGACTGTCACAAAATTCACTTTTTGTGATATCAAATATGTTCGTCTTTATCTTTCTTACTTCGTTTCAAATTCAGAAATTTTGCATTGCAATGTACATCGTGCAAAATTTCTGAATTTACTTTTTTTTTGTAACACGGTTTATTTCATGTAGGTACAGGCAAATTACGTTCGAGACGTTTATGCGTCTGTGTTAGTATTTGTATATTTACAGGGACACACGTACACGTTGACGTGCACAGGCACACGTCAACGTGTGTGTGAGGCTGGCTACAGATGTCACAACTAGAAATGAAAAAACATCTCGAAGGTAATTTACCTGTTCTAGGTTTTTTGTGATTCACATAATCATCCATATGCTATTTTCTCACCATACAACGCTCAGTAGTTTTTTAAGGGACCATTGGTTCATGACCTTTTATCAGTGTTCGGAAACGGGAAAAATTTACCCAACTATTCCATTCTAGTACCTCTAGCATATTTTTTATAGGCATTAACCCTAACCAAGGCGTTTGTTTTTAAGTCTCAATTTGTATGACAACAATTAGTTTCCACCAAAAGCCGTAATAGATGCTCTTCGCGTTGTTATATAAAAAAATACTAGAGGTACAGATATTAGGGGACATTTTTTACTCAAATCGAACTAGTCCCACAGTAAGCTCAATAAAGCTTGTGTTATGGGTACTGGAAGACGATATATTTAATAGATATATACTTAAATACATAGAAAATATCCAAGTCTCAGGAACAAATGTCTCTGCTCACCACAGAAACAAATGCCCTTACCGGGAATCGAACCCGGGACCACTAACTTCGGAGGCAAAGACACTACCAACTAGGCTAAACAGGCGGACAAATGTACGCAAAAAATGCTGACTCGGTACAACATACTGATAGCTCACCGACTCCGTATGGTCCAGTACGAAAGAACGTTCTCGAACTTCAAAATCAAATCAAATCAAAAATGTAATCTACAAATAGGCCTCAAGAGCTCATCCTTATGTCAGAGCAGACGTGTTTAATAGATGCCTAATGTCTCAATAGGTATATAGTTTAGTTATATGCACCTAAGTATACAAATGTGCTTAATGTATTCGGTACGTGGAAACTGGAGCAGAATGGGACAACTTGATGATTAATTACGGATAGTAATTAAATTGTGATAGGTTTGATTTGGGGGTGTAACGGACGTGGGTGGAATAGCGAAGCGTGTCTTAATGTAACGCTTGGTTATTGAACGTTTATGGACATGACATTTCAAAATGTACGTAATTCGGTTTGTTTGACCATTTATACAACAATAGTAGATTGTTAAGCAAACGCTGAAAGACAACCATTTTTGACGAGATATTTTGGCGCCCGAACTAAGAGAGAGCGCCAATAGTTCGAGGCTAAAATTAGTGGTTCCATCCGAGTTAAACACTCTGATTTCATAATGAAAAAAGACCAAATATACAAAAACTTTTTTTTCTTGACACTTTTTTGCTCTAGAGCAGAAATGTACCATTTTCAGCACGCCACTTAGATGAACAATTACCCACTTTCAGAATATGGGGAATGAAAAATCCTTTTCTGCTCTAGAGCAGAAATGTACTAGTTCAGCACGCCACTTAGATGAACAATTACCCACTTTCAAAGTATGGGGATGAAAAATACAGAGAATTAGAGTATGAGGGATCAAAAAATATTATCATAGTAGTGAGGGGATGGGCGGTCTCATTTTACTGTAAGAGACAAAGTCATATAAGGTGTCTTCCTGATTTGTCGGTGCGGAGGCGGTACGATATGAGAATACTGTCAGCTGTCTGTGTCAATTGCCAGTCAAGTTAATGAAGCTTTTTACTGCGCCGCTAAATTTTAATGAGTGCTTCCTGACTGCAGTACTGCTCCAAATGCAGTATTGCTACGAATGAAGTACTGCTACAAATGCAGTACTGCTATTAATACAGTACTGCTACAAGTGCAGTACTGCTACGTATTCAGTACTGCTACGTATTTAGTACTGCTACGAGTGCAGTACTGCTACAAATACAGTACTGCTACAAATGCAGTACTGCCACAAATGCAGTACTGCCACGAATGCAGTCCACTGCCACGAATTCAGTACTGCTCCGTGTTGACGCAGATGAAGAAGTTAACGCAGACGCAAATGAAGTGCAGACAGGATATCGCTAATTAAGGAAAACTTTGTAACATCAGTAAGCTCACGTCAAAGAAATTAATACCACATTCCCGGCCCACCAAGTCAACTCACCTAAATATTCCTCATTTTTCCATTGTAGGTCAAGTAGGGGTATAGTTGCCGCTCTGAGACCTGTCTTGGCATCCTTCAACTAAAGTTCCGTGAAGGGTTAAGACATTAGTTTTCACAACGGTTCATTACGGCCAACATTAATCTCGGCACTTTCCAGACATACGTTGCGACATTTTGTGACCTTTACATGAAAGTAGAGTGGGATTTTGAAAGTTACATCTAACTCAGAAAAGTTTTAATTATGATACGCAATGTAACATGCTAAGGACAACGAACGAGTGAAACACTCGGCCTAGCAACATGACAGAGCGAGTCATTCGGAACTTGTTTCATTTACTCGCTCGGTCATTTTCCTCGGCCGAGTGCACTCTCTCACCACTGTACACGGTACGTGAGATCAAGGCATTAATAGTAATTTTTTTATCAAGCAATTACCCTACTAACGAAAATTACAAATTAAAGGTAAAATTGAAAAAAATTGCGCTCCGAGCAGGATTCGAACCAACATCTGGCATACGCGGCCAATCGCTCTAGCCTCTGACCTATTGGAACAATCAAGCTTGGGCACGAAATCTTTCACTAGTTCCCTCTTACAACGCCTTAGGGAGGCGTACAGCGACATCTACCTTAGAAGCAGCTTCTTAGTTACTGCTTAATACAACATTGATTTAGTGTGGGATGGCGCAAAATTAAGTTTTTATCGGCTCAGTAAATTGATCGACATATTTTTTTAATCACTAAAATGTGAAGCACATTTCAGTCATTTGTGTTACAAATATTTAAATTATAGCTATAAATATTAATATACATACGTTTCTATAGAGTTGCGTGATTAAGAGTACTTTTTTTTTAACGCAGAGGAAATGCATTTACGCATCCCCCGGGTCCGGGGAAGACCTGGGGGTATGTGGGACTCACCCTTCCTTAGGAGAAGGAAATACCCACTAAAACCTCTGCGGCGTTAACCCTCTCTGCCGTTCAGGGGGACATCATGGGATCGCTAGCATTCTACCACGATGCCCCCCCGGCTGCCCCGGCTGCTGCGCCGGGGCACCCTCGCGTTAAAGAAGGGAAGGGTTGGTAACGCTCCAAACCCTTCCCCCAAACGTGTGGGGCCTAACCTCCTGAGGCCCAGAAAAAATATTGTGTTTTTGAATAAGGAATTCTTTTGTTATTCATTTTAAGTTCAAATCAATTTTGGAATTTGTGCAAAAAATTGGACGCGGGGTCTTAGGAGGCTAAAGGTGCGGGTCCCCAACCCGCGGCCCTACTGGGGAATCAGGCAATTTAAATACTGTAGTCGCCTTCTTCCCCTTCGTCTGCGTCGAAGCGGGTGCGCATCAGCCCTATCTTCGCGCTTCCGCTCCGCTTCCTCTTTGCTAACCATTATTCTTTCGCAGAACTCACTCATTGCATTCCAGGATCTCTCACTCCGTAGCATGCAGGCCACTACGCTGCGCAGCGAGAGATCGTCCGTTCCTAAGACCTCGCTCAGTTCGCGACGCTCCGAGGCCCAGCAAGGGCACTCTTTGAGCATATGCAGGGCCGAGTCGTCATCATTCCCGCAATGGTGGCAGGCCGGGGTCGGCTCCCTCCCTATTTTATACAGGTAATGACCGAAACAACCATGTCCGGTCATTACCTGCACTAACCTGTAAGTCAAGCTCCCGCTTCTCCGATCAAGCCAGCTGTCAAAAGACGGGAGGAGCGCCCCTATGGTATATGTCCCATAGGGAGAGTCCTCCAACTGGCTTTTCCATCGGTCCCTCTCTCTTCTTGCCGCCATCAGCCGCCTTACTTCCACCTCTTGCGGGGCCAGGCGTTCCTCATTTGTTCTGGCCTCCACCCGCTGCCTATATCTCTCCGCGTGATTAAGAGTACTTGCATTGACTTCTTGTGATTGGTCGAGATATTGCAGACATCAATGACCAATCACAAGCGAGCATACTAGGGGGGATAAAAGTTAATCGGTGGGGATTTTCAGAGTCAGGCCGGCATTCGTGTCTCGGCAGCGGTGATAATCACTTGTTCTTAATAGTATTGCTGTTGGTTAACCCATTTAAATTATAGTGCTGTATTCCAGTAATAAAGTATATTCCAATTCATACTGGGTGTTTGTTCTCACAGTTCTTACTACCAAGTTTAACTAAGTACGGTTAAATTTGAAAAAATGTCTCGACTGTACAAATTTTGATTTTCGACTTTACGCTACGATTTGTCGGCTTGTTTAGCCTAGTTGGTAGTGACACTGCCTCCGAAGCTAGAGGTCCCGGGTTCAAATCCTGGTAAGGGCATTTGTTTCTGTGGTAAGCAAAAACATTTGTTCCTGGGACTTGGAAGTTTTCTTTGTATTTAAGTATATATCTATTAAATATATCGTCGTCTAGTACCCACAACACAAGCCTTAAGGATGATTCACAGTAGGCCGTTCCGTGTCCGGGCCGGCCCGTTTTCTTCTAGAGAAATACGCCGGCCGTTGCGTTTGCTGTCATAGAAAACGGGCCGGCCCGGACACGGAACGGTCTACTGTGAATCATCCCTTATTGAGCTTACTATGGGACTAGTTCGATTTGTGTAAAAAAAATATCCCCTTAATATTTGATTACACTCAGTTTTCTGAATTCTTAACATGTTTTATCCATCGCAACGGCACGTAAGTGGACCAACATAACGGACACAGCCGTGAGACCCAAATTGCGAAGATGAAAGACCCATCGAATGAAAGCGCAACCATCGAAATGTCGCTACTTTTTCCCACAAAGCGAGTGGCGAGCAGAAACGTTCAATTCAGAAACGTTTATGATCGCATTCACGATGTTTTACAAAAGAATACATTCTAGTGCAAAAATTATGTACATTATGTGGTGAATAATGTTTTACCATTAGCTTAACTGTATTCCGATACAAGACCCAAATTATCGTATTAAATGAATGACAAAATTATGTGTGTTAATTCGAAACCTTATATCACCAATTTATGAACAAATAAAATATTTTTTATTTTTTTTTATTTTATTTTATTGTAATGGGAAACAAACAGCATACATTACACAAATGTATAGGAAAACAACTTAGTTTATACATAGGCCAAAACAGTTTCCACCAAGAGTTATAACATTTTTGCTCTGAGTACAAACGATGCAGCAAACACAAATAACAAAACCTTTGACATTTTGTTAAAATCGAAAAAGAATTAAAAAATAAATATATATATATATATATATATAATGTGGAGAAAAGAAAAAAGAACAAAAGTTAAGTTATATATACAAGAATACTTAACCAAAATAATATAAATAAAATTAAAACTAACTTAAATCGAAAACAAGCCCTTGAGGCATTGTACCGAGGATGTTGGCGGCATTTCCTCGCTGTATCGCAATGCTGATACGTTGAGCGGGGAAGCCGCCAGCTCTTCGGTCACCAGTTACGTCAACCAGACGCTTCGCAATTTCTGCAAATACCTTATGCGCGCTGGGACCCCATGGACCTAGAGTTTCGACGCCAAAAGGTACAAACATGTGCTCTCTGCCGAGGCCCTTGTATTTATTACGATTACTTAATATATCACCAATTAAGATCTTCAAGAAAGGAGTGTATTTTTTTAAAGATCGGCATTGCGCCATCCAGCGTCCATAGGCTGCGGTGACCGCTTATCATCAGGCGGGCCGTACGCTTGCTTGCCACCGACGTGGTATAATAAAAGTCAATGTCTGATGTCAGATTGAAAATTGATAGTACTTTGCCATTTTTTATACCGCGTCGGTGGCAAACAAGCGTACGGCCCGCCTGATGGTAAGCGGTCACCGCAGCCTATGGGCGCCTGCAACTCCTAGGGCATTGACATGACAGTTGTTAAATTATACGGTAGTAGATTGACACTTGTTCGGGTCTAATCGTTTTCCGAATTTTGCCGAAGTGAAAGCATTCAAAGTCAAAGTCAAAGTAAAAATATTCTTTATTCAAATAGGCCCAAGCACTTTCGTCAGTTCTAACTCTTTAATCGTCAGTTATAACATGTATTATTGTATATATTAATTAATTATTAAGCGCAATTTATTTATGCTAATTATTATTTTTAAAAATAAACATTGTATTGTTGTAGACATGTCAAAATAAGAAATTATTATGCAGTAAAATTCACAATAGGATCGTCAAAAAATAAATAACAATAATAATAAAAAAGTATAAAAAATGAAATCTACAGTTTCTAGAATAAAATCAAAATTTCAAAAGAAAATAATAAGATATTAATATGTAATGCCACAATGATTAATTCATTGAAATCAGTCACAATTATTTACTAACACGATTCAACGTTGGACACTTGGATGACTCCAGGCTTAATGCGATGCTCAAAACATAAAGATAAATTGCATTCTCAGTACCGGAAAAACCCCGACAATGACTTTGTCAAAATAACATACACGCGGTATAGGATTACTACGTAAAATCAAGGATGCGTATGACAGTAGGCGTATTGTTGAAGATAAGAATAGCCCGAAAAAATTGTGGAGCACCATAAAAGATATTACACATACCAGCAAACAAAAGAACGACCAGTCCCCTGAACTTGCTTCTATTAAACCCAATGTTCAGGATTCACTCAACTTTACGAATGAATTCTTTACATCAGTGGGACAGAACTTAGCTAACAAAACCCTGATTCGAGAAAAGACCGCAGAACATGCACTGGCGTCAAAGGTGAAGGTTAAAAGTACTCCTCATAACTCATTCTTTATGAGTCCTACTGGCGAAGCTGAAGTAAGAGACCTGATTACAAATCTCAAAATAAATAGCGCCCCCGGCCTTAACCAGATTTACAATCGCCTCCTCAAACACGTCAAAGATTTAATAACTCCACCCCTGACATATATTTTCAATTTGAGTATTTCTACGGGCTCTTTCCCTGATAGCTAGAAGGTAGCGGCAGTAGTTCCTATTCACAAGAGCGGCTCTAAAGACTGCCCAGGTAATTATCACCCAATTAGTCTCCTGAGAAGGATTTCAAAAATTTTGGAAAAAATTGTTAATAACAAGTTAATAACATTTCTAGAATCAGAAAATTTGCTTTCACCCAGACATTTCGGCTTTCGGCGAGGCAAATCAACGGAGGATGCTGTTTCGTTACTTACTCGTCTTGTTTCTTCTTATCTTGACAAAGGTGAAGTTTGCACTGGTGTTTTTTTGGGTCTGACTAAAGCGTTCGACACAGTATCGATTCCGATTTTACTCAGAAATCTGGAGATATCAGGTGTTCGGGGCATTGCATTGCAATGGTTCAAATGTTATCTGTCAAATCGTGGTCAATGTTTAAAACTGTGCGCTTTGGTGAGTTCCCAAAGGACGGTAGCTTTCGGGGTTCCACAGGGAAGCATTCTTGGCCCACTTTGTTCTTGATTTACATTAACGATTTGCCTTCCATTTGTGAGAAATACGCTGAAATAGTCTGCTATGCAGATGATACTGCTCTCATTTCCACGAATCGTCTTGGGAAACGTGTTTTGCGGCGACTGAAAAGGGTCTGGCCCAGATATCTAAATGGTTAACTCAAAATTTACTTACGTTAAATATTACAAAAACGAAATACCTTTGTTTCCATAAGACTACTGTTTCATCTCCAAAATATCGTCCAGACCTTGTGATAGCCTCAGACACCGCATTTCCTAGCACAAGTAATGATTTCATAACTAACTGTAGCTCGATTAAATACCTAGGAATATTACTGGATGAAAAACTTAATTTCTAGGCTCATAAAGAAACTTTGTCCTCTAGGATTAGAAAATTAATATATATTGTAAAATTACTGAGAAACTCTGACATTTTAAAGTTAGTTTACATTTCGATTTGCCAAGCAATACTCTTATACTGCATTACGGTGTGGGGAGGTGCCGCCAGCTCGCACCTTTTAAGTTTAGAAAGAGCACAACGATGCATCTTAAAGCTCATGCTCAGGAAGCCTCGGTTATTCTCCACTGCCAAACTATATAAAGAATGGGGCGTTCTCACTGTAAGGCAGCTAATGTTTCTAAGGGTTTCCCTTTTGGTTCATCGTATGACCATTTCCTCGGAATTATATCCACTGCTACTGCGCAGAAGGGTGTACAAGATTCCAATACCACACAGTAATACATATTTCTTTAAACGCTTTCCCAGTTATCTTATGTGATATCGGGAATGCATCCCTTCCTGAGGCCAAACGTAAATTATTCCTTTGGTTTAATAGCCTTAATTACTTTGAAACTGAACTAGTCATAAAAAGTGTTGTTTAGATTAGTTATACATATTTAAGTTGGTCGCACTCACACACACACACACACACACACACACACACACACACACACACACACGCACGCACGCACGCACGCACGCACGCATGCACACACACTCACACACACACACATTCGTCTATTCTATTCCCTTTGACGACACACGTTTTAAGAGGCATCAACCACACAAAATTGTCGTAATAGCACATCTCTATGTACTCACATTATGGCACGGATAGAAACATTTTGGTTTTGCTCTGTACTTGCATATCCAGACTAAGTGGGTTGGACTAACGGTGGTCCGATTCACTTCAAAACGACAGTACTCTATACGTTGCACGCTTTTATTCACTGCACAAAAAAAGGTTGAGCGCCCCTGCCACTGCAGTCGTCCTAAACTTTCAGATTTAAAATGTTTTAAAGGCTTAGAGTGAATCTTTGATTTCAGGAACGTTTTTACATTCTAAAGCAAAGTAGAAAGGTATGTCGGTACTACAAAATCCATTGAATAATATGTGTTGAAAGTAATTTTCCCTCTTGCTGTAAAAGTTTTGAGTACCGGCAAAAAACACTCCAGACACGCGCAATTGTTGGCAAATGTCAAGTTCTTTTGTTTTAACCTTATAGCGAAATGATGATTTCAGAGCGCTGAAATAAAATAAACCTCTCGGTGATATTCATCATAACTTAGCTTAGAGATCATTTACATCTCTAAGGACTTTGAAATAATTGTTATTAATCGTATTTGGACGCTCAGAGACCATATACATCTCTGAGATATTAAATTAATTTTATGTACTTTTTGTTTATTCGGACAGATCGTATTCAATACGTCCTTAATATTTGTAAATTTATTTTTATTTAATTGTTAATCAGTTTTTTTTAATCATTTTTATTAAGTAAGATTGTCAGTTCTTTTTTAAATTGTATAAATTCACGCTTTGACTTGTAAAAGTGCCCTTGTGGCCTATTTGCAGAATAAATATTTGATTTTGATTTTTGATTTTGATAACCTATGCCTTCGGAGCTTTTTAAATGTCATACGTACTCCTTTGTTAAAAGCGCTGCAATTACCGAAATTGCAGAATATAATTAATCAAATTTTGCTAAGCTAAATATTACTATATCTATCAGAAAGAACGGATAATTTTATATTTTTAACACATTCTTCCTCTCCTCCATATTTCGTAGCTAACGTAAAAAATGACAGGTAGTTTGGAGCATCGGCGGAGGGTCGCCTGTCTGGCAATTTTCTATAGGTTGTATTTTGGAGAGTGTGCTGCTGAGCTCCATGACCTTATCCCCCCTTCGACTTTTCTTTATCGGAGTACTAGGCGCCGTATGGGACACATGTAGTCGAATTCCCTCCATGCCGCACCTCGCGGTTTAACAAATCATTTCTGATTCGCACTGCTTCAGTCTGGAATTCTCTTCCGGCGTCTGTATTTCCAGAAGCATATGACCTCGATGTGTTCAAGGTAAGAGTGAATAGGCATCTTCTGGGTGAGCGTGTTCCATCTTAGACTTTGTCTTAACTTTCCATCAGGTTAGACTAAGGTCAAACGTAATCCCATTAACAATAAAAAAAAATAGTACTCGTAGAATTATTTTCGAATGAAACATTAACATGTAGTCAATTTCATTTTGCAGTTCTAATCAATGAATTAATCACTTTAATAAAACAATTAGCAATAAGTTAGCAATTAGCAGTAAGTTGTTGTAAGTGTGTACGTTCGACTAGTTTTATCGACAACATACGAATAACAATAAGAACCGTTTATTCGTGACCAACAAACAAAGTCACAACAACGTCATAGTACACAAACATAGCGACCGGATGGAGCAAGTGGCACTATACCTACCTCGGACTTAGATATTTGTCGGTTAATTAAGTTCTTCGATATTTTAAGTGAGCTGGATAAATTTGTGAAATGGCAACATCTGAATCCGCAACTTTTGTACCATATATACACAATAGATAAATACTTAAATACATAGTAAACATCCAAGTCTCAGGAACAAATGTTTCCGCTCACCACAGAAACAAATGCCCTTGCCGGGATTCGAACCCGGGACCGAAGCCCCGGGTTCGAATTCCTGTAAGACAGTACTAAATCCCTTACCGACAATGAGACGTTGGAAGTGACTATAGAAACGTCTTTGATATTATCGGCAAAACATATTAATTAACTTTTCTCAAACATGCGCCTAAATGTATGCATTAATGTCACGAAAATAGGACATGAAGTTACCTGTTTATGGCTCCCTACATTACTTCTTGGCCGCCGGCCAAGAAGTAATGTATGGAGAATGTATGCAACTAACATTATTGTCCGCTGCTCTAACTTTTTAAATTTCCTTACTAAATCAACTGATAAAGGAAATATTGCATAGAGCCAACCGCCACGATTTTGTATATATTTTTTTAATTTGTTATGTAAATTGGTAGTTTTTTAGGTATTTGCGGTTTTTTTTATCGTTCTTGTATTTTGTTTATTTTTGGAATTTTTCGAGTTTTATGTATATTTTTTTGTGTTATTTGGTAGCGTTTTTTGATATTTTTGGACTTTTAAAAGTTTTTTCTAAATTCTTGTGTACTTTTCGACATTTTTTTTATTTTTTCCATGTTTTTTGGTATTTTTTTTAGTTTTTACGTGTTTCTTGGTATTTTTTCGTTCCTTCATGTTTTTTTAATGGTGCTTGTATTTTGTAGCATTTTTGTGTTTTTATTTAATTTCCGTTATTTGTCGTGATGCTTTGCTAATTTTGGACGTTTTGTATTTTTTAGTTTTTTTTACATTGTAGTTTTTTTATTGTTTTTTTTTCTAACATGTTTGAGAAAAGTACTATACAATCCTCGGCCGGAACAGGGATTGCAGGACTCGTTTTATCCGGCCTCGTCTACGACTCGACCGTTTATCCCAAACTCGTCCAGCAATCCCTTACTTCACGGCCTCTGCAGTAATGTACTATTATTATTGGACAGATCCAAAAAATATCTGTCGCTATACAGTGTGGCAACACTGCCAGCATTTTTGGCACCTTTGGACCATGTCAGACTAAAGCCGGACATTATTCATGTATACTTATATTTTATTCGTGTTGTATATTTCTGTTTTATGTTGTACTTATTGTATCTTAGTTTACTCTGTTTTTATTACTTACATACATAGGAACTTAATTTTATATTTGTTTATAATAAAGATCATAAGTTTCCTAATTATTGCAAATGACATCAAAAACGAATAATATCTACACAAAAAAATTATCTATTTGAAAGTCGAGTAAATGAAATTCCCAGACTGTATCATCGCGCGAGATAAACCAACGTAATGCGATAAAAAAGCAAAATTATGAACAACCGATAAAGAAGTTTGCATTTTCCGTGTTAGCGTCTAAGCTAAAAAATAAATTCTGAATCACGGAGCCAAAAGCGTTAGAAGGGGCACTAAATTTTATTTAACAGCGAGCTTAAAGGAATTCAGAGAGGCGGCGACTTGTTTAGCCAAGATAAAAGACGCGAGACGCAAGTCAGGAGCAACAAGCGAGGAAGTGGATGTACTTATTTTTTTTTATTAATTAATAATGGGATTGCTCTTGGCCAGCATCTAGCCAGGTGGCAAAGATGAGGCCGACGATGAAGCGAGCTCACCCAGAAGATGCCTATTCACGCGTGCCTTAAAAAGGTCCAGGTTATATGAACTCGGAAATACAGACGCCGGCGTTACAGTACGAGTATACTTATGTGTACTTATATATATATTTTTGTGCCGCGTGTTAGTCCAGGGATTAAGTGAAAACGTTTTTTTTGCAGTGGGAGGAGGGGGGTTTGATGGATGTGAATGACAAAAACGGATGGCGCCATTTTTTCGTATATATACGGGCTATGGTATTAAAGGGTTAAGAAAGGCACAAATTTTGAAAGGATCAGGAACACGCATACGAATCACAAGTAACCTAGAATTGCAGGCGATAGGCTGCTGTAACAAGTTACCATCAGGCGCCGTACGAATATTTGCCGCCAACTTGGTATAAAAAAAAACTACTATACCCAGGAAATTGAGCATGGAAATTACTACGGTTGGTTTTCTTTTTGTAGGAGTTCAATATAATGCAATTATTTTTTACTTACCGTTTTGCAGAAGGTCACAAAATGTGTAACTTTCATAAAGGTTAGCTGGAAGAGATGCCTTAAATGGCTAAGCTCGCCTTTGTACTTCCACTTTTTGGTTGTTTGTCATTTTACCGTGTTTTATGTACAATAAAGCAATACATACATACATACATACATACAAATATGCGTGGGTAACTACGACTTTAGGGTTTTTATTATTAAAAACATATGTTTTTGAAAAAGATATAAACGCCGATTACAGAGGTGTACACTATACAAGTTGTTTTATTTACTTGTTGACGGAGAGCAAAGCCTAATAGATAGCTTTTTTGATTAGGCCTAATAGAGGTAAACAACAGGTATCAACTATAATTAATAAAGTAGCAATAGTAGTAAGCACTTTATTGCACAGATCAAGTTCAAAGCAAAAAAGAAACTTGATTGTAGATATTTGTACAGAGGCGAACTTATTCCTTTAAGGAATCTCTGAATAAAGGCGTTAACCATTAGTAATACTAATACCAGGAAGGAAGAGATCACCATTCGCATCCAAAATACCTTGCGGTGCACTGCAGCCTTGCACAAGGTCTTGGTATCCAGGCTTCTCAGCAGGAATACAAAACTGCGGATATATAAGACGGTCATTAGACCTATCCTCATGTATGGTTGTGAGGCCTGGACACTAACGCAGAAAGAGGAAAGACAACTCCGGGTGACAGAGAGGAAAGTGTACCGAAAGATCCTGGGATCTGTCAGGAGAGACGATGGCACATGGAGGATGCGTAAGAACGCCGAGGTTGAGAAGTTGGTGGCCGAACCCAACATAATAGGCGAAATAAAGTCCCACAGACTTCACTGGTTCGGCCACCTACAGAGAATGGGAGAGGATCGCGCCGTCAAGAGAGCATATCTGAGTCGACCAACTGGTCGCCGCCCCGTCGGGCGACCCAGGTATCGCTGGGAAGACACAGTGGAGGCGGATCTGCGCCATATGCCGGTCAAAGATTGGCAAGCAGTGGTGCAGGATCGGGATAAGTGGCGTGCTCCCGTTTCAGAGGCCAAGACCCGTTTTTGGTCACTGAGCCAAGATAGTTAGTTAGTTTTTGTTATAGTTAACCATTAGAATTATTACTATATACTCGTAGGCGAGAATTTGAAAACCTCGCTGTCTCTACACTTGCACCAGCCTTTAAGTCGGAACAACACCATTGTATAAAGTCGTAAATTAATTTCACGTTCATCCGACGGCCCAGCGGCGTAATGAGCGAGCCGTTTGCACATATTTCCAGAAAAATCCCATCCGAACGGAACCCGAATCTAAGAGAATCTCCTTAATCCATTCCACAGGCCGTAGTTCATTTACAAACGGGAAGATAAGCTTGTATTCAGAGTTTTTGTCCGTCTTTTTAAGTCCGATCAGCAGATTCAATTTTGTTGTCTGTCATGGCTCGACTGTTGAGAGATGTAAGGATTTGATAGCTGATGCCTGTTTGTGAATTCGCTTTTAAGTTCCTTGATTTCTCACCTCGGCTCAAGTTGATGGTTCTTCGCAATTTTTATCCATCGGCTCTTAATGGCTGCCGGCAACAACTTTTATTGAAAACTTAGATTTACTGAAGTCAATTATTTTGTAAATGTCTTTTTGGGGTTCCGTACCCAAAGGGTAAAAACGGGACCCTATTACTAAGACTTCGCTGTCCGTCCGCCCGTCCGTCTGTCACCAGGATGTATCTCAAGAACCGTAATAGACAGCTGAAATTTGCACAGATTATGTATTTTTACTGTGGCTACAACAACAAACACTAAAATCAAAATAATAATAATAATTAAGGGGGGATCCCATACAACAGAGTAGTTGTTGGCGTTTTTTCTGGTACGGAACCCTTCGTGCACGAGTGCGACTCGCAATTGGCCGGTTTTTTTTGTTATAAGTATCAATCTATGACACTTCCGCTATGTTTAATGATATATTTATTTATTCAGTACAAATGGTGGTAATGGTTCCTCTAAGTTGACATATATATAAAAAAAAAAAATTTATACCTAAGGAACAATCATGTCCTGCCTGATAGTAAACTTTAACGGACGTTTCCGGCTCTAGAATAATCAGAGCTTTTTGTTTTTAGGACTCGATGTATTGACAGCTAGAGACGAATACAGGTCTCTCCCTCTCGATATAGCGCATCCTCAGAAATTCTGGTTGCATGAATTTGACGATACGTTTCTCTTCCTTATTTAAAGAATTTTGTAAAAACAATCAAGAAAGTGAGTAATCAATCAGAGCGTATTCCAATTCCACTCCAATTCAAAACCGCACTAAAGTCTAATTACAAAGTCACTCGGGTACGTTTTACAACGCTCCCCTAAGGCAATTAAAATGACGTCCATTTGCTCCAACTCGGGCATTAAATTTCGAACAAAAAAAGGTTTAAGCTCCAATTATTACCCATTCGCGATCTGTCTTACACAACCGGGCAAAAAGGGGCCGGACGACAAAAAGACCCGTAATGGTTCCACGCACTGCCTACCGTCGTCGCGGCCCATTTAGGGTTAGCACAATGGCCCGCCGTAATCGACGCTTAAAGGCACAAGTGACGTCACAGAATCACCACTGACCTTTCATCGAACAACGATAACGGATTTTTTGATATTAAAACGCGAAAAGATAAAATTATGCATAGCATACGCGAGCCAAAAATAAATTTATTGTTTGCTCCGCATTATACTGATTTATGACTCCAACACATTGTTTTAAATGCAAATTGGTGTAATGTTGAATTTTAACAGAATTAATTATTGGCTCCGAATGCGTTATGAGATTATTTTGGGATTGGATTAAATTGATTTGCGTACGTGTTTCATTTAGGTGTTATTCCTCATTAGCTTACCTAATCCTTGTTAATTGGACGACATAATTTGTAACGTCACGTACAAGGGCGGTTTTAAACAAATTTTAAATATGCGAGGCAGTATAATACTTTGGATGCAGCCATAGCCAGATTGCCAAAATTTGACGCGCTCACATTTTCCCTAGCCGCGAAAATGGCACGAGCACGCGGGAAGTGAGATAAAATGTAGACATTTCGCGGCAACGTTGACATCCTAGTACCTTTTCCGGAAATTCCCTCTCAAAGTGGAGAATTCGAGACCAAGACGAAAGCACTCGTCGGCCCGCTAATGGCATCGCTTTAAAAGGAAACGAAAATAATAAATTATTGGCATCAGTCTTTTTCTTCACGCTTGAAAAATTATTTATTTTATCTCAAGCCTCTAGCTTCCATCGTCTCCGGAAATCTCACTGCAGGCGGTATTAAGCATGAATTATTTACTCAGTAAACGCTGAATATGAAATTCGCGAATGCAAATTGTATTGTTGCCGAAATATTGAAAGGGTACAGCGTCTTTTGATGACATTAATGTTCCAACATTATCTGGTTTTTGACTGTTTCTTTATAACTGTCAGATTACATGAACAATTTGGGAATAGAAAAATATATTAGGTTTAATATACATTTCTGACTATCTCACAGTTCAATGGTACTTTATCATTTACGGCAGACTAGAGTATCTCCGAAACTAAAGTTAGTTCAAATAAATTTACCTTAAATTTGCTGAACTGTACTAGAAAATGGACGTTCAAAGTCAAATAACACACTGCAACTTACAATCTAAACCCGAAACCGACTTGGTCCCCACCAAGTTACAAACTGTACTTAAAACTGTTCAGTTGAACTAATTGTACAAACAATGCGGTATTCGTGTAGTCCTAACGATCGTTGCAGGTGGGGCCGAGACGGGACGAGCGGGGATTGTGTATACACGGCACATTCACAACAAAGGAGGCATCGTCAGTGCTCACAACGAGGAGAAGTGCCGGGCCCATTACGCAGCCTTGAGGCACTCCAAGCTCTAATGAACGCTAGGACAACGCTAACGTGCAGTGCTCCCGATGCTATTAACTTGTAACGTGTAAGCTATGTTTATAATCTTATTACGTCACGAATGGGGCATCTTTATTGGGCTTTAAGTACTTTGCGAGAAAGATTAAACAGCATGTAGCTTTAAACATTATTAGCGAAAACCCTGTTTTTAAAGCCTTAAGTACGGAAAATCAGGTTCCGCGTTTCTTTGTTGAGAAGCTTTAGTATCCTTTCAAATCAACATAATTGTTTCATAATTCAAAGGTATAGTTCTTTTAAAAGTAATATTATTATATTCTTAATTTCCAAATCAGAAGTCTGTAAATAATCACGAACTGTTTGCGTCTAAGAGTTGTAGACAGATGACAATAAAAAAAGTTGCGGAGTTGGTGCCAAGTAGCGATTGGTAGGAGTGGCGCGCAATAATCGAGCCTTGGCAACTTTCCGAACGAAATATTACTCTGAGACACTTCGCTTCGCTGCGAGCATTTGTTTTAAAATTCCAAGTGCAAGAAACTGCGGTTTTTAATGCAGTCGATGTACAATGAAATAAAAACTGTTACATTTATGTGAAATGAAGTAAAATGAACAGACAGTCTTGTGTCCCTTTTATTTATTTGAAACAAATGCGACGCTTAGAAATTACTAACAGAGTTGAAGTTGCGTAAAAGATAGACTACCTTTTTCTAAATAATGCCTGACTATCAGTATCTTATTAGTAATTTATTTACGGGTATGTATGTGTAATTGATAAAGCTTTAAGGTACAAAATTATTACCCGCTTCTGCGTCTAGAAAGTCTTATATTCTTTTTTTTTTTCATTTAAAAGTGCTGTAAAATGTAGTAAATGAAATGGGCATTGTTTCGTGGTCATATTACTGACGATGTCTTGAGGGTTATGTGGACCATTTTGAATATAATGATAGTATTTCCCGCTTGCTATTTATACTACAGACTGAAATTGTATATTCTTTTTTTTCATTTAATAGTGCTGTAAAATGAAGTAAATGAAATGGGCATTGTTACGTGGTCATATTACTGACGATGCCTTGAGGGTTATGTGGACCATTTTGAATATAATGATAGTATTTCCCGCTTGTTATTTATACTACAGCCTGAAATTGTTTCCCATTCTGTAAAGATGACTTCAATAATACGACCACCGAAATAACACTGGTTGAAACGTTTGGAGAGCTGCCCATTACGATTAAATAATGATGTGTTTGTAACATTATACATATTCTTGCATTATACACGCCTAGGCCGAAGCAAGAAATAGTCTACCTCGTTTTCATTTGGAAGAGAGTTGGATACTAGAATACTGTTATGTAAAATTTAATTTAACATCGATAGTTTAGTTTCTAAATCCTACGCAATCAAATCTCAAACATTACATAATGCGCTGTAGGCATTAGGGACTTAAACAAAAACATATACCTATAATCAATCTACTATTAAATTAAAATAACTAAACCTAAAGTTTAAATTCATTATTTTTATTTGCAGAAAAAATACTTATATCGCTACATTAATTATACTTTTGAACATGTATGGAGATGGAAATATACATCTCTAGTTTAATTCTTTACTTGCGTCAAAGAAATTCATTAAATAGTAAAATAAAAACCCTTTCATTTCCATTGTTCCAGGTTTTATTGAATTTTATTACTTGGAAGTCAGGTCCCTTAAACTTGTTAAACTACTTTATTGTGGAACACGATTTCCAAATATAGGATTACAGAAAACCCTTAAAGAAAGGTATATCTTTCATGGTACTTAAATTATAAACCTGTAGGGCAGCTCTAACAGTTTCGTAAAACATGATTTCCAAGTATTCTAGAAAACAAAATAATATAAAACATGTCCTTAAAATACTTGAATAATGGTAAGCACTGCACTTTAAGTCTTGAGGTATCAACCTGTAGAACCATAGTATTAGGTTTTAAAATAATATTATGTACAGTCAGTATATAATAAAGGCTTTTGAGCTATTCAAATGCATAGCTACTTTTGATGCGGACTGTACGACATATAATTTGATATTTAAAAGATTTAAACGGAGTCGCGGCAGACCTGGCCAGTCATGGCGGGACGAGCCAGACTCGTTTTCAAAGGGTTGGCTAGAAGCTGCTTAGGGTCGGGTTGTCTGGAAGCAAAGTACGAGGCCTTTTACCCAACAATACAATTACAAATGTTTATTTGCTGGAATACAGCTATAAGGATGTTATATATAATATTTCAGGTCCGCGTATCTACCCTGCATGCAGGCGTGCAAATTATTTAGTCCTTTACAGTAAGGTACATATCATTATTAATATACCATTTTTTTTATCGTATGGCATTTATTTACGAACCGTGAGATCTTCAAGAAGACAAGTACGGTTGCCAGTTTTTTGTTGCACTTTTAGCACCACCCAGGGGTCACGTGTAGGGTAACGGTGGGTACTCCCTACGGACGTGGTGCAACTTCGACCCCCCTTTGTCAAGTGAGTTCTCAAGCCGCCCGAAGGCCTCTAACTTGGCTTAACGACTGCTTTCGTAGACAGCAGATGGGATCAACGGCTTAACGTGCATTCCAAAGCACGAGAGCGCTCAGTTAGTAACCACTCAAAGCGGTCACCCATCCAAGAACTGACCTGCGCCCACATTGCTTAACCTCGCATATCGCACGCGGTACGCGGGTGCCGCTGGGCCACGAGCGCTCTCATAATATATATACCTATATCATAACTCATCAATTTTAAAATTTACGTCTAAATACGATTTAAAATGTCACTAATTTAAACTAGGTATGCAATGCGGTTTGCTGGTTGCAAATGCAAATGCGTCTATCCGGTTTCAAACTCCGTTACGTTACACACTTAGCATTGAAATATACGGAAATTCAGTCAAATCTAAACCATCGTCATGATGTCACTTATTTTATTAAAAATATGAGCGTGATCGGTTGAAGCATCTAGGAGGAGTACGTAAAAACACATCCGTAAAATGCATCTGTCGCCTAAGAATGAGGTTCACTTCGCTCAGCTCAATTAATTTTTAATTCACAAAAAACCACAGAGAGGCCTAATTTTATTATTTCTATTTGACACAACAGGCTGCCGATAATAATAATTTAGCAGTAGCTGTACGGTGAAGGAAAAAAACGTAATGTGTTTTACCTACCACTTTACGGATATGTAGGCGTGAGTTTTTATATACATGTTTAAGCTTGAAGTAATTTCGAAGAACTACTAGGATACTATTGTGGTCAGGAGCTGAAGCGGGCGAATTGTCCCTATTTTGCCTTTGAATGCAATCCTGTCTTACCAGCTTATGTAGACGTATAAGCACAGAACTAATCGTGATCAGATTAGAACACTGATTGAGTACACACACACATAATATATCAAGGTATAACCCGGCTTACTTTAGGTTTAATAGTTAGATATTGTCTATGCTCTAATTGAATCCTCTAGTCAATTTAACTTGGTCCTTCAAGTCGAATGAATGGGTGAGTTAGACAAAAAAGTCTTATATCGCTTTGTTAGGTTGTATACCTACAAGTACTGAAGTATTTATAAATACGACTTTTGTTGATCTAGAGCACAATAAATAGATTTGGAGTTCTTGAGGGTTCAAAAGTGGCTCCAAATGGTTTGTGTAAATAGCACACGGCTGCTGCTCGCCAGTTCCTTTTTGCGTGGACTTGGCTGGACACGCTGCCCCGATACTAAACTAGCCCTAGGTGAATTTTAAAAAGGCCGATATCGTCATGGTTGCGAAAAATAAATAAGTAATATCGCAGCAAGCAAAACGTTAAGTGGGCGCAGTACGCTCGGTCTGGCTCGGTTCTCCATGGTATTTTTGGTATATTATTGGTATTTTTTCTCCATTATAATTTCAAGTAACAGAAACTATGGTCCGACCTAGATATGCCGGATCCCATTGTGTATACAAAGTTTCATGTTATTCTAGCCTGGCGTTTTAAAATGAGAGCATAAATACGTTTGTATGGAGAACCGAACGTACTGCGCAGATGACGCGAGCAGATGTAGATGATTATATATATTGTATGTATATGTATAACCTTTTCTGTAAACGGAATCAATTTAAGTCATATTAAAAGGGAGCAAATGATACAACACTTATTCTGTAAAAAAAACATACGTAGTCGATAAACCAAAAGCGACACCCTGTGATGCAATAGCGACATCTAATAAGGTTGCCGGAGATCTTCCGGGCGACATATTCGACGAATATATCTTTTGAAAAGCTCCAGCTGCCGTCATTAGACACTATTATATAGCCAACAAGATCTCTCGGGTGATTCTAGTTAACCTGTGGGGTACCTTTAATAAGGATCATGTTACATTGTAAGGGCTAGTGATCTAATCAGTCTGTCTCCTGTTGCTGTGGTCGAAATTGGACGAATAAAGTTGAAGACGTAATATTCGTTGAGTAGAGTTTCCACCCCAATATACACGTTCGTAAATTATGACAAACAATAATTGATCTCGGTCTATAGCTGATTAGCTGATTATATCATTATAATACCATGGCGACACGAAATATCACTTATAGCCACGCAACCCTCAAAAAAGTAGCAGATAGATTTCCTACGAATAAAACACATTTAGAAGCGCTATAATGTTTCCCATTTAGAAGGTAAGCTCTCTCAAGTTAATATTCAACAGTTCGTAGTTCCGTTTGTCTTCCCCTCAAACGCTGTAAACACAGACTGCACGTCATAATTGTAGAAACATCCATACGAGGAATTTACGTAATTGAGTATAATCCTGACTCGCTATGAACAACATTTGATTTATTATGCCGCTCAGCGACGCGTAAGGTAAATAATTACATTCCTACAATTTAAATTTTCTGAATATTCTTTAAATTCAGCACCATAAATAATTAATTTTGGTCTGTCAATCAAGTTTGGTCATATTGTTAGTTATCGACAGAAAATCCTTGAGATCTATATGCTCTAACAAACACGTCCCCTTAAATTCATGGTGACCTCACCAGCATCTCATCTCCATCCGACACAATGGCGACACCCTGTAAGCTCGGCCTCAGGGGGCTTGTTTGACAAATAGCGGTCTCGCACAGCGAATTCGGCTCGAAAAAAATTGACGCAGAGCGTCACAATCTACCACGAAACGTATTCGGGAACCAATCCTGTCTGACCTGCCACGCCCTGCGCCGCCGGCTAAAGGCCGAGCGGTAAAGGGTTACGCGGCCCCAATGACGGGTCTGCTTGAACTGGTGGTGATACGTCGACTGTAATAAAGTAAATTGCGAGCATTTGCTACGCGGATCCGAAGCAACGACGATCTTTATGGCACCGATAATGTTATGGGCAGGTAATGCGCTGTTTCGACTGCACAAATCGTTGGTACATTGTTTTACGAGTTCTTGAGTGAGTTAAGTTTAGTGGCTCGTAATGCGCCGAGGTTACTTGGTTTAAATGAGCCGAGAAGAAATTTATTTACTGGTCTGAAAGTAAACAGGCTTTAAAAGAGTTGCGAGTTTTGAAAAGCATCACTAAAGCGAAATTGTGTCACGATTCTTGAGTTAAAAAAAAAACAATGTATTTTTATCTCATTGACGTTCTGACGAAACAGATGAATGATAAATATGAGCCAGCCAGCAGCACAGAGCCAGGAGGCTCATTGGCGGCAGTACGGTAGTGGGAAGTAAGCTGCAGAGCTTAGCACATCGACGCAAAGTAGTATGTCTTTGCGTCTTCTACAAACTGTACTTCGGTGAGTGTGCTCAGGAGCTCCATGAGCTCATACCGCCTTCCCCTTTCTTCCATCGGACATCCAGACGTACGGCTTTGCATCTTCTTTTATAATGCGCACTTCTAAGCTTTGGAATTCTCTGCCGGCGTCTGTATTTCCGAGTTCATATAACCTGGACCTTTTTAAGGCACGAGTGAATAGGCATCTTCTGGGTGAGCTCGCTTCATCGTCGGTCTCATCTTTGCCCTCTGGCTAGATGCTGGCCAAGAGCAATCCCATTTTTAATAATAATAATAATATGAGAAACATTCATATTACAATAAGTAGGTTTATGTTCCCGTAATGAGATTATGAGTACGAGAAATCGTTTTTCCCAGAAATAATAAAATATGTAGTTTGAGAGAAGTGGAGAAAAAAATGCCTAAATTCACATTATTTTTATTATAGTAGATTTGCAAATTTACGTGTCGAGTAAATTGCTTTCAAAGCAAACTTTCAGCTATTAAAAAGTTATTTGAATTCCAACGTTTTCTAACGTTTGTTACAACTTTAACCATTCATTCTGGGTGAGAACTGGCGCATTAATCGACTGCATTTCTAATGCACAAGGCAGTTAAATGATAATTAAGTTCTGTTGTGTAATGGCTAGGTTTGCAGTGTTATAAATTGTGCTAGTATTACGAAACCAAACACGTGCCCATGCAAATGTAACACGTAGCTAATGGTTTTCGTAAACACGTCATCGGACACCAACACGATGACACGTGACAGTAATTCGTAAGTAAATCGTGTAAATACAGGTAGAGTGCCTTTTCTGTAGGCCGGTGAAAGTAATTCTTAAATCCGTGTCTTTACAGACTTCATTCGCAAGTATTTCCTTATTATTCACTCATAATTAGACATCAATGAGTTTTTTGGATTTAGAAATTGCAGTATTAAAGAATTGTAAAAATATATATAGCTAGTTATTTTTTACAATCAAGGCAGGTCTGTATACATACAGATTACATCATCATCCTCCTAGCGTTATTCCCAGTACAGTTGCATCCTGAAGAATGCCTGGGGTCCGCTACCTAATCCCAAGAATTGGCGTAGGCACTAGTTTTTACGGAAGCGACTGCCATCTGACCTTCCAACCCGAGGGGGAAACCGACCTTATTGGGAATAGGCTTGTCAAGTGAGTGGGCAACTTGACTGTTAGAAGTTCTCAAGCCGCCCGGAGGCCTCTAACTTGGCTTAACGACTGCTATCAAAGACAGCAACCGGGATCAACGGCTTAACGTGCCTTCCAAAGCACGGGAGCGCTCAGTTAGTAACCACTCAAAGCGGTCACCCATCCAAGGACTGACCTCGCCCGACATTGCTTAACAGACAGATTACATGTAGGTATCAAATTCTCATTTGTGCTTTGCCCTTGACTTCCAGGTAAGGTCACAAGTTCAAGCGTCAGGATTAGTTAAATGTTTTGGCTAATTATATTCAGTGCGTCAGTGTTAAATAACTTTTAATTAGTTTAATGAATCAACACCAGTTTGTTAATAAATAAATATCGTTAAATAAAATATTGTTTATTGATCAGATACAATTTTAACCACTAAACAGTATCTTGCGGACCCCAAACTAGGCAGAGCCTGTATCTTGGGATCCAGGAGTGCAGTTGACCTGATTTATTTTACAATAAGAATTTTCAACGAAAACAATCAAAACACTTTAAATCAATATAAAAACAGATGATTTCAAACTAAAACTGTGATCTAAGTGGATGGAATTAAATGTGTGTGTGTGTGTGTGTGTGCGTCGTGTGTGCGTTTGTGTCTAACTATTATTTATTTTGCAATAGCACGTGGACATTTTTAATGATGAATCTTAAAGTTGTAAATGTCCCGTTTGAATACAACACGAAAAAATACAATTTTGTAAAGAAACTTCCTCGCAGCATATGATTGAAGAGTCGTTTACTTGTGGACAGAGAAAGGACAACTCGTTATTTCCCATGGGTCTTATGTCAATGAATTTAGGTTTATGTACATATTTACGCTAAGACAAAATCAATAGGTACATAGTTTGCACTTGCTTGTAACAAGTTATCGTCTTTCCTTTGTTTTCCCCTTTTGTATTTACCAACTTATTTATTGATGATACTTATTTATTCTTTCCCTGTGAAAGATAAATCCCACGTCTTCTATCATGAGTCTATTAAAAGAAAGGCAGATTTTGCCGAATTGCGGACAGGAAATGCCTGTTAATATTGCATGTTATCATTTTACTTTGACTTTTACTTACTCAACATTGTTTCCTGAAGTAGATATTACAAGAATAGGATTCGGGTGTATTCGATACAAATAACTTTGATAAGTATTATAGAGAATTCGAAAAATACGGACATATATAATGAATACAGCTTGTTGTTTACCTCTACCTATCTACCTACCCTACATGTTACTGTTTTGTTTCTGTTTGTAACCTTTCATTTGTGTGAGGTATGCAATAAAAAGTCTTGTATTGAATTTAAACTAACGGACTACATAACCGGCGAGTCACTTTTACATAATTTGCATTAGTTCATATAATACAGACAGAATTAAAGGATTACAATACTTCATTCAGTGTATTGATACCCATACCCGTATCATACGTAACACATAACATTCAGTTCCTCAATGCGATAGCGTAGTAAATAATTACTATAAGATACTTTAGAGTTAAATGATGAAAATTAAGAACTAATCGCACAAAACACATCACATATATTGCAAAATATAATTAACAGATGGGATTAGCAAACATTTTAGTTGTGAAGTTAAAACAACCGACAACACCTCCTAAGCACAGCGTTTCTGTGTGACGCCATTGTTCAACTCCCCTCTCCTTCCTCGCGTCCCGCGGTCCGCCTGCTTGGACCCTAAAGCTGCGCACACGGTGATGGCGCCCTCTGGTGGGGGTTTTTCTTGTTGCAGCTTACATTACACAATAATTTTAGTCAATTGCAAAGGTAATTCTACGTCGTACATAATGTAACACGTAAACTAAACAGTAACTACAAGTAGTATAGGTAATTTTAATTGCATAATTCTAAGAAGGACAATAAAATACACGGACAAAGTAACACTAATTACTTGATTCAGAGAATAATGGAATATATAATCTACTACTAATTTATAATGGAGCCAATGGAAGCAAAACCCTGCAGAGTTGAGGCCTCTTAAAATGACATAAAAAGAAACTCGCATATTTAATTAAAACAATACCTATTAGGAATGTCCATTTTTTTTATCTCCATCATCAGGCCGCAGTCATCCATTACTGGACCTAGGGTTGACCCAATTCGGGCCACCGAAACCGCCACAGTTGGACTTGGTTCCAAGTCCAACTGTGGCGGTGGTGGTGTTCGACTGTCACGTACTGTTCGTCTGTTTATTTATTTACTAGCTGTTGCCCGCGACTTCGTCCGCGTCTTCGCTCGTATTGGTCGCAGCGTGATGTTATATAGCCTAAAGCCTTCCTCGATAAATGGATTATCCAACACAAAAATATTTTTTCAACTCAAACCAGTAGTTCCTGAGATTAGTGCGTTCAAACAAACAAACTATTCAGCTTTAAAATATTATAAGTATAGATAACTAATAAGTATAGGTTAAGTACATAATCGTACATACATTTCTCTCTTTATATATTACATTTCATTTTTTATTCAATAATAGTTTTAGGGCCGGTTGCACCAACCTACGATTACAGGCCGGTCAACGTCAAATATGGCGCTGACGTACGTTAACTCCATTTTTGCGTTGCACCATCCATTCGTAGCCTTGACGTACGTTAAATTATGACGATTACATTAACCAGTGGTCCGACCCCCTGTTAACGTCAAATCCATTCGTCAAATATGGCGGCATAGTACCATATTTACTATGAAAAATAGTTTTTCTTGACCATTTACGGAATAAATTACAGAAATTTAATTAATAAATGGCAGCGTATTTTGTAGCAGTTTGCGGGAAGTATCGGAACGCGATTGTATAACCTGATTTATGCCTAATTCACTTCTGTCAACCAACATTTTCGCTCGGCAACAAAGGAAACTTTTACAAACTTTTGTGATGTGAATTAAATGTAGTTTATAGTTTGAAAGATGATATGGTTGTAGTGCAGATATCCTAGACAAAGAACAGACAGATTCATGTCTCACACGCCTTACAATATAGGATGAAGTATATACCGAAACAACGGAAAATATCGGACAACATATAAAAGTGGTTTAAAACGGATATTCAAGGGCTATGCTATTAAAATGAAGAGAAGACCGAATTTACATTGGAAAACTAACATTATTGTGTTACCTCAGTGATCTTCGTGTATCAAACTTTACAGAAGTATAAAATAGTGTCACAACAACAAGAAACAAGTTTAACTTACAATGATGAACAGTATTCAGCAAGCCTAAATTGTATTAAACATTTGAATGTGTTGAAAAATATTAAACAGTTCAACTACGTGTTGTTTCATTATTACGTGTTGTTTTATTTGTACTGGTTCATTCAATCACATTTGATTTACCCCTTCATTTGACCTAGTGACTTTCACATTCAGACAAATCCTAAAATAAAGGTTGGTAAGGATGCTTACAGCAGACTTTGTTATTTTTCTGTCATTTCATATGCATGTACAAGAGGGCTCAAAGTCAACTAGCTATATTGAACAAGTCCACAAATGTTTCTATCATTCTCATTTTGAAAAATAAAGAGTTGTAGAACCACATGTCTTTATGTCTCTAGCATCTATTAGAAATAACCCCATGGATAGGTATTTATTTCTAATACATGCTAGGGACATGTATCCTTAGACCTTATGTATTTTAATATGCACCTCAGCTCAGGTAAATGAACATGTTACTAAGAATCTGTATTTGGTACAGTACCTAGCTACTATATTGATATACCTAAATGTTGGGGTACTTAGTATTCTATACATTATCACAGTATCAAAATGCAGCCAGTCATGTGTGTAAAAGATGAGTTAATTTTCACACTGCAGGTGGACCAGCAGAAGAGCAAAGCAACCCATACCCCAAGTATTCTACACATTACCTCAGTATTGTTTACAGATAACATTACATTTAATTGCATGATCGATTCGATGAATTAATTTGTAAAACAAATATATCATAGAGGGCTCCCAAACTTTGTTTCATCATTATCATATCAGTCAAAGTACCTCCACTGCTATGACATAGGCCTACCCCAGAGTGCCAAAATTTGTTTGTTTTGCAATAATTAGTTCATAAAATTTGCTTTCCAAAATAATATAAATACATAAAACAATAGTAAAGGTTTATCCTATTATATCCTTGTTAACGCCACCTCTTCGAGCTAACAGCATTATGAATGTGTATTTATTATTTAGTCGCATTACAAAAATCATACCAACAAGACGTGTTTTCGTTCCTCATACAACAATGAACCTTACTGCATTCAACATATGGTCCAAACGAACCGAATTGTGTATCAAGCGACGAGCGGCCGGCTCCGGCGACCAGCTGTAGCCGCGAGAACAAAAACAAAGTGATTAGCGCAGCCGATACAAAACCAGTTTAAGTGCACGATTTAAAGCAATTCACATTTCATTATTTAAAACAACTCGCTTAACGTTGTGTTTACTTGCTGTTGTACGAGATTATACGAAAAGTGAATAGTACGAAAATGTCTACGGCGGATCAATTAATGACTGTTTTAGAAGACACGGCAAGTTTACTACGAAAAACTCAAGTTAATTTGAAGAAATGCCCTAAGGTACGACTAACTAGAGGTTATATTGAAGCGAGGTTAAATTGCATACAAGAGTACTGGGCGACATTTAAACAGACGCATCAGGAATTAATAAAGGTTATGCCACGAGAACAACGAGCTGTGACGCAATATTTCATAAATGAAGAATATTTTATTTACGAAGATTTATACCTAAACATAGAAGGTGACCTTAAGGACTTGTTAAACAGCACACAGCAAATCAACCCCATCACAACTATCGCTGATAATCAATTAGGGAAGTTACCACGAATTAATCTTCCCACCTTTTATGGTGGATATGAACAATGGCCAGCCTTTAAAGACCTTTTCATGTCAATCGTGCATAACAACACGTCGCTTAGCAATGTACAAAAATTACATTATTTGAAAACGAGTGTCGGGCGAGGCAGAGGCAATATTAAAGCATGTACAAGTTTTGGAAAGTAATTATACTCAAGCATGGGACATCCTTCAAAAGCGCTACGGGAACAAAAGGCTAATTGTCAATTCCATATTAAAGAGGTTATTTATGCAAAGGAAATTGACTACTCAATCGGCCAGTCAATTAAAATCGTTGTTGGATACTACGACAGAATGTTTGAAAAGTTTGAATAATTTGAATGTAGCCACCGACTCCTGGGATCCTATAATTATGTTTCTGGTAGTGCAGAAATTGGACTCGGAGTCACATAAGGATTGGGAGGAGTACGCTCACAAGGATAATTTTGAGGAATTACCCAAGTGGACAGACTTCGTAAATTTTCTGGAAGCCAAGTTTAGGACATTAGAACTCATCACTGCTTCTTCATCAGCCCCGCGCGAGAGAATTGCCTGCAAAGAACGTGTGTTCCATGTCACCGACCAAGAGAAGAGTTGTGTTATGTGTAAAAATAATCACACAATAGCTCATTGTAAGAACTTTACACAAATGCCGGTTGCCGAGCGATGTGAATACGTAAAAAATAACCGGCTTTGTTACAACTGCCTGGCACCAGGACACGCAGTCTTTAAGTGTCACGTGCCTGTGTCTTGTCGCATATGTCACAAGCGCCATCATTCCCTCGTCCATGTAAGTAAGAACGCTGAACCTACAGAACAATACAACCAAATTCAATCTGCACTCTCCAAGGTCGACGAGAATGACCTAGAACTACAGGCATCCATGGCAATTGCGTCTCATCATACTGCGAAACAAAGCATTGCCTTATTAGCGACGGCTATTGTGAATGTACAAAGCGGGCAAGGACATCCCGTTGCACTCAGGGCGTTGATCGACCAGGGCTCACAGGCCTCTTTTATTAGTGAGAAAGCAGCTCAATTATTAAAGCTCACAAGAGAACCAGCAAGAGGTAGTATAGTCGGAGTGGGGTCCACGAAGACAAGAATAAATCAAGTGGTTCAAATACAGGTTTCGTCGCACTATCCGTCGTCATTGAATATGCAACTTCGAGCCTATGTGATATCCAAGCAGTTGACCACTCAAATGCCTACGCAGACTATACCTACAAGCAAATGGACTCATATACAAGATCTACAACTGGCTGATCCGAGTTACAATACACCAGGTCCGATAGATCTACTTCTTGGAGTCAAAGAATATGCACAGATAATTGAGCACGACATAATCAGAGGTCCACCAGGTACACCATGTGCTCAGAAGACAAGCCTCGGCTGGATCCTTTTTGGAGAAATCAATACGAGTACAAAAGAGAGGTCATTTATGGTCATGCACCATCAAGTCGATGTTGAAGATTTATTGAAATCGATATGGGAAGTAGACACTGAAGAAAGAAGATCGTTGACCAAAGAAGAACAAGAATGCGAGAAAATATATGATAATACTTACACCAGAAATGAAGACGGAAGATATGTCGTCAAATTACCGCTAAAGACAAAAGTACCAAGAGCATGCGAAGGAAATACAAGAGAAATAGCACAAAACAGATTACTACAATTGGAGAAAAGATTTTTGAGAATGCCAAAGTTGAAAGAAGAATACATAAAGGTTATTGAAGACTACATCAAGCTGAATCACATTGAAAAGGTACCAACAGAAGAATTACTCACAAAGAAGAGTATATACTTGCCTCATCATGCAATAGTCCGAGAGGAGAAGGAATCTACTAAAACGCGTATCGTCTTTGACGCGTCGTGTAAAGGTACTAATGGCTCTTCTTTAAACGACGATCTTATTGTAGGGCCGGTATTACAAGAAGATTTAAGAAGCTTAATAATGAGATGGCGGATGCACGCTGTATGCTTTGTGTCAGACATTCACAAAATGTACCGAATGGTGTTGATAACCAAAGAAGATGCGGACTATCAAAGAATACTATGGAGAAACAAAAGCGAAGACGAAATTGAGGATTACCGTCTTCTCACAGTAACATTTGGCACAGCATCAGCACCCTATTTGGCAGTAAGAACTTTGAAACAACTGGCTATAGACGAAGGAGACAAATATCCAGTTGCAGCAAAGAAGATAGCCGAAGATTTCTACGTTGATGACCTGATGTCCGGATGTGATACCACAGAACAAGCTATCGAAATTAGTAAACAGCTGCAAGACATTTTACAACGAGGTGGATTTCAGCTCAAAAAGTGGTCATCCAATGACGTTGAATTCATGCGCAGTTTAAAACCCGAAGACCGATCAGTCAACGCACATCTCGATTTAAATATGGATGGCACAATCAAGGCTCTGGGTGTCCAATGGAACATGGGAACAGACCAGTTTGAATATAATGTCTGCCTCCCAGAATTAAATAATCACATCAGCAAGCGTACAATTTTGTCTGACATTCAGAAACTGTTTGATCCTTTGGGTTGGATCTCACCATGCATCCTTATAGCTAAAATACTAATACAAAAGTTATGGATGGCGAAGGTAAGCTGGGACGAGGAACTCAATCAACCTTTGAAAGATGAGTGGATCAAATTGAGAGCAGACTTAAGACACGTCAACAACATTCGTATTGATCGATATCTTGATACTTTGAGCACTGAAATAGCAAACGTTCAGATACACGGCTACAGTGACGCTTCGATTTCCGCTTACGGTGCGTCAGTTTATACCAGAGTGGTAAGATTGGATGGCACGGTCACGACAAAATTGATTGCTTCGAGAACAAGAGTCGCTCCGGTTAAGACTATCTCACTGCCGAGACTTGAGCTCTGTGGAGCTGTCTTGTTATCGAAATTGTTAAAGCAGGTCAGCCACGCCATGAAAATACCAGCAACGCAAGTATTTGCATGGACAGACTCATCCATTGTACTTTCATGGATTTTTGGCGAACCACTAAAATGGAAAACATTCGTGGCAAACAGAGTTGTAGAAATCACGAACAATGTAAATCCAGAACAGTGGCATCATGTGAATTCAGAGGAAAATCCTGCTGATATTGCTTCCAGGGGAATGTTATTAGCAGACTTGAATACTTCTGACCTGTGGTGGAAAGGGCCGAAATGGTTATCAGAAAGGGATATTGAATATAAAAAACCTACTATCATAACAATAGAGTTGGAACAAAAGAATAGAATACAGGCTAATTTAACTACACAAGAAGGCGAATCTGAAAAGAGTCTATCAGAACAATTTAAAGAATTTTATAATTTACAAGAATTAACAAGAACTATAACACTCTGCCGCAATTTTATGAAAATAAAGAAATTAAACATCGACCCTCTAAGAATTAACACAACTGATTTGGAATACTCTCTCCACACATGTATAAAAATTGTTCAAAGGGAAGAATTTACGGAAGAAATAAAAAGATTAAATTTGAAAAAGGACGTTCAGAAACGGAGCTTAATAAGATCTTTAAATCCTTATCTAGAAGACGGCCTCCTGAGAGTGGGAGGTAGGTTAAGGCTTGCTACTATAAATGAAAACATCAAGCATCCCATAATTCTAGGAAACAAAAATAATTTAACTCCGCTAATTATAGCTGATGCACACTTGAAAACTCTACACGGCGGTATAACACTGACGATGAGCTATTTGAGATCGAAATATTGGATCATAAAGGCAAAGAACCTAGTGAAAGCTTATGTCAAGCGATGTCTAGTGTGCGCCAGACAGAATGCTACTCCTAAACCACAGCTCATGGGAGACCTGCCAAAGGAAAGAGTCACTCCTACTCGGCCATTTTTACATAGCGGCGTCGACTTTTCAGGTCCCTATACTACTCTTATATCATCGGGCAGAGGAGCAAAGACAACGAAGACGTACGTGGCGATATTCATATGCTTATCAGTCAAATGCATACACCTGGAACTGGTCGGTAATCTTACGTCTGAGGCCTTCATAGCTGCCTTCAGGAGGTTTGTGGCCAGAAGGGGGAGATGTACTCATTTGTGGAGTGACCAAGGACGAAATTTCATTGGGGCTAACAAGGAATTAGCTGCCGCATGGAAAGAAGCACAGCTGGAATTTACGGGAAAGATCTCGGATTCACTAGCTAGAGAAGGGACACAGTGGCACTTTATCCCAGCTTACAGTCCGAACTTTGGGGGTTTGTGGGAGGCTGGTGTCAAATCTTTGAAATACCACCTAAAAAGAATAATTACTACTCACCTTACATTCGAGGAGATGATTACCGTTCTTTGTGAAGTTGAGGCTTGCTTAAATTCCAGGCCGTTGTGTCCAATCGACTATGATGACATAGACAATATAGACATCTTAACACCGGGACATTTTCTGACCGGGGAAGCGCCCATAAATGTTCCATCACCCGATTTAAAAGATGTCAGAATGAGTTCACTATCACGATGGCAACACACACAAAAAATAGTCAGAGATTTCTGGAAGAGATGGCAACAAGAATACCTCTCACGTTTACAACAGCGACCAAAGTGGTTAAAAAGAGTAGAAGAATTCAAACAGGGCCAAATTGTTTTAATTAAAACTGACAATCTTCCACCTGGCAAATGGACTCTTGGCCGAATTGTTGATAGACATCCAGGACCAGACGGCATTACGCGAGTGTACAGTGTCAAAAGTGGTGATAGTGTGACTAAGAGACCTGTAACTAAATTATGTCTGATGCCAATAGAAGTTGATTAATGTTTTCATGTTATATGTCAATTTTGCATGCCGGGCACTTACACGTAGGTATTTGTAAAGGACTTAGTAGTCCTTTGGCCGGTGGTATGTTAACGCCACCTCTTCGAGCTAACAGCATTATGAATGTGTATTTATTATTTAGTCGCATTACAAAAATCATACCAACAAGACGTGTTTTCGTTCCTCATACAACAATGAACCTTACTGCATTCAACAATCCTAATATAACAAAATTTTGACAATTTATTTAGAAATGTTGTTTTATTTATCAATACTGGAATTAAATATGTCAGTATGGTGTGGCAGAATGTCATCTTGCTCATATTTGGAGCAGAACAAGAAGCCTTTTTGACACTTTAATGAAAGACAAGTGTAGACTGAGTGGATGCTGTTCCCTGCCGTATCATGGGAGTGATGTGTCCCACACAGACATAGGGAGCACAGAGGTTATTGCGGGTTGATGAAATCTAAATGAACCAAGGTATTGCCGGTATTGGGTGAAAATGATGGTTTTATCTATTTAATGCCTGACATCACTATTTTTATGAGGAAGATAGGGTCTAGCAAAAGCTGATGAAATTGCAGTTTTTAATATCATACCTACCAACCTAATATGTAAGCGCATTTGGTATGAAATCAAAAAAGAACAAAACTAAACATTGCAGGCAGTAAATATCTGTAAAGGCCAATAATAAACAAAACTGAACAATTTTAATCATCATTTTTATTAAAATTGAAAAGAAGCTTATGTAAAATTATTAAGTTCTTCTAGGTTACTATTAATCCCGGTATATAATTCCATTTCAATTGGTTTGAATGTGCCACACATTTTAGTTTCTTTCACTTCGGTCTAAAATAATTGCTCATGCATCTTAATTCTGCACCTGAAATCAATTCCCATATTAATAAAAACATGACATATATTATATTTACACCATACAAGTATTTGTATATATCAACATCTACTTGTTGAGATTTTAACTACAAAAATCAAGTTGTTTTAGTTATGTCTTAAAGGAGCCCAGGGTCTGCTTTGGTATCCAAATTCAAGGATTAGGCATAGGCACTAGTTTTATAAAAGCGACTGCCGTCTGGCCTTCCAAGTCAGAGGGAAAACTAGACCTGTTGGAACTAAACCAGTTGATGTTCGCCGTCACCCAAAAGCTAATGTTATAAGTTATAATTGATGTCATATGATATTTCACACTCTGACCAAGTAAAAGCCGGGTTTCGAACCCACAACCTCCAGATTGAAAGTCGCGTGCTTTAACGCTCGGCTACTGAAACTAGTTTGTAAACAGCTTTAGAGGTTAGGTTAGGTTTCGTGAGTAGGTAGGTAGCGGTAGTATGTATAGACGTAAAATATTATAACTCACCGTAGGTATTGAAGAAGGAGAATATCATCAATCCAACATACAAAGCTCCGAATGCTTGTGAAACACAAGATGTTCTAAGGACGGGTCGTCGTTTTGAGAAATCTCACTCGGTAGATTGTATTCTGCCCATGAATATTAGAGGCAAGTTTCTTGACTACACTTTTTTGTTATTTGATCGATTAAGTAACGTATATTCGCCTAAAATTTATCCAATTTATCAGTATTTTAATGAGTAGCTGCTTTTAGCGCGTTTTTATCGCTTGTCAAAAGTGACATGAGCACAGACAAAATTGAATTTTCATGCTCGGTTGCTATGTGAAAAAATAATTACCCGAGAATTATTTTGGTGGGAGTGCGTTTCTTAAGTGGCAACCCGATTAAAAATTACAATCCGTGATTTTGAAGATGGTGCAACCCAACGGATTTAACGGTCGTTAAAATCCGCATGTGATCGTCAGATTTTGACGAAGACCGCTTACAATTACAGACGGTTTGGTGCAACCGACCCTTACTCTATAAAACTAGAGCTAGATATGTATGTATTTGACATTGTTGTATAACATAATCCTTGCAATCATTACTCCAAGAGTACATCTGGTCGTCTGTCAAATTAAACCAGCTTGACAGAACTAATAATAATAATCGTATGGCATTTATTTTCGAACAGTGAGGTCTTCAAGAAGACAAGTACGGTTGCCGGTTTTTTTTGTTGCACTATTAGCACCACCCAGGGTCACGTGTAGGGTAACGGTGGGTACTCCCTAAGGACGTAGTGCAACTTCGACCGCTTTTGTCAAGTGAGTGGGCAACTTGACTGTTAGAAGTTCTCAAACCGCCCGAAGGCCTCTAACCTGACTTAACGACTGCTGTCGTAGACAGCAACCGGGATCAACGCCTTAACGCGCCTTCCAAAGCACGGGAGCGCTCCGTTAGTAACCACTCAAAGCGGTCATCCATCCAAGAACTGATCTGCCCCCACGTTGCTTAACCTCGCATACCGATTGGAGACTAAAAAACCTTTAAATACAGATATTGGGTAATTGCATTATTGGTTAATGTTAGCGTATTTGCGTTATGGTAGAAACATCAATTTACAAAATATTTAAATCGTTAACGGTTTTCCGAAACAAAAACGTATCAGCGAAAATTCGATGGGGGCAGTCATTATACTGATTATAAATACACTTAATTTAATATACTCGTAATTATAGCAATAGTTTAGTCGATATTAATAATAACGATAAGACGATAATGTTTATATAAGTCATACTCGAAAATAATTTGCAATTGTTTGTATAAATTGGGTTCCCTTGGCATATTATTATTTGTGTCGTACACAAATAATAATAATTATTATTTGTGCGTATATTTTTCCTTGTTCGTAACCTATTTTTTCTTTTCAAATTCCTTTTCTTCATCGGTTCCCCTGGTTTCTTCTAAGCTGACTATAATATTCAACTATTTTTCTATCTTTTCAGGTATCACATTTAACAATGTGACCACCCAGCCTTAGAAGATGCGCGCTCCCGTTCTGGCTAATTGGAAACAGTGTAAGATGAAAGAAACAGCATGAGAGAGCCAGGGACCTCCGTGTCGAGCAAAATGCTTCTCTCGCTACTGTTACACTGCTTCTGCGTGGCAACTACCGCTTCAATATCCAGTGGAGGTAAGTGAAATTAAACCTTAAGTTGATAACTTTAAAGTGCTGTGTAAAATTTGAAGAGCCTCGGACGTTTACTTCTACAGCAAATATCAACGATAAGATATTAATGTTAATGGAATAATAGGATATAATAACCATAAAACTAGAATAGTGGTAAATAGTGAAGCATTGAAGTTAAAATATGTAATCATTAAAACGCAAACATTGAAAAGAATGAAATAAAAAAAGTAAAGCAAACGAGTAACCCTATAACAATAAAAGTTAAAATCAAATGAGTTTACATCACATTTACATTAAATAAGTTGTCAAACCATTGCCAGAGGCGAACGAGTATGAGGCAAACAGAAAAATTCCCCGTAAAGTATGCGATATCTCGGCTCCGAATGAAACAAAAAGAATGAAATTATTCCACCGTCATTTCGCGAATGGAATGGAAAACAAATTTCACATTTCATCTTGAGCGTATGCGAGGATATTTGAAAATAAAGGAGTTTGTCGAAGCGCTTTCGAATACCCTATGTTGACAAGGAATTTAAGTAATACGGCTGAGAACCGTCTGCAGCTATTTCTACGGGAAAGCAGGGAAATAGTTTCAATAGGAACGAATGAGGAAATAAGAATAATTTTTTCAAGGATTACCTCCCACTAACTTACACAAAGGATCTGGAAGACGTTTAAATAAATGTAAATGTAGAAAATAGTTTCAGGTTGTACATTATACATACACAAGTTGTACATTTAATATTACGGAATTATTAAGGGTGAGACCATGGATCCAAACTAAATAAAATAAAAACACTTTTATTATAATTTTTTAACAGAAAATGAAATTTGATTAGACTGAAAAATATTGAGTCTTATCGGACTATATGTATTACGCTGACATATGTTCTTATTCCATTGGATATTCTACTTTAAGACTAACGTAATAGAGTTTCTGTTATATAGACACTGTCTTAAAATCGTATGTTTGTTATAGAAACTATTACATAAGCGTTAAAGTAAACTATCCAATGGGTCATACATACACGAGTATCAATGTCAAACTCTCGTGCTTTGGAAGGCACGTTAAGCCGTTGATCCCGGCTGCTGTCTACGACAGCAGTCTTTAAGCCGAGTTAGAGGCCTTCGGGCGGCTTGAGAACTTCTAACAGTCAAGTTGCCCACTCACTTGACAAAGGGGGGTCGAAGTTGCACCACGTCCGTAGGGAGTACCCAATGTTACCCTACACGTGACCCCTGGGTGGTGCTAAAAGTGCAACAAAAACTGGCAACCGTACTTGTCTTCTCGAAGATCTCACGGTTCGTAAATAAATGCGTATTAAAAATAAAAAGTGTCAAACTCAAAGTAATCGTACGGTATATGGCTCGCAAAACCGAACTTTAATTTCAATGTAGTACTGACTATTAAAAGTATGCGCATAGGGAGGGCTTGGGTCGACTCTTCCGTAAATGGAGTTTAATTTCAGGTGTTTGAGGCGAGTTCTTTAAAAGAAGTTACACCATTTCGGACTCTATAACGCCATTCCTCTCACCGATGCAAGCTTCTCCAAGCGCTCAGAAGGGATAGAAATAGCGTTTTAGTACGTCTTTGTATCGTAGAAACTGCCCCAATAATAACGCTTCCCATCCGCAAGCTCGGAATAGAAAACTTGATTTTGGTAGTCTGCGGTCGGCAAAAATAAAGATTAATGATTAATAAAAATACAAGCTATACAGGGTGACATCAGAGACGTGATCAGAAATTATTTGACTCGATGAAGTATTGAAAGACAAACTGAATGAAGATAATATCACAGATACTACTTGCAATATTGACTATTATTTCTCAAAATATTTACAGAAAAAATAATGTTTCATACAACTTGGTCACCCTACACCACACGCCGTCTTGTCATTCCTCATACAACGTGTGTCAAAAGTGATAGGGTGACCATGATTTAAGTATGGCGTTATTATTTTACTAGTAAAAAATTGAAATAAAAAACTTGATTTATTCGATGTAACAACTATTGCATTGAAAAGGCGATCATGTGTAGAGTCTGAAAAATTATCTTCTGATTACGTCTCTGATATCAGCCTGTAAAAAAACCAACAAACTATTCATTACGTTGATATGCCACATGATGAAATAAAGTTTGTTGGACATTTAGTTGAGACTATTTGTGCTGTTTTATGACTTGGAGGATTTATTTCGATCGCCAAAGTGTTCGACATAGTCAATATTTTAATTTGTGTACCGCTTCCGAGAAATTCAATACCTATATTTTCTTAGTATAAAATCGGCTCACGTTATTTCAATCTGTTACCTTTTATATCTACACGCATAGTTTACATAACGTTATGCAAATTGGAATCCTGATACATCGTATCCGCCCAAATTGAAAATTATTCTTGGCAACCCTAGCACTTATCGCGGGACATTTCACACGGGGAGTGGCAAATGCAAGACCGCAATATCAATCACGAATCAATCGGGCTGGAGTGCGTGGCAGCCCTAGCCAGCCGGCTGGAAGAATCGAATGAAAATTCGGCGAATGATTTGAGGGTGTTTTAAGATTACCGTTTCAGTGAACGCTATTGGTGGCTTTTTCAGAAATGGAATCGTACAGTTGATGTGACTTCAACAATTTTGTATCACGGGTTGTTTCCGTATGTGATACTGATAATAAAATATTTGAATAGATATTAACTCCGAAATAGCATAATATAGAATAAGTATCATCTATTTAATTAAGTACAGTTGATGGCAAAGATCATAAACTTGGACCCAATCAATAAAAATACATGAAAATTTCCACCTGTAACCAGGCCAACTTTTTCGAATAACTGAATGTTAATTTCAACCCGAGCAGCTAATTAACATCAATTTAAATTATTCGCGGTATACTTTGTTGTGGTTGCAAAAACATCATCCTGAATAAATTAAAATCGAAATTATTACTTACGTTAACTGCACCACAAATTATAAGCGTTATATTATAGAAATAGAAATAGAAATTATTTATTTGCATCAGGCACACAATACAAGAATAATAAACGAAGAAAAAAAAAAAGTTGTGTGCCAGCAAAAAGGATCAGGCTCAGCATGATACTACAGCCTGGCGGCTGCAGCGCTGATTTTCAGCCTGATCCCTGTGGGTGACATCCAACCACTCGCACAGAACAATATGTGTAAAAATAAAAATAAATAAACAATTATAAAGTGCTACTAAACAAATTAACAACTAAACCACACAAATTAAAACATATCATGACAAAAATAATAATAATAATAGTGTACTAATTTTAACAATATGCTTAAAACAACATATGTGGAACAAAGGAGGAAAAAAAAAGGAAATAATAACTCCGAATCTAACACAGATACGCTGCTCAGCTGTGTTGAGCTTTTTGCTCGGAATGAAGTATTATTTTATAATTATGATGTTATTAGTAAGGGTGCTAAACTGAAAAATTGTGCACTTTGAGTTAAAAGCACCAAATATTTTATCATGAATAGAGTATGTCACGGTGAGAATTATGAGAGTTGGTGAGAAGTCAGATTCGTCCCATGTAAACAATCACATGAAATAGAATTTATAGAAATCAAATTAAAATATTATGAAACGGGTCACTCAAGATTTTAAGGTCGATCGACGGATCGTGACACGTCGACGATCGAAGGACGACCCGTCGACGTGTCACGCGGTTCTTAATCGGTCCGAAACATGTCGAGCGTTATTCGACCTTAAAGACGTAAGAGACCCGATTCATAATATTTTAATATGTCTAAAAATCACCTAACTAAATTGAATACCTTGCTATATTAATAATAACATGTGTCAAGAGAATATAAATATTAAAAAAAAGATCAACACAATGAAAAAAATTGGGGGTAGTGATATTTGAACACACATATCATCTTATGGCATTACTTTGTCTTATGTCAGGGGGCCAATTCTCGGTCAGAGCGAGATGCATGTCTATCGTGACATTGTATAGAATGGTAGAGCCACTTGTATGGAATCTCGAATAGAGATCATCTCGATCTAGCCCGAGAATTGGCCCCCAGGTCCAGTTGCAGTAAAGTTGCAGTTTAGTAGCTATGATTTTAGATCGATGATTATATCTACAAGATATCTATCTGATTATATTCAATCAAGTAGCTGACAAACTAAATACTTACAAACGTATACCTAGTCTAGCCATAAGTTCTGTTACTGGCAGAACAATGATTTTAAGAAAAATAATAATTCGAATTTCGAATGTTGTGTTTTGACGTAAGTACTTGGATGTTTTTGCCACCATTTATATACAATATAATATTAAAATAAGTAAATTAATAATGGAGTGGGGTGTCAAAGAAAATAGAATTGCTGTGATTGCTCTGCATAAGGTAGGAATGGAGCCGTCCCACATTTTTGAGACACTAAAAAAGTTAGAGATCAGTCGAATGTTTGTGTATCGTACCATTCAAAGATACACCAAAACGTCCTCTGTCGATGACAGTAAAAGATCTGGCCGACCACGTACTGTTAGAACAAAACAAGCCGTTAATGCTGTAAGGGCCAGAATTCGCCGAAATCCCATAAGAAAACAGAAGATCCTTTCTAAGGAAATGAAAATACCACCTAGGACACTTTCGCGTATAATCAAAGATGACTTGAGTCTTGCAGCTTACCGACGATATACAGGACATATGTTAAATCAGTCACTAAAGGACAAGAGAGTTGAAAGATCAAAAAGCCTTTTATCTCGATACGAGTACGCACATGGGAAATATAAAAATATTCTTTTCACGGATGAAAAAATTTTTACTATCGAGCAGCACTACAACAAACAAAATGATAAAGTGTACGCACACAACTCTCGAGAAGCTAAAGAGATAGTTGGAAGGATTCAGCGAGGTCATCATCCCGCTTACGTCATGGTTTGGTGGGGTGTGTCGTATCAAGGCGTCTCTGAGGTCCATTTTTGCGAAAAAGGAGTGAAAATTTCAGCTAAAGTGTATCAGGATACGATTTTAGAAACAGTAGTTAAACCACTAAACGACACAATGTTCAAAAATGTACACTGGACCTTTCAGCAGGACTCAGCCCCGGGTCATAAAGCTCGCACCACCCAGATTTGGCTGCAAAGGAATGTTCCGGACTTCATCAAGGCAGATGATTGGCCCTCTTCCAGTCCCGACTTAAATCCCCTGGACTATAAATTGTGGTCAGTGTTAGAGGACATGGTCTGCTCTAAACGCCATGCCAATATCGATTCTCTAAAAAAATCTTTGAAGGTAGCAGTGGCAAATTTCCCAATGGATACAGTGCGTGAATCTATAGACGTGTGGCCGGATCGTTTGAGGGCGTGTATTAAAGCTAAAGGCGGGCATTTTGAATAAAAAATATATTGTTTAGTAACCTTATTAACTTACCTATAAATAAACATTTACTTATGGTAAATTAATTACATCCTTTTAAAAATATGTTTCATTTCATTTGTAACAGAACTTATGGCTAGACTAGGTACAATTGTCAAATACACAACAAACATATATCAAAAGTTAGATAACTAATATTTATTAAAGAGGATTTGGCCATTTGGAATTGTATAATAAAATAATCCATCTAAAGCGTACATAATTACATATGCGCACAACAGATATCATTATACCTACACTTGTCAACTTTTTTGTAGAACTAAAATATGTATGTCTTCCATCCACCATCAGAAATCTCGTAACCAGTTCTCTTACGAGTATTTCAGTGCGTTCAACGTTACAAAACCCCTTATTCCCAAATGTATATTCAAGCTCAACCCAGCGTTCAAATACGCACTCTACAACTATGTAAATAGACACGAAAACAATATTGACTGCAAATACAGAAACAAAGCAAAGCAGGCTATTCAACATTGTTGTCGACCGCTGGGAACCCTTTCGGGAAAGGTCTCAGAACGACCTCTTCGAGATTAGCTCTTTTTGCTTAGAAAATTATTTACCGAAGCGAAGTCTGAATCAGCAAAACGGTTTCCGGTTGCGGAAAAATGCAAAAGGATCAATAAAAAAAGGTTAGGATTGGTGGAAGTTGTGAAAGAAAAGAGACAATGCCGTTTTGTTTACTTCTATCCACAGTTTTTAGGCAAGAGGCGTTTTTGGGACATTGAAATAAGATATGAAATCTCAATGTGTGTTTTTTTTTCTGCCGTGTGCATGAAATTGTTAGTCTCAAATTTACTGCTGATTATTTCTAGCGAGTACAACACCGGAAAAAAAAGTAAAAACTGATTTATTTGGAAATCGTAATAAAGTTATCGCACCAGAAAACCAGGATTACCATTCCAGCTAATTATAATTTACAATCAACTTCTCTGTGTGTAGCAAGCTAATGCAATTTTTATGATAATTGCAATTAACTATTTGATTACAGTTACAATCAAAATCATCGGCGTATAAAATTACATCAGCTTAGTAAATTTGCTCAAACATCTAAAATAACCGAACTAAATTATATCAGTAAATTATATCCCATTATTAGAAATATCTCATATGAAATACTTTGACTTTAATTCGACCTCATGCGAATTCCTACAGGCAGGTTATTTAGATCGACATAACCACATTGATCGTCACGTTAAAAAAAAATGAACGTTCCGAATTTTGACACCTAAATTTCAAATATACGTTACTACATTAATATGATATACGATTAAAAAGTTATTATTAAGATTAGTTTTGGGCTGGTGCCGCTGGGCCGTTAACCTTGGCGATTTTGATATGATAGGACCACTACACAAGTGTGATCAAGCGGAAAGCTTTCCAGCCATGGTAAACCAAGATACTTACACGGGTCCACACACCTCCGCCTGCAATTCTAAACCCGGTGTACCGGTCTACACCGCAATCAACAAAAGAACCGCCACCTTGTCTCACTAGTGACAGAACAAAAGGGTCGAGTTGGAAATCACTGAAGACTCCCGGGACGGGATCAAAGTGGATTCGGGTCCTTAACGTTTGATTTGCTTTGCAACTAATGTCAGTTAGTAAGTTAGAAGTAAATTGGTGAATAATGGTTTTGATTGGCATTGGACAATTTTACGTATTAAAAATATAGCACAATTGTATATATTATCTTATAGGTCAAAATTAGCCGGCACTATACCGAAGATATCCCGGACATCAGCCTGTACGAGATAAGAATGGCTCTTAAACAGCTTAAGAACAATAAGGCACCCGGTGAAGACGGAATTACAGCGGAACTCCTGAAGGCGGGTGGAAAACCGGTCCTAAGGGCCCTTCAGATGTTGTTCAATTCCGTCTTACTGGAAGGGAAAACTCCAAAGGCATGGAACAGAGGTGTGGTGGTCCTGTTCTTCAAAAAGGGTGACAACTCCTTACTGAAGAACTACCGACCCATCTCACTTCTGAGCCATGTCTATAAGCTGTTTTCAAGAGTCATTACGAACCGTCTCGCACGCAGGCTAGATGACTTCCAGCCTCCCGAACAAGCCGGTTTCCGAAGAGGCTTTAGCACCGTAGACCACATCCATACGCTCCGTCAGGTTATACAGAAGACTGAGGAGTATAACCTGCCCGTCTGTTTAGCGTTCGTGGACTACGAGAAAGCCTTCGATTCGATCGAAACCTGGGCTGTACTACAATCTCTCCAGCGGTGCCAAGTGGACTACTGCTATATCGAAGTGCTGAAGTGTTTGTACGAGAACGCCACTATGTCAGTCCGACTCCAGGACCAGAGCTCGAAGCCTATCCCATTGGAGCGTGGAGTCAGGCAAGGAGATGTTATTTCTCCTAAACTGTTCTCCGCTGCACTGGAGGATGTTTTCAAGACTCTGGACTGGAGAAGGCTAGGCATCAACATAAATGGCGAGTCCCTCACTCACCTTCGATTTGCTGACGGTATGGTAGTCTTGGCTGAGACCATGGAAGATTTAAGTACAATGCTCAATGACCTCAGTAAAGCCTCCGAGCGAGTTGGTCTAAGGATGAACATGAACAAGACGAAGATCATGTCAAATGTCCATGTCGCACCAACTCCCTTAACAATCGGACACTTTACGCTCGAAGTTGTAGACGATTATATATACCTAGGACAGACTATCCAGTTAGGTAGGTCCAACTTCGACAAAGAGGTTAATCGTCGAATCCGACTCGGCTGGGCAGCGTTCGGGAAGCTACGGTACATCTTTTCGTCCAATATTCCGCGGTGTCTTAAGACGAAAGTCTTTGACCAGTGTGTGTTGCCAGTGATGACATATGGTACTGAAACGTGGTCGCTTACTATGGGCCTCATAAGAAGGCTCAAAGTCACCCAAAGAGCAATGGAGAGAGCTATGTTAGGAGTTTCTCTGCGTGATCGCATCAGGAATGAGGCCATCCGCAGCAGAACCAAAGTGACCGATATAGCCCTCTGAATTGCTAAACTTAAGTGGCAGTGGGAGGGGCACATAGCACATAGAACCGATGGCCGTTGGGGCGGAAAGGTTCTCGAGTGGCGACCACGTACCGGAAGGCGTAGCGTGGGCAGGCCCCCCACACGGTGGACTGATGACCTGGTGAAGGTCGCGGGTGTCCGCTGGATGCGGGTGGCGCAGATCCGGTCATTGTGGAAGTCTTTGGGGGAGGCCTATGTCCAGCAGTGGACGTCTTTCGGCTGGCATGATGAGGTCAAAATTACTTTCGAATTATAAAACTAGATTTAAAAAGAACCACATAAGTAGCTGGTTTAGAAAATGCTACTAAAACTTAACATTCAACCAACATTGAGAATGCTTAGCTTTGATATTGGCTAATGAGATATCAGTCTCCAATTCCAATGAAAACGGAGTATTTTAGAGGAGACTGCTTTTATTTAAGAACCATCCACTTGGGAGCTAGTGTATCAAAAACAGATATAAACACACACACACACACGCACGCACGCACGCACGCTCGCACGCACGCACGCACGCACTCACGCACGCGCGCACACACACACACACACACACACACACACACACACACACACACACACACACACACTCTCACACACACACACACACACGCGCACACACACACACACACACACACTCACACACTCACACACACACACACACACACACTCATATGCCAAGCGCCCCATATCCCACTAATATTATAAATGCGAAAGTTTAGATGTTTGGATGTTTGGATGTTTGTTGCTCAATCACGCAAAAACGGCTGAACAGATCAAAATGATTTTTTGTATACTAACAGTATGTAATCTGGATTCACTTATAGTATACTTTTTGTCCCGATAATCACCCTCAAAGGGATGAAATCGGGGGTGCAAATATGGTCTATGAAACGGGGTGATTTAAATCCTCATAAGCCATTATAAGCTTTAAGTTTCAGCCAATTGGGAGTATAACGGCGTGTCAATAATTTTAACGTAAGCGGTAGCAGAATTTGACGTATTGTAAACAAGCTGACTTTTCGATATGTCAAAACCGAAATATCATAATTCCTTCTGATTGATGACGTTATTTTTGAGCATAACCTTTTAGCAATTAGGTCTATTATTGCGTGTAAATCAAAATAAATTTGCGATACTTTGGAATTGTTTGTTTTCATATGCTTAAATACAAAAACAGCTGCTTCAATGCAGTCTTTGTATCGTCAGTGTACAATTTAATTTTGTCGTGTATTATTGTTTACGTAATTGGTGACCCTTCGCACTATAATAACTGTTTGATATAAGAGATCACTTGGGCTGGGCAGCTCAATCGTCAACATTGACGGTTGAAGCACCTTAGATCTATGCACAAATTACAATCTATATACTGAGATAGAGATACCAGTGAAATACTCCACATAGATCGTAGCGCCGTTGTGTATTTAGTAAGAACTAACCGCACAACCGCTGCATCCCAGTCACTTCAATATGCAAGTGCGATAGAGATAGCACCCAGTGACATCTGGTACAAACAAGTCAAACTAAAATTTCCATAGAAAAATTCGTACTTCGAGTTGAAAGGCCCCTGGATTTAAGCTTATCCGTATACATATAATACAGCTGTAGAAGGTCGAAAATCTGTACATTGAAGATATTGGCTAAATCAATGGAGCGATTGGAGGGCCCTTAGCATCGAAACAGAACACATTTCAACAGTTTTAATAATTCGTGTGTGTTTGTCTATCGGTTTATATGTCTAGGCATTGTGACTCTCGGCCTTCAGCCTCACGTGCATTGCCGCTCTGCTTCGGGCCTTCGGCCCTCAGCCTTACACTTTACTCTGTGTGAATGATCGGCATCAGGAGCCCGCTCTGTGTGAATGATCTGCCTTTGGACTCGCATGCCTTGCCCCTCTGCATCAGTCCTTCGGCCCTACATAAGGAGCCCGCTCTGTTGGGATTCTCGGCCTTCGGCCTTGCGTGAATTGCCACTCTGCTTCAGGCCTTCGGCCCTACATGCGTGCCACACGGCTCCGAGCCTTCAGCCCTCATTCTTATATAAGGAGCCCGCTCTATTTGAATGCTCGGCCTTCGGCCTCGCATGCATTGCCACTCTGTTTCGGCCCGTTAGTCATCAACTTTACATAAAGAATCCAGTCTGTTGAGAAACTCGGCCTTCGGCCTCGCGTTTCTCGCCTCCCTGCTTCAGGCCTTGGGCCCTCAACCTTACATAAGAAGCCCGTTTTGTGTGAATACTCGGCCTTTCGCCTTGCATGTTTTGCCTCTCTGCTTACGGCCTTCGGCCATCATGCTTACATGAAGAACCCGCTCTGTTGGGATGTTTTACGGAAGAACTGCGTAGCGAGACTTTTATCATTGTACATGCAATATTTTACGGGCCTCATTCGTCTAGAATCGGTACATTTGATATAACTAAGCTTAATCATTCGTTTTGAAAGCACGAGCACGTAGCACCAACTCCCGTTACAAACGGACACTTTTACTTGAAGTTGTCAGACGATTATATACCTAGGACAGACTGTCCAGTTAGGTCCAAGGTACCCAGTTAGTGAAGGGCCAACTTCGAGAAAGGGGTAAATCGTCAAATCCGACTCGGCTGGGCAGCGTTCGAGAAGCTACGGCACATCTTTTCGTCCAATATTCCGCAGTGTCTCAAGACAAGGCTCTTTGATCAGTGTGTGTTGCCAGTGACGACATATGGCACTGAAACGTGGTCGCTTACTATGGGCCTCATAAGAAGGTTCAAAGTCACCCAAAGAACAATGGAGAGGGCTATGCTGGGAGTATCTCTGCGTGATCGCATCAGAATTGAGGCCATCCGCAGTAGAACCAAAGTAACCAACATAGCCCACCGAACCGCTAAACTTAAGTGGCAGTGGGCGGGGTATATAGCACATAGAAGGGAGGAAAGGTTTTCGAGTGGTGAGTAGGTACCAGAAGGCGCAGCGTGGGTAGGCCCCCCCACAAGGTAGACTAATGACCTGGTGAAGGTCGCAGGTGTCCGCTGGATGGGGATGGCAAAGGAACGGTCATTGTGTCACTCTTTGGGGGAGGCTTATGTCCAGCAGTGGACGTCTTTCAGCTGATATGATGATGATGATGATTCGTTTTGAAAAAACGATTACTATTAAAATTTTCCGAGCGCGGTAAAGAACATTTCATATTCAATGTAATCATTTCTTAAGGGATGTAAAGAAGGGTGAAAGATGTATGGGAAAACAAATAATTCCAAAGCAAGAATGAGTTCTACGCAGACGAAGTCGCGGGCAAAAGCTAGTATATATATATATATATATAGATAGCCCAGAACATATTTATTGGTGACAAAATATGGGGTCTGATCTCACATATGGCCTAGTAACTATATTTCGATACTGACTCATAGATATTTGATGCCATAAAGTGACAACTGTTCCTGAATGGGACGTTCGATATACCACATACCTATCGTACGAGGCCAGTGACTAAATTAATATGTGATTAATTTAGCTGCTATTGGTGATCAGAGTAAACAAATGTAGGAGACGGTTTAGGACCTCATCTCAATTGAAATTGAGATAGTAAAATTGTGTGTTTATGCCAAATAAAAATTAGCAGTAAATATAAGTGATTTTCTATAGCCTTATATTTTATAAGGCTGATATTTTGTTAATAAGCGTGCGTATAATGTCATGTGAATTTGGTTCGTTTGTATTCTAACGCATTTTCTTATTTTATTGTATTGTATTAATTAGGAATAGGTGACTATGACGTATATAGCGTTAAAGGCACGTGGTTTTCCATTTTATCTGTTTCGCTTTTTACCACGTAACAGGTAATTGGCTTTAGTGAGCGGAAACAGATATTGGAGAAAGTTCGAAACCGACTTTGTTCAATTAAATAATCAAAAGTTTCGATTTTAATTCCAAATAAATACAAATTAATAAAACAGCTCTAACCTCCATTATAACCTTTTGTTTTCTTGACGCACCGTTCCCTACAAACTAGACCTGTATTTTATTTAAGTTGGTGCTTAGTTACAGTTCGGTTATCATCTAGGTAGGTAGGTAGGTCATCTAGATAGGTAGGTAGGTAGGTAAGTAGGTAGGTAGGTAGGTAGGTAGGTAGGTAAGTAGGTAGGTAGGTTGTCATCTAGATAGGTAGGTAGGTAGGGTAGGTAGGTAGGTAGGTACACTACCGTCAGAAAGTTTAGGACCAATCACAATTTTTAGTTTCCTTTTCATAAATTATTACGCAAACCAAACAAGGGAAAAATATTGCAATGGGCTGTTTCTCACAAGGATTGGACTTTTGCAAACTGGTCGAGAGTACTACGGACAGAGGAATCAAGGTTGAATGAATAATCAATCAATGTTGATCATATGTATATTTTGTGTTTGGTCTTAAACTTTCTGACGGTACTATAGGCTACCTACCTACATTACCGTCAGAAAGATTAAGAGGTAGTAAGCTAGGCACAGACTACGTACCAGCCCGATACCATTACACCGTTTCCAAGTCTCTGGTGAAATGCTCCTCTTAAATCTTATACATAATTTGTGAGCTAATATAATAATGAATAATTAAGTATAATGTAAGCAATAAGTCCTTTGCCCAAGAGGGAGTTACATGAGGCTTTATATAATCCATACTAATGTTATAAATGCGAAGGCATGTCTGTCTATCCTTCTGTTACCTCTTCACGCTTAAACCGCTAAACTGATTTAGATGAAATTAGGTATAGGGATAGTTTGAGTCCCGGGAAAGGACATAGGATAGTTTTTATTCTGGAAATCATTACTAAGGGCTAGAAAGGGGACAGGAAGCGAATTAATCCTGCGCCTACAATAATTTATTAGCAATTATTTACCTAACGCAATAACGAGTTCCACGCGGACGTAGTGTGTAGTTGCAGGCAAAAAGCTAGTATTATTTATATTTAATCGTATGGCATTTATTTACGAACCGTGAGATCTTCGAGAAGACAAGTACGGTTGCCAGTTTTTGTTACACTTTTAGCACCACCCAGGGGTCACGTGTAGGGTAACGGTGGGTACTCCCTACGGACGTGGTGCAACTTCGACCCCCCTTTGTCAAGTGAGTGGGCAACTTGACTGTTAGAAGTTCTCAAGCCGCCCGAAGGCCTCTAACCTGGCTTAACGACTGCTGTCGTAGACAGCAGCCTGGATGGCTTAACGTGCCTTCCAAAGCACGGGAGCGCTCAGTTAGTAACCACTCAAAGTGGTCACCCATCCAAGAACTGACCTGCGCCCACATTGCTTAACCTCGCATACCGCACGCGGTAGGCGGGTGCCGCTGGGCCACGAGCGCTCTTTTTTTTATTTATATAATAAGCAACAAGTGTAACAGTCTCCAAATTTAAAATCGTTAATTTGTTTTCAAATTCTATACCCATTATGATAATTATCTGCGTATCAAAACACACGTGTCGATTAAAACCTAGGTTTATATAAAATAAGTATTTGAATGAATGCGCGGTATCATATTTTGTAATATATATTTTCTTTATTCCGTGTACGTTACGTCACAGAATCATGACAGTATTATTGCAAAAAATATCGGAAAAACATGGCCCATTGTCTTTTATTGTATTATTACCATACTGACATCACGTTAGCCCTTTCCTGGGTATGAATAAACATCGACGTTTTTGCATTTTCGTTCGTCGGGGCTTCCGTTTGGTTTGGAGTGCGCAGTGGTCCGATGTCAGCCTATTGTTATTTCTAAATTCACGACCTTTGTGCAAATACCAAATCCTTTTTATACATAAAAATAGTATAACGATCTAAAAAACTACCTCTGTTGTGATATTAGAACTAATACATTTTCGTTTTTTTTTGTTTCAACAGATATAAATTTATAGCCTGGTTTGAACATGTAATTACTAAGCGGTGGTTAGCATCAAGTCTTTCGGAACGGTTCTACTTCTATGTCCTTACAAATACTAACTTTAAATTAAAACTAAAAAAAGAAAAAAAACTAACTTTGTGTGAATATCAAGTGATCTTAACCAGATACCAGCACATATAAATTATAAGAATAATAAGATTTAATTAATTATTTTTCTGTATAAAAAAAAATTGAATAGATAAAAGAAAGTGAAGAGTGCCATGTTAGGCGAAGATTTCAATATGTTGACTGTGTAAGTTTTATTTTTGTAGGCCCCACTACCCCACAGTGACCCCTTTCATTATAAATAAAATGAATAAGTGGTCGGGGACGAAAATAGATGGGGTCTTTTTTATTTGACTGGGAAAAGTAGGTTAGTTTAGTTTTTAATTAATTTGTATTTATTGGCTTGATTGTTCTTTGTATGTGACTTACCAAGTTACATACAATTTATTTGAATTACGAATAAATAAATAATAATAATAATAAGTGGTGACATAAGTTGAGTGAAGACACAGCATGAGAGACTTACGCGGGGGTTGTTGTGTGGGGCAAGATACCGGGTTCCGTACCCAAAGGGTAAAGGACCCTGTTACTAAGACTTCGCTGTCTGTCCGTCCGCCTCTCTGACACCAGGCTGTATCTCAAGAACCACGATAGTTAAACAGTTGAAATTTTCATAGATGATGTATTTCTGTTGCCGCTATAACATAAATAATAAAAACCGGCCAAGTGCGAGTCGGACTCTTTGCCGTTTTTATACATAATGGTACGGAACCCTTCAAGCGCGAGTCCGACTCGCACTTGGCCAGTTTTTAGTAGTATAATTTTTACATGTCTCACAAAACTTCTTGGCATATAATTAGATTTTATGAAGGAATGACAGCGGAATTGAAACCACCGGCCTTAATTATAATTTTCGCAGTCCTAACTTATCACTGCGATCTCTACCGGCTTGGAATATTAATTTAGTTTAAGGAAACTTTAGTTTAAGCTGAATTTATCTCAAGATTTCAGTGACTTTGCCTAATTCAATGTAATTGGCTCTCATCGGGAGAAACAAGTAGCTGCTTAACTCAATACAAATAAAACTGTGTATTCTTTTGTTTAATATTGTTTATTTTTTATTTCTATAGTGTTTCAGTTATTGTTACTGACGCAGTAGATGAATGCATATCTTTTAAATAACTTTAAGGAAGCTAAGGTTTTTTTTTATTGATTTATGACTACACAAACATAAGTCAGTCTGATACAATGTTTTGTTTTAATACAATGTTCGAATAATAAATATATAATAAATAAATAACATAACATAAACAATTAATCATCATCATGTCAGCCGAAAGACGTCCACTGCTGGACATATGCCTCCCCCAAAGACTTCCACAATGACCGGTCCTGCGCCACCAGCATCCAGGGGACACCCGCCACCCTTACCAGGTCATCGGTCCACCGTGTGGGGGGCCTGCCCACGCTACGCCTTCCGGTACGTGGTCGCCACTCCAGAACCTTTCCGCCCGGAAACAATTAAGAGTGCGCAGTACGCTCGGTCTGCCTCGGTTCTCCATACAAACGTATTTACCCTCTCATTTTAAAACGCCATGCTAGAATAACATAAAAATTTGTTTACACAATGGGATCCGGCATAGCTAGGTCGGACCATAGTTTCTGTTGCTAGAATTTGTAAAAGAAAAAAAATACAGCGGCTTTTTGAGTTTTTTACGGCTTGTATGAAAACCTTAATAATCGCTGTATTTTTTCTCCATTATAATTTCAAGCAACAGAAGCTATGGTCCGATCTAGATATGCCGGATCCCATTGTGTATACAAAGTTTCATGTTATTCTAGCCTGCCGTTTTAAAATGAGAGCATAAATACGTTTGTATGGAGAACCGAACGTACTGCGCAGTCTTAATACAAAAATAATAAATAAATAAATATTAGGGGACATATTTTTACACAAATCGAACTAATCCCTGCTCAACTAGGCCTTATGGGTAAGAGACGACGATATATTTAATAGATATATACTTAAATATATAGAAAACATCTAAGTCTCAGGAACAAATGATTTTGTTCACAACATAAACAAATGACCTTACCGGGATTCGAACCCGGGAACTCCAGCTTCGTAAGCAGCACCAGTAACAACTAGGCCGATTAAATCAAATAAAAAATTGTAATTTAAAGTTCGAAGGCATTTCTGTTATTACACATTAGTATTCTAACACGGGCGGGTGGGGGGCGGGGGGTAAGAATACGTAGGCTGGGTTGCACCAACTTACGATTACATACCGATCAACGGTAAATATTGCGCCGGGAGCTGTCATCCCATAGAAACTTGTCAAACTTTCCATACAATCAGTTTTTAACGAAAAGAGAAAGAGCGTACTCCCATCTTAAAGGCCGGCAACGCACTTACAACCCCTCTGGTGTTGCGAGTGTCCATGGGCGGCGCTAATCGCTTACCATCAGGCGATTCGTCTGCTCGTTTACCACCTATTTTATAAAAAAAAAACAAGAATATATTTCCTGTATATAGGTCGATTCACAAGAGCGGGCGCGGAAAGTGTATACATTAATTTCATAGACATTCCGCGCCAGCTCTTGTGAATCGACCTATACACATTTCAATTCCTGGCACGGCAAATTCACTCTGACAAAATGCAACAATACCTAAACCACCACCGGAAATTTGTAAAAATATCTCAGCGTAGAATAATATTTGCAACAGTTTAGCATAAGCCGGCACTGTTAAAATGCAGTTGAAAATTCAATTACGCCACTACGGGAAAGTTCCCGAAGCAGGTGCGGGTTGGAATCCTGGACCAACGCATCGGTATATTAGTTGGAGAACTTTATGGAAATATGTTATATAAAGATCCCCTGGGGTGCTTTGTATCTTTTGTGGTGCGAAGTGGATGTTTTATTTATTTGAAACAAGATTCAGGCGGCTTTGAGAGAATTTGGAGCCGTGGATGCCAAGTATAAGCCTTTTTTTTCCATACTTATAAAGTTATTGCTGTTACATTTACTCATGCACAGCAAGGAAATGTACCTACATATAAAAGGGCATCCATTTTTTTTATAATGTCCGTGGCAAACTTATTCCCATAAGCGATCTCGGATCTCTTCCAGCTAACCTGAGTATGTAGGACCTCCACCGTTCTACTACCTTATTTGAATTCAATTTCAACCCCATTTCAATAATGCATTTCTCACAGTGTCACAGTGATTATCACTCCTGGCTTTGTGCTAAATGCATCCTTATTTCCTAGTTCTAAACAGGATTACGAACTCATAATCTCCCTGCCCCTATATTTCATCTAAGGTAAGATAAATATTGCTCTCATAAACTGTAACTTAACCGTTTATTTTTTCCTTTCAATTAATATAATAATATAATATAATATAATATTGGGGGACAATCTTACACAAATCGACCTAGTCCCAAACTAAGCAAAGCTTGTACTATGGGTACTAGACGACGATATACATACTTATATAGATAAATACATACTTAAATACATAGAAAACATCCAAGACCCAAGAACAAATATCCGTGAAAAATTCACAAATAAATGCCCTGGCCGGGATTCGAACGCGGGACCTTTAGCTTCGGAGGCAGAGTCACTACCAACTAGGCTAAACAGGTCGCCTAAATTGTTGTTAAAATGACGGATAAATAGCTATTTATAAAGTTTACCTTCTTAACTTAACTTAAGTGGCAGTGGGCGGGGCACATAGCACGTAGAATCGATGGCCGTTGGGGCGGAAAGGTTCTCGAGTGGCGACCACGTACCAGAAGGTGTAGCGTGGGCAGGCCCCCCACACGGTGGACTGATGACCTGGTGAAGGTCGCGGGTGTCCGCTGGATGCGGGTGGCGCAGGACCGGTCATTGTGGAAGTCTTTGGGGGAGGCCTATGTCCAGCAGTGGACGTCTTTCGGCTGACATGATGATGATGACCTTCTTAAAGTGCCATTTCCTACCGGAGATCTAGTATAAATGTTATCATAAAGGCTATAAAGACTGTGACACGCCCGCACGATATAAAGATTTTTCTCAAACATGCAATGAAATTTCGCCATTACGTGCGTTATAACAACCTGGGAGAACTGTAAAGTTATTCATAAAAAATTGAAGGCCTACGCTGGGAAGTATTTTTTTTAATTTTAATGTAAAACATGGCGTCAGTTAAATTCGTTTTTTGAGTGGTGTATTTTTTTATTTCATTGCATATGTTTGAGAAAAGCACTATACACATCTTGGCGAGAAACGTTGGGCTGCAGGCCAAGTAGATAGAGAGCGCAGCGAGGCCGGAGAGGGATGCAACCCTCCGTTTCCCGGCCTCTATAGTAACGTACTATTGTGTTCAGGTTGAGCCAAGTGCAAAGGTTCTTTAGCTGCGAGTGGTACTTCGTTATCATAATTTCCATCGTCAGTCATCATCCTCCTAATTTTTTCACGATTATATTCTAAAGGAGCCCGGAGTCCGCTTTCGCACCTAATCCCATTTGGCGTAGGCACTAGTTTTACAAAAGCGACTGCCATCTGACCTCCCAACCCAGAGGAAAATCTAGACTTTGTTGGGATTACATTGACATCCTCACGATGTTTTGTTGACAAGCTACTTTCAAATACAGGTTGGTTGGAAGATGGATGGACATACGTTTAATATAGGGGACAGATGAGGTCATCTGGTACGTGGTCAAGCACAAAAAAAGGACTTAAGCACAATTTTTTTTGTTTTTTTTTTACTATGCCGCTTCACCGCATTTAGCACGTGCTCTGTTATATAATTAAAGTAGTCTCGCTTGCGTGTCAATTCCATCACCTAGTTATGTGTTTACACAACCAAGTTTAACGATACTGTCACTGTCCAACGGTGTCAGCAGCATTCGGGGGAATAAACACCCCAAGAGTGAGCACAGAATTTAGCCGTGTGGCAACACGCCTGGGTGTATTTCTATCGATGCTGTGTGTAAACGAATGGGAATCGATGAATGGATTGATATAGGGCATGGCGAACCGAGCGCTTTGCTTCTTCTTTTATAATGCGCACTTCTAAGGTTTGGAATTCTCTGCCGGCGTCTGTATTTTCGAGTTCATATAACCTGGACCTTTTTAAGGCAGGAGTGAATAGGCATCTTCTGGGTGAGCTCGCTTCATCGTCGGCCTCATTTTTGCCCCTTAGCTAGATGCTGGCCAAGAGCAATCCCATTTTTAATAAAAAAAAAAACCGGCCAAGAGCGTGTCGGGCCACGCTCAGTGTAGGGTTCCGTAGTTTTCCGTCCGTCACATTAAGTTGACATATTAAGTACAGAAACACAAAACTCTAAAAAGCACGTCATTTCATTGTGATTTTGTAGAAATGACAGGTACAATAAACACCTGTTTATACGGTTAAATTACAAACTTAGTTCAGAAATTATATTTGTAATTTTTTCAAAAACGATTCAACCTATCAAGTTCAAAATAATTTTCCTACAAAGTTTTTATAAAGTTCTACTTTTGAGATTTTTTTCATATTTTTAAAACTTATGGTTCAAAAGTTAGAGGGGGGGGACACATTTTTTTTTACTTCTGGAGCGATTATTTCCGAAAATATTAACATTATCAAAAAATGATTTTAGTAAACCCCTATTTATTTTTAAATACCTATCTAACAATATATCACACGTTAGGGTTAAAATGAAAAAAAAACACTCCCCACTTTACGTATAGGGGAGGTACCCTAATAAAATATTTTTTTCCACTTTTTATTTTACTACTTTGTCGGCGTAATTGATATACATATAAGTACCAAATTTCAGCTTTCTAGTGCTAACGGTCACTGAGATTATCCGCGGACGGACGGACAGACATGGCGAAACTATAAGGGTTCCTAGTTGACTACGGAACCCTAAAAATGGCTGTAAATCTGCGACATCCGTCTAGGTATGTAAGTGTAGCAGGAACTCTCAATTTGTCTGCACCGTTCGCCGGCAGCTCGCCAAATGGGTCGTCTGTCAAACTAACTTCATTTGGCTCCAGTTTTAACTTGGGCGACGGTTAGATGGCCTTTGTATGTGGTTCTGTTAAAAACGTATATACAATGTTCCTGTCACGACCTAGTTTTAAAGAAATAAATCTTGAATAGTTCTTCAACAATTCTTTTCGAAACGAGTTAGTGAATGGAGCCCTGCATATTTTGATATGTCGCTGGATTCCACCCCTTATAGTAAGGCAGTGAACATGATTTTTGTACACAGAAATAGTCGGGTATATAGATTCTCATACCTAGATTCGACCTGCATTTATACCAGTGTGCGAGGCGCGCTCGTCACAGGTGCACTCGTCCTGAGGAAGAACTCCCGAAGAGTTCGAAACATGTCGCCCGGAGTGACAATTTATACGTGAGTTCTAACCGTTTGCGTAATATAATTTTGAAATGACTCACGAAAGTTTAAATACATGCATTTATAGCGTTATTTTTGATTTTGGCGCTTTACTCGTTATTTCATAACGCAATCCAATTAGTTGTAGTTTGAAGTCATTTAAGAGCGCGCAGTACTTTCGGTTCTCCATACAAACGTATTTACGCTCTCATTTTAAAACGCCATGCTAGAATAACATGAAACTTTGTATACACATTGGGATCCGGCATATCTAGGTCGGAAATTAGTTTCTGTTGCTTGAAATTATAATGGAGAAAAAATACAACGATTATTAAGGTTTTCATACAAACCGTAAAAAACTCAAAAAACCGCTGTATTTTTTTTCTTTTACAATTTGTAGCAACAGAAATTAATTTCCAACCTAGATATGCCGGATCCCATTGTGTATACAAAATTTCATGTTATTCTAGCATGGCGTTTTAAAATGAGAGTTTAAATGCGTTTGTATGGAGAACCGAGCGTACTGCGCCCTCTTAAAACCCTTTATTTTTTTGTAACTTTTTTGTTGATTAAAGCAATTACTTGTCTGATGATAAGACGTAGATTGATTTCAACTACTTATTCTGTAGGAATATGGTTTTGTCTTTCTGATGAGGTCGCTCGAGCTCCCGAGGAATTCTCAAATAAAAAACGGGTCGGCAGCGCGCTTGTGATAATTTTTGAGTCGATAAAGCCAAAATATACTTTTACCATCAGGACAACCGTAAGCTTAGTGGTGGGCAGAGCTCGGAACTGGCTTATTATCTATAAATTCCGAAAGAGCCAAATATTTTGAATTAGTTTATGCTCTTTATTACTTCGTATTTTTATATTGCTTGATTAAACCACCACCACCATATCAGAGACATCCTGCAGTAGACATCCACTGCTGGACACAGGCCTCCCCCAAATTAACGGGGGGTATATGCCATAATTGCCACGCTTGGCATGCGGGTTGGCGATCGCAGTACCTCCACCGCACTCTAGGGATGCTGCTGCCCATCCCCCGGTGGTCTTGGTCGTAGTTTTAGGACATACCCGGGTCCTAAAACTACGGGGTTGCTTGTTTAAACATGAAATAGTAAACGGAAAAATAGTAAAAAGAAAAAGCTGTTTTTATAGAGGGAATACCGGTTTCAGTGCTCTGGTGGTGTGGGGTACTATTAGCTCAAAAATAGAACGGCAAGCTATTAAAACTATCCTGGTTTCAGCACTAGCTTACTAGCCTAGAAATAAGTAAGGTTTGTATATACTAAAATAGAAGCAATAGTTTCCTAGCTTACTTGTTTTGGCTTGCTATCCTGGCTTCAAAAAATATACTCGTGTATCGCGTTTCCAAAGTTTGATAATTTGGAATCATTATCCTAGCATTATTTCCATTACAGTTGCATCCTGAAGGATGCCTGGGGTCCGCTACCTAATCCCAAGAATTTGCGTAGACACTACTTTTTCACGGAAGCGACTGCCATCTGACCTTCCAACCCAAGGGGGAAACTAGACCTTATTGGGATTACGCTTGTCAAGTGAGTGGGCAACTTGATTGTTAGAAGTTCTCAAGCCGCCCGAAGGCCTCTAACTTGGCTTAATGACTGCTATCATTGACAGCAACCGGGATCAAAGGCTTAACGTGCCTTCCGAAGCACGGGAGCGCTCAGTTAGTAACCACTCAAAGCGGACACTAATCCAAGGACTGACCCCGCCCGACATTGCATAACCTCGCATACCGCACGCGGAATATATTCTGAAAGGAGACTTGAGACGTTTATTTATCACATCTTTAGTGCCAAAAGAAGTCAAAGAACAGCAAAAGTCTCAAAACAAGATGAATGACAAGAAAGTGCAAAGAGAATTCAACAGAGCGAACTACTAAAAGTAGTCACGGTACTAATTTCGTTTTAATTAAAGTTAATGAATTTGAAGTTCTGCATTCCATGAGAAAACTTTATGAAACTTTTTTAAGAGGGCGCAGTACGCTCGGTTCTCCATAGAAACGTATTGATCCTCTCATTTTAAAACGACATGCTAGAATTACACGAAACTTTGTATACACAATGGGATACGGCATATCTAGGTCGGAATCTAGTTTGTGTTGCTAGAATTTGTAAAAGAAAAAAAATACAGCGGTTTTTTGGTGTTTTTTACGGCTTGTAGGAAAACCTTAATAATCGCTGTATTTTTTCTCCATTACAATTTCAAGCAGCAGAAACTAATTTCCGACCTAGATATGCCATCCGATTCCCAGATCCCATTGTATATACAAAGTTTCATGTTATTCTAGTATGGCGTTATAAAATGAGAGCGTAAATACGTTTGCATGGAGAACCGAGCGTACTGCGCACTCTTAAAGACAATTCACATTTATAACAAATACACAAAGACTCTCTGCGTGATCGCATCAGGAATGAGGCCATCCGCAACAGAACCAAAGTGACCGATATAGCCCTCCGAATTGCTAAACTTAAGTGACAGTGGGCGGGGCACATAGCACGTAGAACCGATGGCCGTTGGGGCGGAAAGGTTCTCGAGTGGCGACCACGTACAGGAAGGCGTAGCGTGGGCAGGCCCCCCACACGGTGGACCGATGACCTGGTGAAGGTCGGGGGTGTCCGCTGGATGCGGGTGGCGCAGGACCGGTCATTGTGGAAGTCTTTGGGGGAGGCCTATGTCCAGCAGTCTTTCGGCTGACATGATGATGATGATGATGATCACATTGACTTCTCCGCTACATGTACAGCTACACCAGCTTTACTCGTACTTATACGGACTATAGTTTCTTGTATCATTATTATTTGTGAAGGGGTTTTATCAGGTTTTGATGTTGTCAACCCTATTTGGACTACATTAGTAAGGCATAGGTTTTCTCAAGCCTCATAGAATCTCGTAGGGCTGGCTCGTTCCTTGGCCAGCGGATCACCATATCTATCCAAAGGGGAACGCCCAGCCTTACGGGAACCCTTCCATAGGGCTCCGATCTTGGAAACCTTTTTTTAATTAGTTTAAGTTGTTATGTTTTGTATGTTTACACACACTAGTACCTATCCAAAATTTCACTATAATTTTTTTTTATATACAGGATGTTTTTATTTAATTCCGTTAATTGCGAGGGCTCATTATTGAGATGAAATAAAGTAATCTTCTGTAAGACACTAGTATCCCAATTCGTACCATTTCGAAGATATTCAAAAATTAATTTTTGTTAATTAACACCCCTAGTATAGTATAAAAGATCCTTAACAAATAAACAATGTTGACGTGCGTCACGAGCGGCGTCATTCGAATTTCGAATATTGTCAATTTTTCATACTTGACATTAAATGTAGCTTAACTCCACGTTAACTCTTAAGGCCTTTTTGTATTCACCCTTGGTGATATCATCATCATCATCATGTCAGCCGAAAGACGTCCACTGCTGGACATAGGCCTCCCCCAATGACTTCCACAATGACCGGTCCTGCGCCACCCGCATCCAGCGGACACCCGCAACCTTCACCAGGTCATCAGTCCACCGTGTGTGGGGGGGGGGGCTGTCCTTGCTACGCCTTCCGGTACGTGAACGGTCTTGGTGATATAATTATTTTGTATGAAAATGAAAAAAATATCTTTTTCTTAATTTTGAAAAACTTAATATGCCACGTCGTTACTATAGCTATGCACGGCTATTATGCTTGAAGGATCAGAAATCAATAAAAACATATAATAATACAAAACAACAACAAAACAAACAATTACATAAACATATAATTATCAAACCTGCTCACACAATTTCACGAGTATCGGTTGAGAAATGCGACCTGTAGAGGAAAACAGGCTGCACATACATACCAAAGTATTTTTGCCGAAGCTGAAACGGAGACCTTCGATTCACTAGGTCAATGATTGAAATTTTCAATACGTGCATAAAATAAATATCAATTTTCGGTTAATCCTGAATATGCAAATGAACGCCGGAAGGCAATTGCAAGCCTCTTCTCTGTTTTTTTTTTGTTATTTGCCTATAAAATAAATATGGAATTTCAGCGTACCTATCAAAATACACATTAAGTATAAAAGAGCAGTACATCTTTACCGAAAAATGATTAATATTTATCTTAAATAGTCAGACATTATTAAAATTTAACGTTTTATTTCATAATACTCCACATTCAGGCGCATATTAAGGACTTATTTATCTCTCGACCAATATTTTCGTTTCTGCCTGTATTATTTATTTTAATACCAATTTGCTCGTTTTTGGGTAATTTATACAAAAGAATGTATTGGTCATTATGTCAATATTAAAACACACACCGTATACACCGTTCCAATTTTAATAAAAAATCCGAATAATGGTCGACATAAAGCAAACTGACAGCTGCAAAGCCTAGTTTAAAAACATAAATTACTAACTCTTCCTAGTATATACATTCTAGAAACATGTAAGTTTTTATGAAAAGACAAAGATTACTTACTATGTAAAACGCGATGACATTCCCTCTTTAAGTACAACCTATCCGTAATAAGAATAGACTCTATCAACCGCCCGCCAAACTAAAACTGCTATCCTAATAATGTCAATTAAGATAAATAATATTTACTTGACTAATAAAAGAAGAATTTAATAATAAATTTAATAATTACCTATACAATACAGCAACTACTACTAACATAAATGTAATACACCATAAATGAATACTTAAAGGATAACTTATAAATGCTCAGTAAGTCCTTCTCTCCCTAACATTGCAGAGCCTAACAGGGTTCACAATGATTTGTAGCTGTTAACATCTGTTCTTTATTTTGTGATATTGCAATGAATGATTGAATATTGTATATTTTACAAAAAAAACGGGTAATAAGCTGCCTGAAAAATGATAAAGCTGATGTTTACCCTAATTGTTTTCTTTTGTTGATGCTCCAATTGTAGATAACTTACATGGAGAAGATGTGATTTCAATAAACTGGTTCGAATGACACCGTAAAAAAGAAGTTTTCAACTTGTCGAAAACAGGCCAAAAAAGTTTCATAGTTTCAGTGTCATTAGCCTACGACATCAGATAATAGGACACAGTAGGTATTAGTCTCCACGCTGACCAGAAGAACTTATTGTCATAAATCATTATCATTAGCCACGAGAGCATACGCAATTTAACACTAAAGGATGATTCACAGTAGGCCGTTCCGTGTCCGGGCCGGCCCGTTTTCTTCTAGAGAAATACGCCGGCCGTTGCGTTTGCTGTCATAGAAAACGGGCCGGCCCGGACACGGAACGGTCTACTGTGAATCATCCTTAACACGTCGATAGCAACGCAGACCTTCCATGAACTGTATTTGCATTCATACCAATCTACTAGCAAACGAGAGCGGATTACATCCATGTACGAATGATTGGGCAATACGAAAACCATCCCAAATGAGCGCCCTGTACGAACCGTTCAAGCACCCTTTTCACCCGTCACAAGCAGAGCACCCGTGACATCTAGTTCACCTTTAATTAATAGGAGTTATGGGTGCCTTCCATTCAGGCCTTGGCCTACAGTATTGAATGAAAGGATTTCATTTTCAAGTGTTATTAATAGCTATTCATCGACATTGTAGGTATGTTTATTTTATTACACAGTTATTTACACTAATGAAAGTTTTTTCAGCTAAGTTAAGGAAATTTCGATAAAGTAATCTTACATAAAATAATAAAAATGAAATCGTATAGGAATATAGTTCATGCTCCTTTGTTTTCTAGAGGCTTATTTGACAAAAAAATACCAGCATAATATGTTTGTTCGATACATTATTTCGTCTCAGGGAAGTAGGAAACCATTAATATTGTATTGAAATTCATAACTGTCTAGTCATATCACCCTTTTGTGTGAATTCTATGTGAGAATGAACATCAGAGGCAATCTTCAAAAACTTCTATTGAACCGGTTTGAAATATTAAAACTGCAATTTATTCTAAACCGCGAATAAAATATTGTAATATTAGTTACATACTGTAACTAAAATTAAAATAATTGGTTCGTAAAGGTATTTGGTACCCATGCTCGTTGCAATATATCAGTGAGCAGATTTACGCTCAACACTAAAATCGTATGTTTACGGTAATGAAAAACTGTTTTACTCAGCAATATTTCACCAAACAGCGGCGTCTTAGCAAACTACAACTAACTTAATATCTCAATTGAACCACAAAAACGCCGCAGATGATATACAGCCAGAATCAATGAACCTCTAAAACTGTACCAAATATTCCGCTGTATGGCGAAGGAAAGTAACCCAATTCCGGCAATAATACACATGGTGCGGAACAGATAAATTTAGGTAGAATGCGAGCGTCTGGGATTGAGATAAGAAGCAACAACCTATGAACGTATTGGTGGTTGATGCCTTTTGGATGTTCGTGTTTGGATATAGTGGTGCCTTTTGTCATGCGATGTCGAGTAAAAGCTTTCGCATTATTATTAATGTCAGTTGAGGACTTACCCTGTTTCGCACGGCTAATACGCGATGTTTTTACGAGAATTTAAAGGGAACTCGCAGTTGGAGATGATTAATAATTCTGTTGACGTCTCTCTAGATGGAAGATGTTTTGTGACATGGTCTAATGTTTGTCGTGAATGATATATTAATTTTTGTTAAGAATTTGAACTCACATACGCAAGGCTTTTGCCAGAAATAAGGTCCTTTTTAAATAATAAGTGAATAGGTTCAATATTGGTATGCATGTTAGAACATTGATTATAATTATATCATTTGCCATCAGGGGTTGAGAGCTTTGACATGCTCTTGATCAATATCTACTGGCCGGTGTTGTGAGTTTAAACATGTTAAATTGTAACTTTTTGTTTTGTGAAACGATATAGAAAACAAAGAAAAGATGGATGCATGTTTGAGACACTATAAGAATAGGAAAGATGTGAATGAAAAGATGACGTGTAAGAGAAACATGCCACGCTGTCACAAAATAAATGAGAAAAGGGCAAACGAATGATGCATAGTTTGTGAAACAGGCTATTGACGAGATCGCGATCAAATTTTTACCTACCTATTAAGTCAAAAAAGGTATGTTTGTATTTGAATACAATATTCGATTTGAAACAGCTATAACACCTGCTTTCAGATAGCATTTAGTACAAGGAACCCTTATAATATTTCGTTCTGGCGGTCTCTGGGGGAGGCCTATGTCCAACAGTGGACGTCTTTTGGCTGATAAACTACGGAATCCCACATTGCGAGTGGCCCGACACGCACTTAGCTGCTTTTAAATTCATTTTCGCATAATTTATATCTCTACAAGTACTTTTTTAAGAAGAAAACAGTGAACCCAACCCCTTTCCTTACCACTTTCCAACTTCCTATCAACCATCTTTTGTTTACACCAACTTTTAATAAAAGAACTTTTGATTATATCTCACGTGAACTCGAGCTCATTATTTGAAAAAAGGCCGTCAACACGTTGCGAGTCTCTTGTTATCAGTTGCGAAGTTCCGAACCGTTCGTCCCATCGAGAAAGTTGCGAAGGTTACTATGTATGACGAAAGTTCGTGGGTCGTGCTGGTTAATAATTAGGACGGTCCAGTTTTGATTTAGTAGCAGTTTATTGTGGCTTTGTTTCCTGGTTTTTAGGAGTTGATGTAAGTGATAAAATTATTGCAGATAGTTGAAGCATAGCAGTAAGCAAATTGAAGGGCATTCAGGTTTTCGAAGATTTGTTTCTCATACAATTAAGGTTGAACGTGCAAAAAACTGCGATAATCACAAATTTATTTTCATCATTTATATTTCAATTTAAAGGTTGTCGTTAAAGAATGTCATCTACAGAGTACACGATGATTCGCACTAGACCTTTACGTTTCCGGGCCGGGCCAAGACCGGGCAGCTTGCGAGCCTTGGCCGTAGCTAGATCGACTGTCAAACATTCGTGTTGACTAAAACGTAGTGTTGGTAAAGACTCAAGTCTTTGAGGGGTCGAATTCAAGAACTCGACTCATACTTACGGGACTCCAAGCTTAAAAGACTTCGGAGTCTTTTGAGTCATTACTCGAGTCCTGTTTCGAGTCTTATCGAGTCCTGTAGTCACAACTGGAGCCTTAGAAAAAACTGGAACTATCGTATCTTTAATAGTATTTTTTTTAATTTTTAATTTAGACGTGCCTCAAAATACTTGAAAGTAATAGCAAACACTCACTTTTGGAGTTTCTATTCAAAGAACTGATTTCTAGAGTACCTACTTAACCGAGTAACCTTACGTACGTGTTTCTACAAGTGCGGTTAAAAAGTAAAAGTAAAAGTAGTTTATTCTTCAAATTAGGCATATTACATGCACCTATGAACGTCAATAAACTACCACCGGTTCGGAAAAATATACCTCTGCCACGAGAAGAACCGGCGTAAGAAACTCGGCGAGGTGTCATTTTTTCAAAACAATATACATTGTATAGTTAAATATAAAATTACAGTGTCAGCTACTACAAAATAATTTAAATAACAATGCTACAGTAGAAAACATATTTTCGCGATAGATTACCCGTGCAGGACGCTATCACTGCCAAACATCCCTATCCATGATGTAATCGTTTATCTTATAATATGCTCTTTAAATAAGTGTTTGTTTTACTACAGATTTGAATTTGAATTTAGAATTGCTAAGTTCAGTAATGTGTTTAGGAATTTTATTGGTTGAATTCTAATCATAAAGAGTAAAAAGCCTTTTGTGTACACTTCGTAAACAAAACTTTCAAGTCTTTATAGAAGAATCGAGTATTTTTAGAGGAATAGTCTCTACAAAACACTCGAGCTTCGATTAGTGTAAAAATTAAGTCGAGTCTTCGGAATGAAGAGCCCAAAGACTCGAGTCTTTACCAACACTACTAAAAAGCGGCCGCCTGGCCGCTCCCGAGCGTTACCAGGCCCAGGCGCGGCCCGGCCACGCTACGGCCAACATCTTGCTGTCATAGAAGACGGCCGGCCCTGACACGGAATGGTCTCCTGCGAATCATCCTCAATACTAGGAAACAATACTTTGTAAATTTAAGTATTATACATACTTTAAAAGAAAATCAGCCAATCAATCAATGGCAATCAGCAGGGCCAACCTGGAGCAGAACTGCTACGTCCAGAACTCAATGGAAATCCATGGAGGAGGCATATTTCCAGCAGTGGACGCAAATATGCTGAAGAAGTAGAGAGAAAAGAAAATCATAAAATACTGATATGTATTGAGAAATGAGTTTACTTTAAGAACTTATACCATGTCTTTAGATACTAATTTTAAAGGTCATTTTTGTCCACGTTTCTGCGTTTATGTCCTTTTTCAGTGACTCATTACATTTCAAAGCAGTACGTCGCATATTGGCTAGTTTTTAGATTATTTTTCTTGAAATCATATGACGGACAACACACGATTTTTCAAATAAAGTATAGCTTCTTAAAACATCATTAAACACACTCTATTTGCCGGTGACTTTATCTAACGTAAAAGATAAACTACGATACGTAAGTAGTGCACTGGCAAGCCACGACCGCGGGTCGAGAGGCAAATCCCCGCTTCGCGCCCACCTGCCTTTGTCAGACTAAGGAGCTTTTGCAGGCAAATTGTTTTTGTTGCTTGTTACCTAGCGTGCTACTTGAAATGTATCCTGCCAATAGAAATAGTATGTTACGCCACCTTCGGAAGTTTGTAGTTCTAATGTGATACGTATTTATTTTGTAATACATTTTAGCTGCCCAAGAGCATATGCCATATGCATATAACGATGCTGGCAAAGAGCAATCCCATTATTAATAATAAATAAAAAAATACAAAAAATGACACGGAAGATAAACTACAAAAAATGTTGAAGATGCCATAAAATTGGGTAAATTACGCATGTTAAGAGCTTGTTTTACATACATTACAATTTATTTTCATTTAGACCAATACTCCAACATTTCTAATCTTTAAAAAGTTTTGACAAAATTAAAATCAAAATCCAAAGTTTTATCTGTTAATTAAACAATTAAATAAATTGACAATAATAATTATTATGATTTCAAAACATGAATTGTACAACTAAAAAACTAGACAATAATAATTATGATTTCAAAACTATACTGACCCACAAACTTACAAAACTTAACTTAAAATAAACTTATGGTCTCTGTCCGAATGCATAAAAGTATATAAAATAAGTTTAATATCTCAGAGATTTATATGGTCTCTGAGCGTTCATTATTCCTAAGTCCTTAGAGATGTACATGGTCTCTAAGCGTCTAAATTAAAATAAGTAGTGAATGAAAACAGCACTAAGTAATTTAATATTGTAAAAGATTTATAAGGTCTCTAAGCGTCAATGACAATTAATAAAACTAATCCAGAACAGGATGATGTATCTGTCATTTTAAGATCTTTGACACTAAGTCATTTTAAGATTTAGGAGTATTGGAGTATTGAGTAAAAGGAAATTATAATAGGATAAAGTAATGAAACCTCAGCAGCTAAGAAAATATCACTTTCTATCTGACGATATTATTATATACCTATCCTAAAGTAAGTAAAAAGATGACCTCAAGTACCAAACATAGTACAAAAGATCAAATATAACCTATTTTATTGCGCAACTGTAATCAACCTACAAATATCTCATATTAAAGGCACATTACTCACCACAACATATTCCTACGGCGCTTACCCCCATTAACACAACTTGTAAAACAGAGATAATGCAGTGATAATAATCAGACGTCTATTAAAACGAACTCCCGAACTCCCAACACACGTAATCTAGATTGTTAAACAACATCATTAACAATTGATGGCAAACACGTTCGAATGCAAATTAGGCTAAATATTGGACGATAAGGCAAATATTGGAATATAGGGAAAAGGACTGCGACCAATTCTGGTCCTTATCAATCGATAAAACTTTTATGCTTACACATAAGAAAGGATCAAAGCATAATCTTGATCGATATTGATATCGTTGCTAGAAAAACCTTAACTATTAAACTGAAACGTCAAATTCATTAATCATATCATCCAAATTACATTACTGTAATCGATATTAAGGTCGTGAATGATATTTTTTACTTCATAAATCGTAATTTATCCAAATAAAAAAAAAGGAAAAACTGTTTTAGAATGTTCGATTCAAGCCTTTACATTATGGCACCTCACTTGGCATAGTCACTTGACTTTAAACTTTTGTATAAAACAATAACTAGTTTATCGTAATAAATCAAGTTGTTTTTCCAATAGCACGCCTGTACGAAGCTTATTGCTCCGTAATTTAATTCTTAAAAATATTTTACAAAAGCTTTGATTGGTCCTAAAACCCAGTAGCCTAACACACCATTACAAGCCTAAATTGAGACAAATAACAACATTATTGGCTTGCACACGAGCCTATGCAGGCAACATATTACAACTAAGCCAGCCTTCATTCTCTAAGCCCAGTGCTCGTTATTAAATTACGATTTCAACCACCGAATACTAATGAGGTATGTTGACCCGAATGTGGAAATCATTGTGAGGGTAATATTCATAAACCACGTAATTATAGACGATAAAATTATGTTAGTTCTATAAACAGCGGATCAGAATATTGTAATTACTGTTGACCTTTGAAGTAGAAACTATTTGTAGTGTACATTGTAGTTTGTAAAAGTTGTTACTTATAGAATATTGAACAGTTGGGTCTGAAGTGAAAATCTTGCTTATATTACGGGTATTTGACAAAACTTATTTTAATACTGCTTTTGGGATTGCTTATCATTGAAATTTCCTAACATCACACCTATGTCCCGCAATTGACCACAATTCACGGGATGATTTAGGGACATTTTTTTTAACAAATCGAACTAGTCCCATAGTAACCTCAATAAGGCTTGGGTTATGAGTACTAGACGACGTTATATTTAAAAGATAATATACTTAAATACATTAGAAAACATCAAAGTCTCAGGAACAAATGTTTCTGCTCACCACAGAAACAAATGTGCCTACCGGGATTTGAACCCAGGACGGAAGCAGTGTCACTAACCAACAAGGCTAAACAGGCCGACAAATGATTAAAATTAAGGAGTACGTATAGATAAATTGATATTAAGAAGTAAATGGTAATATAATAATAAAAAATCGGCCAAGTGCGAGTCGGACTTGCGCACAAAGTGTTCCGTACCAGAAAAAAGGCTACAAGCTGGTGCCATTATATTTAGTATTTGTTTATTATTGTGGCAATAAAAATACAACATCTGTGAAAATTTTAACCTCCTCGCTATTACGGTTCATGAGATACAGTAAAAAACGCTAACAACTACTCTGTTGTATCGGAGCCCCCTTAATTATTATTATTATTATTTTGATTTTAGTATTTGATGTTGTAGACACAATAAAAATACATAATCTGTGCAAATTTCAACTGTCTAGCTATTACGGTTCTTGAGATCTAGCTCGGCGAGTGGTAGCCATGAAAAAGGGCTAAAATATCACGTTTTTTGTTTGGGAGCCCCCCTTAATTATTGTTATTATTTTGTTTTTAGTATTTGTTGTTATAGCGGCAACAGAAATACACAATCTGTGAAAATTTCAATTGTCTAGCTATTACGGTTCTTGAGATACAGCCTGGTGACAGACGGACGGACAGCGAAGTCTTAGTAATATGGTCCCGTTTTTACCATTTTGGTACGGAACGCTAAAAAGCCAGGTCAGCCTATTAACGTAAAATGTGTATGTCTTCTAACTTTGTCAAACATGAGCCAATTAGAGACAAATGATAATTCAGTTTCAACAGTAATTTTGTTGAAATTGCCAATACCATAAAATCGATGTACAGTTGAATTCAAAAATATGTATTGAATGAATCCTGTCAAAAATATTTACCGAAACCTTAATTTGCCGATATATTTCCATGACATGCTCGTAAGCACTTGATTGTAGTCACGTTATGGTGAACTAGCATAAAATCTGGGCAATACTGAATGAGTTCGAAAAAAAAACAGGATACAAGGATATTTTGCAACCCAAAAAACAAAACACGAGCTAAGTAAATCTCCATCTCCCACACCCACTTGAGAATCAGGACAAAGTAGCCGAAGTTAACCAACAGAAGGCGTACTGTTACTTACAATTCCAGTTTATTTATGTGCGGAGAGCAAAATAAATTTAGTAGAAGTGGTGTTTGCGAGGGAAGTTTGGGGCATCAGAGGTTTATGAACGATTAGCTCGGGTGATTTAATGTGTGGGTATATTGTGAGCTGACTATGAACAAAACGTTTAAATCTGTACCGTGTTAATGTTTTGATGTTTATACGGTGTTATAACTATTTACCATTTAGATTTGTCTTTATTCTCATAGCTCAATTTGCTTACTGACTATCTTTCACATTGTAGATGTGCGATTTTACTCCCGGAAAGCAGAACCTGATAAAACTACATGATGTGCATGCATGTGTGTGGTATGGCGACAAATTAAAATATAATCCATTCGGTGTTTTAGGTGTACATTATTATAACAGAAATTATTCCGTGTAGGGATATTGAATATAACGTGGTTTATATTATTTTTGTCTTACGAGAAAAAACTGAAAAAAGAGTCATACGAGGTCAATCGTTTTAGCCAATAGCTATCGGAACAATCAGGCTCAGGCACGAAATTCTACACCAATTCCCTCTTACAACTCCTTAGGGATGCGAACAGCGACGTCAGTGACATCTACCAGGAAGACAGACTTCTTAGTGGTTTATATTGGTGAGATAGATTTTATTTTCTCGTGTATCCATGTTTCATCATCATCATCCTTCTAGCGTTATTCCCAGTGCAGTTGCATCCTGAAGGATGCCTGGAGTCTGCTACCTAATCCCAAGAATTGGCGTAGGCACTAGTTTTTACGGAAGCGACAGCCATCTGACCTTCCAACTCGAGGGAGAAACTAGACCTTATTGGGATTAGGCTTGTCAAGTGTGTGGGCAACTTGAGTGTTAGAAGTTCTCAAGCCGCCCAGATGCCTCTAACTTGGCTTAACGACTGCTATCACAGACAGCAACCGGGATCAACGGCTTAGCGTGCCTTTAAAAGCATGGGAGTGCTCAGTTAATAACCACTCAAAGCGGTCACCCATCCAAGGACTGACCTCGCCCGGCATTGCTTAACCTCGCATACCGCACGCGGTACGCGGGCGCCGCTGGGCCACGTACGCTCTCCCGTGTATCCATGTTTATAAAAGTAAATTCCATTAAAATTTTAATAAAAGCACTAATTTACAATCAGCAGGGAACCGAGTCCCGCGTCGACACAATTAGTTATCGTTCGTATTTAATTGGACCACGTTTCGGCGGCTGCGCGCTTTGTAAACATACTCGTACTGTTTAACGATGTACCATTTATTACTAAATTCCACATATTAATGGTACGTGGTTGTTGTTAGTATTTTATTTTGGGAATGTAGCACAAAACTGTCAGAACAACAATCGAATGCGAGACTTGGACGTTACCTTACATAAATAAACAGAGATTGACTGTGTGCGTTTGAAGTGTCGTGTTGGAGGAGAATGGTTTTAGTTGCACTGAAAGAAAATCAAACAATGAGGTATTAGATTTAATAGGAGAGAATAAATTCTTACTGAGGGAGGACGATCGACAATGGAAGGGGAAAGATGTTGGGGCACTTGACACGACGATTACTTAAGAACTATAATATAAGGCAAAATAGACGGAAGAAGAGTAAGAGGAAGGCGAAGACGTAGGTTTATAGATCAAGGCTAAGGAGAGGGTTAATGTTATGTTGTACCAGGAACTCAAAGATGTACCACAAATAAGAACTGAATGTCGAGCACATTATTATAAATAATATTGCATATGTACCTGTATAGGTCACGAGGCAGGCGATGAGATGAACCACAGCTGGAAAGACTAGATTGATGCTGCAGTAGATGGATAGTCTACAAGCAAACGTTATCCGGATAAGTATCCGGGACGCGATGAGGCGTATCGCAGAGCGAAAGAAAATTATCAATTTCATAGATGCACATTCATCTGATTCCTTCTATCGTGATGGCTGATACTGTGTTAAATATCAGAGCGTATCAGAAAGCATCATGGGTCAGTATGGTTGCCCCCTGGCCAGATGCTGGCCAAGAGCAATCCCATTTTTAATAAAAAAAAGCGGCTGTCAAAGAGGAACGTCGGCATGTTATAAAGCGGCGTCGTAAGCGTCGTAATCAATGATGATGAAACCGATGCAGAAGATGACAGAAATACAATTTGGTAACAAAGTTGTTTGACAGGACAAATAAACCGGATCGTCTTCTTCTTTTTAGCATAGGACGTCCTCTTTTTGCTAAGGTTATCAAGTTTTTTGCTCCTAGTATTCGTAGTGTCAGCAGCTAGAAACCTATGCTTGTTCCACATTCTCAACATAGTGCATAGCATATCGCTTCTTCGGGGTTTTGGCGAAATAACTTACCACCAAGAGGACTTAGTCTTGCTTTCACGTCAAGTTTACCTCCAAATCCTTTTTGGTAACTAAAAATTGCTACTAAAAATAACCTTTCAACGGTACGTCCTCTTTTAAAAATGATGAAAAGATCTTCAAAACCCTCGTATAAAACCATTCATATAACCCGAAAACATGTCGATCACAAACTCAAGTGGGTAATCCACAAAGCGAGTACGCCTTCAAATATTTTTAAATTTGACTTTCCAACATTCCAAAGGCCTTTGCAAATATAGAGAATAACGGCACACGTAAATTCAGAGTAGGTATAAGGTCAGACCGTCAGACTAGGGATGGGCCACCGTGGATGTTTTCATGTCCGGAAATATTGCTACCGGCAATCCTATTGGGCATTTTGAATCGGTTTCGTCGGTTACGGTTAGTTGTTAAGACTGCGCAGTACGTTCGGTTCTCCATAAAAACGTATTTATGCTCTCATTTTAAAACGCCAGGCTAGAATAACATGAAACTTTGTATACACAATGGGATCCGGCATATCTAGGTCGGACCATAGTTTCTGTTGCTTGAAATTATAATGGAGAAAAAATACAGCGATTATTAAGGTTTTCATACAAGCCGTAAAAAACTCAAAAAGCCGCTGTATTTTTTTTCTTTTACAATTTCTAGCAACAGAAACTATGGTCCGACCTAGATATGCCGGATCCCATTGTGTATACAAATTTTCATGTTATTCTAGCATGGCGTTTTAAAATGAGAGGGTAAATACGTTTGTATGGAGAACCGAGCCAGACCGAGCGTACTGCGCCCTCTTAAGTCGCGCATAATAACGTATGCGTTTGACATTAATGTTGAGTTAAGTTACATATAAATACAAATGCTTTGATGTTATAGATAATGTGAAATTACTATTTATACAGACTTACCAAAATTAGGGATGAAAGTTAATAATATACGGGTATTTACGCAGACAACGCATGTAAACGCTAGTTTAAGAAAAGTGTGAAAAGGCGGTCGCAAAATTGTAGTTGTAAGAGCTGTTGAATGTTGTTGCTGAACAGTCTTCAAATAAGCAAACCGGTGGAAGTAAGTTGTATAGATTACACACCACTGTCGCAATAGTTAGTTAGGCAGTATTGTTGAAGTTTTCTTAAACCAATAATTGTTTATAAATTGTTCAAGGTAAATATCATACGGGTATCTATATAGCGTAATTATTCGTAAAACTAACCTCTCACTCTAAACACATATACGTTCTGCATTTATTCCGTCGCGGGTAAAATTGTATAGGGATTGACAAATTCGTCACTACGAATGAGACCTACGATAACTAAGTTAGCAAGAGTAACACACGAATAGCAAAGTTGACCAGGCTCTGTTAGAGACTTTAAAGATTGCAACTATGATTAAAAATTTCAATGTCACTGGCCGAAGCTTCTGGTTCATAAAAAAAATACAAATGCAATGGTGTCTGTAAAGCAGCATTTACAGCCGAGGTATAATAAAATAAAATAATCTGTCAAACCTCTTTTATTTTATCCTTGGCAATATTTCCGGCAATAGCAGTGTTTCCAGCCTGAGCAATATTTCCAGAAACAGCACATCAGTAGGTTAGACCCGCTCGGGCTTTTTATTAAATTGCTTGAAGCAGAGCCACGCCTCGTAACCCGCGAATTTCCCGGCCTCCTTTGTGAAGCGAAAAAGTGTAGATTTTTTGAAACTTGACGAGTTGATTGAAGATACGCGCGGATTTTGTTATGTCGGTGTTTTGCCTGGGAATGAATATTCATGTACGTGAGTGAAAATCAAATGTTGATTTTGCTTTACGAATTGATGATATTATCAAATTGAAATCCCCTTGGACCCGGGCATGCCCTGAAACTATGACCAAGGCCATCGGATGATGGGCCGCAGCATTCCTGGAGCGCGGTGGAGATATTGCGATCGCCAACCCGCATGACAAGCGTGGCGATTATGGCATTAACCCGCCATGAAACTGGGGTAGGCCTATGTCCAGTAGTGGACGTCCTTTGGCTGATTTGGTAGTGGTGAAAACCCCTCCGTTGAAATACTGCATTAATAGTGGCTTAATCATCCTCCTAGCGTTATTCCCAGTACAGTTGCATCCTGAAGGATGCCTGGGGTCCGCTACCTAATCCCAAGAATTGGCGTAGGTACTAGTTTTTACGGAAGCGACTGCCATCTGACCTTCCAACCCGAGGGGGAAACTAGACCTTATTGGGATTAGGCTTGTCAAGTGAGTGGGCAACTTGACTGTTAGAAGTTCTCAAGCCGCCCGGAGGCCTCTAACTTGGCTTAACGACTGCTATCATAGACAGCAACCGGGATCAACGGATTAACGTGCCTTCCAAAGCACGGGAGCGCTCAGTTAGTAACCACTCAAAGCGGTCACCCATCCAAGGACTGACCTCGCCCGTCATTGCTGAACCTCGCATACCGCACGCGGTACGCGGGTGCCGCTGGGCCACGAACGCTCCTTTTTTCGATTAATAGTGGCTTGATACTGGGATGATAAAATTATTGATTTTAGACAGTTTCTAGAAGATTGGGGAAGTCACCTACATCTATATCAGACACTCCAGACAGCCCCAACAAAGAAAAGGAATGGAGTCATTATCATCATTGTGGTGTTGTGCCAGTACAGTTGCATCATTAAGGATAAAAACAAAAACGCTGCCTCTGTGATGTCATCATAATAATAAGACGCTTACTGATTTAATACGTACAATAATACAATTGACTTCATATTTCACGAGTAGGAGAGTGGCGTTAAATTCTAAATTATTACTACTCTATTTCTTTAATAGTTTCCTAATTTTATTTATGTCAAGTTATATACCTATACTCGGGCTGGTTTATCTGGGGTAACGTCTACGAAAGTTTTATATTAAGTTCATTTCAAGAACAAACTTAATTAAATTTTATCCTTGTTTATCATCTCGGCATCCAATCCATTTTAATGTAATCGTCTGTAACATATAAAAACAACTTTGTTTCCTCTACCAGTAAATTCAAATTTCATCCATAATCATTGCTCCGTGGGCGTCAGGTTATTAAGTTTGTATTTGTTATCACTCATATCAATCCTTCCCGTTTTAATTATTTTCGTTGCTATTTTGTAGCGTGTTGGAAATTACTAATTTGTAATTAACGACGATAAACATGAAAACGATGCTGTATTTGTTGCGTTAATTTTATTTTGTCATATTTTAATGTTGAATTCGAATACGTTGTTATTTTCTTGGCATGTTCAGATATTAATCTATACTATAATATTTGTTTGTTTGTTGGAACGCGCTAATCTCAGGAACTACTGGTTCGAAATGAAAAATTCTTTTTTTGTTGGATAGTTCATTTATCGAGGAAGGCTTCAGGCTATATAACATCACGCTGCGACCAATAGCAGCGAAGACGCAGACGAAGTGGCGGGCAACAGCTAGTAATTAATAAATATTTTTATGTCACGAACGAGGCAATGCTACGGACTTAACCGGATCACGTATACTAAGATGAGCTACAGCGAGAACCCGGGTATGTCCTAGTACTACGACCAAGACCACCGGGGGATGGGCAGCTGTATCCCTGGATTGCGGTGGAGATACTGCGATCGCCAATCCGCATGCCTAGCGTGGCGATTATGGCATTTACCCCCCTCCCCCCATGAAATTAGAGGAGGCCTTTTTTCCAGCAGTGAACGTCCTTCGGCTGTTGTGGTGGTACTGCAACAGTTGGCAATAGCGAGAGAAAAAATTGACCTGAATTATGTTCTAAATGCTCATGGACTGAATTTAAATCAAATTTACCTTGTGAGAAAATTTATTAATCGATCTTGTAAGTTATTTATTCTAGCTTACAGTTTCTAACTACAACACTTAACTAGTGAAGTTAAATAAAAGCCTATACAGCAGGGATTTCAAACAGTATGGGTATTAAATAACAAGAATTTCTGCTTATGCTAAATGTTCCACAGTTTATATTAATTGAAACCGCGACCGTTTCGTTGGAATCATCAATTTATTCAGACTGGTGTAAGCATCTGATATTTGATTCCTTTTAATTACTCCTCTCCGAGGTCGGATATACAAGTAAAGTACGCCAAGAAATTGGTATACTCATACCACTTGTTAACCTTAATGTGTAAATAAGAGAGTCGAATATTGCTAGACAACTTTATTTGCTTACTGTACAAACGACGACGCTGGAGTATCCAATAATATAGCTTATGCCCATGCAATAAGAATTACGAATGACCAGTTAACGGTATTATCAATACAGAGTTATTGGCCGGAGTGAGGATCGCAGAACGCTGACGGAGTGCTGCACCGTTTGCCAATTATCGACTTCTGTATAATGACCGATGAAGAGTGGGTAATTTTGCCTTTAAGCAATTAAGATTTCATTAAGCTGCTTCTTTTTTATTGTTATTACGTAACTCGTCAAAATTACAAGATGGTGTTATAACGGATGAGTCACGAACTTCAGTTTGGACCCCCTTAAGGTTGAGGGTCATGTCAAACTGTAAAGAAATTCAAGTATTTTTTGTCAAATTGCTCAAACATTTATCATTATTATTATCATATCAGCCAAAGGACGACCTCTGCTGGACATAGGCCTCCCCGAAAGAGTGCCACAATGATCAGTCCTACGCTACCTCGAGTCCCGAACCTGACCCCGATAGTACCCTGGCCGCTACCATAACCAGGAAACCGGGGTTGCCAGAACCTCGGGGCCGTGGCTTGTTTGTGCCGTGTATGGTAATATCATAATCGCCACGCTTGGCGATGTAATGAAGATTGTCGGAGGAGGTGGTGTTTAAAGATAGATATGGCTTGATAGAAGAGTCGTGTAAAGAACCTTTATTTCTAATTGCCTACTTATTTTCACAAGCTTTTAATTACTTTCACCTGTCCCGTTGTCTGTCGGTCTGTAATCAAATCTTGCAAGTTAAAGAGTCACTTCCCGGTTTCCGATTGAGGTGAAATTTTGCATAAAATAAATCGGATGATAATGCAATATGATTGTGGAAAAAAGTACAATCGGCAATAAAAGCTTGTACCAAAACGGAATACTTTAGATCAAAAACTTGTATACACATAGGGTTATCGATATACAAGCAATATGCCTTTTTTTTAATACCTTGTCGGTGGCAAACAATCGTACGGCCCGCCTGATGGTAAGCGGTCACCGCAGCCTATGGAGGCCTGCAACTCCTAGGGGTGTCACATGCACGTTGCCGACCCTTTAAGAATTTATACACTCCTTTCTTGAAGAACCCCTTATGTCGCAGTAAACTATTGGTACTGCTAAACACTAACCCCCTTATTCATAAAAGTCCATCAAGCCTCTATTAGTTAACAAGCCGCTAAAGTTGGTTTGTCCTTATCTGTCACTTTGACATTTATGTTTGTGAGAAAGGGACAAATCAATTTTTAGTTAACAGAGGTTTGTTAAGTTTTATGAATAAGGGGGTAAATGTGGCCAATCGCCATACTACAGCGATCGCAGTATCTCCACCGCACTCAGGGTTGTAACTGTATCTGAATAAGGCGCAATGTCAAACATATGGACGGCTGGTGATGACTCGAGCGGACCAATGCGTTAAACCTCCGATTACGTGTTGTTATTATGAGCCCCGGCGTCAATATATATTAGGGGTGGGCTGTGACGTCATCGGTCTTGGTCGTTCACCCCACCTCTGACAGGTTTGTGAATGACATAGCTGCTCATCGCCCGGTAGTCTTGGTCGTGGTTTTAGGACATAACCGGGTCACAAATTAAAGAGCGAGAAAGTACTACTGTTATTTCACCCAAACCCGAAACTTGTAAAGGAACCTCAGGAACTACATGATTGCCGCATCGGTTTGATTTCATTACACCTTAGTTTACCTTCCCTGTGTACACAATCCTGAACTGACTTGAGCCACATATACGTAGTTTTACGTCTGAAACGCTCAGGTAAAGTTATGCGCGTACACGTTTTCTTGATATTTGGGCGTATGTTACAAGTCACATAGTGCAGAAGACGCGGTTATTGAATTTTTATCAGCTTTTATTTTAACGACTCGTACAACTTTTGGTGAAGGAAACATCAATAAGAAACCGGTTTATCCGCAAAACTGACTAGTATTCCCTCTGGTAATATAACAATACTACTACTACAATACTACTATTTGACGACCTGTTTAGCCTAGACTCTGCCTCCGAAGCTAGAGGTCCTGGGTTCGAATCCCGGCCAGGGCATTTATCTGTGAATTTATCACGGATATTTGTTCTTGGGCCTTGGATGTTTTCTATGTATTTATCTATATAAGTATGTATATCGTCGTTTAGTACCCATAGTACAAGCTTTGCTTAGTTTGGGACTGGGTCGATTTGTGTAAGATTGTCTCCGAATATTTATTTATTTATTTTAATACAAAATAAATACTCTTTTTCTACTCAGCATTGCATTTGACTGACAGCAGTATTAATAGTATTTTATGCAACGGACATAGTTAGATGCATACTTTTTCTACGACAACAAAATAATTTGATTTAAATTAGAAATCGATATTGTGGCAGAATACGTACATTGACGTGTACCTCTTTTAAAAATTAAAAAAATAACAGTTGCATAATAATGTATGAAAATCCATTTAGATTCTCCCAACACTCATATAAAGACTTGTCTATGATATGGACTTGCATTTTTATAAAAAGTTTATTGTTTTATTACTGTCAGTAATTTAACTGATAGATTATAATAATAATAATAATAAATAAATTTATTTAAAACCATACAAGTCTTATAGTTAACAAAGACATGGATATCCGGCAGATCCCGAACTAGGCTGAGCCTGTATCTCGGGACCTAGCAGTACACTTTACAAATGATATAAATATAATTACATATACAGACATGAATTATGAACAGAAATATTAGGATTTTAAGCTATAATTAAAATATTAATCTCAGAAAATTTAATGAATACTAAGCTAACCAGAAATATTAAGTTAAGAATAAGAATAGAATAAGAATAGTTTATTTCTAAAAAAGTTTTACAAATCATAGTTACCAGGGGTCCCCGCACTAGGTTACACCTGTATCGCGGGGAACCAGTTACACTTGTATAACAGAATTTCGTTTCGTATGCAAGTCATACTATATCGCATAACATTACTTTACAAACTTATCTTTAAAACTAAAAATAATATAAACTTAGGTAAAATTACAGTTAAGTGACACTTTGTAAAATAGCTTCTGTCTCTGTATAATTTAGTGCTTGAAGTAATTTAAAGGTTTTATCTTTGGCCTCATTTAGAGTGCTGTTTTTTAAATCACAGTTTAAGTTGTGTGTGCATGTGTGTGTATGTTTGCGTGTGTGTAAATGTAAGGACATCTTGAATTGGATGTCACAACTGAGATCAGGGACGCAGAAGAGCTTCCGTCTCATTATACGTCAGGGACATAAGCCATTTTAGAATTTTCTCTACCCTACCCACTGTATGCTGTTGTAGGTTATGTAATTTACAAATATTATTGTAAATCCGTAGATGCATATACGCTGGGGCGCGCTTTGCAAAGACGGATTTAAACGGTGGAAGGGGAACTCTGTAGATTCGTTTACGGACTAACTGGACATGGTTCAGTAGGTTAGCCGCATTATAATGCTGGAGTACAAAAAAACCATAAATTATATATCAATGCAAGTCTATACCATAATGGAGCGTTCGTGGCCGAGCGGCGCCCGCTTACCCCGTGCGGTATGCGAGGTTAGGCAATGCCGGGCGAAGTCAGTCGTTGGATGGGTGACCGCTTTGAGTGGTTACTAACTGAGCGCTCCCGTGCTTTGGAAGGCACGCTAAGCCGTTGATCCTGGTTGCTATCTATGATAGCAGTCGTTAAGCCAAGTTAGAGGCCTCCGGGCGGCTTGAGAACTTCTAACAGTCAAGTTGCCCACTCACTTGACAATCCTAATCCCAATAAGGTCTGGTTTTCCCCTCGGGTTGGAAGGTCAAATGGCAGTCCCTTCCGTAAAAACTAGTACCTACGCCAATTCTTGGGATTGGGTAGCGGACCCCCGGCATCCTGCAGGATGCAACTGTACTGGGAATAACGCTAGGAGGATGATGATGCAAGTCTATACCACAAATTTAATAATTCATTATAATACTGGAGGGAGAATCGTAATGGATTTCTATACATTACTATTCGTATCGCGGCCAGACATGAACCCTATGACACTGAAACAACCTTGAGGTGGCGTCACCGTTACATTAGAATCGAATTGGAGACGTCTAAAAATGACATTTATTAATTTCAGGTAGAAATATATATTTTTTTATTAAAAATGGACCCGGGTATGTCCCGGGTATGGACCCGGGTATGTCCTAAAACTACGACCAAGACCACCGGAGGATGGGCAGCAGCATTCCTGGAGTGCGGTGGAGATACTGCGATCGCCAACCCGCATGCCAAGCGTGGCGATTATGGCAATTACCCCTCATGACATACACAAACAGGCCACGGCCCCGAGGTTCCGGCGACCCCCGGTACCCTGGTTCTGGTAGCGGCCAGGGTACTAGCGTCAGGGGTGAGGACCGGTCATTGTGGAAGTCTTTGGGGGAGGCCTATGTCCAGCAGTGGACGTCTTTCGGCTGACATGATGATGATGATGATGATGATGATTAAAAATGGGATTGCTCTTGGCCAGCATCTATGAGACTGACGATGAAGCGAGCTCACCCAGAAGATGCCTATTTACTCGTGCCTTAAAAAGGTCTGAGTCAATAATAGGCCATTACAATGATATGCCGTTGGAATTATAACAATTCTTAACATTTACAAGAAATCATCTCGATCATACTTTAATTTTTCGTCCTGCAAAACTTACTTCGTTTGGAAGATATCGACTAGTGCGGAAAAGTATCGATAAATAAATGTCAACAATGGAAACTAGTGTACAAAATACATTAACATAGTACGCTTTCAGTGTCCGATTTATAATCATTTAATTTGTCTGCGATAATAAAATAAAGAAGATGGAATTTTTATTCTTACATTCGTCGAGCGTGACGTAAAGTGCTTATAGGTGCTGAATGTTAAAGAAGTTACATTAAATTGTTTTTATTTCACTCAAATTATGAATATTTATGGGGACGTCAGTATTTGTTTTATTTAAGCTTAGGTTATGTAAGTATCAGCCCTTACAGCCATTTTCTGTCGCAGATTTTTTAAAGTAGTTACAAGTTGATTTAGTTTTGTAACTGTTACGATGCACTGTGACTGTATTGGGATTGGTATCTATGTGTAGTAACAGTTGACACACTTACTTAATGTGCTACACGTAAAATCCTCGAAGCATTAAATAAATAATAAATAAATATTATGGGACAATTTTTACACAAATCGAACTAGTCCCATAGTAAGCTCAATAAGGCTTATGTTATGGGTACTAGACGACGATATATTTAATAGATATATACTTAAATTAGAAAACATCCAAGTCTCAGGAACAAGTGTTTCTGCTCACCACAGAAACAAATGCCCTTACCGGGATTCGAACCCGGGATCTCAAGCTTCGGAGGCAGTGTCACTACCTACTAAACAGGCCGACACTCATCATCAGCAACCATTATACAACGACACCCGAACAACAACAACAATAATCATTATACAGCGAAACCCGAATTTTAAGAACCATTATTATGTAATTGTTGCATAATAGTACATTACGACCCATGTTTTGTACACAATTTTACGGCACCACTTGGCCAAAAGTTTTTCCGGACGCGCAGCGTGCACATCGTCACAAACAGAAAGAAAACAGCAACATGTAGGTAGAGGTAAAAGACAACAGGCGGTCTTATCGCTAAAGAGCGATCTCTTCTAGACAACCTTCGGGTAGCGGATATAAGAAAATAATATATGCAGTAGGTGGTGCAGTGATTAATATGAAACAGATGCAAAACAATTTCTAATATTCAACGGTACTTCTATACTTTTATATATAATAAAAATACAAACTCACAATTATACATAGGTATATAACAACGTCAGAAAACAAATAAGGAATAGTGAATTTATTAATATAATGTAATATCTTGAAGACGGAAGATTAAAATTAAATTGATATATTTTATATTGGTGAATAATTTTTGTACGCGATTTAAGTCCCGTTCACCAATAATAAAATTAAATTGTCCTCATAACTGAAATATGTAAAGTAAATACTAGCATAAAAAATGACAACAAGAGACTACAAATTCTCCATGTTCTGTCAGCAGCAAATTTAGATGACCATTTAAGCACTTTGTCGCACTAAATAAATAAAATAAATAAATAAATGTTGGGGGACAATCTTACACAAATCGATCTAGTCCCAAACTAAGCAAAGCTTGTACTATGGGTACTAGGCGACGATATACATACTTATATAGATAAATACAATACTTAAATACATAGAGAACATCCAAGACCCAAAAACAAAATCCGTGCTAAATGCACATATAATGCACTGGCCGGGATTCTAACCCGGGACCTCTCGCTTGGGAGGCAGTGTCACTACCAACTAGGCTAAACAGGTTGTCACTAACGTAACAATACTGCGACAGCTGCGATGCGTCAAAGTAGTAAAAGTGACAAGGTACTAAAATGATCATCTACTTTTGCTGTTGCCTGTTCACTGTATACCTGTCTGTCCTGTGTCTATTAGTGCGGTAAGTGATAACTTGTTCAATTCATTTTATATGGTTGGTGTAGTTTGTTCACAAAACCTTTGAACTACAAAAATGATTGGTCCTGGGGCTACTCAAAACTAACCTACTGCTATCTTTTTCACTGTGGCAATAGGCCGGGAGCCTCGAATTATTTGCTCTCATAACAACCACGGCAAACTGCTGTTGCGTTTGCCCCCGTAAATAGATTTGTGGTATCACGGGTTTACTTGATGTAAAATAAACATACGAGGGTTAGTAATAATCTCTAATTATCGTGGATACACGTTTGCGTGGAAATGTTGGGGCATGGTAACTTCAACCATGATTTAAGGTAAATGAGGTATATTATACCGGCATTACTAACGTATCGTACCAAAGATAATTAATGATTCCGACACAACGAATATTCGGTATTATAGTGTTTCATAATTAAGGGTTGGCTTCGATAAATCATTCGATTGTCTTATAATAATAATAATGCGAGCTGGCGAGTCACCGCCTGCCTTTTACAATATTGAGACTGATTGTCACGGCAGGTGTCCGCTAATCTCCTCCAATAGCCCATTATCCAGCCCATCCAACATTCAACACAATAGCCCATGACCTTAGTTTCCATCGCAGCACAGTGATGCACTGCAATAGTCTTTGCACCTGGCGGGGACCATCTCCGGATGTATCACATTGTGCGCTCGGAGATGGTATCCGCCATGTGTATCCCTTACTTTTTGATTATTTTTGTCTTAAGGGGCCTCTGCGCTGTTGGCTTCGGCCCCACGCACGCCTTCCGAAGGTCCGGGACCCCATGGTCCCGAGATGTGGAAAAGACGTACAATATTAATAATAATATTGGGGGACAATCTTACACAAATCGACCTAGTCCCAAACTAAGCAAAGCTTGTACTATGGGTACTAGACGACGTTATACATACTTATATAGATAAATACATACTTAAATACAAAGAAAACATCCAAGACCCAAGAACAAATATAAACATATAGACCCAAGACTAAATATTTTGGTAAGAAGATGTATTTTCTTAGTACTACGATGGCAAACTAGCAAACGGTCAACCGGATGGCATGCAGACACATATGGACGCTTAGGACTCCAAGACAAAGGCAACCGCGTGGCAGACCCTGGTAACTTATTCTCAGCACAGCGCATCCTCGGGAGCTCTGGCGACCTTACTCACCACCAGGAACACAACACCACATACCTAAAGACGTAGAAGTGTTCCTATGGCTGCGTGCGGTCTTCTGTAAGGTAAGGTAGATAAGTGAGATGATATTTCGCTGTGCCCTACCTCTGTAGAATGTTGACGTGTGTAAATGATTAATAACAAAATTCTCTGTCAAAAAAGGTACGGTAAAAGGTGAGCTACCTACTAATATTATTGTTAAATTTTAAAGTTTGGATAATTGTCGTCGGGTATGTCCTAAAACTACTACCAAGACCGCCGGGGGTTGGGCAGCAGCATCCCTGGAGCGCGGTGGAGATACTACGATCGCAAACCAACCAAGCGTGGCGATTATGGCATTTACCCCCCGTGAAATTGGGGGTCCGCTACCTAATCCCAAGAATTGGCGTAGCCATACAGGCCACTGATTTTTTACAGTAGCGACTGCCATCTGACCTTCCAACCCAAGTGTGAAACTAGACCTTATTGGGATGAAGCTTGTCAAGAGAAAAGGGCAACTTGGCTGTTAAAGTTCTCAAGCCGCCCGAAGGTCTCTAACTTGGCTTAACGACAGCTGTCATAGACAGCAGCCAAGATCAACCTCCTTTCAAAGTACAGGAGTGATCAGTTTAACCACTTGAAGCATCATTCAAGAGTTCAGATAAAAAGTTTTTACCCTGTCTGGCCAATAGTAAAGGTTTTGTTTATTATTTATCGTTTGGCAATTAATTTGAACATTGAGATCTTCGAGAAGACAGTAAGGTTGCCATTTTATTGCACTTAATACCAACGCTTTATAACCCTTAACTTTGGCAATGTACGTATAGAAGGAAACCTATATCTGAGTACTGTCAGCATTACAGTAAACTGGCTACTGGTAGCCCTTATCTTGTTCCAGTAAGGGTTAAAATGCCTATAGTATAACCTAAATAAGTCCTACAAAACCTGAAATACCTGAAAAATTCCAGTAACTGTTTCAACCAGTAACAGGATCCACCGTTATATCTATCCCTACACTTCTACATAAAATCCCACACATATATTTACATGAAGGAGTTATAGGGCTCTCTGTATGCCATTTATTAAATTACTTTAGGTACTTGCATGAATAAGCAAGTGTTTTTCGCTTTGACGAAAAGTTTTGTTGTTGTTTTGTATGACACAAACATTCGTGAGGATTCTGTTTGGGAAATATTTTCGTTTAGGTATGTTCACGTATGCATGGATTTATGTAGGGATTTTTTTGGATATGTCGAATTAAAGCTTTCGCATGCTTTGTGCTTGATTGGTTTATTTTCAGTTAAATGTGTGTAGAAAGCGGGTCACACCTGGATGAGACTAGCTTGAGACGAGTGAGCGGGGTGAGTGGCGTACTCGAAGAGAGGCCTATGCTCAGCAGTAGATGATTGCGGGCTAAAAACGATGATGACCATACCTGGGATAACTCGGGGCACTTATATTAAAGTCATCGCTTTCCATCAGGTGAGACTAAGGCCAATTGCTGGTCAGTCTATCATAAAAAAAAGTGACGTAGCTAAATATTTTATCGACAATTAAATATATCGATGTTACTGTCAACATATAAATATTCTACAAAAAAATTGGTTGTTTGTAAAGTAGGTTTACGATCGAGATGTTTACGTGATAACGTCTTACTTCACTTGCACTTCACTTATACCTGCGATCGCGCTCGTGAGGTTTTGGTGTGACACAAGTTTCTGAACATGTCACCCGACTAAAACGATTTTAAAGACGTTATCACGTCAAAAATATTTTGTTTGCTTCTTCATTTTAAAATAAAAATAATTAACAAATTACGAGTAACGTTTGGGCTATCTAAGAAATTATAATTTAGACCAACACTTGATGTTTGAAGTGATTTTAATGATCAAAAATATAACGGTGCAGACGTGAGATAACAAAAATTAGAATTATTTTGGACTTCGTAACAATCGTAGCGGAATATTACCTAATAAATTTTGTTTGAAATGCATCGGCATACATTTATTATCTTAAGAGGCTTGATATCAGGTGAGATACCGAACCTTTCTATAGTAATCGAAAATGTTCAATGAGCACATGTATTATTATATATCGTCATTTTTTTTATCGATATCAAATCCCTAGAATGTGCCCCGAGTTATCACAGGTATAATGATGATGATTCAGAAAGCCAAGAAAGTGATCTGATCTGTGTACTACTTTTCGAGTCTATTTATATTTGTACATATAGACGACTTTTTTATGACATAGGAGGCAAACGATCAGTCGAATCGCCTGATGGTAAGCGATCCGAACTCGCAACACCAGAGGGGTTGTAAGTGCGTTGCCGGCCTTTAAAATGGGAGTACGCTCTTTTCTTGAACTTCCTGATTTGTCGTTGCGGAGGCGGTAAGATATGAGAAAACTGTCAGCTGTCAACTGTCAGTCGAGTCAGCACAGATTTTTACTGCGCCCCTATTAACATAAGTGCTTCCTGACTAGTGCGGAATGTGATGCAATTCGAATGCAGTACTGCCTGGCTTCCGCGCATGATATTAATACTGCGCAAACGTAATTTTGACAGTATCTCGTCAAGTGAAGAAGTCTCTGGGACATCAGCATCTCCTAGCCGTATTCGGCCACAGCGACTGCTTTTTACTGCTGAGCGTCACTGGTGCGCTCTCGGTGACTGACATAGCCCATTTTTGCCATAGCCAAGTCAGCACCCCTCCGACATAGTTGAATCGTATGGCCGTAGGTGGTCTGGCCTTAAGGCCTAAGGAGCTTAAGCTTGTCACACTTAGCGTCAAGTTCTGCGCGTCGCCTAGTTTCGAAATCGTACACCCGACTGAACACAGTTTGCCACCATTCTGATCGGCCATCAGTGAACTGTACTCACGTCAAAGAATAAAATACCACACACCGATCCCACCCTGCCAAGTCAGGAAGTCACTTTAGTTTCAAAACTTTTAAAAGTGGATCTTTGTTAAATGTACTTGTACAAGGTATATGCCGAGATATCGGATTGTAAGTTTATTGAATGAAACGTGCAATAAAACTAATATTGCCATTCTGCAATAGTACCCAACATCGGCACGCATGTTATGAGAGTTCATGAAGCGAAGGTTGTATGTCAAGATCGTAGCAAATGGAAATTCGTAATCACTGCCTACCCTTCTGGGAAACTGGCGTGATTATAATTGTGTGTGTGTACAAAGGTATGACAAAACATTGTCTTTAAATTTCAAGTAATAAATATAGTTTTAGTATTGTGACTGTAAATATATGCGCTTTGATATAGATAGTGGCCTAATATTGAAATTGATTAAATAAATAAAAATAAAAATAAAGTATATAATTTGAAATTTGTATAATATGAAGTACTCTAATGAAAACAATGTAGCGATTATTCTACCATAAATAACATATTTTTTATGGCCATGTCCTGATAAAAGACGCGGCCTTCATATCTGAGGGCGCTTAATACAAAACAAATGGCGTGTTTACCTACAGACGTGAGCGTTTTGTAGTTACCTGTCGGCCCGCCGCGCTCATCGCTTTTCCATAGACACAGCCTTACTCTTAAACTATGACGGTATACATTCTAAAACGAATCAATACCATACAAAACTAAACATCTGCGGGTCTATAATTAAACTAGACGCGCTCCTCAAACACTAATAAAACTTTGAGAGCCGTCAACTAGTGTCCCCAAACCCGAGCTATTTACCCTCCAGCTGACGTTAGTAGAACCAGTTTAACTTAGACCCTGTTACCTGTTATTACGTGTAGCTGTCACAGATCCCGGGAACTAGTGAGAGGTGAGCGGTGAGGTAGAAAGAAGTGGTGAATAGCATGGATTGAAAACATGAATCGGCAAGATCCCGAACAAACAGGGGCATCGATTAATAGGTTTGATGCGGGTCAAACTGCTACGTAGACACGCCGAGTTTCAGCTGCCAATGAGCTTAGTGTGGATACTACAGATAGCGGGCAATGTTGTGCTGTGTATTTTTGTTGGTGTAACATAATTCTAAATTCAAACATTTATTCTGCAAGTGGGCCTCAAGGGCTCTTTTACATGTCAAGGATTACTATATCAATTTAGTGACACGAATAGACAGCAGTATAAACCAACAAATAAATACATGGGCACACTTTCGATGAACTTATCCTATAATACAGGGATGTAAATAGTCTCTATGGTCAAAAATATTCTAGATAAAAGCGGAGATGTAAAGAGTCTCCACAGTCAAAACATTAGGTTTTAGATATGTAAAAGGTCTATAAAGGTCAAAATAAAAAAAGCAATAATACAATTGTACGTAATTTTGAATAAAAGGTCCCCCTTACGCTCGACTAAACTCAATTTTTCATACAGATGTGGTTTCGTTCTCATTTTAAAACGGAATGCGGGAATAACACGAAAATTTATATACACAATGGTATCCGCCATATCTAGGTAGAAAATTAGTTTCTGTTGCTACAAATTGTAATAGAAAAAAATACAGTGAGTTATTGAGTTTTTTAGGTCTTGTCTGAAAACCTTAATAATCGCTGTATTTTTTCTCCTTTATAATTTCAAGCAACAGAAACTAATTTCCGACCTAGATATGCCGGATCCCATTGTGTATATAAAGCTTCATGTTATTCCCGCATCCCGGTTTTAAATGAGAGCGAAACTCCGTTTGTATGGAGAACCGACCTCACTGCGGACTCTTATGCAGTAACGCAGCTACCGAAAATTCTAAATTTCAAATTAAAGGGAAAAATAGAAATAATTAAGTGCTTCGAGCAGGATTCGAACCTGCGACAACCGGAATACGCGGCCAATCGATCTAGCCACTGAGCTATCGAAACCAATGGGCAGAGAGAAAACTAGACCCCCTGATTTTAAGACGCATGCATTATCGCCTGCTACAGTGGGTATGCAAGTGGCTACTGATTTTATTATTTGAAAGTTATTTCTTAAAGTTTAACTACAAGTAAAAACATTATTTCATCCTCCTAGCGTTATTCCCAGTACAGTTGCATCCTGAAGGATGCCTGGGGTCCGCTAACTAATCCCAAGAATTGGCGTAGGCACTAGTTTTTTTACGGAAGCGACTGCCATCTGACCTTCCAACCCGAGGGGGAAACTAGACCATATTGGGATTAGGCTTGTCAAGTGAGTGGGCAACTTGACTGTTACGAGGGTAAAACTGAAAGTTTCGGGAATAGAAGAAAATATGCAGTATAAGTGAGTTTATTTATTTTTATTGTTTTTCAAAATATTCTCCTTTGTATTTCATGCACTTATGCATGCGTTCAAACCAGTCCATAAAGCACTTTTTGAACTCTGAAGTAGGGGTCGACAAAATGGCTATTTTATAGGCCTCCACTGCTTCTTCTGGCGTCTGAAACCGCTGACCACGCAGTTTGTCCTTGATTCTGGGGAATGTAAAAAAGTCGTTGGGACTTAAGTCAGGGCTATATGGAGGGTGGTCCAATATTTCGACTTTTTCACCGTCCAGGTACTCAGTTGTTGTCCGAGCGGTGTGTGGGCTGGCGTTGTCGTGGTGAAGGATGATGCGACGACTTACTTTTTTTTTTCTAAGTGGCCAGTGTGTTGAGATAAGGAAACTTCAGAGATTATAAAAAGGTATAATACATGTTAAAAATAAATTAATAAGTATTCGATTCCCGCCACTTTCAGTGCAAGCCTCGTAGAGGTTCTCAAGCCGCCCGGTGGCCTCTAACTTGGCTTAACGACTGCTATCATAGACAGCAACCGGGATCAACGGCTTAATGTGCCTTCCAAAGCACGGGAGCGCTCAGTTAGTAACCACTCAAAGCGGTCACCCATCCAAGGACTGACCCCGCCCGACATTGCTTAACCTCGCATACCGCACGCTGGCGCCGCTGGGCCACGAACGCTCCAAGTAAAAGTAAAAAAAATATTTATTTTATTGTAAGCTTAAACAACCATAGAGGTAGGTAAAATCTAGGTAGTAAAATTTGCCATATTATTTTCTAATAAGCCCCAGGTCCATATCACTTGTCTCACCGCAGAACGTTCTCAAGCCCCTCTCATGATACGCTTAATGACGTGGAAATTTGAATGCTTAATAGAGCTAACTGGCTGAGACTATTTATGGTGGATAAGGCCGAATTAGAATAAATTTATGGCTGCACCGAGATCGCATAAAAACAGGCTGGCTCCGCTATCGATTCGACCAGAACTAAACAAGTTGGTGGCGATAAATAAGGGTAGGGTTGGGCCTGTTTTGTGAGTTACTTGTTTTGGTTAAGAACTGAAGGCTTGGCCTACTTAGTAGATCCGGAATCTGTGAAAGTTTTTCTATTTAACTTAAGGATAGACTTCTATAGAAAACGTGTCTTTATTCTGGCTGCTTTGTTTTACATGAGTGGAAGGGTCATTTTCTGAACTCTATTTTTTTATGTCCGAGCTGAAAATCGTAGAATAGCAGCATATACCATTACGGTACGTTTAAACTTTTTTCCCCTCACTAGCTCGGAAAGCCGTCTTTTATCCTTTGAAACAAGCGGGTAAAAACGCATTTTATCCACAAGTGGGGAAAGTAATTTGACCTTGGAGCGTGTTCGAGTAGCTTTTGACAGATAACAAAACGTAAGCTCATAATAATGGTTCGTTTGATATCAATTATCATTAAATAAATGGTTTGAGAATTTAATAAAAAATACCAAATTTAGCTTTATTTAATGATTTAAGTCGTAAACCTTAAAATCCTATAAGTAACATTTTTTTTTTATAATGACTTTCGAGTATAATTGTAAACGCACAAGTTGAGTCGATGCAATTTCAAAACGCATCGTCAGAAATGTCATCATTGTCAATGTCAACTAAAATATACACAACTTGTCACAGACACCGACTCGCGTAAATATTATACACAACTTTCATAGTTTTCTGTTATAATATCGTATAAAAATCAGTGATTCCAGTGATGAAAATCATGCATGTGGAACTGTGTTTTTTTTTGCATGTTGCACTTTCCTCGCTATAGTGAGGAGAAACCTTTTTTTTTAAAGAATACAGGTTTCCCCGTCAGAGTCTAAAGGAGTTCACTGTTCAAATTGTATGTATGTATATATGTATGTATAACACTTTATTGCACAAAAAATAAACAATAACAATCGAAATAAAATAACAAAATGTGAAAGTACAAAGGCGAACTTATCGCTACAAGGGATCTCTTCCAGCTAACCTTCGAGAAAATGAGAAAAATAAATGTAGTACACAAAGGTGACAAACTAATTTTGCACAAACACGGACATTTAAGAAAGCAATGACAGATTATGAATACACGTAAAACTAATGAGCTTGTATACACTATAACATAACTATTCATGTAAATATATACTTAAATATATAAATTACGTAAAGGCTCAAATTAAGACTCCGTGCACTATCCGGAATCGAGTTTTGAGTTAACTATGCTGTTTTATTTTATATGAGTAAAAAAGCAACAAAAGCAAATTTCAGTACAAAAATAATAAAACTAAACTAAAACAATTGTAACAGTTTAGTTGAATACTCTAAAACAAGTATCTCTTTAATCGTTATTGTTATTGTGAGATCAACGAAAAGGTGCACGTTTGGATTTTCTTATACACGTAAAAGAATATTTCATTTAAAATAATATAAATTCATTGGTATTTTGAACTAAAAATTCTCATTAAGATGACTGTGTAATATATTTAATTGATTATACCTAAGATAACTTAAAAAGATTACTCTTTTTCTATAAAAGCATGACCCTAATAGTAAAATGAGATGTTGACATTTTGGCACATTCTATTGAAGATGAGCATACTACTCTAAAGTAAACATGAGATGTGTATTAGATGTACTTCTAATTACGAATATGAGTTAAATTGTTACATTGTCTAATTACTCAATTAAATTTCATTTTACGAAATGATCTTTTATTAAACCGCTGGAACAAGCCTAAATGAAAACAATTGCGGGCCCCTCACAATAAAGGTATAAACGTCCACAATCTTAAAACAAAACACTGACAGCACTGACATATTTCCGAATACGAAATGGTGTCAACCTGCTCCAACTGCAACAAATTGAATTGGACCTTTCAGCGTGGTCCTAAGGTTATTTTTCGTTTGTGAAGGGAATGTTTGAAATGGACCCACATCATACTGACAGATGTTGAGCTGAGAAGTGTTTCGGTTAGCCTTGGATGCTATGGTTTGATATGACATTATGAGGCACAACAGGTTTTTGGGTTAAGTGGTTTTGTATTTCGGGTTGATTTTTATGGTTTGAGTTCATTATGCGTTACAATGAAGCCGTTTTGGATGTGAATAATAAATAAATAAATAAATATTGGGGGACAAATCTTATACAAATCGACACGATAGTTCCAAACTAAGAAAAGCCTGTACTATCGATACTAGACGACTATATATATGTCAGGTCTATATCTCTGTCGGTTTCGCAACCAGAACCATACACGGCGGGATTCACGAAATAACACTGAGTACTTGTAAAACAGGTATGTATTTTCAGTAAACAATCATTATCACAATTAAAATAAAATCTAGCACGATTACTTGGATGTAAATGTATTACTACTTACTACTTACTTACTTTATCGGCGCAACGATCCAAAGAGGATCTTGACCTCCGAAACGAGAGCACGCCACTTTTCCCGCAGCCTCCTGCCAGTCTTCGACCCGAAGCTGCCGCAGATCCGCCTCCACACTGTCTTCCCAGCGATACCTGGGTCGACCAACCGGGCGGCGCCCACTCAGTCGCCCCAAGTATGCTTCCTTGACGGCTCGATCCTCTCCCAATCTCAGTAAGTGGCCGAACCAGCGAAGTCTGTGCGCTTTTGTTTTGCCGATGATATTCGGTTCGGCCACCAATTCTTCGATCTCGGCATTTCTCCTGATCCTCCAAGAGCCGTCATCGTTCTTGACAGGTCCCAGGATCTTCCGCAAAACTTTCCTTTCTGTTACCAGGAGTTGATTTTCTTCTTTTTGGGTTAGTGTCCAGGCTTCGCAGCCGTACATGAGGATAGACCTTATGACGGTTTTATATATCCTCACCTTCGTACTTCTGCTTAGAAGCCTGGACACCAAGACTTTGTGGAGGGCTGCACTGCATCGTAGAGTGTTCTGGATGCGGATTCTTATCTCCTCCTCTCTCGTATTTGTATCAGTGACAGTGCAGGCCAAGTACCGAAACTTATCAACGCCCTGGTAAATGGTACCCTCAACATGAAGACAGTCAAAAATCGACAAAAAATAAATGGATTACGAACGGAAATTATCACTATTACAATTAAACTGGCACGATCACTTTGATGCAAATAGATTACGAACAGAAACGTGGTGAGTTTGTCGCAGAACTAGCTTGACGTCCGTCAGTCCTCGCAACTCAAACAAGAATGTCCCCACGTCGCTGAGTCCTCTCTCTGCGGTGCGGTGGGGCGAGGGGCCAGCGACGCTCGCCGCCGTCGGTTGGTGTCTCTTACCGCATAGGTACCTAACCCTAACCCGGGGCGTCCGTTTGAGCGGGACCGGGGTCGGGCAACGGCGAAAAACGACCGACGGCGGGGTTTCAGGTGTGGTGGTGTTCCCCTACGGCTAAGTTAGCCGGGCCGCTGTATCAGCGAGCTTTTTCGACGAAAAAGTCAACTGATGCGCGAAGAGTCGTGTAGGAATGTCCCCACTCCGCCATATTACCGTTTTTATATCTACCCACTTAGTTAGGTTGGTCAATCTGTCACACCGGATATTCAAGTTAGCCAACCTAACAACTAGTTCTGCGTCGAGCACACCCAAGCTATCCGCTTGACGTTTCCGTGATCATTAAAACATAATATCTCCATAAAAGAAAATTAAATTAACAATTCTAAACTAACAATCAAAATTAACAAAATGGAAATTAAATTAGGAATGTTTAAATTAAAAATCAGTATCGCTTTAAAATCTACCGCATCCGGCGCCATGGGCGAAACTGTGATATGTATACATATTTATATAGATAAATACATAAGAAAAAAACAAGACTCAGGAACAAATATTCGTGCCAAATGCAAAAATAATGCAAGGTCCAGGTGGTCGCAAGTTCGAATCCTGCTCAAAGCACAAAATTTTTAAATTGTACCCTTTAATTAGAAATACAGAATCTCCGTTAGCAGAAGTTACTTTACAATTGCCAAAGGAGGTACTTACCTGAATTAAGTTAGCAACCAAATGTGGTAGGTATTTCTGAATTTTGCAAAGTTATACGTTCGTAATTAGAGGTTAATTAGAATGATTAGGATCGTTACAGCATTCCGGGTTAATGTCCTTTGAGCAGTAATGAAAGGCTCAGTAAGAGTGTACTAATTGGCGTGTTTTGCTGATACTTCGCTTGATCTTTGCTAATTACGTAGAAGTTATACGTAAATCAGGCAAGGGATGTGGTCTCGCTAATAGTGCAAAGGTGGCGACAAATTCGAATGAATTACTTTTGATTATAGAAATAAGCTTTGCTTAGTTTGGGACTAAGTCGATTTGTGTAAGATTGTCCCCCAATATTTATTTATTTATTTAATTTGTACTACTGACTCCATTGACGCATAAGACTATTAAATGAACGTGTATTATCAGTACTGAAGATGGGAATTAGTGGACATACCAATATCGTCCTTGATGGCGCTGATCCCTCTGACCACAGTTGTACATCTCACTATGAGTTTTAGGTATACGTAGGCGGAAACTTATGTAAAATGACATATAAATACAAACAAAAAATTAACCGTATTACACACACACACACAGCTTAAGATGGAAATGTAACCCACCTCTTTGGTTTGACGGATCAGTCCCCTAGTCCAATACGTGGATGTTAAAATATACTAATAATTTCTCTCTGAGCTTGAAACCTTGCGATTTCTTTTCAAATGTCAATTCATAAAATGACTCGACAAAAAAACTTGTACAATTATCAAAATTGCTCACAAAATTTCTCGAGAACCGGAAATCCGGTCATAAAAAAGCGTTTTTGACGAAGTTGATTTTTATTTCACTCAGTCAATAACATTCACCTTTAAAACATTCATCAGCCGAAAGACGTCACTGCTGGACGTAGGCCTCCCCCAAAGACTAGTAAAAAACATTAGTAAGCGTATATTGATCATGGTATTAAAAAATATGAAAATATTTAACATCGTGTAAAAAATACAAAAAAATATGTTATCACTAAGGGTGAAAACCTGATGGCCGATGGGGCAGACGGGTTCTGGAGAAGAGACCGCAAACGACTCGCTCTGTGGGACGACCTCCCACCAGGTGGACCGACGACCTGAAAAGAGTAGCGGGAATCGGTTGGATTGGATGAGGAGAGCTAGCTGAGGACCGGGTGTCATGGCGCAAAAGGGGGAAGGCCTATGTCCAAAAGAACTTTAGAAAATACTCAGTAAACATAATACCTTAACTTATGCTTTTTTGATGATTTTTGAATAAAAATACTATGTTGTGGCTCTGTGAGCTTTTATTTTAGCGAATTTTATTTTCAAATCAAATCAAATCAAAATAATGTATTTGTCAAACACAGGCACAAAGGTGTTAATATTATAAATTTATAAGGCCCAACTGTGTTTTGCCATAAGACTTACAAAGTTCTTTAGAATTAGAATTTCAAAATTATACAATTAGGTAATTAAAATGTCAATTCATGTGTATACAATAAAAATATAACATGTTATTATTATTACATTAAAATTTTTAATTAGCATCTATAAACGATCGAACTTATATTTTAAATTTAAAAATAAAATAAAATAAAATGTCAAATTGTGTTTACAAAAACAAAATATATTCATGAATCCAACGTCATTCTTAATAGGTAGGTATAAAATATTTCCATGCTTATATGTCAACACGCTTTGCATCATCCAGACTCTCTCTTCTGATCTTTATACAAACTGCTTACAAAATTTCACGACAAATCTCTAGAAAAGAACAGAGGGAAATCCGGAAATTTGCCGGCCGGACATACGAAAGAATTTTTGCCGAAGCTGAAGCCCAGACCTTAGTTTCACAGGGTCAATAAAAAAAACGGGACTTAGTTCAGCCACAGTAAATTATTTAGCCATATTTACCTACAAACTTCATACTTACCTCAGATCACAGAAAGCTTTTTTAAAATTCTGAAAAATAGCTACAAACTTCATACTTACCTCAGATCACATAAAGCTTTTTTAAAATTCTGAAAACTAACCAAACGTTCTTGACGTTTCGTACAAAGTTGCTGATTATTCAGTAAAATAACCTATTATTCAACATCGTCCTCCTCAAACCCCTTACAGTTAAAGAACATTATCCAGAATGAAGTAATTATAGAATTCGTTAGTTATTCCATTAGGGCTCGTTAGCTGAGCTAGTGGTATTAAAGTTGGCCGGCTCCCAGCGGGGCAAATCACGCGGGCCGGGAAGAGCCAATCAAGTCGACTGTACGTTATATGGCTTATAATATTCTTAATAAAGTACCTATAGTACATTACTACAGAGGCTGGGACGAAAGCCTCAGACCTATCCGACCTCGCTTCGCTCGGCCGTCTATATATGTCTTCGGCCGGCAACCCCATATTTCCCGCCGAGGTATGTATAGTGCTTTTCTCAAACATGCAATGAAATAAACAACAAAAAAAAAAACAAAATTTTATTTTTAATGCGCATAGTGGCAGAATGTCATGATGCCTGTGCCTCAAATTTATGTGGAATAGAAATTAAAAAAGAGGACTTTGCCGGCCTAGGCCTGCAAGTTTTGTATGAAATTCCATTAACGACCTCTTGTCCTAGCCGCACCTGAAAAGTCATACTTCGCAGCCTATTATTAGGAACATAACATCAATATTTCATTGCATGTTTGAGAAAAGTATCTAATTATATAAACAGCAATAACTTCTGCTAACGAATATTATAGAATAAAAAATTGAAAAAAAATTTGCTCCAAGCGCGCAGATCGTTACTGACGATTCTACGATGTAATTCTGAGACTTTGGCGTTTTTAAAAGACTAGTCTTCTAGGAAGATGTCGCTGTACGTCTCCCCAAGGCGTTGTAAGAGGGGACTAGTGAATGATTTCGTGTTTGAGCTTGATTGTTCCGATTGTTTAGTTAGCTAGCGCGATTGACCGCATATAACAGGGTGTCGCAGGTTCGAATCTTGCTATACGCCCAATTTTTTTCAAATTTCCCTTGAATTTGATACAAAAAGCCTGATGGAAAACCTTTTTTATAGTTTCACCATTCTGTCTGTCTGTCCGTCTGTCTGCCCGAGGCTTTGCTCTGAGATTACTAATGCTAGAAAGCTGCAATTTGGTAAGGATATATAAACCAATAAATTCGAAGGCGGTGGTCAAATAAAATGAAAAAAAAAATTAAGGGTACCTCCCCTACACGTAAGGTGGGGACAATATATATTTTTTTGCTTTTACCCTATGGTGTGGGGTGTTGTTGGTTAGATAATGTTATTTGGCGTTATACTCTTATCAGAATGGTCTTGCCGTTCACGTTTATTTTGTAGCCCGTTTCACAATGCACAAGCTTTCCTTAGTTTGGGAATACGTTGATTATGTAAGATTTTCCCCCAATATTTATTTATTTATTCTCTTCGTACTGCTTTCCTGGGCCATTCTTCGAGAAGACACTACGAAGGTCGTTTTTAGGGTTCCGTACCCAAAGAATAAAAACGGGACCCTATTACTAAGACTTCACTGTCCGTCCATCCGTCTGTCACCAGGCTGTATCTTAAGAACCGTAATAGCTAGACAGTTGAAATTTTCACAGATTGTGTATTTCTGTTGCCGCTATAACAATAAAAACAAAACAATAATAATAATTAAGGGGGGCTCCCATACAAAAAATGTGATATTTTAGCCCTTTTTCATGGCTACCACTAGCCGAGCTAGATCTCAAGAACCGTAATAGCTAGACAGTTGAAATTTGCACAGATTATGTATTTCTGTTGCCGCTGTAACAACAAATATTAAAAACCTGCCAAGTGCGAGTCTGACTCTTTTATAGATCATGCGGTACGGAACCCTTCGTGCGCGAGTCCGACTCGCATATGGCCGGTTTTTGATTGGTTTGTCTATAGCCGATCTTTCGCATGGTTTGATGCCAACAACTTTTCCTTGCACTTCCAGGCATTTCTTAAATTCACATACTCGCGATACTAAGGAATATGAGTATACTCAGACCTTAATAATTAACCCATTCTTGGTTTTGAAGAATTAACTCATTGTAATTATATTCTAAACGTGCTCGTACCAAAATAAACAGGACATTTAGTAATTAACGTTACATATTGCAATCAACATTACTCTAAGAGCGTATTTGAATAATTCTATAAGTGTAAACCAACAAGGTGGCTTGACTTATATTGAACAAAATTTACCATCATGGGTCATCAACTTAAGAAAATTCTAGATAGCGTGATTCAGAACCTAGCAGACTATTTTAATACTACCCTATGTGTTAGCTAATAACCAATGGCATTATAGTCTGGTTTAAAATATAACCTTTCGTAAAATTATACAATGTTTCAGATTGAAATGAATACGAAACTCAAAGACACGTTACGATGCTTCATTTGGATTTTTCGGGCGGTTCCTAAATTATATCTAAATAAGTTGCGTCTCCATAATTATGTTACATCAAATGATATATACCTTTAAAAGCCAACTATAATTAAAGCGTAGAGGTATCCTAGATTTTAATTAAGATATCTTTCAAACAGAATGCTGATTCACAAATGCTATGCTGAATTTGTTATAACAGAGACACCTTTTCAAATTAAATTATGTACCTATTGGCTATGTGCACGTCTGAAACGTCAAACGTCAAAGGTCCCGAGACAATGTCAAAACTCAGATATATCAAATAATGACACATGAATATACTACTTATATTACTTTAGTAAACGAGAAAGACCCCGTATTGGAAATTTTTCTGAAATAAATAAGAGAATAAATAAATACATACAAACGAAACGAATCGTAGGAAACCATTAAGAAACCAATAGAAAACGTAAAGGAAATTTGACAGTGGTCCCCGGTAAGTACACATTTCTGCCATGGTGTGCGCTACGATCGCCTAGCTTACCCCCACCACCTACTTCGCACATAGCCAATATTCATATGACATAGATACTGTATATAATAGCACTTACACTACTGTCAAAAAGTTTAGAACCAAACACAATTTTTAGTTTCATAATCATAAATTATTACGCAAACCAAACAAGAGAAAAAGGATGCAATGGGCTGTTTCTCACAAGGATTGGACTTTTGCAAACTGGTCGAGAGTACTACGGATAGATTAATCAAGGTTGAATGAATAATCAACCAATGTTGATCATTTGCATATTTTGTGTTTGGTCTTAAACTTTCTGATTGTATTGATTGTATGTATGTAGTGTCCGGATGCAGTATGAAAGAATGTAAAGCTACATTTGACGACCTGTTTAGCCTAGTTGGTATTGACTCTGCCTCCGAAGCTAGAGGTCCCGGGTTCGAATCCCGGCCAGGGCATTTATTTGTGCATTTTTCACGGATATTTGTTCTTGGGTCTTGGATGTTTTCTATCTATATAAGTTTGTATTTATCTATATAAGTATTTATATCGTCGTCTAGTGCCCGTAGTAGCTTTGCTTAGTTTGCGACTAGGTCGATTTGTGTAAGATTGTCCCCCCAATATTTATTTATTTATTTTTATCTAGCATCGGGTTAAAACCAACGATTACAATTTCCGGATATACGGTCCTTCGAACCGGATGTTGTAAAATAACTTCTTATTGAGAATACGCACCATAATAACTCATTATTATCCATAAATTAATACGCAAAATGTCCATTTTAGTTTAAAGAGAATAAAGTCAATTTGAAGATAGGTCCAAACAAGAGCGCGATTTAAAAAGTGTAACAATTAAATATGTACCTCTACATCAAACCCGTTTGTTTTGAACGTCCGTCATTTAAAAAAAACTTTTAGGTATTAGATTTTGATTTTTATTTGCCCAGTCAGTAAAGCTCTTTTAGAACTAGTTAATTTAATATAACTGGGCCAATTTAGACGATTTTCACTATATTATAATTTTAAGTATTTTTTATAAACATATCCACCACCACCATATCAGCCAAAGAACGTCCACTGCTGGACATAGGCCTCCCCCATATTCACGGGGGGTATATGCCATAATCGCCACGCTTGGCATGCGGGTTGGTGATCGCAGTACTCCAGGGATCTCCACCGCACTCCATGGATGCTGCTGCCCGTCCCCCGGTGGTCTTGGTCGTAGTTTTAGGACATACCCGGGTCCATAAACATATATTATGACATATTTATGGCGGATACTACACGCGCGATATTTATCGTGATATTTAGATCGTTCATACAGATCGTGGATTTTTAGATTACTCGAAATCCAACGATCCGTGTCACGATACGTGATACGCCTATGCTACACACTCGATAAAAATCGTGATTCTGGATATATCACGATAAATATCGAGCGTGTAGCATCCGCCTATTATGTGTATACATATCTTAAAATAGTAGGTTGTGTTGCGTTCCGTGGGTCACGTACGGTGCTGTCTGAAAACCAGCGCTGCAGGTGTCTGACACCTCGGCATAATGCTGAGACAGCAACCGATTCACTGCCACGAAGACACACGTTATGTGTTCTATTTTATGTGAGTTTTCTTCCTTTTGTATCTGTGTGTCTTTTGTGTAGTGAATAAATGTCTTTTTTCTTCTTCTTCTTCTTCTTCTTCTTCTACATTGCGGGCGAAGTTGGATGCACCGATTGAACTCATACCCTAGTAATCCGTCATTTTGCTGGCGTGCTATTTAAAGCACGTGTGTAAAGTCTTTATATCATTTTCTTAAATTAATATATGCAAGATAAATATGTCGGTTTTTAAGGTAAAAGTGACTCCCCCGCTTTTAGTAAAAATATAATTGAATACAAGCACGAAATTTAGTATGCATGTTTAATGTATCACGACCAAGACCACCGCGAGTTGGGAAGCAGCATCCCTGGAGTGCGGTGGAAATACTACGATCGCCAACCCGCATGCCAAGCGTTGCGATTATGGCATGTACCCCCCCATGAAATTGGGGGAGGCCTATGTCAAGCAGTGGACGTCCTCTGGCTGATATAGTGGTATAATGTATACTGAAAGCACGCCATTACAACACAAAGGAAAAACAGGTGATTTTCACAATTATCATTACATAATATTGATAAATAATAACATCCGTCTGGATTTCCGTAAAATAATCAAGGTAATGGAGCATGAACTGTATAATTAAAACCAATGTTGTTCCAAATGAACAGCAGTATATTCTGCACTTTAAAGGATGATTCACAGTAGGCCGTTCCGTGTCCAGGCCGGCCCGTTTTCTTCTAGAGAAATACGCCGGCCGTTGCGTTTGCTGTCATAGAAAACGGGCCGGCCCGGACACGGAACGGTGTACTGTGAATCATCCTTAACACGTAATATGAAGACGTTCATGTGTTAAATCAAATCAAAATGGGTAAGTGACATCGGGCACCTGATGAGAATTGACTAAACATATTTAATAATTGAAAAATAGCACTAAGGTAGTTCTGGTCGTAAGCATTTAACGCAAATAAGTAAATAAAATTAACAATATTTTCGGAGACCATCTTACACAAATTGACCTATGGGTACTAGACGACGATATACATACTTATATAGATAAATAGAAATAGAAATCATTTAATCGTGACAATACAACACAACAAAAGATAAATAGAAAAAAAACAGTAACAATGGGTATTATACGAAATGGTTCCATCTCAGCGTGTTGCTGGCGCGATCACCAGCGCCGATCTTCCGATGGAACCATCAACACCACAATACTACAAGGTATGCCACTCCGGGGAATTCAGTAGTGTGGGTGACACAAGCCCACGTCATCACTTGTATCGATGGTTCTGCCGGCGTAAGTGTGAGTTGCTGTCTTGCCAGTCTTGTATTGTGATACTCCCATAGTATACCTGTGAGTGTTTTATTTATTACCTTAATTCATGTTTAACTTCACCTATTTTGTTTGGTTAGACAAATGACAATTGTAATGCGTAAATAATATTTTTTTTTAATACAGTTCCTCAAAAAGTGCTACTTTACGTAGCTGTTTAGCGTGCGGAAAGTTGGTTTTCGCGCACTAGTGCTTTTCACTTTTCCAATTTTTTTAAATTTATGCTTGTTCCAATGCATGACTCCTTATTGCTGGGTGTTAAATATTAGTTTCCTTTAAACATCGTAATCAACATAAAAACTTACTGTTAATATCAGAATACGAAAAATATACACATTTCATATTTTATTACTTACCTCTTCATCATTATAACACGTTTATTTTTTAATATTGAATATTGAAAAACCGTTCTTAATAAGTTGTCTGAGTGGAACGGAATAGCTGCCGAAACGCCTGTCAAAGAAGAGGCGTTTTTACTTACTGCAAGCATGTTTTAAGTTTCTAAAGGCAACATTCTATATTGTTTTTATAAATATTACTTGTTGTTTTTCTTATTTTTTCGCAACTGTATTAAAAAACGTCGTTCAATACACGTGCGGAAATGTCATTCTTCACTCGTCCCGAGTGTTGCCACTCGCCTGCGGCTCGTGGCATCCCTCGGTACTCGTGAAGAAATGACATACTTTCCGCACTAGCATCGAAATGTACTATTCTCAAACATGCAATGAAATATTGATGTTATGTTCCTTATAATAGGCTGCGAAGTATGACGTTTCAGGTGCGGCTAGGACAAGAGGTCGTTAATGGAATTTCATACAAATCTTGCAGGCCTAGGCCGGCAAAGTCCTCTTTTTTAATTCCATTCCACTTAAATTTGTGGCACAGGCATCATGACATTCTGCCACTATGCGTATTAAAAATAAAAAAATTTTTTTGTTGTTTATTCCATTGCATGTTTGAGAAAAGCACTATACATACCTCGGCGGGAAATTTGGGGTTGCCCGCCTTAGACCTATCCGGCCGAGCGAATCGTCCCGGCCTCTGTAGTAATATACTATTGCATGATTACTGCAGAAAAAATTGCTTCATTAGTCGTTTTGTTGCCTTGTGTCACAATCCGGAGTAGAAGACCTTGTTTCCTTAGACCTTGAATAAATGTATAGTATAACTAAGTTTTATTTTATTTTTATTTTCTTTATTGGGGAAAAAAACAGACACAGATCGATATTATAGGTAAAACAAAGTAGGATAAATGTAAGTAGGTACAACCTATATCCTAGTACAATTCCCACTAGGAGTTCACACAAATTATTTAAAGATGGTAATAACGATACAGATCAGATTGCACTCTTATTCTTAAGTATATGTAATACTTACTAGAAGATTCCAACCCTAATCTATTGTACCCATTATTGTAACCAAATAAATATTTTTCATTTTCATTTTCATTTCATTTTTTCAAACTGGCTCGCGTATTATTAAATATGTTCACCGAGACTAGGCGCTTGTTATAATTGCAGCACAATCTGCGCAGTGGTGCTCGTACTCCTGCGTTAGTGAAGACCGACGGGACCGCGAAAAGGGACAAAGTGCGCGTTCTATAGCTAGGAGCTCGGAAACCAATAGCTTAATAGTTCTGGGCAGTTATAGTGACCTGTGCATATATTATACAATACGGTGGCATCTTTGATATGACGCCTGCAAGCCAATGTCTTAAGCTTATACCGCTCTAGGAGCTTGGTGTAAGATAGCGGTGCGTGTGCAAGCCTGAAGTGGAGGGCTCTGAGGAATCGCTTCTGGACCGCTTCAACAGCATCGATATAGATTGCGTAGTGAGGGTTCCAGACTTCTGAAGCATACTCTAAGTTAGGACGTACTAGGGAATTATATAGTAACAACTATGACGAGCACTGTTTTAAAGTTTAAAGGGCTAAGTTAATGATATTAACTTTAGGTTTGAGTTGGTAAGTACTGCCTTTACAAATTTCGCGCCTGTCCAAGCGATTTTGATTTCAATATTATGTTTCGTTCAAATAGTTTATCTAATGTTAATTTAGTGATGTTGACTTATTCGTCCCTGTTGAAATATTGCTAATAATTGCTGCGACACTGATCGCAGCAATTAGTAGCAATATTTCGTAGCAATAATTTCGTGTTTTGTTAGAGCGAAAATGAAATAATTACCTATCAGATGGGATCGATGTAAATGATAGATTCTATTGCTGTCCATTCAATTGAACCAAAATTAATTGACATCAACCATTGACTGTAACAATTTAATTGCTCAAATAGCTCAGCATAACTCTTTGGACCGTCCTTAATTTCAATTAACAAACCAAATTACAGTAAATAACGAAACAATCCAAACGGAACGTTAATTGTATGACGCAACCGTCACTGCGTGCATTAACAGCTGCAAGTGATGCTGCTTTATCGCTCACCAATTACCAGAACCCCCCAATCAAAGGGAAATGAACTCTAACTTAAGTGCACAGAGTTGAAAATCACATAGACCTAAAAACGTGGACATAGTTTTGTGGGTATGTCGAGCTATCAAGCGTTCTTTTGTCAATGTGGAGTGTACCGTATGTGTTCGGTTTAGAGTGGTATGTCGCGTAACCTGTGTTGTGGGGGTGCGTTCCACTTATCGTCAGCGTCGCGTTCGCGCTAATTGACAGGCCCGCATGGTTGTCAATGCTTTGCTTGCTTTCGATCGAGCCCATCAAATTTGCGACTGCACTTCATTTCGCCCGAGTGTTTGCGGAGCGCTGCGGTCGGCCTGCGTCGGGTTTTGTTTAGGTCCGTCGTATGGGAGAACGTTTCATTGTAAGCCTTTCATTTGGTAACTCATTTGTGTTCATTTCTGTAAGATCTGTGAGGACAGATGTCCAAGCAATGTTGTCTAGTAGCACAGATATCCACGGCATTGGATGGTCTTCAAGATTAAGTAGTAAGTATAAATTTTAACGCGGCCGTCATTTGACCTTTCAACCCTAAAATCATTATGCAGTGGTGACAGTATACTTAGGATTAAAAAAGGTATGCTTCGGTGGTTTGGGCATGTTGTGAGAATGTGTGAAAGTAGAGGATTTACGTTCAGAAGACGAATGGCAGGGTCGGAAGGGTGTGATCAAGGCGAGGGTATCTTGATCATATGTCTACGAAACTGTAAAAGGCCAGGTCAGCAAACGATGAGCATGTATGAGGACTTGTATGGATGTCATTAAGGCAAAAGAAGTGAGTGAGTGTAAGGTACGTAGTATTTGGCATTTCCTGATCTTTGCGTACCTTAAGACCCTGGTACCTGGCTAGATGCTGGCCAAGAGCAATCCCATTTTTAATAAAAAAAAAAAAAAAAAGAGTGCGCAGTACGTTCGGTTCTACATACAAACGTATTTATGCTCTCATTTTAAAACGCCATGCTAGAATAACATGAAACTTTGTATACACAATGAGATCCGGCATATCTAGGCCGGAAATTAGTTTCCGTTGCTTGAAATTATAATGGAGAAAAAATACAACGATTATTAAGGTTTTCATACAAGCCGTAAAAAACGCAAAAAACCGCTGTATTTTTTTCCCTTTTACAATTTCTAGCAACAGAAACTAATTTCTGACCTAGGTATGCCGGATCCCATTGTGTATACAAAGTTTCATGTTATTATAGCATAGCGTTTTAAAATGAGAGCTTAAATACGTTTGTATGGAGAACCGAGCGTACTGCGCCCTCTTAATGGGATACGAGTGTCAGTACGAGTATGTACATACTCATACTCATTTTATTTAAAATATAAAATTTTACATGTCACAATTATTAAATAATTAAAGTCTGTCATAAATGTGTATATTGTATTTTTATGTTATCCTAAGGTCCCTGGGGTGAAAAGGGCTTATATTTATTATCTAGTTTATCTCGCTCCAGGTCAGTCCAACAGCTTACACCTCGCTCTCGACGTCTCACAAAGAGGATCTTGGCCTATGACGCAAGGGAAGGCCCATTCAAGGTATAATCCCCAATATTTATATATTTACTTAAATGTTTCCTCCTTCACTTGTATTTATTCACTTTATAAACTACGACAATACGTCGGCACATTCTTTTAACTTTTAGTCATAATTATAACTCAAAAGTTTGAAGACCTTTGGAATAATTTGCATAGCATAAGCAAAATAACAAACTTTCACGGATCACTTTGAAATGTTTCAGTGAATCAGTGATCCTTGTAATATTAATATTAAGTTGGGTACTTTCTAACTTTGTGGAAACCACATGAATGTTATTTTTAATTTTTAATATTTCTAAAATACACGTTTGTTACTAATATCTTAGATATAACACTCATAATGGAATTATGTGTTTTCATTGGTTTCAATTTTTTTTTAATAACCTGTTCGATTATCGATATAACAGAGTCAACAATATTATTTTATCTAATACCTACTCGTATCTTTGCTTTACGAGTGACACCCCTAGAGTTTCAGGCGTTCTTAGGCTGCGGTGTCTGCTTACCATTGGGCGGGCCGTACGCTTGTTTGCCACCGACGTGCTTTTAAAAAAAACAAACAACGCGACGATGGTTCTATACGTTAGTTTTAGTATATTTTTTATCAGAATCATACATTTATATATGTATTTACACACTCTTGCTTGAATCGTTAGTGAAGTGGTGATCGTAAAACGTCGACGGTCAGCCTGGATAAGCAACGTCAGCGTCAGTCTTATGTACTGTCACAAACTGTCAAAGACCTACGAGGGTATAATGAATCACAATTTGATGGATTTTGAATTCAGCCAATATCATTCCAGATAAACCGAATTCAGAACACAAAAGCTATGAAACCCGGTAAATAAAACTTTTACCAGAATTTCTATACTACCCGACTACCTCAATCGTTATTCATCATGGCACACCGAAGCAATTGTTTTGCTAACGAATGTTCACTCACCTCTCACCTTCCGTTTTATAGCTACAGCTTCATCTACAATTTACCACCTACAGAGATGAAATTTTACGACCAATGTTTCTAATAACTGCAATGCGTACGATGTATCGTTAATCTCAACTTTAACTCAAAACACTAAGATTCCTTTTCGTTTGAGCGTGGCGTTAAATCTAAAAAAGAATCGATAATTTTCACAGGGTTGTATCAATAGTATCGTCGCTTGGATTTTGAACTTTGTTAGTGGGGGACTAGGCGGAAATTAGAAGTTTTACTTGGGATGTAACGAGGTTTTAAGGAATTTATCCGCCATTATGCCTCATCGATTCAAGTGTCATTGTGTGTTCTCGTAAAATTGTTTAACACGCCTTCTGAGCACATTGTTCCGTTGGCGTGTTGATAAAAATGCTTCTGGGTCATTTGGTTGTCATTTCACAATAATGCGGGGTATGTTTCTGAATAGACCCACTCCTCGTGATGAAAATTACAATACATTGCACACCATTCATAATGTTGCGATCAAAAATACAAAACCTAACAGTAATATATTTTTTAAATTTTTTAGTTGTTGTTTTGAAAGTCATGGGGACCTACATTTGCTTCTAGGTAGCAACATACTGAATCATCACATCACAAAAGGGTTAACGACGCACTTGTGACTCTTCTGAAGTAGCAACCGTCCATAAACTATCAAGCAGCTGTACGCTTGTTTGCCACCGTCTTAGTGTAAGAAAGATCTGGTGTCTATTAGATAGTTAATTTTCTTCAGTAATAATTTACTTGACAAGACTGGACTGATGACATGACTAGGGTCGCGGGTGTCTGCTGGATGCGGATGCCCCAGGTCAGGTCATTTTGGAACTCCTTGGAGGAGGCCTATGCCCAGGCAGTGGACGTCCTTCGGCTGACATCATGATGGTGATGATGATGAATTATTTTCTATTTAGTATTTAGCTGAAAGAGTGAACGATGTGCAAGATAACGGTTCCAGTCGTCAACACTGACAACCTTAAAATACACGGTAATAAAATTGAACAGCACTGTGTCAATTATTGGATCAAGGCGACTTCCTGGTTTGTCTCTGAGGAGGCGGTACGATATGAGAAAACTGTCAGACATATGGCACTGAAACGTGGTCGCTTATGCGCCTCATAAGAACGCTTAAGTCACCCTCAACGTGAGGAAATTTGGAGGCTACCAGCACTCAGTAAGGTTTTGGTAGAGTAGAAAATACCGCACACGTACAGAATATACAGAGTGATTTTGGGGTTGTGATCCGGAATAATTGTACATGGTCAGAATTCAAACAACACAGTGGGTATGAAGGTTTATAATTTATAACTCAAATATGTAATTCTCTTTTTTTTTCAAATTTTAATGGGAAATAATACTTTTTCATACAACTTGGTCACTTTCAACTCTCCATACTATCTGTCAAAGAGAGTAGATAGGGTAACCGTGTTATTTTGGTCATCAAAATAAATTAAAAATCAAATGCGTTTGTTTCGTGTCAATTTTTTTTTAAATGGCTAACAGTGACCAAGTCTGAAAACTGATTCTTTATCCACGACCCCGAAATTGCCCTGTACAGATTTCACTACATCAAGCCTTACGACTCTTACGAGTACAGTTGCAAAATTGAGACACCCATTACGAAGATTCATTTCGTTTCCAGTAAAACTAGATAGTCGCTCTGCGCATGGTAACATGTCTGAATGGGGTCCGTACAATAGCGGCATACGCTGAGATGTGAGCAGGCTTAATTTGCTTCTCTAAGTAGTGTGACGTTTTCGCTTCGCAAAAAATTAACCGCCAAGTAATGTCACGGGTTTTATCAGATATTGATGTGAGACCTCGTTTTTTAACCCACGATGAAAAAAGTGTTATAAATTTGACCCCTATGTGTGTGCGTGTATGTCTGTACATATGTCTGAGTGTCCGTCTGTGGCACCGTAGCTTAAGAGCTAACGTAGCTTAAGCTGGTGAACCGATTTCAATGCGTTTATTTTTATTTAAAAGCAAGTTTTCTAGTGCTGGTTCTTAGAAATGCTTTATCAAAATCGGTTCTGCTGTTCTATGACATACTATCTCTAACCTACCTTTGAAGCGAAGAAGAAAATATCGGGTATTTAAAAAAAAATCTAACATTGTTCATTAGTTACAGAGCGGAGTGGGCTTACTTTCTAATTCTTAATTAAAATGAGAGCGAAACTATGTTTGTATGGAGAACCGACCTTACTGCGGACTCTTAACGTTGATTGGTATGTAACCCATCTAAAACCATAATGTACAACTAATAAAAATTGATAGCAGCACTTGCATAATTTCTCCACGCTGCTTAAATTCAATTTTATATCAGCATTTCAAATTAAATCGTTGCACGTGTAAAGCAAATTTGAAATCACGTAAGCCAATTGAATGTAAAACGGAACGTAAAATTCCGTTTGTACTTTTTGCGACTCGATGACGGATCCATTGCTGTCTATCAACGTGTAACGACCCAATGTTTGTCCAAGTATTAAAATAAAACAAATGGATCGTGTGCACATTTGACACCGTTCCATTTTCAACTCTAACAGTGAGCGTGAGAGTTGTTTTTCTAACGGCAAATTTAACTCGTCAGGGTCTAACAGCTTTCTAGTTTCCATACGGATTTGCTCGTGATATATTTTTCTTTCGTTTTTTTTTATGCTGAATATTATTTTGTTCCATAGAAGGATTTCTCTTGTATTGTTTTCGATAGATTTAGTTTACCTTGTACGTCATTAAGGGATGCGAACATAACACCAGGACGAGCAATAAATCTAATAATTTAACTTTTCATTTGTAAGTGTTGAACTAATATTTTAAATGTACACCCTGACTTCAGAAGACAAGAACAAAATATGTACATGAGAATCAAAACAGAACGCAAGAAAATGTCTTAAATTGACCCTTGAGTCTTGTCAAATATTTTCCGTGCGTCATCTCTGAAACCGAAGGCCGAAAAGTAAACACGCTAATAAGGTTAGTTGTTAATGGCTTGAGATTCTGACCCACTCAACGACTGTTTTATCATTAAATGAGTTATTCAATGATAATTGTTATTAATTCGAGTTACTGTGGCTGACGTCTTAGTCGAAAATTGTCGTCGGTATATAGGCGATATATAATAAACTTTATTGATTTTAAAGTGAAACAATAAATTGTGTCGTTTTTATTTGTAAGTATTGTTGTTAGTAGTAATTGGTATAGTATAGTACATTACACAACAAGGGTGGTAAAGCAAAGAAAGGCTGAGATCGCAGATTTTGCGGCCCGAGCTGTAGGCGAGGGACGTATATATATGCGATCGAGGGCTTTATTTATTACCTCCCGTGTTGTGTACATCATTTTACTACTACACTTGGCCAGAAAGAGGCTTTTTCCGTACGCGTAGCGTGCGGTAAAAGCCACTTTTTGGCCAGGTGTGGTATAATAGTACATTACGATACAAGTGCAGAAATTAGGAAATTCGCAACGAGTGGTGATAAATTACAGTACATATGGTGCTACATTACCGCACGAGTGCGGGAATCAGCAGATTACGAGCATATGTCGAAACTTTAAAGAGCCATATGTACTGTAAAACGTTGTACGATACACGTGCGAAAAGGTAATTCGCAACTCGTATCAATTTAAAACACTCCCTTCGGTCGTGTTTTAATTTATCACCACTCGTTGCGAATTTCCTAATAATGTACTATTAAATCCTCCTTGTACCTTACAACGCCACAGCTGCAAAAAGTACAAATCTATCAATGGACTCGTATCGGGTGTGCGTCAGACAAGCAAGTCCACCTTTGTGGCTTATTGTAGCTTTGTGTTGAGTTCGCTGTGCTTTTTCTGAAGCGCTGCTAGCTTCACGTACGCTTTGTCATCGCGTCACATTTGTTGAGTGGACGTGTAATAGGGCTTTGTGCACCTGTTTAATCCTAATGGGTTGTTTATTTCTATGCTTATGAGTAAAGTTTCGAAAGGGTCGAGTTTTTCTGCAGTTGACTGTACTATGCGATTTAAATAACATTTGTATTGGATTTGCAGGTAACTTTTCTCGCAAACTGTCCGTTTTAACTTGAATAACCAGAGCTGAGGAATTTTTCAGAATATTTTAAACAAACATGAGTAATTTTATACTAATAATTTCGATTGAAATAACAATTGAATTGAGAATCTCTTCCTTTTTAGGGTTCCGTAGCTTAAAAGTCTAATACACACTGAGAAAATAGTTTTAAAACAAGGAAAGATATTCATATATATAATACACGCAGTAAAGACAAATTGTGAATACCTCGAACAAAATTATCAAAATAATTTGAACAAGGTCTCCCTGTCCAAATTACATTATTAAATTTACTACCAAGTCATGTAAGAAATATATATATTTTTAAATTTGAGAGTAGGCTCAAGCGTTGTTTACAACGTAATCCATTTTATTCAATCAATGAATTTAAGGAAAGAATAAAATAAGTAAAATCACTTTACACCACACCTTGCCAAAAAGCGCGCTTTTCCGCACGCTACGCGTCCGGAAAACCCCACTTTTTGGCCAAGTGGTGACGTAAAATTGTGTACAAAACACGGGTCGTAAAACAGAAAGCCCTCTCTTGCATATTTATGACCCTCGCCTGTGGCTCGGGCCTCAAACTTCTGCGATATCGGCCTTTCTTTGTTTTACAACCCTTGTATCGTAATGTACTATTAATAAATTGGTATATTATGTATACTTTGTTTATGATTAATGTCTTAGATGTTATTTTAATGAATCAATCTTATATGTGCATGCTAAAAGTAAAAAAAAAATGTAAAATATATCGATGAGAGGTTTTTTTAAATAACAAAATCAAGTTACAACTAGCAAGTTATTTCAGAAATCAAAAAAAAAATATTTGTGAAAATGTATTGGTAGATACAGTTGGAGTTGTGAGTTGATACGTGCGTACATTTTACGTAAAGAAGCATGCAAATTTTACTTATAAACTAATTTATTCAATAATTATTCAGATATTAATTTATTCCTGTAATTCGAACCAAGCGCTTTGCATCTTCTTTTATAATGCGCACTTCTAAGGTTTGGAATTCTCTGCCGGCGTCTGTATTTCCGAGTTCATATAAGCTAGACCTTTTTGAGGCACGAGTGAATAGGCATCTTCTGGGTGAGCTCACTTCATCATCGGCCTCATTTTTGCCTTCAGCTAGATGCTGGCCAAGAGCATTCCCATTTTTAATAAAAAATATATAGAAAAAAGCGAATATTAAAATAATCTATATAAAACAAACAAACAAACTTAAAGATAAAAAAAAAACCCAAGTCGCCATCAGCGGGTAGAGTGCCCAGAAGGCTGTCCGCATTGCCACGCTGGATGGGAATGCTTATTCTTTGTGCGAAATATTGGCCAGCCTTATAAACTAGCTACCATATACTTATCATATGCGACCTACATCATTATATTTTACCAAGTGTCCTCGAACAGAGTTTCAACTAGAAAATAATAATACAGTAATAATTAACAGTCCCTAAAAATAAAGTCACAGCAATACCTAACTTTATTGTATCAAATTATCCACACTGAATCTTCACACGAGTCTGAAAGGCAATAAAATATTACCTGAAACACTCTTTAAGCATATTAAATTAATGTTGAAAGACGATATCACTCAACGAGGCTCGTCTGTAACGTTCCCAGTTGATTTTATTTGGGTTAATTAGAGTAAATTATAAGGGAACTTGTGAGGCTTCCCTTATATTTGCGAAACACGAAATTGGTTTCAAAGCGTGACTTATTGTCAAGTAAATGTAATGAAACGACGTTATATTTTAGACACTGAACAAATTTATTTTTATTTTATTTTTATCAGTCTTGTATGTAGAGGCGACGCAGGAAATAATGAATCATCATCATCATCATCATGTCAGCCGAAAGACGTCCACTGCTGGACATAGGCCTCCCCCAAAGACTTCCACAATGACCGGTCCTGCGCCACCCGCATCCAGCGGACACCCGCGACCTTCACCTGGTGATGACCTGTCATCAGTCCACCGTGTGGGGGGCCTGCCCACGCTACGCCTTCCGGTACGTGGTCGCCACTCGAGAACCTTTCCGCCCCAACGGCCATCGGTTCTACGTGCTAATAATGAATAATCTTTCTTATTTATTGATATCAAAACAACATATTATTCATCCGAGTCGTCTTTCGTCAAGCATTTTGTTCTTTCATCTTTCTTCTGGGTGAGCTCGCCTCATCGTCGGCCTCATCTTTGCCCCTGGCTAGATGCTGGCCAAGAGCAATTCCACTTTTAATGATAAAAAAATTATTTGCCATTCTAAAATTATTCAAACAACATCCGATAGTTCCTCGTTTATTTATTTATTCATTGTAATGTCATGCATGCATAATAAGATGTTACATTTTAATTATAAGTCATTCCATGACACCCTGTTAGGGCACACAACAAGTTATTACCATTCAAGTCGAAATAGGTCACTTCACTATGTTATGATAATGAAATCTAAGGCTACCTACATTGCTAAACTATGGTCATCGAGGAATTCTTCCACCGAGTAATAGCAATTCTCTATTAATAGGTTTTTCAATTTAGTTTTAAATATCTCATCATTAGGTTGAAATTTGATCTCATTTGGGACATGATTAAAAATTAGAATGCATTTATACTGCGGACTTTTTTTGTACATGGCTAAATTGGATTTTGGCAATGCTAATTTATTTCTATATTGCTTTCTAGTTATGAAAGTGTCTGGTTTTACTGGAAATACTTCTGGGTGTTTATATATATAGATGGTAGCGTCAGGAGTTTATGTTTTATGAACTGGGGGCGGCAGCTGTTAGGAATGCGTATATTCGCTAAAATTCGAATGCATTTTTTTTGCATGATGAAGAGTTGGCGGGCGGTTTAGCAGCCAGCATCTTACAGTACCATCAAAATGTAACAATTCCACATGTTTAACCTCCAATCCTATGGCTAAAAAGCCTATCGGTAGTAAGTAAGAGTTTGTCGGCCTCTTTAGCCTAGTTGGTAGTGTCAATGCCACCGAAGCTAGAGGTCCCGGTAAGGGCATTTGTTTCTGTGGTGAGCAGAGACATTTGTTCCTGAGACTTGGATGTTTTCTATGTATTTAAGTATATATCTATTAAATATATCGTCGTCTAGTACCCATAACACAAGCTTAAGCTTACTGTGGGACTAGTTCGATTTGTGTAATAAATGACCCCTAATATATTTTTTTTTAAGTACTTGGGTTCCGGCATATTGAAAGAAATAAGTTGCACCGATATATAGAATTATTTTTACAGTAAATTAGTGTTGTTATAATTAATTGCCTTTGCGAATCATCGGACCAAAAAACAATCAAAACATTCAAACATTCAGGGGCGTTTATTTCTAAAGCAAACGGATTCGGCAAATAGTCTGTAAAAGGTCACAAAAAGAAAAACAAATACCGTACAAAATTGTACAAATCAAAGGGAAAGTTACACATACGTGATACATGTATATTATTTACGTTTAACTTAATGAGGACTTGCGAAGAAAACGATTAAATTAAACTGCAGGTAATTTACGAGTTATGTAAGTTGTTGAAGTTCAGCACCGAAATCAGAAAAGGTGGCAAGTTAGGCACTGAAGCATTGTTCCCTCTATCTATTGTTTGCTGTTTCCGACGTCGCGTCTAGGCGTAGGGTTGTCAAATATACGAGTATTGTAGGTTTATTTTACTGCCTGTGCATCAGCTCTCTGGGTATCATATATATATTTTTTTTTATTAAAAATGGGATTGCTCTTGGCCAGCATCTAGCCAGGGGGCAAAGATGAGGCCCACGATGAAGCGAGCTCACCCAGAAGATGCCTACTACTTGAGACACAAAGATGAAAAAACTCTTATGCAGTTAAATTGAGAACTGCATTAAATTATTTGAAGGCTTACCATAATCAATCTTTGTAACTTGGCGAGTAATGGTTTGTTTAACACAACCCTGTTACAACCGGGGGTAGATAAACAAAATTAAAACTAGGACAAAGACAACAAATAGTGGTAATGATCTTCGATATATTTTGTAATGTTCCTGGTTGCGCGTAAGGTACGGACGGTACTTTTTTAAGGCACGAGTGAATAGGCATCTTCTGGGTGAGCTCGCTTCATCGTCGGCCTCATCTTTCCCCCCTGGCTAGATGCTGGCCAAGAGCAATCCCATTTTTAATAAAAAAAAAAGGTCGCCAGAGCTCTCCAGGACGCGCTGTGTTGAGAGTGAGGAACCTACATAATTACATATACCTCTAACTATCACCACAACGAATTTAAATAAAAAGTACGTAATTCGTTATTCTTTATTAGTTTAACAAGGGCTTGAATTAAATTAATAAAGTAAAGCCCTCGTTAAATTTATAAATAATTAAAAAAAACAATTCTGAAGCTATTTGAGGGTTTACAATGCGCTGGCCTGTATATCCGGAAACATATGACTTCGAGGTCTTCAAGATAAGAGTGAGCAGGCATCTTCTGGGTAAGCGTGGTTCATCTTAGACCTTGTCTTAACTTTCCATCAGGTTAGACTTGGGTCAAAAGCAATCCCATTTAAAATAAAAATTATAATTGTGATATCTTCTGGAGTCGAAAGTGCACATAATATATGCTACGCCGTAGCCTTGTTTACCTCCTAGTCAAAGTATACAACCATCTTGTTAGGTAGAGGTATTATTATTAGATGTCGAATTCTGTGGGTCAGTCGACTACAAAGAGATGTATTCAGTTTTTCACCTTATTGCATTCATACAGTCCAACAATTTATACATATCTTTGTTGTTGACACATTACATATCATGCAGTTTAAAGGTTTATATAACTAACACCATTTGTGAGTGCTCTTGAGCCTGCGATATTCAGCAAGATTAAATCATGATACAACCCTGTCATGACCTAGTTTTCATACTGATTGAACACATTAACTAGTTTACTAAGCAATTGGAGTGACAGCCACGTATTGATAAACACTGTTAAATTTCATCCAATGCTTTTGAAATCAACAAGTTATATTTGTCTTGAAATATCGTATTAATTATGTTTAAAGGATTGATATTGAACTGAAGTTTCAGAATTCTAACAGAACAAGGCCAAGTATATAGTCGAAGAATAAAACGATTCGCCAATTTTCGACTTTATTTAAATTACGTTAAGGTCCAAGCAGTGACGAACATTGCGTTCCACGACTGTACTTCTAGTTAAATACAGGCTGTGAGTGTGACGTCATTGTGTGATGTTTCATCATAAATGTCTAATATCCCTTTATGCTTTTACCCACGATAGGTCGGGAAGGTATATGTTTTTGGTGGGAGGTTGCGTAATTATTGTTTTTTTAATACTACCATGGTGGTAAACCAGCCTACGTTCTCCAGACACCGTAGCCTATCGATGCTTGCGACTCCAAAATAATCACAAGCGAATATTGAATTGAGGATTCGTTATATTGATAGCTACAAACAAACGTGGGGCACTTTAAAAACAGTGCATCCTCCGGAGCTATATACTAACAGAGCATGTAGTGGTGTTTGGCTACAGTAATTTGTAAGGTGGAGGTACATCCACAAGTCCACTATTCCAAATATGCGCGATATAACATTTCGCTGTGCCCTACGTCTCTTACGTATCATAAAGTAAAGTATTATTTATGCAAACGTGTCGCCAACCCTAAAACGCCTCGTCTATGATCTCACCCGCCGCCTCTCCAACACTTTTGTCAACTTCTACGACTGTCTGCAAACAGGATAATTTGTTGGAAACATTACGTATTTACTCGCCTGCCTCATCCAACCCAGCACTAACGCCAATTCAAACATCTAAAACATTCAAAGCACTTAATATATTAATGATTTAAAATGGATCTTCAATCGTGACATTTAAATTAAATATGGGCCGAAGAGCGAGCCTTGAGGTACAGATTTGTTCAAAGAGAAATAATGTAACGTTTATTAATAATTTAACTACTGAAATTGAGATCTAATCTGAATTTCAGCAGTTCAGCGCTTTGTTGTATTATGTACACGCCACAACTCTATGAAAACTTAATGGTTTTGGATACGTTTGCATTTGGCAACTTTTGATCATTTGTGCACTATTATTCTTCTACTAAAAATCATAGAATTTTTTTATTGCATTGAGATAAACAATCATCAGCATCAGCAGCAGTGCTTCAGTCTGGAATTCTCTTCCGGTGTCTATTTCCAGAAGCATATGACCTCGATGTCTTCAAGGTAAGAGTGAATAGGCATCTTCTGGGTGAGCGTGTTCCATCTTAAACTTTGTCTTAACTTTCCATCAGGTTAGACTAAGGTCAAACGTAATCCCCTTAGCAATAAAAAAAATAACAAAGCGAAAAGCTAAAACAAATAACAAGCTACAGAAAAAATAACATATTAAAATTTTATTAATTAAATGGTTTTTCTATTTTGTTTATTAAAAATTGTATTGCTTTTGGCCAGCAACTAGCCAGGGGGCAAAGATGAAGCCGACGATGATGTTACTATCGTTTAATAAAATTATATTGAGTGTATCATGCATACAGTATTGCCATCTTTTCAATAGGTACATCTTGTCTATCACTAATTTAACTCGCTGTCGACTCTCGCAGTGTGTTTGATTGTTTACGTTTCTATACAAAAAAAGTCACTATAGCGGTGGCGTCATGCTTGCCGGACTGAATACGTATATCTTTTCCTTTCATATTTATGCAACAAAAGGTGTTGTAAAAGCCCGATTCAAGTGCTTTTCTTCATCTTAAATAAAATTAACTATACCACCCCGCTTCCTCGTATGACGTGCTAATCAAGAAGCGTGCAATGAAATATATGACTTAGTAGCATACACCAATGCCCTCCGACTCCGCACCGCATAGTCGCGAAAGGCTTAAAAATAGCATATCGCTTTGCCAAAATTAGTTTACATTGGCGCTTGTGCAAAACTAGTAGTCTTCAATAATGCGACCACACAGACATTTAAATACTATTGTCAACTAAACCAAACGAACACCCCTCACCCTCAAAACGTCATTTCACTGCAAAATATCAATTTAACCGGCAAATTTGAAAAGTTAATTGTCATCCAGTCGTTCGAAGCGTCGGATGACAGCACAATTTGGTCGCGTCAGAAATGTCGGGCGCGCTGAATGAATGGCTGACTGTCGGGACCCGTCCAAAAATGACGTCATGATTTAATAGCGCGTTACTGAAATGTGAGCAATTAAGCTGAAATGGATATCTTTGCGATCATTTATTAACATTATCTGCTGGAAATTGTGAATTACGGACATTAAATCTGGTTTGACTGAAATGTTTTGGATGGGTTAAAATTTAAATTTTATCGTTACGTTGTGATAAAAAAAATCTTGAAATATGCTTAACGTGGCAATAAGTACTATTTATGGTTTTACGGATGTACAATTCAAACAGTTACGTAACTACCATGATACGTAATTTTTTGAATTGAACATCCGTGTGTTTCAACTGTCATTTATTAACAGTTTAGGAATGAATATACAAGAGGTCAATTACCTGTGATAGTAGTTTCATTAATGTTAAAGCGCACATTGTATGGTCCAAGTCAACAATAATCCCATTAATGTGTTTACATTTTGCATCGCCTGTTTAAATTGTGAAAATGTGTCTCTCCACCAATAAACCGAAGTGTGATCTCGAACTGAAATTTTAGCAAGAAATTCACACGTCAAAATCGAATCCTAAAATCTCCCATCTCTGAAACGACGTCGAGCGCGAGTCACAGTTGTCATTTCATTCCACCGATACGGATCATGTATTCAATGTATTCGGACCTAGAACTGGGTTGGTATTCACGAAGCAAAGACTCGCCCTAGGCGTACCACTTTATTTCCGATATCCGATTACGACGAAGCTGTTACTAACGACGACTTAGGCTGGGTTGCACCAACTTACGATCACAGACCGATCAACGTTAAATATGGCGCCGACAGCTGTCACCCCATAGAAACTTGTCAAACTTTCCATACATTGAGATTTTATCGAACACCGCTTACCATTACAGGCGGTTTGGTGCAACCCAGCCTTAGAGAGAAAGGGTGAAAACATTCTAGGGTACAGTATAATGTTGTCTTGATTATATTTGGAGCAGCTCTAGCAACAACCAAGCCTCGACTTTACGCGAATTGCGGAAGTATTGGCTATGTGCGAAGTAGGTGGTGGGGGTAAGCTAGGCGATCGTAGCGCACACCATGGCAGAAATGTGTACTTACCGGGGACCACTGTCACATTTACTTTCACGTTTTCTATTGGTTTCTTAATGGTTTCCTACGATTCGTTTCGTTTGTATGTATTTATTTATTCTCTTATTTATTTCAGTAAAAATTCCAATACGGGGTCTTTCTCGTTTACAAAAGGAAATAAAATATTCATGTGTCATTATTTGACATCTCTGAGTTTTGATATTGTCTCGGGACTTTTGACGTTTGACGTTTCAGACGTGCACATAGCCAATACCTTTACTTAACAAAAGACTGCAATAACAAGACGACCACTATTTGCTCTGTAGATATTATGGTTTTGTATTCGTGGTGGTAAGTAAGGACGCCAGAGCTGCCGCAGTGAGAACGAGGGATCGTATTTGATTTGAGCATGAATCGTCCATGATTAAAAGGTCGGCAAGGCAAGTCAGTTGTGATTCTCCTGGAGTAGCGAGCGTGTATTCAATTCAATTCAATTATTTATTTTAGGATTGCACTCATATGTATTAAAAGAACATTTAAAAAGCTTAATTTAAACGACTACGGTATTTGCTTCCATGCAGGCTATATGCTTGTCTAGTTATCGTCGCTGTATAGAAAAAATCCAAGGATCAAGATGTACAATTGAGAGGAGACATGAATGGTTATGACTTATGAATAGCATGGCAAAACAAAGGGTTAGATTCGGTGGGACAGACAGCGGTTGTGATGGAGAAGAACAATGGACGCTAGATGTGTAATAGAATAGCTTTATGATAAGTTACACTGTGATTGTGTGGTAACGTATTATAAAGATATTCAACAAACTTCATCGTTTCGTCTCGTACGTTACTATGTAAAATAGCATAGAGTAGTTGATTCACCAAAAACCCGCTATACGTGACCCAACCACAGCCTCGTAAAAGTTCCTCCCGAAAATTAAAATAAAGCCCACGCCGCGTGGCGACAGCCACTGGTCCGGACGCGTCAACAACATCCCTAAGCCAAAAAATTAAATTGAACCTCCTCGTCTTTCGCCACGTTTGTCTAAATAGAACGAGTAAGGCGGGCGATGTTTCAGAATTCTAGAAATAAACCTGATCTGACTCCGACGGCGGTGCATCGAGTAAATTGAGAATATAAAACTGAAATGGGAGCTCTGGAGTTATGAGTAAATTTGAGTTCTTGAATGAAAATTGTTCTCGTCATTTCTTGCTCTATTCGGTTTTTACGTAACTAATAAAACAGCTATTGAGTATTTTAGTGTAGGTAATCAAAAAGTTTATCGAAAAATGAACACATATTAATAATTATAATATTAGGCTAACAATATCGTTTGCTAGGTAACTTGTTGATACCTCTTAATGGAAGAGCGGTGCCCCTTAGCACAGGTATTACATTTACTTAAAAAGGGGACACCAGCACACTGTAAAATTAGTACTTAAGAGAACAAATAAATCATTTTTCATTTTCATTTTCATTTCATTTTCATTTTTCATTTTCATTTTTCATTTTCATTTTTCATTGTCATTTTCATTTCATTTCATTTTCAAACCAAAAGCAATATGTGCCGAAAGCTAGAATCGAAAAATTCTCCTAAAAGGAAAGTGTGCAATTACGTTAACATACTTTTCAAAATACTTTTTACTCCAGGCAGAAACGGAGTTGTTGTTTCAAAAGTCTCTTTTGACTTTTATTCAATAAAAAGTAATTAGTGGAGAAGTAATTGAAAAGTGTAATATTACTGATTACTCGTGTGTTTTCCATTTCACTAAAATGTTTCTTTGGTATGTTACAGGTATGGCTACAACATGTTTGTTGGTAAGGCTAGATAGTAAGTTAAATATAACAGGGTTATAAAGCTATGCTTACAAAGGTTAAAGTAGGTACGGAAATCAGCAGATCAGACCGGGTATCGAACTCGGTGTGTCTAGAATCCATAGCGTTATTCTGACCGCCATCGCTGCTGAGGTAAGAGGGATGGCCAATTTTATCCCAGTGCGTTATGTGACCATTTTTCTACTCTTATCTTTAAAAGGCTTTTTGCTTTCAGCGCCATCTGTGTAAGTTAATGCTTAAATGCATTCGTTCAGAATAAAATATATATATTATCGTATATGTTAGAGTTGTTAAAGTTGGTTAAAAGCATCGAAGACTTTAGTGACAGATACGTTTCACAAATATTGGAAGTTGGAGTTTATTTTTTTCTTTCTTCATGACACTTGTATATTAGAGCAATAAGAATGATGACATCGCATTGATCTTTGTGGTCTCGTGGTAAGTCTTCTGATCATTGCACAATTTTATTTTTGTAACATAGTACTAACATCTTAAAGTAGGATGCTCCGAGCAGTATTCGAACCTGCGATATCTGGCATACGCGGTCAATCGCTCTAGCCTCTGAGTTATCGGAACAACCAAGCTCGTGCACGAAATCCTTCACTAGTTCCCTCTTACAACGCCTAAGAGAGGCGTAAAATAGAATATATATCATTTTTTTCAAATTTTCCCTTTAATTTAAAATTTGGAATATTCGTTAGCAGCGTTATTAATAAGCAATACAAAAATTAATTCAATTGACATTCGTTATTTAAGACTAACAAAATAAAGCTTTCCAAAAGTCTGTATGCGCCCTAAGAATTAAATTCACGTATTTGCTCCATTTTGTCAAAGCAACAACGTAACGGCATTTTAAGGCGAGCTACTTGCACCGTTCTACTAGCGCAAGTCAGGTCAGTAGTGGCACTTACTCGCATAACGTTCAGCGTAATGTAATAACCATTGCAAAGCAGCTTACCAAGGAGCTTAGTATACTAGATACGGTCTTAAAACTGTCTGACGTCTGTCACAATGTTAAATATCTCAGGAGCTACTCATTTTATTAATTTGAAATTTGGAACAGTTGTAATTAATGCTAATCCACGTATATGGCAAATAAAAAAAATAACATTTATTTTTATTTTCTATAAAAAATGACGGATATGAGGGGGCGGGAAACAAAGTCTAGTTATTAGGTCAAATGGAGTATCATATGAAAGGTCTTGAGTTGCACATTCTAAAACGGTTTTTTTCCACGGTACTTCAATTTTGATTTATGAAGGAAAATGTTGAAAAAAATACCGTCGCTTCTCTTTATCTCCGAAGTTTACCACGCGAAAATTTTGAAATTATTTTATATGATTAAGATTAACGTAAATTTTACAGGAATACTATCTAGGTCGCTAAACTTAAGTGGCAGTAGGCGGGGCACATAGCACGCAGAACCGATGGCCGTTGGGGCGGAAAGGTTCTCGAGTGGCGACAACGTACCGGAAGGCGTAGCGTGGGCAGGCCCCCCACACGGTGGACTGATGACCTGGTAAGGGTCGCGGGTGTCCGCTGGATGCGGGTGGCGCAGGACCGGTCATTGTGGAAGTCTTTGGGGGAGGCCTATGTCCAGCAGTGGACGTCATTCGGCTGAATGATGATGATGATGACTATCTAGGTTATTATTATTTTTGAATCACCAAATAACCCACACTGTACGCTTGTTTGCCACCGACGTGGTATTAAAAAAACCTTTATGACCGTAATTTTGTTCGGAACCCTCAGTCCGCGAGTCTGACTCGCATTTGCCCGGTTTTTTATGTAGTCGAATAATTTGATACGTTATGACCTAGAAAACTTAGGCCTGGTTTGTATGAAAAGGGTAAACATATTAAAATACATCCGATTCTCGGGTGGGCTGGTTGAAGTAGCTGGAGTTCATTGGATTTTTTTCGGCATTATAATTTCAAGCAACAGAAACTATGTAATTTCCGACCTAGATATGCCTATTCCTATTGTGTATACAATGTTTCATGATATTTCAGCATGGCGTTTTAAAATGAGAAGCCAACTACATTTTGTATTCAAAATCGAGTTCAGTCGATCGCGGCGGGAACTCTTAAATATAAAAGGATTTATTGAAACACAAGTATGTAAAATGCATTGAACGGAAACTTACAAAAAAGCAATTACTTAATTACGATGATGGCAAATAAGCAAGAGATCAGATATCATTAAATAATCATCATAATTAAAGACGAACGACGTCCATTGCTGAACTTAGACCTTCCCCAAAGAGGGCCACAATAACATTTAGTATACGTAGTCAGATAAATGAAATTGCGCGGTAGTTATTCAATAATGGTCCTAGCCGATATTTCACTTTTTTTTTCCTATATCATATTAAGAGAGGTGAACACTGAACAGGTGTTAACTATCGGGTATTACAACAGGTATAACTTGTTGGGTTCAGGATCTTTCCAATCCATTGTTCTATTATGCGATTCTACTACCTCACACACCAAGGCTAGGGATGGATTGGTTCACGCTCAATCACTAAAACGGAAGTGGGCCGGACATGTAGCGCGCCTACGAGACCAGAGATGGACCAAAAGGGTGACCACATGGGCAGGTCCACAAGGCAAAAGAAGGAGAGGTAGACCTGTAGCTAATTGGGAAGACGAACTTAAAAAAACGGCTGGCCACCACTGGGTTCAAGTAGCCCAATCTAGAGAGGACTGGCTATCTTTGGAGGAGGCCTTCACCTGCAGAGGGATTCTTGCAGATAAGTAAATAATTAAAAAATAGAATATATCTAACACACGATAAATAAACATCAAAACAAATTATAACTAAATTACAGAACTAAACTTATATTATAACCAAATGTATAATACTAACATAGGATTAAAACATTATTTTCTTTTGTAATCTGCACTGAAATAAAAGGCTTTTTATTTTTTATTTATTTATTACTACCTCACAATTAATCCTCCATGAAAGTAAAGCATATTTCACAGATAAAGACAGCATGCAACAATATTTTACCGGATTATCAACTCTAGGGCCTTTGATAAAAGTTTAAATTGATTTTATAATAATATGACGTCAATCGTATTCTGCATTTTATGGCCGCCATTTAGCTGAACACCTGAGAATGGTACAGGTCGAAAGACATGGACCGGCATTTTTCTATTAGTGCACTTGTAATCTATTGCTTACGGAGATAGAGTCGATAATCCATTGAACTTTCTAGGTGGCTAGTAACGACTTTTTACAATATAGTTATTTATTAACCTTTTGAACGCCACGATGGGCCATAGACGTCAACGTAAAATTGTCATCCCGACGCCAACGACGGCACTAGCCGTCAATTTTTTTTTTTATGAAAAACTACTGAGAAACTGCCCAATTTTATATTTGCATTATTTCTTTACACATCATTTTTTTACCGTTGTGGCGTCAGAGGCACGGCGAATTACTTTGACGTCTGGCGGCGAAAAGGTTCATTACGTATAGTCTGATAAAAACATATACCTATAATAAAACTACTATTAAATTAAAATAACTAAAACTAAACCTTAAACTTAAAAAATATAAATAAAATAATTAATTAAATATGAGACCTGGGCCTCTTGGCAGTGTGCCCATCACGCAGGCAGCATAGTTATTTTGGTGTTTTGCGGTTTTAGTAATCAAAAGCTTTTCTTCCTTTAATACCTTTAACTGTATTGAACAAAACTAACAAGTAAATTTTTAACAAAAAAACACCGACTCCAAACTTTGCCAGACCCCATCCTCTTGGTATATAATTTGAGAAGTCTCTTCGATTTTTCCAAGATCCCGTCATCAAATCCAGACTTAATGGCAATGGGGCCAATTAGAAAACACACCCTTTCAAACAAAAAAAGATTTTTTGAATACGGTCCACTAGTCTCCGAATAATCGGTGAACATACATAAAAAAAATAAATTGAACGAATTGAGAACCTCCTCCTTTTTTTGAAGTCGGTTAATTAAAAATCAACGACCTTACAAATTTTATTTACTCTCGCACACTTCTATAGAAATAAATGGTTATGTTCTCGTACGTTAAAAGGATTTTGTCTAAAAACTTCTTTATTTCTTCACTCCTGTTGAAGCGCAATCCTTGTTTGATGTGCAAGTTGCACGATAACAGCAATTCACTAAACTACCGGCTCACCCGGACCAGAGTAGCTTGGACCTTCAAATGTTTGTACAGTTTTTAAGAAAGCTAAAGGCCTAGTTTCTCTGGAATGACTTGAGGGCTGACATATGCAAACGGTTTTAGAATTAGGCTGGCGGTCTATTATTGTTACACGTTAGTCGTGCGTACGTTGATGCGAACGACACAGCATAAGGTCATCTTGATCATATTTGTTCGCTGGCTGAATTCACAGAGGTCATATATAGAACACTATGCTTTTGTAGTTAAAAAAAATAGGATTTTTTTTTTGAAAAAAAAAATCATTTATTACTCGTAAAAAAGTAAAAGTAAGAAGTAAAAGTAGTTTATTCTTCAAATTGGGCATACTACATGCACCTATGAACGTCAATAAACTACCACCGGTTCGGAAAAATAAACCTCTGCCACGAGAAGAACCGGCGTAAGAAACTCGGCGTAGTTGTTAAATGAGTGGTTTATGTAATTATTTCCTATTGAATTTTATATTTCCTTTTTAGCGTTGTAATATGTATCACGTGTTGGATTAGTTTAAAAATGGTAATCTAAATTGCTCCTTAAAACAACATTTTTTAATACCGCGTCGGTGGCAAACAAGCGCCCACCTGAAGGTAAGCGGTTACAGTAGCCCATGGACGCTTGCAACTCCGGAGGTGTCACATGCGCATTGCTGACCCTAAACTACACTAAACTGTCGTTGCTTGGCAACGACAGTTGCCACAATCTATTTGGGAGTCTGCAATCTAATTGTCAAAAGCAAGTGAGGATACTTCCACTTTGCGGAAGGCTGAGACCGTACTAACACCAGTACCTGATATTTATGAATATGGTGTTTAATTTCTGGTAGCGAGTAAAGTCGCCAGAGATCCTGAGGATGCGCTGTAGCTAAAGAGAGGGGCCTGCATATGTCTCTAGCTGACCATACATCAACACAACGACTCGAAGTCAATAAAAGGTCAGCCATGCGATTGCATTCTTCTGGAGTCGCCAACATTCATTTGCTACGATGTCTGCTTACTATTAAGCTGTAAGCCTGATTATCATCGTATTTGTACAATAGAACATAGATATCAAATTGAAATGCAAATTGTATGTCTTAAACCAGCCCCCGGTCAGCAGCAGTCGCTCGCATAACGCTAAATGTAATGTAATCGCCGCTCATAGCTGCAGCTTACCACGGCGCTATGTCTTCTAGATGTGACAGGTTCCAGGATATAATTATTACGTCAGCCCACCTGCACAGGACTTCCCATGGTGCGTGCGGTGCTTTGTCACCAGTAGAGGACTCGCTGGCCCCGCCAACCATTGCTTCTCTGGGCGATATGGCCCACTAACTGCCATTTAAGTTTGTCAATTATCAAGGCCCTCACGTAGTGAGCTGGTTCCTAAGCTGTTTTAAGTTTCATTTTTTATTAGTTTTTTTATGTATGTTTAAACTGTAATAAATCTCCATGTAGAGTTCTATCTATATTAAAACAGAATACTTTTATCACAAAATTCATCCCGCAAAGGGATTAATCAGGGGGTGGAATCCGCATTTGGGCATCGATCCGGCGGTTCACGCTTACGAAAGTCACGGGTAGGAAAGAATAAAAAATCTAAAAATTTACCGAGTGACATTTATTTCTAAACAATTTCAAAATGTGATTTAGCTGACGCTCCTGGATGAGGCTAAGTCGGTACCGGAATGAGTAGAGCACTCGAAGAGAGGCTTATGTTCACTAGTGGGCGATTACAGGCTTAAAATGATGATGATGATGATGATTTAGCGCAACGAACCTATTTTAAAATACTTTCAAGTACCTAACTAAAGTCATATAGTTGACATATCCAGTGTACCTACGGTCGTGACCCGTCGAAGCTCGCCTGGACTTCGGTAACGGTTATTGCTGCTCCACTTCCAGCACAATGGCAAAAATGCTATTTACAGCACTTGTGAATTTATTACCCCGGCAGTTGCTGCAGAATGAGGGTAAGTTGACTATAAGCATGTTAAATTCTATCGGTTCAGCGGGGCTGTTCGCTACACTGCAATGAGTATGTGCAATACATGAAGGAGTTTCTTCCTATTCTCAAGTCGAATGGTTGACATGGTATGTGGGCCAGGCGCCCTCTATTATGAAGGAGCGTGACAATGTACGTACCATGCTATTCAAAACAACGCCATCTTGTTTTGCAATGCCAACTTTATACTCAATTTTGCTAGTTTCCAACACTTTACTGTACGACCTTTTTACGCGGTGTTAAATTTGTTTAAACGAAATATTAAACACAGTCAAAATATACGAAATAATAAAACATTACCTTATCCAAAAAATGTATCTTTGTACCAGCAAAAATGTTATCTCGTAGATTTTGAAAACAACAATCATAGAGATAGCGTTAAAAATGTTAACAAATTTAACCCCAACGTTATTCGAATCGCATAAGTAGTAAGTACAACACGATGTCATCATCATCACATCAGCCGAAGGGCGTCCACTGTTGGATATTAACCTCTCCGAAAGAGTTCCACAATGACTGGTTCTGAGCTACCCGCAACCAGCGGACTCCCCGCGACCTTTACCAGCTCCACCACACCACCACATCAGTCCTAGGAGGTCCACTGCTGGACATAGGCCTCCCCCAATTTCATGGAGGGTAAATGCCATAATCGCCACGCTTGGCATGCGGGTTGGCGATCGCAGTATCTCCTCCGCACTCTAGGAATGCTGCTGCCCATTCCCCGGTGGTCTTGGTCGTAGTTTAAGGACATACCCGGCTCCCAGCTCATAAGTCACATTATAAGGGCCCTGCTCTCACTGCGCCTCCCGGTACGTGGTCACCACTCGAAAACCTTTCCGCCCCAACGATCATGTGTGTGCCCCACCCCCAATGAATTTATACTTCATTTTGATGCAAAATTTGTTGACCTTTCAAAATATCGGATGTATTGATGTGGTATAAACACAGTGAAATATTTTTAACGGTTTTAATAAAGCGCTGCTATGACCTACGTAGTTTCACATGGTTTCAATATTTTACGCGGTTTCACTATACGATGTTTCGATATCATAAGTAGTGTCCGACCGAAACATGTTTTTTGGCCGAAACCGAAACCGAAACCGAAACCGAAGGTTCGGTTTTGGTTCTAGTTTCGGCCGAAACCGAAACCGAAACTTACAGACGTGTTAAAAATGTTAAAATCGTTGAATAAAATGTCAGTACTTAGGCCATTCTTTTTAGACATATGAATCATATGATCAATGAAACACCTATAATCGGTGTAGGTGCGTTGTTTAAACAAGTTTTTTTTTAATACCAAATCGGAGACACATGCGCGTTGCCGACTCTTTACAATTTTATACACTCCTTTCTTAAAGAACCCCATACTGTAGTCCCTCGGGAAAAGCTCGACAGGGAGCTCATTCCATAACCGAAGCGTCCGAGGGAGGAATTCCTTTGGAATAGTACCGAACGTGATCATTTAGGTGTGAGGGTGAATGCCCTGCGGACGGCGAGCTGTGCGATGGTAGAAAGCGGCCGTAGGCATCATAATGAACAGTTCTTAGGAGCACAACCCATTAAGCAAGCCATAGGACACGCACAAGGAGGCAATTTTTCTCCTTAAACTTAACGGTTCAATGTCGCGCGTCAGTTTGGGATCATCCACGATTCGTACAGTACGTCTCTGAAGCAATTCAAAAGCCCCAAGCTGGTATTCAGGTGCTCCCGCCCAGAGGTGACAGCCAACTCAGTGGGGACGGACTTGTGACTTATATTATAGAAGTCTCTGTCCAGGGGTGATGTATCCCTTCGCTCTATTGAGCACAGCTTTTTGGATGCCAGCCTGGCTTTGTCTTCTAAGTGGCTCCGAAACTAGACGTCGCTGGAAATGTCGACACCAAGGATCCCAATAACTCTCTAAGATGGAGAGGGCTGTGTCTTGGATTGGGCAACAGTGAATGGGTTTTTTTTTCGTAGTGCACGCGTATACTTATATCTTGGTGGGGTTGAACTGGGACCAGATTATCCTGGCTCTTATTTACGCCTTTCTTGAAGAATCCCATGTCCTTTGGTAATACCTTGGCAGATATTAGCTACTAAAGTGTTCTGGGTATACAGTACCTATTGAAACGTACTGTATGAGAACGCAATGGCTCTAAGGTGTGGGGATGAGCTCGATGGCGAGAGGTGCGATGATGATAGGTAACCACGGGCATCATCATGTCATACATAGGCCTCCCCCAGAGAATGCCAAAAAAAATCAATTAGGATCTACCTGCATCCAGCGGACCCACGCGACGCGACCTTAATCAGGTCATCAGCCTACATCAAGACTCAGCAACCTTGTGGGGGCAGCTCAGCAACATTCCTTGTTCCTACACTACGTCATCCGGTACGTGGTCGCCACTCGAGAACTCGCTTGCCCCACCGGCCATCGGTTCTCCGGGCAATATGGCCCGCACCTGCCAATTTAGTTTGGCAAACCTTCAGGCTATGTCAGTTACTTTGATTCGTCTGCGGGTATCGTCATTTTTCAGATCTCGCAGAGTAAGTTCGAGCATAGGCCATAGCCCTCTCCATCGCTCTTTGAGTGACCTTGACCCTCCTAATTCGGAGCCATAGGTCATTAATGGCAACACGCACTGGTCAAAGACTTTAACTATTGACGAGAGGATAATCGATACACGACGAAAAGATATTGCGTCACCCGAACGCCACCCAGCCAAGTCATTTTTGAAAATTGATTTTTTTCTCGAAATTGGTCCTGCCCAACTGAACTGTTTGTCCTAGGCTCAGGGACAGTACACAAATTTATGGACAACTTTGAGCGTTGAGTCTCTGATCTTAACTGGAGTACGTACTACATAGGTACATGGACGTTAGTTATGATCTTCGTTTAGTCCATGTACATCTTAACCCCAACTTCTTTAAAAGCCCATTAGATCATCGAGATGGTCTCAGTTTTGAAGAAGAACAACCAAACTCCTGTCCCATGCCTTTGAGAATGACTAAATCGAACAGCTTCTAAACTAGATATTAAATTAACTAAAATAATATTTTGAAAGAAAAGAAAGAAAGAAAGAAATAAATTTATTCATGGCAATACAGAACAAAACATAATAACACATAAAACAGCCACGAAATGGCCCCAAATCAGCATGTGCTAGCCACAGGCTAGCGCTTGTCTTCCTTTGGAGCCAAGTGACAGCACGATAGACAAAACACAAAAAATAGATATACATAATAAGTAATACAAATAATATACATACTTATACGAGAAAATTAAAAAAGAATCTAAATAAAACGTACAAATAAAAATTCACGAGAATCGTGAACGCGACCATAAAATTGACTACCTATAGCGACGTCTCTAGAGTCTGTAGCAACTAGCGCCAGCGGAATTATTTTTATTATGACATGGAGGCGTCATCGTCACGTCACTATCCCGGAAAATATACAATAAACAATAAGTACGAGTACAACTTGCTAAAATATACAAAAGTACTATGTGAATACAGTGCCTAATTACATACAGCGCTAATCTTAATGTTAACAGATCACAATCAGCCAGCCTCGAAAGACTAATAAGAATTCACGATCCGAAAGTAGGTACAATGTTGTAAGTTTCGGCACTTTTTTGGCTGAAACCGAACCTTCGGCCGAAACATGATTTTTAGGCCGAAACTGGCCGAAACCGAAACCGAAACCGAAACTTCGGTCGGACACTAATCATAAGTAAAACTTTCTCTTGCATTTCAGTAGTGATAGTGTAGAAATAATTTCATAAGCACATTTTATTTCATTTGTATTCAATTCATCTGTCTCGCTGGAAGGCAATTTGTACGTAATACAATTGTATCAGAAATTCTTCAGGAGATTCGTTCCAGTTTTTTAATTTGCTTCACTTTCTTGAGGGACGGCTATCCCTTTACTTAACTGTCTTGTACCTGGAATTTTAAATGACAGCTGAAGAGTTGGTACTGTCTTTTAATACTAATAATAATATTGGTATTGGATAAGAAGTTTGTGACTTTAATAAAAACGTAACTACTTCAAAATACAGTAAAGTTGTAAGTTACACTTAAAACCTAGCTCAAGGAATATTCGGAAGATTGAAGGTGGGCAAATATAGTTGTCTCGGCGCCCAATATGAGTTTATACCATTTGGCGTCGAGACACTCGGCCCGTGGGGCCGGAGCGCCCTTGGGCTCCACAAGGCGCTGAGCAAGCGCCTGCGGGAATCTACAGGTGACCCGAGGGCAGGCAGCTTTCTCGCGCAAAGGGTAGCAATCGCTATTCAGCGCGGTAATGCTGCCTGCGTTATGGGTACCCTACCAAGGGGTCCCGATTTTATGCAGCTTTTTTTAAGTAAGTAGATTTTAGTATAGGTTTTTGTTTTTATTAGGTTTAAATAGAATTTCTTTATTTGTGTTATTGTATTGGACTATTTGTTTGTGTATATTTAATTTTATCAATAAATATATAAGTGTTGTTCGGTTGAAACTAAAGCTTTTACTGACAAAATGTCCTTATGTTAAATTTCATTTTTCGCAAATTCGAAAAAAAGCTTAATAGTTCACACAACTGTGCTATTTTTCTGTAACATGTTAAGAAATTATGGATTTATTTTATCAGTAGTAAGAACGTTAAATAATATCAAGTAGAATTTTGGTCAAGTGCGAGTCGGATTTTAGTTTTCCCATACGTTATGAGACCCAGCGCCTGATGAACACAACGAGCAACTTTTTAAAAGCTTTTTTGTATGGTAGCTCCCTTAAATATTTATTTTATTTTGTTTTTAGTATGTATTTGTTGTTATAGCGGCAACAAAAATACATCATCTATGAAAATTTCGACTTTCTAACTATCACGGTTCACGAGATACAGCCTAGTGACAGACGGACGGACAGACAGATAGAGAGACGGATGGACAGCGGAGTCTTAGTAATAGGGTCCCGTTTTGCCCTTTGGGTACGGAACCCTAAAAAAGGAAATAATATCTTAACACAGAAAAATAAATGGTCTGGAACCTAGGAATATGTTTTCGGTATTATTCACACGGAAACGTATAGCCCGCGTAATATCAAGTCTCCCAGTTTATGACTTAACCACTTATATAATGTCCTATGAGATTTGCCCTGGACAAGATTAACGTGATCAGTTTTACGTGTATGGGCCGATTATGCGTCCCGGGTTTTATGGCGTATTTTACTACTCTTGTCTGAGTAGCTTTGCTTGTCGATTTGGAGTAGTTTATTACGGATTTGCGTCATTTATTGTTATTTCTATGTTATTAGATGAGTACGAATGTGGTACGAGATGGCTTGTTTTGCTTATGTATAACAGCACTGATGTATATTTTAATTAAATTTGCCTATCCAGGATTTAATCGCAATAAAATTGGTGAATATGCACATCTAATTTTTAAGACAATAGAATATGTTTAAGGTTTCGAAAAAAATAATATTTGCCGTAGAATATTTCGTTTTGGTCATACAAATACAAAAGTTAAGTACTTTTACTTAAGTACATGAAAAAAATTTTTGTTAACGATATTATCTTAAGTGACAATAATCCTTGATATCACCGTCTTCGATCGTTGACTTGCATATAATTTACTTGATTATTATAGGTACTTGATAGGTACACAAATAGACTTAAAAAGTTTTTTTTATAAATATTAAAATTAAGGTAGAGGTAAAATAAGCTCACGGCTTGCCTGATGGTACATTGATGAAACACTCTATTACATTTCAGATTAAAATTGAAATTAACGATCGAAAAAAAAATGAAATTGTTTGTATTTATAGATTGAAAGTTAATATAACTGGGTTGGTATATCCTACCTATAGTATCTAAGTATTAAGATACTTGTGACAGCATAGCCCACTCCATTAAATTAACAGCAAGCCTTACAAAATACGATACTACGATTTAACCTTAACTAAATTGTTTTGGAAAGCGTGTGTGAATGAAACTGAATTACTTGATGACTTCCACCTGTGGAATAAAAGCAAACATTTAAACTATTTCCCATTCAACTGAAATTTCAGTACCTAAAAGTCTCAGTAACGAAACTGCCACAACGCTTAAATTCTTGCCTTATTAAGCACTACATAGCGACCATTCAAATATAAACTCCTTTTAACTGCAACGAGTCTAATTTCCTTGGGTATTCGAGCGACCCATTTCCAAAGTGAACGATAATTCGAACTTGCATTTTGTCGAGCAAGACTTCTAAGTCGGACTTTCGAAATGCTTTGAGTATTTCATTGAAGAATGTTATGTTACAAATAGGTACATGAGATATGTTCTGCCGCGTATCCAATTGCATTATGTCACAGGCAAAAACAATTTTTCAATGAACGCCCTTGTGGATGTTGCTTCAATGTGTGAGGTTTTTGATTCGCTGTGATTTTTCAATTTAATAGTAGGGTTTTGCATCGTATTACACGGGAAAGGAACACATTTAAGTGGCTGAGATATTGCAATGAATTATTTCGAAAATATAATTGAAATTACATTTACTATATATGATACCTATCAAAAATAAATCTGCTAATCTATCGACGAATAACAAAAAATGTAGGTATGTTATAATAATTCAAGATTTTTCTTCAACACTTAACATTTGTCGTTAATATAATAGTAGTCTTGTCTTATAATAAGGATTGATTGACACGGATATTGAAACAGTGTCCAATCAAATTGAATAGCAATTGTTAGTTGCAGAATGCTCCTCTGTCATTGCATATTGGTCCTTATGTCACTTGCTCTTAGAAAATATGCAATTGTACATTGAGTAGTATTGTGAAAGCTGATTCGCGAAAACCAGAGTGATGCTTACGTAACATTTCCAAGCGTAACTAAAAATGGGAGATAAATCTACCTAGGTTTAACACGTCGCTTGCGAACGTCAAATTAAACGAACTGTCATTCTATACTAATATTCAATCAACAATATATTCGTATTCTTATTATAGACTGATTCCATAAGTCGATTGCGTAACCTTTGTACGTCATTAGCTAGATCTAAATGTTATCTAAGAGAAAATGATAGAGTTCTTTTGTCCTGGCGCACGGAGCGTAACGCAATAATCTCCCTGATTGACTTCTGTTATTGGAAAACGACTACAAATAAGCTGTTGCTAATATCCCTTCCTGGAATACGGGCGCTATCAATGTTGATGGGAATACTGGCTGCATTTGCAGTATAGTATAGAATAGAATCTATATAAAGTATAGAATAGAATATAAGAATTCCTAATTCGAGACAAGAAAAAAAAAAAAAACACAATAAAATATTAGTTTCGTAGGGGGTAAATGCCATAATCGCAACGCTTGGCATGCGGGTTGGCGATTGCAGTATATCCACCGCACTCCAGGGATGCTGCTGCCCATCCCCCGGTTGTCTTGGTCGTAGTTTAAGGACATACCCGGGTCCAACGCAGGTTCTGGTTCCGGGTTTTAAGTATTTTGGGGAGGCCTTTGTCCAGCAGTGGACGTCATTCGGCTGACATGATAATGTTTCTTTGCTATTCTTTTAAACAGCCAGCGGTATGTAGGTCTATTAGTGATAATGCATTGTATCTACTTGAGTAGTTTTTGTTAGTGTTTCCACTCTCTTAGCCCTCCCTCTGTATGCGCAAACTCGCGATAGCAATGAAACATTGTTCTAGACCTTTCTCTTAGCAAAATGTGATAAATAAACTTCGCATAAAACGTTTTACCACTTTTAACGACGTTGAAATCACCTCACGTTAGGCATTCATACAAAACACTTTCTAAGTAAATCAATCCATTTTCTGCGTCGATAACGACGCATAAACATAACACACAACATAAGTTGTTGCGACGTAATATCAACCGGTACCTTGAATCTCGCTGTATCCGTTCAACTGAGTAAAAATATTTTTATTTGACAAGTCGAATGTGATAAGTCCTTGTATCTGATCGCAAAATATTGTAAGGCTGTGGTCGGTGGTGACGAACACATGTCATCTTTTAACGCCTGTTTCAAAAGTAGGGGTGAGCCGGTGACTCACTGGCACTCAAGACTGGGAGTCCGCAACTTCCCCCGACCGAACTTTTCCCGTGGGAGACCGAAGTTGCCAGATTTTTTTTTATCCTACGACAGTGGCAACTAAGCATGCGGCCTCCTGATAATAAGCAGACACGCACACTTCAGACTGCAGAACAATCAGAAGCGCGTTGCTGACCCTCTTTCGATAAGCGAATTTCTAGTATTTATAGCTAAAGACGCCCCCCACTCTCAACGCAGCGCATCCACGGGAACTCTTATCCACCCGTTTTTATATGGAAACTGTCAAACTTCGTTTGACAAATTTTGACAGTTTGCATATAAAAAGTGAGGTGTGAGGACAGAGGTTACGACTAGTCGGATTGTGAATAGCACCCCTTACTCACCACCAGGAACACATCACATACCTACATCGGCACATTACTAAACAGTCTGTTGTATTCCAAGAACGGGTGGATCAGGTAACGATGTAACTCACATTTCCCCTACCTAGTGGATCGATAAGCCTTTATGCCTTACGACACTTGATCTCATTGTGTCACTCGCCTTGGCTAATCCACACGGAGGATTAGGGAGGGGAAAATGTTGTCTTTATCGATATCGGAAAGCTTTTTTATTATTGTCATGACTGTAAATATTTGTTTTAAATAAAAATCAACCACATTGATGTACAAACACAAGAGTAAAAGGCAAAATATTTGAATTATATTAGAGACACCAAACATTGCTAAACTAAGTTTGCATAATGCTCGTATGGATGGCGCTGTACCCATGGCGTTCAACTTTTCCTGTATTAATGGGGCCGAGACGTATACAATACACGATGGCTGTACGGAACTCTTGGTGTGGAAGTGAGACTCGAACTTGACCGGTTTTATAAATAATATTTATAAATATAATATAAACTTTACTAATATTTATAAAAAATTAATATTTCAAAGGTAGTTTTGTAATTTGATGCTTGGCCTTAAGTATATGTATTCATATTTGCTTTCTGCGTATTATTATGATATTTCGTCTATCCCTAGACTTATTTTTTTTTTTGAAAAAGTTACAATAAATACGCTTAGAGTTAGTTTTTAATATTAAGGTTTTTAAAATGTTAATGTCAACATCATAGCAACTAGGCACACGAGGTACCTGTTTTATTGTATATCCCAATTCTTAATATTTCGATACATTAAGATACGACTTTCTTGTGATATCGCATGGCCTTATTTTATTTTTCGGTTCATGATTATTTGTCCACCACCTACTTTACCATCTATTAATTTCTTCAATACCCAAAGGTTGTCTGAAAGAGATCGCTCTTTAATGATACAACTGCATATTGTTTGTCTGTACACGTTATTATTATATTTATTTTGTAACTAGGTAGTAAAGATAATGTTTTGTTTTATTGTTGATATCACATTTTATGTAAGTAATGGTCTTATTAATAAAGCGCGTTCGTGGCCCAGCGGCGCCCGCGTACCGCGTGCGGTATGCGAGATTAAACAATGTCGGGCGAGGTCAGTCCATGGATGGGTGACCGCTTTGAGTGGTTACTAACTGAGCGCTCCCGTGCTTTGGAAGGCATGTTAAGCCGTTGATCCCGGTTGCTGTCTATGATAGCAGTCATAAAGCCAAGTTAGAGGCCTCCGGGCGGCTTGAGAACTTCTAACAGTCAAGTTGCCCACTCACTTGACAAGCCTAATCCCAATAAGGTCTAGTTTCCCCCTCGGGTTGGAAGGTCAGATGGCAGTCACTTCCGTAAAAATTAGTGCCTCCGCCAACTCTTGGGATTAGGTAGCGGACCCCAGGCATCCTTCAGGATGCAACTGTACTGGGAATAACGCTAGGAGGATGATGGTCTTATTAATAAACGTTCATGCACTATACCCATTTGAGCTAACAAAACGTTAAAATTAATTTGTCAACCAAGTGAAACGAGCGTCTCCGTTTCATCTACAACAAAAAACATTTCTTATGTCCGGATATCCAGATGTCCGGATTTGTGAAATTTTGAAATTTGACTTTTTTTGCGATTACGGCTTACAGCCACTTAACCGTTTATATTTGTGAGAAAGGTATACAAGTTAAAACACATTAACTAATTATTTTCTATTTAACAGTGGATAAATATAAGGGAAAAATCTAGTCGAGTCGAATATCGAATACACAACACTACTCAACAGCATAACATTGTTTTTGCCGCACGTGACGTGACATTAGTGACCCGGTGGCAAGTTACCTACACGAAAATACTCGGGAAAATAATCTTACGTGTAAATAAACACACGCAAGTAATGTTGCTTCCTGCTTCTTTGTTTTTGTGACCACGTTTACAAAATGAGACTATAAATACACTTTTCTCAAACATGCAATGAAATATTGATGTTATGTTCCTTATAATAGGCTGCGAAGTATGACGTTTCAGGTGCGACTAGGACAAGAGGTCGTTACTGCAATTTCATACAAATGTTGCAGGCCTAGGCCGGCAAAGTCCTCTTTTTTAATTTCCATTCCACATAAATTTGTGGCACAGGCATCATGACATTCTGCCACTATGCGTATTAAAAATAAAACTTTGATTTTTTTGTTGTATTTCATTGTATGTTTGAGAAAAGCACTATACATACCTCGGCGGGAAATATGGGGTTGCTCGCCTGAGACCTATCCGACCTCGCTTCGCTCGGCCGTCTATATGTCTTCGGCCGGCAACCCCTTTCGTCCGGGCCTCTGTAGTAATGTACTATTGTTTTTAAGACGCGAGGATTATGCCGATTGTCGGTCAAATACGAAGTGTGTCACTGTCAGTTGTTGTAAAATCTTCGCAGGTCCGTAGATGGTAAATAAATAAGTGGATTTTAAATTTAGGAGCTGGTATAATCCAAAATAGAAAAATGTACAAAAATGTGAGTGTTACAGTCGCTGGGAATCGGTGAACAACGGTAAATTTTAACGTAAGTCAATTTTCAAAGCTACACATTTCCATATGAAAATTGTGCATAGTAATTTGACTTATGGCGAATTCATATCAATATTATACATAGTTATCCAAAATAATATGTGTAGTTTATATAATTTTACAAGGTAAACTAAAAAACAAATTAAACTAACTTAAAAATTAATAAAATATTGAGATAAAATTAAATTAAATTATAAAAAGAAAACAGCTCTCCCTCTTGCGGCATGGATCCCAGGATGCTAGCGGCATTACCCCTTTGGATCGCGAGAATATACATTGAATATTTTATTTGAAAAAATTTGCAATTTAGTTTGGAATTATTATTTGCTGATTTAATTTAATTATATACTAAAATGATTCAGGTTTGTAATTTGAATCGAGTATACAATTTAGTTTAAAGAAAAAGGATTGAAAACGTTTAAGTTTTTAAACGATTCTGAACACTTGTGAAACAAAACTGGCAACCGCACAGGGGGCCAATTCTCTGTCCGATCGAAATGCATGTCTATCGTGACATTGTATAGAATGGTAGAGTCACTTGTATGGAATCTCTAATAGAGATCATCTCGACCGAACCCGAGAATTGGACACCTGTCTTCTCGAAGATCTCACGGTTCGTAAAATAAATGCCGTTTGATAAAAAAACTGACACTTGTCAACCGTCGCGGTTAACTTTCAGCTAGGTTGGTGTTCGATGGCTGAGGTTATTCCAAGCGGCAACAGAAACCAGGGATGGCCTTCACAATTGCAACGCTACGTGCGTGGATATTTTTACAAGACCCTTGTCTTCGTACTGTTTTTTCCCGGGAATTTGCGCGGTTACGCGAGTCCCCTGCAAGAGCTAGACCCCAGGCAGTTGCCCTGCTGGCTCGCCACCTCGAAAGGCCGTGCTGTACTATTACTTATTCTGTGGTCGCGCCCTGTCAGGAACAGGCCTAATACCTACCATAAGGTCTTGGCCTTCACGCTGTACTTAAATTAATTAAAAGAGCGGTACATAAAGCTCTAAATTATATAAAATGCTTGTTATAAGTATCAATAATTCTATTTTGTTTTCTCTTGAGATATTATTTGCTGGTTCGTTGCTTCGAGGACTTCAGTGCCAGTTTATATTTTTAATATTGCCTTAGGGAAAGTTTTGCTTGCATAAGCTTGCCGAGAAGGTCGTTTGGCATAAGTCAGGCGTTTGTAGATATTAAATATTAATTTTATGATTTACGTCTCATTTTTATCTTCTATTTCTCTTACATGAAAAAATACGGAGTTGGAGGTTTGGAAGGAACAGTAAGGACGGTTTTGTTTTAATGATTTTTGGATACTTTTATAAACTTACATCATACTAAAAAAACTGGTCAAGTGCGAGTCGGACTCGCGCACCGAAGGTTCCGTAAAAAAATTATATGATGTAACTAACAATTTTTTTCCTTTGTCTGTGCTATAAGACATTGCTTCGTACCATATTTCAAGATTCCGAGTTCACGGTAAGTACCCTGTAGGTTTTGATTCCCCTGCGAGTGTCGACAATTTGCGGCATAAACGGCTGTATCTTTTGATTGCGTTGGTTTTGTAGTTTGATTTTTTTGACAGCTCCAAGGGACGGTGGACCTCAGTATTTAATATAAATTCCAGCTTGATACCTCCACTCCTGAGAAAAAGGATCTTGACAGACAGACAGACGGACGGACGAAAAAGTGATCCTATAAGGGTTCCGTTTTCAACTTTCAAGGTACGGAACCCTAAAAATGATAAAGGAAACTGTAGCATGTATTTTTTTATTCCTAACTGTCTGAGCGATAAGAGCGAAAAGTTTGAATTGGAACACATGCAATTTCAATTATTTATTTATTTATTTTTCTCAAACATGCGCCTAAATGTATGCATTAATGTCACGAAAAGAGGACATGAAGTTACCTGTTCATGGCTCCCTACATTACTTCTTGGCCGGCGGCATTACTTTTTGTTGTTTTTTTTTTCGAATTTTTCGAGGATTTATGTATTTTTTTTTAGTTTTTTCGTGTTATTTTATAGCGTTTTTCGTGTTTTTTTGATATTTTTGACTTTTAAAAGTTTTTTTCGTATTTTTGTACTTTTCGAATTTTTTTTTGGTTTTTCCATGTTTTTTCGTATTTTTTTTAAGTTTTTTACTTGTTTTTGGTATTTTTCAGTTCTTTCGTGTTTTTTAAAATGGTCCTTGTATTTTGTAGCATTTTTCGTGTTTTTATTTAATTTCCGTTATTTGTCACGTCCGTTTGCTATTTTCGGACGTTTTGTATTTTTTAGTTTTTTTTTTACATTTTTTCTAACATGTTTGAGAAAAATACTATACAATCCTCGGCCGGAACAGGGATTGCTGGACGAGTTTGGGATAAACGGCCGAGTCGTAGACGAGGCCGGATAAAACGAGTTACTACGGCCTCTGCAGTAATGTACTATTATGATTAACAGGTAACTTAAACTAGTAGATAGCATTGCCCACAGGCCCACACAATGTAGCTACAGTTTGACGTTGGGAATGTGACAGTGTCTTGGTAAAGCGCAAAGACAATAACAATGTAAGTAATATTGGTGTAAAGGTTAATAAGGCGACTTCCTGATTTGTCGATGCGGAGGCGGCACGATATGAGAAAACTATCGGTTGTCACTGTCAACCGATACAAACACAGGAAATCAGAACTCCATGAATTTATACTTCGATATATTAAGAGGGCGCAGTACGATCGGTGTGGATCGGTTCTCCATACAAACGTATTTAGGCTCTCATTTTAAAACGCCATGCTAGAATAACATGAAACTTTGTATACACAATGGGATCCGGCATACCTAGGTCGGAAATTAGTTTCAATTGCTAGAAATTGAAAAAGAAAAAAAATACAGCGATTTTTTGAGTTTTTTACGGCTTGTATGAAAACCTTAATAATCGCTGTATTTTTTCGCCATTATAATTTCAAGCAACAGAAACTAATTTCCGTTCTAGACAAGCTAGATCCCATTGTGTACACAAAGTTTCATGTTATTCTAGCATGGCGTTTTAAAATGAGCATAAATACGTTTGTATCCAGAACCAAACGTACTGCGCCCTCTTAAGTTTTTTTTGTTCGTTTAGTTAAATAATTAATTTATCATTGTAATTTATTCTAAATAAGAGTTAAGAGTCATAAGGACATAAGTTCTTCCCTTGTATTACCAGAGGAAGAGCGGTGCCTCCCAAGTTATTGCTTACAGGGTAGACCCATTCTTAAGACCACATAATACGTGCATTTTTTGAAATAAATAATTTTGTATCGTATTTTGTAAAAAGCGACAGTGCATGTCATAGACCTAACGAAACAAAAGATAACCCGAACGCTAGCTCGAATCTACGTCCGCAAATGTGACAACATAATAGCACTGCGATGTAGTACGGATTTTTATAAAAATAAAAAAAAAGTAAAAAAGTTAAAGTATTCTTCAAATTAGGCATATTACATGCACCTATGAATGTCAATAAACTACCACCGGTTCGGAAAAATAAACCTCTGCCACGAGAAGAATTGGCGTGAGAAACTCGGCGAGGTGTCATTATTTCAAAACAATATACAATGTATCGTTAAATATAAAAGTGTCAGCTACTACCAAATAACAATGCTACAGTAGAAAACCTTTTTTCGCGATAGATTTGCCGTGCAGGACGCTATCACTGCCAAACATCCCTATTCATGATGCAATCGTTTATCTTATAATATGCTGTTGAAATAAGTGTTTGTTTTACTACAGATTTGAATTTAGAATTGCTAAGTTCAGTATTGTGTTTAGGAATTTTATTGTAGAATTTGATACAATTTTCCAAAAACGACCTTTTCACCTTAGTCTATTGAAGGTTATTTTGGGTTTCCCAGTGTTTCTTGTGGCTATTGGTTTATCAGCGTTCGTTGGGGAATTTCAAATACGTATAGGGACGACAGGGTTACAATATCTATTTCTTTAAAAAAAACACTTAATGAGTCAAGCGACCCCAAGTTATAAATGAAAGTGAATAACATCTGCTTTCTACACAGGTAAAGTTACTGCTAATGTCAGTGTCAGTAGCACAAAATAGAAAAAAAACTTGCAAATAAAGGACCAATAATTTTAAAACTACACCGGGACTATAACTCAGAAATAAAAACAGCGTTCAAAAATATCCTCCCCGATTTTCCATTTTCAGAAAACATAAAGCCTGGCGCGCCAAAACTACGAAAGCAAAAAAAAAACGCTTATGCAAACGAACCGTCACAAGACACATAAAACCTGAATATCATTCAAATATAACTTGGCAACGTAGCCGGGCAGATTTCACTTTACATTCCTTCTCGCCATAAGCATCTATTCTATGAAGTGTTACAAACGCGGTAATATATTCAGATCGTATTGCATATTGGATTTTAAGTCTCGCTATTGAAAATGTGTACATTTCAAGCGCATTTACAATTCTGTCCTATATTTTAACGGCTTTACGCTCATACTTGTAGCTCTAGATCGACTTTAGTTTTAGTCTCCCGCAGTTTATGTTTCAAATTTTTAAAAGATGGATGGGTGTTCAGAATTTGATTTTTTGGCAAAAAGGATTGGTTCGAGCTTAATCGTTTTGTAATTTTGTTTTATAAACCTTGTGTCACTTTTAACGTAGAAGTATTCATATTTAAGTGTAATTATGTAAATATTTAAGGCTTCGAACTTCAAACACTATTAAGAAAACGTTTTAGCCATTTGACTATTTTTTAGATGTAATGTAACCGACCTACCACCACTGATACCAGTATCGGTCTCGGTAGAATCTCGTTATAAAGTGCAAAAATATGAGTGCATACAACTTATTCAAACATAATATACGAGGGCAGGTACAAATATTCGCGTAATGAAGTAGAAGGAGGTAAAATTGTACAAAACCTCTTTGCTTGTCTGGTATGAGAACTCTTTAGAAAAATAAAATATAAATGTCAATCCAAAACCGTCTTTTGTTTTAAAAATATCGCCCTTCAAACAAAATATTTCGGACTAAACGCGCGACTATGGAGCAAATAGAATATCGTGCCGTGATAAAATTTATATTGAAGCAAGGAAAACCTCCGCAACTTATAATTAATGAAATGAGAGCCGTCTACGGCGACCAGTGCCCTGCTAAAACAATGAGTTACAAGTGTCATGGCCTCTTAAAACATGGCAGAGAGTCAATTGAAGACGACCCTCGCCCAGGACGGCCAATAGAAGTCGTATCGTCAGATATCGTTAAAAAAGTTGAAAAACTCGTACTAGAAGATGCTCGACTTAAATAGAAACCATTAGCTGCATTAGTTGGTGTATCAGATACAACAATTTTGAGGATCCTACATGACCATCATGGCATGACAAAAGTCAGTGCTAGGTTGGTACCGAGAATGCTCAAACCGCAGCAGATGATACAACGCGTTGAAGCATCGAAGCAATTTTTGAATCTGTGCGGTGACCATCCTACCCACATATTGGAACGAATTGTGACTGGAGACGAGACTTGGGTTCATCATTTTGAACCTGAGTCGAAACTAGAGTCCATGCAGCGGCATAAGAGGGGTGGCACCTCCAAAGAAGTTCAGGGTATCAGAATCGGCCGGAAAGGTGATGGCTACGATTTTTTGGGATTCTAAAGGTATTCTCATGATTGACTACATGGACAAGGGTGTTACCATAACTGGGACATATTATGAAATGCTATTGGAAAGACTACGTGAATCCTTTAAAGAAAAAATGCGGGGAAAACTGTCAAAGGGTGTGTTGCTATTGCACGACAATGCACCGGTTCACAAGAGCCATGTCGCGACTGCTGCTCTTAACAGGTGCGGCTTCGAACCCCTGGTTCACCTACCCTACCAAATTTAACCGTTCCCAAATTTAAAAAAAGAACTACGAGGAAAAAAATGTGACGATGAAGAAGAATGAGACAATGGTAGAGCGAATTAACTCAACCTTAAGTCTTGTCTCCCAATGGGGTGATAACAATCTGGTTAGTTTCAACGCCACCAAAACGCAAGCGTGTCTGTTTACCGCAAAAAGGAGCTCATTCAATCTGGCTCCTACTTTCCGAGGTCCAACCGTGTCTGTAGCCAACGACCTCGAGCTCCTTGGCATGACGTTAAGCTCAAACCTTAACTTCGGCACTACCGTCGAGTCCAAAGCCGGAACAGCGGCCAAAAAGCTGAGCATCCTAAATAAGGTCAAGCGATACTTCACCCCTGCGCAGCTTCTATCTTTCTATAAAGCCCAAGTCCGGTCTTGCATGGAGTATTGTAGTCACCTTTGGGATGGCTCGGCTAAGTACCAACTTGCCACACTCGACTCGGTGGACCGCAGAGCCAGGAGGCTCATTGGCGGCAGTACGGTAGTGGGAAATAAGCTGCAGAGCTTAGCACATCGACGCAGAGTATCATGCCTGTGCGTCTTCTACAAACTTTACTTCGGTGAGTGTGCTCAGGAGCTCCATGAGTTCATACCGCCTTCCCCCTTCTTCCATCGGACATCCAGACGTACGGCTGGCTACCATCCTTACCTGGTCGAAATTCCTCTAATTCTTCTTTTTTTTCTAATAATTTATAATGCGCACTTCTAAGGTTTGGAATTCTCTGCCGGCGTGAATAGGCATCTTCTGGGTGAGCTCGCTTCATCGTCGGCCTCATCTTTGCCTCCTGGCTAGATGCTGGCCAAGAGCAATCCCATTTTTAATAATAAAAAAAAAGTGAAGAAGGCTATTTTCGCTCATATTGAGAGCAAAAATAAAAAATTTTTTTTGATGGTTTACGTAAATTAATTAGTCGATCTGTAAAATGCATTAAACTCGAGGGTAAATATATTAAAAAAGAAAAATACTTCCATCGTTTTATTTAATTTGCAAATACTTCATCCCGCGAATATATGTACCTCGTATGTCCCATGGCTCATGTCGGCGATTAGCATTTCATTCAAGACATATTTATTTCACTATGATCATATCAGCCGAGGTATGCCCAGACTTAGTATTTCACAATATATACATCTATGTGTAATGTGTGGTGTATAGCAATACTATCGTCTAAATAACATAATCTGTCAATAAATCACTGTCTCCATAATTAATAAACCCAATTGTTTGGTTATCAAGTAGCAAATTTGGACGCTCTCGATCCGACTGACTACAATAGACCCTCTTAGTACATCATGAATGTGTAACAATGGGAGACCATATACCGAAAGCGATATATAGACGATTAAGTTCACATATCTCCTATCTTACGCTTCCAGTGAACTAAAATTTAAATTGAATGCCTGTAGATTTAAAATTCAATTTCCCATGGCTTAAGTTGGTCAAATAGGCGGCTGTTGAACATTCTCGTCAATATAGATTTAGTATAAGCATACATAGATAATGCGTGAGGTTAATGTGAAAGGACTTACTAGTGTGTTATTATGTTAAAATGATTTGTACATAATGACCGAAGCGGTATCGAGCCGAATCCTGCTACTTACATTACTGCTGTTTAACTTCCAATTAAAAGATTATAGAATTAATGATAATACTATTTGAATTTGGTTTTTAGGTTTTTATTTTAATTTTTATTTATTTAATAAGCACACAAAACAGACAACATTAATTGACCAAAAAATAGAATAATTCGAAGGTATTGTAAAATAAGGCGCCAATAATGGCATTGTTACAATGAACACTTTTAATTAATATTATTTTCAATTGTTTTATATATGTATAATGTTTAGTCTGAAATATTGTTACACTGTAACAAATGGGTTCATACCTAAATAAACAACAATTTATTTATTTATTTATTTGAATGATATCCAAAATATGTATGCACAGCATGATTAAAAGTAACAGCGAGCGTAAAACTAAAACTACACTAAACTAAGTACATACATAATAATAATATATTTGAGCAAGCTATTAACGGATAATTGAGTAGACACATGACTAAAATAGAAATACAAATCAATGAAAAACCAATTCAAGCTGCTTTAAGCGGCTGAGTACTTTGACCAAGAACTGTGACTATCTGCCTCCTGAAAATTGTAAGTCGCGAGTCGAATATGTCAATATCATTCTGTTTCAATACCAAATCATTATTTGACCAAAAGCGTACGTAAGGTTGCGTACCAAAAAGGTTAAAAGGGAACCCTTATGGTGTGGCTTTGCCTGTCTGTCTGTCTGTCACATGGTTAAATATCTCAAGAACTATTTATGCTATTGATTTGAAATTTGGAGTAGTTATAAATAAGCCTAACCCAGATGCATTGATTATGATTATTAAAATTTATTTTTCATTTATGTATTTCTTTAGTCTGCCAACGGTGGTGGAAATCTAACATTTATACAGTTATAAGCCATGTTTCCTTAAATTTACTGCATAGCTTATTATATTAAAACGCCCCATGTATAAACTTATTAAAACCGCAATGAGAAACGAAAAACATGAACATGAAGAAAAGAGGGCAACAAAATGAGTACAGTTTGTAACGGGTTTCCGCATAAACTCACCCACACTTACATTGCTCCATATATTCTTACTATGTTTGAAAATCAGTTATATTAGTAAAAGGAACTCTAAAGACAGCAATTTATTTTATATACATACATACATACATATAATCACGCCTGTTTCCCAGAGGGGTAGGCAGAGATCACGGATTTCCACTTGCTACGATCCTGACATACAACTTTCGCTTCATGAACTTTCATAACATTCTTCATGCATGCGCGCCGATTTATGGTACTTTTAATTTATATTATTATATTTAAATTGAAATTCGGCAGCCGGCTTGATTCGGCCTACCCAGTGTTTATAAATTGGGCAACTTAAGCTGTCTGCAATAACACACAGTACGAGTATGTTGTTTGAACTTCCTCTTAGTCGGTTCAGAAAACACAAAAGCCACAAAATAACATCAAAAATCGTAATAATCAGCACAAAGGCGATAGTCAGCCTTCCATAGTAAATCGGTCCGTACAATAGGCACTGTGATTCTTTGTAAGCACCTCTTTTACTGCGGATTATTTTTGCTGAGTATTCATTCATAATATATATACTATCCAGTATATTAATAAAAAAATGGCCACTGAAAAATACTGCAAACGCTCTAAGGAAGCGTCCTTTTAAATATTTGCTCCTTAGCAAACAACCAATATATACAATTAAAACAAAAGTCATTGGAGAACCTTGACTTTTCTCACTTATCCTTGCGAACCTATATTTATCTGATGGCTACTAATAAAATTGACACCTATGGTTATTTGACCATAAAAGACAAACACACACCTAAAACTATAAAAAGTGCCTTAACAGTCATAATAAAACTAAACGTTATGTACTCCTGGCTATAAAAGACCAAGCCATGAAAGCTCATCTGGAAGCTCTCATGTAATTGGCGCAAATGACCCGAGAAGATAACTATCAAAGGGTAATTTTTCTGTTCTTCTCAAAGGGTATAAGGCAAAGGGCTTAGATGGACATATATTGCTTTTGTTGTCACCGGGAACTATTATACGGAGAACATTCATATTTTTTATAGTTTGTAAAGATTACGAAAAAGTGGATGATAGTTTTTGGCTTTATTGAGTTACTCGTAAAATAAATAAATATTGGGGGACAATCTTACACAAATCGACCTAGTCCCAAACTAAGCAAAGCTTGTACAATGGGTACTAGACGACGATATACATACTTATAAAGACAAATACATACTTAAATACATAGAGAACATCCAAGACCCAAGAACAAAGTCCATCCTAAATGCACAAATTTAATAATGCCCTGGCCGGGATTCGAACCCGGGACCTCTAGCTTCGGAGGCAGTTGTCAATACCATCTAGGCTAAACAGGCCGTTACATCAAATGTGCATTTATGAAATATTTTAGCTCAAGAATAGGTATTCAAGTGTGTCTTTTAGCAAATACCACATACTAACACATTTATACGTGTACTCATGCAATGTCTAGACTAGAAGTGTCTAATAGTGTGACTTTTACTAACCGAGTGAACTCTACAAGCCACATTTCTCAACCGTTTCTTGTGAAAATTCGTGAGCAGGTTTATTTATTATATATCAGTCAGTTTTTGCAAATTTCGATTTAAAAAAAACATGAGAGAACTCACGAAGCTACTTGTAGTTACTTTATTTAGAATACATTATATCTACTTACAAGTGTTTTAGTAGAATGTCTTAGGATGAAATTGATCTTCCATTAAAGCACTCGATCTTTGCCCAGGCGTTGTATGAGGTGATGAAAGGTTTATAGCTACGGTAACTATAAACCTTCCATCGAGAACTAGAATTCTCGATGAAGTTGATTCATCATTACGAGTATGAACATTTTACCCACGACGGAACGGAGAGGGCAGCAATGGCAGCCCCCGACGGATTTTTCTGGGTTTGTTACTATACCTCGCAATCATACAACCGTTTTTGAAATCTACTTTTATCTTTATGTACTTACTTCGTATATGGTCGGGGGCTTTTAATTGTTTTATTTTATTATTTTGCTAGTAGGTAAAACCGTCGTGGGTTTTTCAAAATTTTTAATTTAATTTTATTATATTGGTTAATGCTAAAAGCACGCACGACACTGTTACCTAATAATGTGTTTATTTTTAATCGCTTCCAAGCGACCAACTTCGAACCAACCACCAACCAACCACCACCACCAACCCACCAATGATGACCGATGGTAACTATAAACCTTTTATCACCTCATACTCGTACAATACTATTAAACTAAACCACTATTGAGAACCCACGTTACTCAGACATCCACTACAAAGTATGCATAAACTGCGAATATAAGAACCAATAAGCAGATATCTTTCCGAACTGCGTCGCTCGCGTTGCCGCGAGCGCATTGCAAGATTGCGTATAACATGCCGGCGCGAAATAGCGAGGCAGGAGTGTCGCAGAATATTTGCCCTCGTTCTGAATCAGTAGATAAGTGTGGGTATTTTAAATGTGTCAAGTATTGGAGTTCGTGAGTTATCGGTAACATAGGGCTTGTTACATCTTTTATTTTGTTGGGCGTTTTACTGGTGGTTTAAGCATGTTTAGTTCACCTAAAGTTACTTTAAAATTTGGTATTGAAAAGGAAGCAGGCATGACACGTTGTATATACTCGTATGTGTGCCCAATCTGAGAGAATGAATGTGACATCTTTTATGTCATAGATCCATCCTCCTAGCGTTATTCCCAGTACAGTTGCATCTTAAAGGATGCCTGGGATCCGCTACCTAATCCCAAGAATTGGCGAAGATACCAATTTTTATGGAAGCGACTGCCATCTAACCTTCCAATCCGAGGGGGAAACCAGACCTTATTGGGATTAGGCTTGTCAAGTAAGTGGGCAACTTGACTGTTAGAAGTTCTCAAGCCGCCCGGAGGCGTCTAACTTGGCTTAACGACTGCTATCATAGACAGCAACCGGGATCAACGGCTTAACGTGACTTCCAAAGCACGGGAGCGCTCATTTAGTAACCACTCAAAGCGGTCACCCATCCAAGGACTGACTTCGCCATAGTATTCGCGTCATAGATATTATATCGTAATATCAGATCAGGGAAAAGAAACAAAAGCGATATCCTAGGGATGTCCCTTCTGTCATTTAAGACAAATCAAATGGACCTAGACCAGGTTTGACACAAAAGCTATTATATCTATTCGCAATTGATTGTACACGAACGCAATTCACCTATTCTTCACGATCCTCATTTCACACAAAATCGTTTCTGCCATACCCAGCCAGCGGATTTCCGCTGTTCTTATCTACAGGTCGCATTTCTGAACCGTTTCTTGTGAAATTTTGTGAAAAAATTTGAGTATTTAAAAAAAAATGACAAGTCAATTTTTGAAATTTTGTAATTAGAATAAAAATCACCATGTCTACAAGCTCGCAGAGAACTTTTACCTTATTCGATACATCAGTTAAACGTTATTATGCTAGATACTGATCCAATATACATATACTACATACTTGACACTTTCATAAAAATAGAAGTGAACAAAATAGTTTTTTTTTTTATTACAAATGGGATTGCTCTTGGCCAGCATCTAGCCGGGGGGCAAAGATGAGGCCGACGATGAAGCGAGCTCACCCAGAAGATGCCTATTCACTCGTGCCTTAAAAAGGTCTAGGTTATATGAACTCGGAAATACAGAGAATTCCAAACCAAATAGTTGAATAGTCAAAATTGGGCATAAAGGTGTTAAAAATTACGACTTTCACTTTAAATTCACAGCTCAGATATTGCGGAGCATTCCTTTTCATGTTTGATTTGAGCCTCTTTAATTTATTATAGCGGCGCAGAAATTTTCATTAATTTTGCTGAAACTTGTGAAACCACCAACTTTACCAATTAAATTGGATTCGATTTGTTTAAGAGAGGTCGCCCCGTGCTTGCGGTGTTTACGAAAATCACTTTGAAAGTCGCCATCGAGTTTTCTCATTAACAAATTCCTCTGCAGGTGGTGAATTCGCAAATTGAAAGAGTGCAAAGTCTGGATCTTTCAATTAGATTTTTTAGACACTGTATAGTATTTAAAAAAATGTACTTGCAATACAACACTTGTACAGTATATATTGCTAGCCAGAATATAACACATACACACATAAGCTAAAGCCTTTATCCAAAAAAAGAGGAGGCATGGCACACGGAAATTTAATTCAGTGTTACTTTTAGATTTTGACGGTTTATTATAGATGAAGAAAATGTGATATTCCAGTAACAGTTTGCTAGCCCAATGCCCACATAATACTTCAACTTGGTTCCCATATTCAACACTAAAGAGGCCGGGTCGTGGTTAAAAACCTTCCCATCTGTCCATACCGGGACCTTTCTGAAGCCCCACACCCTGCGCGTAGCTACCTGTCTGCGGCTTGGAGTTCGGGTATGTGCTCCACACACATGCCCTTGCGGCATTGAGGTTGATGCACTGGGGCATCACGGACTATCGTGCCAAAAGAGCGCGGGCTGCTTCTCCAGACACGCCGCTCTCAATGACATCCTACGCCGCTCTCTTGCCAGCGTCAATGTGCCGGTTCTCTTGGAGCCACCCGGCATTCTTAGGGACGATGGCAGGAGACCGGATGGGATGTCATTAATTCCGTGGAAGATGGGTAGGGTGCTTGTGTGGGACGCCACCTGTGTCGATACATTGGCCCCTTCCCATCTTCACGGAACATCCATCAGAGCTGGTTCGGCTGCGGCGGCGGCCGAAAAGTCAAAAACGAACAAGTATAGGGGTCTAGGCGCCGAATACTGTTTTGTACCGTTCAGCGTCGAGAGCCTCGGTCCGTGGGGTCCCAGCGCCCAAGAACTCTTCAAAGAGTTATCTAAAAGGCTGGCTGACACCACCGGAGACCGTAGAGCTGGCAGCTTCCTCGCTCAACGCATCAGTATTGCAATTCAGCGAGGAAATGCTGCCAGCATCTTCGGAACCATGCCACGGGGCGACCCCTTATTATAGCTTTAATTTATTTTGATTAGATTTAGTTCTTAGTTACTTTTTTTGTTTTATCCATATGATTGTGATATGAAATGTATTATTAATTTATTAAAGTAATGTCTTCAAAACTATGTCAATGTATGTACTCGTTTTCAAATATAATTTTGAACATAATACTTTCCCTGAATTTCAATAAAAATACAAGTACTTAGAGTAAAATCAACATAAAACCATTTTAACGGGTGTGTTTCCGCTTACATCTGATGTAAGCATGTAGGTGCAATAGACAGAAACGATGCCTACCAGAGAGGCACTCATTTCAATCATGTTTTACCATAACGCATTCTGTCATTAGGAACTAGGAGAATTAGGAAAACTAGGAGATTAAATACCTCTATCATTGGACAATGGGGTTTATATTAAAATGGGAATTGATACTCAAACAAGATGTGTTAAGTCATTATTACTACAGCTTAAGGTGTATTTACTCATCATAATGGTTTATGGTCAAGCGACTAGGAAGAGGACTATGGAAATCCACCGTGTCTTTCATATAATGAGTAACAAATTTAATGTGGGAACAGAATACAAAATAATTATAATCATTTTTCGCCCGTTAGATTATTTCAACAGCTCTTTCTATGTTCAGCATGCTATGTCTCACTCACCACCCACTCCACTATATTACACTCTTCAGAATGCTGACGTGCTGCGTTTAGAAAAAAGATCATCTTATTACTAAAAAGCTTACACGATGTTTTAATTATCTCATATTAAGTTGGTTGGCACGCAAGCACGCGCTAGGCTCCCAATACGAACAAAAAGTACGAACTACACATGTAGATGTTACCGTTTTCTTCTGGCAGCCAACGTGTTTCGCATAGCGTGTTTTTCAGCATGCAGCGAAATATGTTGCTGGAATTTTATAATGAACCTCGTACTCTGGTAATGTTGTAAGATTCTTCGCGTTGCTTTTTAAGTGAAACGCGTGAATCGGATTTTACTTCAGAAGGATAATGACAACATATACCGTAATTAAATATAAGCTTCCCAGACTTCGCGTCATCATCATCATAACGTTTTCTTCCATATATGTTAAACGAGACCAGGGTTCGATTCGTCACCTAAATACAAAATTAGTGATAGCTCTGCTTACGTATTTATTACGAGGAAATAAAATATGGCCGATATCCTGTCAGGAAGTCCAATACTTTTTTCGACGTCGCCTGAAACGCCGTTCATTGGAAAATCCATTATATAAAGAGTATATGGATCTTAACTTGTTGACGTGTAAATAATTATTACTGAAATTTTTATTCAATTAATTTAATTTTAAATATATGGGTTTGGACATTAATTAGCTTTTAGCAATTTTGTCGATTCCTAATGGGAGATGCATTTTGTATGTTTCGGTTTAATTTTTATCTTGCATATTTTACTTTACCTTTGTTGACATTATGTTATTATTATCTATTTTTTTCTTTGTTATGACGATCATGATAGCATTCGTATAATTTTAATATGCATGCAAATTTATTTTGTAATATTTATAATTCCTTATCATGAAATAAAATAATATAATATAATCTGTACTGGTGAAAAAAATTTTGAAAACACTATAATTCTTGATATACCCTTAAATAAAATCTTGTAACTCAAAAAATTACTACTACAATAAAGTTACTAATATTAAATTAAAAAATAATATTTAACTTTTATTTTGAAGGTGCGATATGTTTCCATACAATAATGCCTTTGTAAAATGGATTTGTAATGTGAATTTAAAAATGTGGTTATACTTAAGTTTTTGTTCTCTATTTGATTTTGTTGGAATAATCCCGCTTAAATTAATGAAATGTTGTCAACTGTTTATAGTCAGTAATCATGAATGTTAATTTCAAACCTTTCAAGCGAAAACTACAATTGACATTACTTTTAACTAGATTTTACACCGGAATGCACCAAAATGAAAACATTTATCTCTGAACCCAATCACATTATCGTTTCAAACCTCATTTACGCCAATTGCATTTGCATCATTACAATAACAGAAAAACCAATGAGACATGACCCATTACGACCCATGCCTTAAAATATCGACAAACTTAAATCTGCAGGTGAAAAAGCGTGGCATTGACGGAGCACTATCGCAGTTGTTCGGGTGATTCTGCTCATGCCGACAGCTTATACGCACAGAATAACTTTGCGGCGGTGTATTGGCAATTCCATTTAACTTTTGGAATCAGCCGCCGTCAGTTTCGCAAATTTAAACATACCAATAGTTTGATTGCTTCGTGCGAGTTTGATTCGACAAGCGATACATTTGAAAATAGGACGGTTCGGTGATAAAACGTTATTTCAATGAAATTGTGCGGAAAAGATTAATTTTGGGCAACGAGGGAAACCTTAATGAATTTGTTTTTTTCCTGGTTACCTATACTTTTAATTTCATTTGTTTTATTGCTTCGAACGCGTATCCCGTAATTTCCTCATTCACTGTTATTGCAATACCTTTAAAAGTACTTTCTTAAATGCAAAAAGTAAATACTGATAAGTATAGACCACTTTTATGTACACAAGTGAAGAAATTCAAAGTGTAAGGTACGGTAAAAGCTAGACGAATCAAGAATGTCCCTGAACTTAATAGCCAATGAATATATCCTATGTATTGCTAGTTATTAATCTGCCAAGTTATATCTCGTAATCTTTGACAGTTTTCTATAAATATCACTTCAAAGTTTTCTTTTTTTACTCCTCAGAATATTTTAAAAACTACTAACCCGCTTCTTTTGTTTTAAAGTATGTTGTTAATGGCCTAAAGAGGAATATTTATTCTAAAAACCTGACGTCTACTCAGGATTATTATGCGACATTTATTTATTTTATTTAACAAAATAACATTTGTTAAAATATACACACTAATATGACTTATACTAAACAAAATACGCTAAGACTACAAATTTACAAATACAATACAAATACAAATAGCTTTATTTCCCAAAAAAATATAAACAAGAGCATGCAAAAAAGTTTTAACAGCATTGTATTATGTACTTATAGCGCAACAGTGGTCCTCACACTAGGTCGAGCCTGTGTCGTGAGGACCGCGATGTGATAACTAGTGGTTTACAGTTTAGAGATGCGTGTACAGATACATTACCAAGACATTATTAAGGCTAGTTCTAGACAAACATTAAAATATTAAATTAAAAGAAAAAAAAAATTAGAATAAAGAACAGTGGGTTATGGTATCTAGGCGTGTGTGTGCAAGTAATTGATTTGTGTGTTTGGGTGAGTATGTGTGTGTGTGTGTGCGCGCGCGTGTGTGTGTATGTGTGCATCCCACGTATGTATTTTCAGTGAAGTTTATTGCACAGGAATTAGTAAGCTTTCTGTGTCCTTGTATGAGAGTGTTAGTAACCAATTTTTGGTTTTAGTCAGCATTTTGTTTCGAGTCAGCGTCTGTATGTTTAGTGTCTTTATCAATTTATTGTAAATAAATGGGTGAAGAAATGGAGGGAATCGACGTGCAAACGAAGTTTTAATTGTGGCGACTGGGACACGGAACAATCTTCTTCCCTGTGATATGGCAAGGTCATATATGTCAGAAGCTCTGCTGTGCATTATTGCAGCTATTTTATAGATAAATAGTTGGCGGACAGAAAGCAACTGAGTCTCAGAGAGCAGTTTGTCTGTTGGAAATTGAACCGGTTTTCGGCTCATTACTTTAAGAACAGCTCTCTGAGCTCTCTCGAGACCGATCATAGTTGTAGTACCAGCTCCACCCCACACCGAGATGCAGTATCCCAGGATCGACTGGCACAGCGCTACATAAACTAGCCTCAGGACATTTTTGTCCGCCGAGCAACGAAGCAGACGCATAACATAAATGAGTTTCCTTACGCGTTGCGCAAGAGAACCAATGTGTTGCTTAAAAGAAAGGTGTTGGTCGATCTCGACTCCGAGGTATCGTATGCATTTTACTCTACCAATTGGACTGCCTGTATCATCAGCAATATTGATGCTAGTAACGTGCCCCGGTTCAGATGCTTTGGTTTTGTGGAAACAAATAAACTTGGTTTTGTTCAGATTAAGAGACAGAAGATTATCACCCAGCCATACTTTTATGTCCTTTATACCCCTTTCAGCTTTTTCCAAAGCCTCAGCCCACGAACTACCGTAAAAAAGTGCTGCTGTGTCATCTGCATAACATATAAGATCGTCTTTTGTGGGGCTAACCGAGAAAATATCGTTGATGTAGAGGGAAAATAATGTAGGTCCCAGTACGCTTCCCTGCGGGACCCCGAAGCGAATGGGAATTTGCCCACTTAAACTGTCACCGATCCTTAAGCTCTGGGATCTGTCGGTGAGGTAACTTTTAAACCACTGAAGAGGACAACCGCGAACGCCATAGGCTTCCAACTTTTTCAGTAGAATAGGCACAGACACGGTGTCGAATGCCTTGGCAATGTCAAGGAACACTCCCACACACTTCCGGCCGTTATCAAGGGCCGAGGTAACCTTACTGATCAAATAGTCGACAGCATCCTCTGTTGATTTTCCACGTTGGAAACCATACTGTCGGTCTGAGAGAAGTGCGAAACGCTTTAAAAAGCTGCAGAGGCGAGTGTTGACAATTTTTTCCAAGATTTTTGAAAATATGGACAGTAAGGATATTGGCCGGTAGTTTTCTGGCGAATGTTTTTGGCCAGATTTATGTATGGGAATGACAATGGACTTTTTCCAAAGTGCGGGAAATATTCCAGTCATTAGTCTAGTATTGAAAATATGAGTTAAAGGTATAATAATGGTATATTTAATTGCTTTTATCAGAGTTGGTGTTAGATTATCCGAGCCAGGGGCGCTATCGTTCTTTAACTGATTTATGTATTTTAGCACCTCGTTCTCATCAGTAGGCTGTAAGAAGAATGTATTTGGAGCTACATTTGCTTGATTGAAGCTCGAGATAAGCATGGTCTCTGATTTATTTATATTGGATAGTAGTTTCACATGGTAATAATATTAGAAAAGAATCATCACTCTTAAAATTAATTTAAGCAACTTATGCAACCGCAAATTTAGATACACGAGGTATATGAAACAACCGTTGATTGCGTGGCGTGCACGTGCGCGTGACTTGCAAGCGGTGTGTCATGTACTATGACATTTCATACGATACAACGCGCGCGCCACGCACACGCGCACGCGCCCGTGCTGCGCTTGCATTCGGTGTGGCTCAGCCTTTAACGGTGGTCACTGCAAGCAAACTTCAAAGTTCCCATACGACTTTAAGAAAGATACAAACGCTGATCTCTCAACACAGCGTATCCTAGCGATCTATGTTGATCTTGCTCACTTTAACGTTAAGGATGTGATGTTATATAATAATCTTACATCTTAAATGCTGTATAGCTATCTCAGATATACAAGACGGTAAACTTTAAATTGCGCATCATTCCGCGCAAAGTTTCCTGTTCAGAGCTGTGGTAATCCAGTTGTTATATACAGCTTCTCACAAAAGCAGGCGTCCGCATTGAGTTTGAATCTCAGATTAAAGGCATACATGACCTCTTTGCCACGTGCCAATTATGCAGAGCGAGCCCGCAAATGAAGTCTTCCCGGTTCGTGTATGATCTGATCATTGTAGACCTGCAATACAGTGGTATATACAGTCAGCCTTAAAAGTAGCTACGCGTTTGAAGAAGTCAAAAGTGTTTATTACAGTGGAATAAGCACTTTTGATCCGTTCATATGCATAGCTACTTCTGATGCTGATTTTACCTACTCCCTGTTAGTTGATTAATGTTACGTGTATAAACACATCACTCTCACTGTATGTTCTCTATAAAAAATAATAAACATATTACGTTCCTTTCCGACCCGCAGTCGGGTCAAAATACAACATGTCAATTAGCAATGCCGGATAATACCACCATGATAAATCTCATTATCACCCTATTGATATCCCAATACAACTGTACAACTGCACCCAAAAATTTTTTTTAATTGTTAATGGGATTACGTTTGACCTTAGTCTAACCTGATGGAAAGTTAAGACAAAGTCTAAGATGGAACACGCTCACCCAGAAGATGCCTATTCACTCTTACCTTGAAGACATCAAGGTCATATGCTTCTGGAAATACAGACGCCGGAAGAGAATTCCAGACTGAAGCAGTGCGAATCAGAAATGATTTGTTAAACCGCGAGGTGCGGCATGGAAGGAATTCGACTACATGTGGGTGAAATCCCATACGGCGCCTAGTACTCCGATAAAGAAAAGTCGAAGGGGGGATAAGGTCATGGAGCTCAGCAGCACACTCTTCAAAATACAACCTATAGAAAATTGCCAGCCCAATTGAATGATGCCCGGGGTCCACTACCTAATCCCAAGACCTAGTGTAGGCACTAGTTTTTACGCAAGCGACTGCCATCCGACCTTACAACCCAAGGGGGGAAACTAGACCTTCTTTGGATTGGGCTTGTTAAGTGGGTGGGCAACTTGAATGTTAGAAGTTCTCAAGCCGCCCTAAGGCCTCGAACTTGGCTTAACAACTTAAGACATCAATGTTGTAAATTGTTTTTTAAAAGTCGGGAGCGCTCAGTTAGTAACCACTCAAAGCGGTCATCCATCTAACAGTTTGCCTGACCGTGAAAAAGCTAATACAGAATATCATAGATTTTAGATGATTTTTTTTCATTAAGCAGTATCATTACAAACATCACTCCAAATCGACGGGTTTCAAGCTTAAAATAGGTTTTCCCCGATTAATTTCTACTGCATTAAATAAAAGCAAAAAATGCCTCCGTTACAATCTACGACTTTATTAAATTACTAGAAATTATCAATGCTCTTGTTACAATTTGACTACAAAACATTTTAAAATTTATAAAGCCTCCTAATACAAATCTGTATTGTGTGTCGTACAGATAAGGATTTAATGCTCTTCTTTTGAACATTTCACATTCTATACAAGAGTTTTCCAACAAGTACGTAGCGTATGAGACGTAGAAGTATAATCGGCCCGCGGGGACCCATCGAGTCTTGTTCAGAACTATTAACTGAGCCAATTACGTATGTATATCGTAAACATACTCGCCTTGGGGATCTTATGTGAGTAATGAAGAAAAACGACAGTGTTAAATGTGGAATAAGAAAAAATAGCCTCAATCTATAGAAATATATATATTTGATATTTGTCCCTTTTGAATAGGCTTGCTGCAGATTGTCGATTTGTTTCTAAATGAAGCCTGTATTGCGTGAAAATTTTCTGAAAATCGTTTTTTTGTCAATAATTTCAGTTATAATTAAGGAACGTCGGCCCAAGTCAACTGTGTGATGGGTGATTACGGAACGTTTTCGAGCGTGCGTAAGGTAGACCTAAATGTCATTTTCCATAATAAAAATGACAGATTTACGTATCGTACGTCCGAAAAGTTACGTGATTATGTATTGCATGTAAAATTTCTGGTTAATAATATTTTTAGCAAATAAATTGAATTAAATCATTACACAACACCCTATTTCATTTTATCAAAGTAAATAACTAAAAATAATTGGTAGTGACTCTGCCTCCGAAGCTAGAGGTCCCGGGTTCGAGTCCCGGCCAGGGCATTTATTTGTGCATTTTTCACGGATATTTGTTCTTGGGTCTTGGATGTTTTCTATGTAATTTAAGTATGTATTTATCTATATAAGTATGTATATCGTCGTCTAGTACCCATAGTACAAGCTTTGCTTAGTTTGGGACTAGGTCGATTTGTGTAAGATTGTCCCCCAATATTAAAAAAAATAATTGTGAAGGAACTATCAGCGGGAATGTGCACATACCAGATTTTATGAATACTCATAAGTTATTTTATATTTCCAGTTATATTAAAAAAAACTCTTTTGACTTGTGTTAAAAAGCCATGATGATAAAATCACGCGTCACATGTTAAAAATAATAAATGTACGTTCCCGATAACGAGTAAAAGTCATTTGATACGGACTAACGAGACAGAACCCCGGATATTCACTTAAATTGGAAACGCTGAAAGACAGCTATAATAATTGACACGGTTGTTACAATTGTAAAAAAAGGCAAACCGTTTTAATTCTTATACTGCACTGCATTGCCTCTTCTATTCCATATAATGTAACATGCTAAACCAGATAATTTTGAAGATCAGAATGATCGTAACGTAGTTTTGCGTCATTTGCAACGAAGCATATTTTGATCGGGGTTCCATTTATATATTTATATATTTTTAAATGCAATGCAAGCTTGCAGTATCAAATAACACCAAAGCACTTACACGACAAGTTAAATAAAAAAAATAAAGTATTCAAAAATATGCGAGGTGATCATTAATAGGTGCCTTACGTAAACTGGTGAGTATATGTGAAAGTTATGCGGTGGCCCATGGGCTCAAATATAATAGCAGTAAAAGTGAGATTATGGTTTTTAAGGCCGGAAATAAGACCTACTCTGACGTGCCACCAGTCTCACTCGCTGGAGTCAATCTGAAGAGAGTCACTCAATTCAAATATTTGGGCCACTGGGTCACCGATAACTTAAAAGACAATCTGGACATTGAGCGAGAGCGGAGATCGTTGGCCGTCCGCAGCAATATGTTGGCCCGCAGGTTTGTGCGATGTACGAGCGAAGTCAAACTCGCGCTATTTAAAGCTTACTGCGTTTCCTTGTACACGTGCGGCCTTTGGGTCGACTACACGCGGCGGGCGTATAATGATCTTCGAGTGCAGTACAACAACGCGTTCCGGGTGCTAATGGGGCTGCCGCGCTGGTGCAGCGCGTCTGCGATGTTCGCGGAGGCGCGCGCGGACGGCTTCGGGGCCGTCATGAGGAAGAGGTGTGCGTCGCTCCTCTCGCGTATGCGCGACAGCCCCAACCGCATTCTGAGCGCGTTGGCGTGCCGCTGGGATAGCCCGATGCTGGCCCGCTGGATTAGTGTGCATGCGCACTACTAATAGCAGAGGGCAAACCTTTTTTAATATTGTATATGTTTTTTACTAACACTTAGTTTCATAAGCAAACAATTGTATTTATTACTAACACGATATGGGTTCTATGCCTGAAATAAATAAATGAATTGAATTGAATTGAATTAATTAAAATTGTCAAGGAACTGCTTAGCAATACGGAAAATTAAATCTTGCTGTTATACGAGTAGGCTAGGCTAATGAATTGTTATATTGTTTAAGAGCGCGAGCGCACAAACCAAAACTTATATTAGAGACTAACCCCCTTATTCATAAAACTTAACAAATCTCTGTTAACTAAAAATTGTTTTGTCCCTTTCTCACAAACATAAATGTCAAAGTGACAGATAAGGAAAAACCAACTTTAGCGGCTTGTTAACTAATAGAGGCTTGATGGACGTTTATGAATAAGGGGGTAAGGCTCCTCATAGTTTTAGTAGCAGGTATTTTTATGTATCGTATGTATGGCATATTGTACTTATGTTGTATTATATTATATTAAGTATGTAGCATGTACTTTTATCCTATAAATATTTTACGTAAAACTACCAATAATTTGTCGGCTATGTTCGTCTCTTTATTCTAATCTTGTCTTGCACGTACTATATTAATTCTCTGTTTACCCTGAAGGTTGACTGGTAGAGAATGCCTTATGGCATTAAGTTCGCCTTTTGTATCTGTAACTTGTTGCTGTGCAATAAAGTTTAAATAAATAAATATATTGATAAGTCAGTAGATCGTCCGGAAATTAAAGCTACTTGCTGACTTGGCGCGGCGGAATTCGTATCAGGTATTTTCTATTATATCAATATCTTACTGATGTCGTCCAGATTTCTTTACTTGCCGGTTTACTGATAGTTTTACATCGGCGCAGTAATAACAATGTTGCGCGGTGGCGGAATAGATTAAAGCAATGCATTCGTACCGCCCCGCTTTTGCTCGACTCGCTCCAAGCAGGCATAAATATAGGAACGCAGTAAAAATCTACACAGACTGGACTGACAATTGACAATGACAGCTGATAACTTACTAGTCGCTCCGGCAAATGCCGAAGCAGTGAAAATCTCAGGCTAGGCAGAATAATGTTGCAGTAGAAGGTGCGTGTCACACAGCTTCTAAAATCTCATTCGTTTATACGTTTATTCAGTCAATACGTAAAACATAGTCGTATGTGTAATCCATTCACCTACTCTCTCTGTGATACCAAATACAGCTAGTATATGTAGTAAGTCGCCCACTCGAATGACAAAGCCTAACCCAAATGGGGTCTAGTTATCCCGCCGGCTTCGAACTTTCGCAAAAACTAGTGTTTCGCCATAAATTGGAATTACGTAGTCGACCCCAATTGAAAAATTGGATGAGGTTAAGAGGCGACCTTTAAAGCATTTTAGAATTAACGGAGCAGATATTACTAAAAGAGATTAGCCCGAAATAAAGGCCTTAATTATTTAGCCGTTCTGAATTGAAATAATGGCTAATTATTTAACGCTTCGCTGTAAATTTGAAGTAAAAAGCGGAAATGTAGAATTAAAATATGATTACGGAACCTCAAAGCCAACACATCACTACTTGCTGTCTTATTATGAAATTTGTGTTCGTGATGGTAAGATGCCGGAGCTCCGGAGGTTTGTGCTGAGTGTAAGAAATGAAATGAAATAAATGAAATAAATTATTCTCCTAGTGGGCCCCTTAGGCGCTTGTTAATGTCATACAATACAAGGCAACTCCCTGACCTCGCAAAGTGAAGGTAATAAAATAAATAATCGTATGGCATTTGTTTTCGAACCGTGAGATCTTCGAGAAGACAGTGCGGTTGGCAGTTTGTTGCACTTTTAGCACTACTCCAGGGTCACGTGTAGGATAACGGTAGGTACCTACTCCCTACAGACGTGATGCAACTTCGACCCCCCTTGTCAAATGAGTGGGCAACTTGACTATTAGAAGTTCTCAAGCCGCCCGAAGGCCTTTAACTTGGCTTAATAATGTCATAGACAGCAGCCAGGATCAACGGCTTAACGTGCCTTCCAAAGCACGGGACTCAGTCAGTAACCACTCAAAGCGGTCACCCATCCAAGAACCGACCTGGCCCCTTGTTGCTTAACCTCGCATACTGCACGCGATATGGTCGCTGGACCACGAGGCGAAGGTAGTACGATATTACAGTAAGCTGTCAGCGGACGACATCAGTAAAATCTCAGTAACTTAGAAAATACCTTATACAGATTCCGCTTCGAAATATCAGGAAGTCGCCAGAGTCCTAGAATGCGTTGTGCTGAGTATATAAATAAATAAATAAATATTAGAGAAGATTGCAAGCGGACATCGTAGTAAATAGGCGCTTTTCACACTCGTGTTGATAGCACCTATAGGCTACGGTGTTCACTTCTAGCAGGCTATAACGCTTGTCTGCCATCCTAGTTAAAAAAAAAACTTTGAATAAAATGCGAGATCGATGCGCGTATAGTGCGAGATACTGAACATCAACAGCACATATGAATGACAAGAGCTATGATAAAATCGGTTTCAACTGACAAAAGCAACATTCGCGTATTACCTTAAACGTTCGAATATATCACAAAGAGCACTGACAGTACAGCGATGGTGCTCGTTAAAATTCAATTCGCCACATCCCTGAAAAGCGCATTCGACAAAATCGAAACGACTTTCTAAACCTCGCATAAAAGTTTCCCACGCAAATTCAATATGGACCTTGTTGCGTGTTAATAAAACCGGCATTCGAGGATCTGGTGATGTGAAATTGGAGATGCGGTATGGCACTAGTGCAGGAAATGTATTTTAGCGGCTTTATAACCTTGCAGTGGCGCTTGAGCGGCAGGTAGCGGTAAAATTGCGTGCGCCAATTTTTGCCTGGAAATGGGACAGTAGTATTTTTTGTGGTGAATCGAATGGTGGATTGTTCGATGAAAATAATAAAGGAGTAAAAAATAAATACTTTAGGGACAGTAATAGAAACGTCTTAATTTTATTTCATTTCTGATGAGAATGTAATATAAATGACCAACTGACACGCGTATGAAATGTTTCCAACAATATGACACTTTGATTTGACATAGGCACTAGTTTTAGTAAAGCGACTGTCATATGAGCATCCAACCCAGAAAGAATACTAGATACTATTGGAATGAGAGCGTTTTCATCACGATTTTTCCTTCACCGAATAGCTTCTCGTAAATATCAAAGTGGTTAGTCAGTTCGTATCCACGACCTCCAGATTAAATATCGCATAGCTTACCGCTTGGCTTTTTTTTATACCACGTCGGTGGCAAACAAGCGTACGGCCCGCCTGATGGTAAGCGGTCACCGCAGCGTATGGACGCCTCCAACTCCGGGAGTGTTACATGCGCGTTGCCGACCCTTTAAACTCCTTTCTTGAAGAATCCCATACTGTAGTTCCTCGGGTAAACCTCGACAGGAAGCATATTACTCGAGCGCTTACTTGTACCGAAAAAAAGCATTCGCGATAAGTTAAAAAACCTTCAAAGTCTAAACTTAGCCCCTTGGAGCCAATGCCCATAAGCTTAGCAACTTTTAATAGGAGTCAGAATTAGATGTCCATTATGCAAAAAATACGCCCCGGGGGTGCGACGCCGACTGTGAAACTTTATTTCATCCGTCCTGTCATCTTGAACATTTTTCACGCTCGAGCGAACGCTACGGCCCCCGCCACGAAAAAAACTTGCGATCCGCATGACCCTTTAGGGTGTGGATCCAACAGATACGTGCTAAGATATCATAGGTACATATGGTACTTCACCATACTGCACAGCTATATTTTTAATCATATGGCATTTCATTTACGCTAGTAGTTTATCATGTCTTTTATGAAACCGCAATGCCTCTGGTAGATATTCATAACATAAAACATGATCAGTCTGTATCAGTTCACTGCTGGACTTATTAAATTTTTTTTGTTTTTAATTAGGATACAATTTTTACACAAATCGAACTAGTCCCATAGTAAGCTCAATAAGGCTTGTGGTATGGGTACTAGACGACGATATATTTAATAGATATATACTTAAATACATAGAAAACATCCAAGTCTCAGGAACAAATGTCTCTGCTCACCACAGAAACAAATGCCCGTACCGGGATTCGAACCCGGGACCTCTAGCTTCGGAGGCAGTAGCACTACCAACTAGGCTAAACAGGCCGACTTGGGCCTCTCCCATGGCATGCCACTGATCTCGGTCTTCTGCTCTTCTTCTCCAGTAGCCCACGTCCTTACGCTATAACTAGGTGTGGCGATGATATTCATCGTCGCGCCCTACACTACGCTCATGGATCTATTGAGAAAGCTGTGCTTGGAGTTTCTCTTGAGGATCGTATCTGGAACGAAGTTATTCGTCAGAAAACCAAGGTTACCGACATACCTAGCTCAGCAAATTAGCAAGCTGAAGCGGCAGTGAACAGGTCACATATGTAGCAAGGCCGTTGGGGGAGACAGGTTCTTGAGTGGAGACCGCGTGTCGGCAAACGTACTATAGAGTGCCCTGGCAACGGCTACCCAGAACCAAAGGATTTTAGAGCACTCCCGCTGAGCTCCATCATCCGGTTTGTGGAAAAGAGATGTTGCAGAACAGCTTGGACTGCCAACTCCAAGCTGCTCTACGAAAATAAAGAAAGGGGCAATTGCACAAAGGATCCCATTGTGTCAAATTGCATTCGCAAGCGCCCTCAACTAGATAATTACGAATAAATAAATATGAATATGAAATATAAGATAAGGGTGTGTTATGATATATTTGGCAACTCTGGTTGTTTCTATCTACGTGTATATGATGCTGAATGGTCTCGCAATACAATATCAAAAATAGAACACGCGATAGTGGACTAGCTGTAAATATTCCTTTTATCCAGTTTGAAGGCTTAACGGTCAATAGAACTTTTTGAAACAAGTTTTATTACATTTTTATTTACAACCGAATTGCATGCACAGCTTCCGTAGGAATTAAAATGTGAAACTAGCAAGAATTTTATTTTAATTGCAGATGCTATCGAAGCGCTGGGCTTTAGCATTTTTAAGTCCCGTTTGGTTTAAATTTAATTACAGCTAGTCTTTTTTTTCGTCACTTCCGATAACAATCTTATATAATAGAAAGAAAGAAATAAAATAAACTTTATTGCCATATCCTTGAACAAAGACAAAAAAGAAAAAAACATATACATTACAATTATATCAGTGTGGCATTGCACGTACTCGCTTCTACCCGCATCAAGATAATTGTAAGCGCGTGAAACGTAATATTGAAGTGTAAATGGCATATGAAAGGGATGAACTAAATGAGCAGCCTAAACAGTGGTTGGCCCTGTACTCACAACTCGCGATGTACATAACAGTCAACAGGAAAAGTATATGATCATTTTAGCACCTTGTCACTTTGACTACTTTGAGGCATCCCACCTGTCGCAATATTGTACGTTAGCCAAGTACTAAAATGATCATCTACATTTGCTGTTGACTGTATTTGTGCATCCATCCAGTTTTACTACATGATTATTTACATTTTTTCCATATTACAACCCCCTGTACTTTAACAACTCCTTAACAGATTTGACTTATGTTCAAACTATGTTTCATAAATTCGCCTACTTAATTGCACAACATTGCGATCGATGTCAACATGTCAAACTTAAAAAAATAGAAAAAGCGTATATAATTAGGAACAAATAATTATACATATAATTGGCCAATTGTTCCATTAGACTAGGAGAACATCGCTATAGTTCCGCTCGCTTGTTGAAAAATGCTAAAGACTGGACTAACAAGCGAATCATTGTCCAAAACCAAATGGATTGTCAGTGCCTCCAAGTCCAACCGTTCGCTTTTCGGTAAATAAATTAAAAGTGGCTTTCAATCCATCGAAGTTTTCATTGCATTAAAAAAGGAGAAAATTTGACACGTTCAATCAGACACCTCTAATAGTTAAACTCAGCAAAAACTCTCAAGAACGCTAAAATTCCCACATTCCTGCCCATCAGCGCTAATTCCGACGCTCAGCGACAAATCCGTTTATGATTGGCTCTAAAAAAGTCATCGGGGCTTCTATTGGAGGAATCAATTTTCTGCGTCATCGCCGACAGAATTAATAGGGGCGGGGTAATTCGCTGCCGACCCGTGAGATTACATGGGCAGCAGTTTTATTTAGTCTTACTGTAGTTTAGGAAACATATATTTTGGTGAACCACACAGAACGTTTTTATCGTCTTTGCGAGGTAGCAAATAATATTTAAGCAAAGTTAAAACCAATAGTAATTAAAATTATGAAACATCAGTCGTCCATTTTGTTGAATTTGACGTTAGGCGCGTACCTAAGGCAAATACACTTCGGCATACTGAAAGGATTTAATATCAGTGTTAAAACGATTTTACACAGACATTTAGGAGGTAATTAGTATTACTGCATTTTAATTTTTAATCCTTGATTTTATATTTGTGGGTTTTGTTACAGTTTTTGCGTTAAAATTTATTTAAACATGGGTTATCACACACCGTATTTGAGTTAAAAACTCTTTGCTTTTATAACTAACGTATTGGCGACAGATCCCATTTAAGAAATAGTCATTATGGCTAATTCACATTCCACATTATTTCGCATTAAAATGTATTACGTTTTCGTTGTTAGCCCGGTGTGAAAGTTTTAAAACAGAATGCGATGGGAAGTAAAGAATTAATCAGAGATAGGTCTCACTCCCACTCAGCAAACAGTACTCGTCAGAGCTCTGAGTTCCCCTTCCGTACAAATGTTTAAGAAAACATGAAGAACTCAAAGACAATGCATACTGTGTATCTTGGCTTACATAATGTTAACTTGGTAGTTTGTTTTTCTTTGCCACATTCTATCTTGAGTAAAGGGAATGTTTAATGGCATTACGTTGGATGTCTGGGAATCTGTTTCACAGAACATATTGGAATGTAACCGGTTTTGTATTTACAATCTGCATTTAAGAACTTAGGTGTGGCACGAGTGGAAATATAAAATATATAAATATTGGGGGACAATCTTACACAAATCGACCTAGTCCCAAACTAAGCAAAGCTTGTACTATGGGTACTAGACGACGATATAAATACTTATATAGATAAATACATACTTAAATACGTAGAAAACATTAAGAAGTGAGTATTATGTGGCATACTGAGTATAAGTACCATTTCATACCATTTTACAGAGCTAAAAAACATTGAACATACTTCTAGATAAATATAACACTTAATTTCTTGGCATGTTACAGGTAAATAGCAATTTAGCAATGTTATGCGAATTACGAAAGTCTTTTGTCTTGAGTTTGCAAAAAATATCATTTTTTTTATGACATAGGAGGCAAACGAGCAGACGAATCGCCTGATGGTAAGCGATTAGCGCCGCCCACGGACACTCGCAACACCAGAGGGGTTGTAATTGCGTTGCCGGCCTTTAAGATGGGAGTACGCTCTTTTCTTGAAGGTTGTATTGGGCCGTAAATACCGCAGGCGATTTTAACGTCTGACTATATATCCTAAACCTTCGGAAACACAGCTTCTACAGCCTGTTCTCAATGAGAAGAGACTAAAAAGAAAGAATTTTTTGTGAAAGGACAGTAGAGGCGTTGGCCTCTTCGCCTACAAGTCACTAAGCCACTTGCTGTCCACAAATCAGCTTAAGTCTACTACTGATCGCCGATCTGATGATCTGGTACTACTGATTTCAATTAACGATAACAGTCTGGAACCAAGTAGTAAGTTATCGATAAAATGATACCACTCTGTACTGTACTTTTACCAATAAGTTGTCTTGATATCATTTAAATGCATTCCACTCACAGTTCAATTGTGGAATTTGCATTTAGAAGTGTACTTCGATTTTGCTACAAATTTTTCTCCAAAGTACCGCGGTACTGTCGCTTTCAGAATTTCATTTCTTAGACTCCTATCGCTGTTCACCCTCAAAAATCATAAATCTATATTTCCCAATCACCATATCGCTCCCACCATTACCCATTAAATATTTCCTCAACTTACCAAAATCGCAAAACTTAATACATCACAAAGGCATTTATTACCAAAACCTATACGGGATCATAAATTCAGTTAAACTACAATCTCTATAAAAACGACGACGGACGGTGGGCGAATGAAATAAATCTGCTCCTAAATAACACTGTTAGGAATATATATTCCCCCTAAATATAGGGAACGGCCGATCCTGGCAACATTTAAACTACTTTGGGAAAGTGATGGGCTGGGGTGCATGGCTAATCGAGAGGTATCGCGCGTTGCTGTTTCCTCTCCCAGTGTTGCCAGTATTGATGTTTTCCCCCATTTATTAAGTTTATCTCATATCTTATGCAAAAAGGATGTCGTGTTTATTTTTTATGGCAAAGGGGCACATTGAATAATATAATTTCTATACCTTCGTTGTTAGTATGATTGTCTTTCTGTCTCTTGGCTGTACTATCATTTGAACTATTATTTAGGGTGGATTGCATCAACTTACGATTACTGGCCGATTAACGTTACTAACCTCAGGAAATCAATTGATTTCAATTTATTTCGATCGATTGTCGATTAGGTTACGTAATTAGTGGTTACTTTAGTTTTATTTTAGGTTAAGTTTTATTGTAATTATTTATTGTAGCTAAACGTAATTAATGTGAAATTGTATTCTGATTGACTTTTTAATTAATTAATTAATATTTTTTATTTATTTCGACAGTTAACGTAGAAACATGATATAAGAACAGTAAAATGGGGTGAGTTGGGTGAAATTTGACTTTCAAACCTCGATAGTATTTTATTTTTACATGTGAAAACTGAATGGTGTATATAATAAGTGGTTCGGACGTTTGTATTTTAGTTTGTATTTTATTTTGGGTAGTTCCATTTCATAACTTTGACGATAAAGACGAATACCCACCTCACCGCGTAGTGGCTCGTATTTGGGGTGAGAGGGTTTTTCATACAAAGGTGATTTTGGAAGATTGTTGGATCGATTTTTTTTATTATGCGTATTACTATAGCCCCATTTTAAATTGGAATACATTATTTTTGTAGCAGTAGCCTTAAAATCCATTCTCACCCCCCTCTCAAACCTTCTTTCCCCATTCATAACCCAACCATACTCACCCCGTTTTACGGTATACAGAATGAAGGTAACATCGTAACGAAAAACACCCTGAGACGAGTGGCATTTATTGTGAAATTGGTTTTACCCCACAGATTTCTAAGGAATGTATCTCATACGACTTCCTGATTTGTTGTGGAGACGGTACAATACGAATGCAGTACGGCCTCGCTTCCTCGCATGATATTACTGCGCGGACGTAATATGGACATTATCTACTCAAGTGAGGAAATATTTACGACATCAGAAAGCTCACGCCAAAGAATGAAACTGAAAAAATAGCTCCACGAACAAATGTGTTACGACTACAGTGAATTTGATAACCGACCACACACACTGTAACCGTCATTGTTAACCAATACTTTAAATTATTATATTCTAAGAAAATATTTATTCAAATTGGACAAATAATTCCGATATTTTTTATTTATAATATGTAATTTAATTGCTTATTAATAAGAAAAAGACTTGTAACAATTGTTATAAATAAATAATTTCATTTAATTTCATTTCAATTTCATTTCATTTCAATTTCATTTCATATCAATTTTATTTCATTTTTTAATTTCTGTTCAAATTCATTTCATTTTATTTCATTTCAATATCATTTCATTTAATTTCATTTAATTTAATTTCAATTTCAATTTCATTTCATTTCATTTCATTTCAATTTCATTTCATTTCAATTTCATTCCATTTCATTAATATGAAATACGACATATTGCTCTGCCAAGTCAGAAAGTCGCCTAAGTTGTTTTTGAAAGACATTTTAATGTTTTTGTAAGAAAAAATATTTTTACCAATTCAAAGGCGTTATCACTGAAACAAATCTCTTTAACGTCTAAACAGTCAAAAGAATTCAAGCCAGGATTTTAATTACTAAATCCCAGATAACTCAAAGGAAAAAAAAATATTGGAATCTAATCCGCGATTCGAGCGTTTGTTTACTTTACAAAGTAATAAGCCTGGAAAGCCTAAGGGCGCTTGGCGACTGAAATAGATTTAATAAAAATGCGTTTATTGGTAACAGTGTTTTTAAAATAGCTCGGGTAATAATGTCACCTATCATTTCGCTGTAATCGAGTACACTACAAGGTGGGCCCTTTAATAGGAGCAAATTTTTATTTTATTTAATCGTATGGCATATATTTACGAACCGTGAGATCTTCGAGAAGACAAGTATGGTACCAGTTTTTGTTGCACTTTTAGCACCACCCAGGGGTCACGTGTAGGGTAACGGTGGGTACTCCCTACGGACGTGGTGCAACTTCGACCCCCCTTTGTCAATTGGGTGGGCAACTTGACTGTTAGAAGTTCTCAAGCCGCCCGAAGTCTTCTAACTTGGCTTAACGACTGCTATCGTAGGCAGCAGCCGGGATGCGGCTTAGCGTGCCTTCCAAAGCACGAGAGCGCTCAGTTAGTAACCACTCAAAGCGGTTACCCATCCACGAACTGACCTGCGGCCACATTGCTTAACCTCGCATTCCGCACGCGGTACGCGGGCGCAGCTGGGCCGCGAGCGCTCTAATAGGAGCGATAATAAATAGGAGCAAATATTTCAAAGGACACTTTCTTAGAGCACCCGCAGTAACTACCCGACACGGCCAATTTTTTTTATCCAGAGAATTTTTTATCTAAAGTTATATGACGTTCAACTCCTTCAATTAATATATCTTGATACCACGATATTACCTATATAGCGCGCCAGTCAATGCAGCTTTTTAAATAGTATCAAGTTATGAGTCATAATGTTTTTTTTTGTTTGGAAAAGTAATTTTGGTATTTTTTTTACATTACTTTTGTGTTTTCATACTAAATAGTTATTAATATAACTCCAGGAGAGTAAAAATATACAGCTATGTTTAACCAAAAAAAGTTTTTTCTTTTCAACTGGGATCACTTGGAATTAATTGCCGGCTTGCGCAATAGTGGACCTTTTAATTTTTGATCGTATTACAGAGCCCACCTCGTATACTTGATTCGGGTGACGAGCAAAGCGAAGCCTACAGATTCGTAACACTATCAGTGCGATACTTACATTTTTATTGTGTTGAAAATAAAATGTTTTAAATTATTTACGACACGCATGGTCACTCCACGATAAGCATATTTCCGTTTGAAATTTAGAATTTCGTTAGCGGCGTTACTGCATTAATACAAAATTAGTCAAAAATTAAATGTATTGGGATGACAGCAGCTATGTTAAAAAACGTGTTGCGTGTGTGTGTGTGTTGTGTATGTTATGTTATGATATTTATCATATGTCATAACATAATATATCAATAAAAGTATATTGTTTTAAAAAAATGAAACCTCTCCGAGTTTTTTACGCCGGTTCTTCTCGTGGCAGGGGTTAATTTTCCGAACCGGTGGTAGTTTATTGACGTTCATAGGTGCATGTAGCATGCCTAATTTGAATAATAAACTACTTATACTTTTTACTTTCACTTTATGCAAACCCATTTCATTGACATTTGTAGATGATTCCAATTTTTTTTTTGTTTGTAATTAAATAAATATTATAGGACAATTTTTACACAAATCGAACTAGTCACATAGTAAGCTCAATAAGGCTTGTGTTATGGGTACTAGACGATGATATATTTAATAGATATATATATATATACTTAAATACGTAGGAAACATCCAAGTTCCAGGAACAAATGTCTCTGATCACCACAGAAACAAATGCCCTTACCGGGATTCGAACCCGGGACCTCTTGCTTCGGAGGCAGTGGCACTACCAACTAGGCTAAACAGGCCGACAAATTAAATAAGATGTACGAGTGTCCAATTGTCCATGGCAAAATTAGATCCAAATCCATTCCATTTCAGGATTCTGTCACTTGATCTACTATCTTATCTTATCTTAATTATATGAGGGCCCTTGCGGATGCACTTCGACCCTATGGGATCTTTTGTGCAATTGCCCCCTCCTTTATAGTTACTCCCAGCTGCTCTCCAACATTTCCACAAACCGGATGATGGAGCTCAGCGGGAGTACTCTGAATTCCTTTGGTTCTGGATAGCCATTACCAAAGTCATTCATTCTTTGTCTGGCAAGGGCGTGACATTCACACAATAAGTGTTCCATTGTCTCGTCATCCTCGCCACACATTCTACAGTCTATGTTGTCTGATAGTCCCATCTTGGTCAAGAGATCCTTGACCCCGAAGTGACCTGTAAACACCCCAGTTATAATTCTGAATTGCTTTCTGCTGAATTTCCAAAGCTTCTTGGTCCAGCTTGGGTCCACTCCTTCGATGAAGAGCTTTGAGTGCCTTAAACCCGCCTCAATCCTCCACTCCTGTTGGTGTTTGGCTTTGGCGTAATCCTTTAAGGCCGATGTTATGGTTCTCTGCGAGAGTCCCACAAACGGTTCTGGACCTACAAAATGGCCTGTAGATCCACTTCTTGCCAGTTCATCTGCTTTTTCGTTGCCGATGAACCCCTCGTGCCCTGGTATCCATACTAGTTGCACTTTGTTATGCCTACCAAGCTTATTCAAAGCTTGTACGCCGTTGTAAACTAGTCTAGAGTCCACTCTCGGCGCTGTAAGCGCCTTGAGGGCTGCTTGACTGTCACTGAGTATATAGATAGTCTCTCCTTTGGTTCGTCTGTCTATATTCTCCTGTGCACAGGCAACTATGGCATATGTCTCCGCCTGGAAGACAGTCGCGAATTGCCCCATGCTTACACTACTTTCATAGTCTTTTGCATAGATGCCTGCTCCCGTACCGGATCCCATTTTTGATCCATCCGTGTACCAGATATTGTCTTCACCACCAGTATCTAGTGATTCCAGACCTTCAGCCCACTCTGCCCTCGAGGGAACTTTTATATTGAAGTTCCTGTGGAACACAAACTTGGGTTGCATTTTGTCGCACCCCATGTTTGTTATTCTGTCTAAGAAACTGTCCGTTTCCATGTTTGTGTGTTTCGTCTTCGGCTTGCTATCGCTCCACAGCCCAAGAAGCCTCAGTCTGTAGAGGGATTTGCGCGCTTCCGACTTAATCACTATATGAAGCGGCGGTAGGTCCAGTAGTACTTCTAGCGCCGCCGTTGGCGTGGTTCGAAACGCCCCTGTTATAGCCATGCATACTGTTCGTTGCACCTTTATTAGGTCATTTCTGCATGTGCTCTTTAAAGTCCTTGGCCACCATACCAGGCTTCCGTACAGTAGAATGGGCCTCACCATGATGGTGTAAATCCATTTCAGTACCTTTGGGTTCAAACCCCATGTTTTGCCATACGCCGATCTACACATCCCAAACACTCTCAGTGCCTTCATTATGGTGAGATCAGTATGCTTTTTCCAATTCAGTTCTTTATCCAGTGTGATGCCTAGATATTTCACGTCATTGGACAGTTCTAGCACCCTCCCGTACAGTTTTAACGACTGTATGCCTCGAAGGGTCCTTTTCCTAGTAAATGGTATTACTACAGTTTTGCCTGGATTGATGGACAATTGGTGACAGTTGCACCATTTCTCCACCTTCTTCAGTGCTTCATTCATGATTCCTGATACTGTGCTTGGAAATTTTCCATTAACTAGTATCACTAAATCATCCGCATATCCTACCGTGCGAATAGGACCACTATTGAGTTCTTCCAGGAGTGAGTTCACCACCAGACTCCATAGAGTCGGCGACAGTACCCCACCCTGGGGACACCCCTTTGTGGCCGTGGCTATTATCTCATCTCCTAGAAGAGATGACTTTATTAGTCTGCCGTTTAGCATATTCCCTATCCATTTACATATGGTTGGCTCTATGCCGTGTCCAGCAGCCGCTTCGCTAATAGCTTTATACGTGGTGCGATCGAACGCTCCCTCCACGTCTAGGAAAGCCGCCAGGCATAGTTCTTTATTCTCTATAGCCTGTTCAGCTCTGGTTGTTACCAGGTGCAGTGCCGTTTCTGTTGACTTCCCTGGCTGATATGCACATTGTAATTCGTGCAGTGGATGCCTTTTTAAAGGGCCATCCCTTATGTGTCTATCTACCAGTTTCTCTAAAGTTTTTAGGAAGAATGATGATAGACTAATTGGCCTATATGATTTGGCTTCGCTGTAATCCGCCTTGCCTGGTTTGGGTAGGTAGGTTACTTGTACCATCCTCCACACACGCGGTACATGTGCGAAGGCTAAACACGCCCTGTACAATCTGCTTAGATGCGGGATTAGTACATTAGCGCCTTCTTGTAGTAGAATGGGGTAGACTCCATCCGGTCCCGGGGCTTTATACGGTTGGAATGTGGAGAGTCCCCACTTTATCTTTTTATGATCCACTACTTGTCGGCCTGTTTAGCCTAGTTGGTAGTGCCATTGCCTCCGAAGCTAGAGGTCCCGGGTTCGATTCCCGGTAAGGGCATTTGTTTCTGTCGTGAGCAGAGACATTTGTTCCTGAGACTTGGATGTTTTCTATGTATTTAAGTATATATCTATTAAATATATCGTCGTCTAGTAACCATAACACAAGCCTTGTTGAGCTTACTGTGGGACTGGTTCGATTTGTGTAAAAAATGTCCCCTAATATTTATTTATTTATTATTTATTTATTACTACTTTTTTGGACGTGTCCCAATTGTGCCTTGTTGTTTTTGTGGTTTGTTCCAACGCACTAATTGTCTCCCCGTCCGTTATGCTCTGGTGTATTTCCGAGCCCGGAAAGTGTGTGTTACACATCACCTTAAGGGTTTCTAGCCCCGTTATTGTCATGTTTCCGTCACAACCTCTAATGGTTGTTAGCGGGGCCGACTTCGTAGTAGCTAGCGCCTTTGTCAGTCTCATTCCTTCTGGTATGGACTCAATTTGATCGCAGTGGTTTATCCATGCTTTCCTCTTAGCTTTTCTCACAGCTTTGCTATATTCCGTGAGCTTTTGTGCATAAAACCCAAAGTCATTAGCTGACTTTGCGTCATTAAATATTGCCCTAGTTTCCCTCCTGAGCTTCGCTATCTCTGGGTTCCACCAGGATACCTTTTTGGCCAGAGTTTTTTTCTCCGGGCAGTTATTAGTATAGGCCGTATGTACAGCTTGTACTATCTTGTCCGCTTCAAATTCTATGTCAATAATAGAGTTTAGCTTACCTTTTGGGTCACCTAGGTCCAACTTCAAGTCACTTCTATAAGCCGACCAGTCCGTGTTCCTGGGATTCCGTTTGCGTACCATAGCTGTTCGTATTTTAGTTTGGTACCTAAAGCAAATGTATCTGTGGTCCGAAAGGGAAATATCATCAGATACGTGCCATGAGTTTATGCTATTACTAGTGTTGTTAGTAGCCAACGTTATATCAATTACCTCCCCTCGTCTAGAATTAACGAAAGTGGGTTCATTGCCTTTATTCAATAATTGTAAAGAAGAGCTCACCAGAAAATCCAGTACTTTTTCTCCTCTCCTGTTGACGTCCGAGCTGCCCCAGACGACGTGGGGCGCGTTCGCGTCGCAGCCGATGACCAGGTTGTTGTTCGCCCGACTGCCGTATGCAACCAGATCCCGCAGCTGTTGTGTGATGGGATCCGCTGCCTCATAGGGAAGGTAGGCTGATGAGAATATGAGCTCTCTACCCTCCCCCTTATTCTGGATCATCACCGTGGTGAGATCCCTGGAACAGAAAGCATACAAAGGCATAGCATTGATGCCGTTTTTGACATATATACATGTCCTCATATTATTGTCTGGACACAGGTAAACGATCATTCCACCTGTACCACCTAAACCTCTTATTTCATTTTTGTATACATATGGTTCTTGAATAAGAGCAATATCGAACTTGTCGCATTTTAGCTGCCGTGCCAGAAGGGCAGTTGCTGCCTTATTGTGTTGTAAGTTAATTTGTACACACCTGAAACCCGCCATTGGCCTTTTCTATATCTTCCGGGGCTTGCTGAGGTCAGCAGCCACCTCCAGGACAGTCTCGTCACAGGACATGGGTGACAAGGTGCTCTCCAGAAACAGTTCCGACATGCCTCGCAGGTCCTCCGAGCCAATCGCCGATAGCGGTGATGACTCTCGGGTCATACGAGACACGTCGCTCACCTCTCCGGATTCCACCTCATCCCCTGCCTCCGACACCGACTGCCCCACATCCTTGGCTCCCTCGGTCGCCTCGGCTTCTTCATTTCCGGTTCGTAGCGCCTTCAGAACCGGTGCTACGCCCACGGCCTCCCCAGGCGCCTGTCCCCCATCGCCCGTCCCTGCTCCGGCGTCCCCCTCAGCCCCCTCAAGCCCCTTCTCTTCCGCATCCTCAAGTAGCTTGAAGGTGCTGAGGTCGACACCCGAGTGCAGGTGGTAGCCTGCTGCCTTGATGACGTCGGCAGACACCCGGTCCATCAGTATGATGCGCCTGGTGTTCATCTCCGACGTCAAGGTGTCGACCACCTTCCACTCCTCCGTGTGTAGCGAAGGGTTATATCTTTGCAACACACGGAGGAGCAGCTTGATGTCATGCCCGCCAACGATCTTCGTCTTCCAGGCCATTTTTACCGGTTTCGGAAGATCCCTGGCGTTTACAACCTTTAGGCTCAGTCCAGCAATCACCACTCCCCCGATTGCCGAGCTGAGCCAGGTGACGGATTCCCTCCCTTGGCAATTGACATGGAGGGCTCCCGCCACTATATTGCCGATAGTGATTCGGGGCAGAGGATCAGGAGCATCAGCCAGACGCTCAAGAATAAGCCCCTGGATGGCCCCCAGATGCCCCACCCCAATCCTCTCGGCTGGAAAGGCCACTGGGACGATGGCCATCCTCTCACTCGCAGCGACTTCAGTGAACGACGTTGTGATCTTCGTTCTCTTGGAGTCGCTGACGAGTAGAGAGGTGTCGCCACTGGCTCCCAGTGGCCTCTTTTTCTGCACCACCCCGTGCCCCGAAGTGGGCGCATCCTGTGAGGTGCCCTCGCCCGACAACCGCGCTCTTGCCTTGGCATTCTCCCTCCTCTTCTGCCTCCTGCTGAAGATTCCTCCACCGGACGGCGCACCCGCCCCCTGAGGCACGGACACGCTATCGACGGCGCCCGGTTCGCCAGCAGGTTTTGGAAGAGCTCCGGCCGGACGGTTGCAGTTGGCCACAGTTCCGCGTCCCGCCCCTCCGGCACCTGCACCAGTCGGTCTCCTTACGGGGACTTGCTGGGCATGTCCTCTTTTCGACCCTTGGGGAAAAGATCGGACGGTGCCTCCGGGGTGGGCCGCTCCACCATGGCCCCTGCCTTTACATGCGCTAGGCGCCTTATGCGTCCTTGCGGACCCCCTTATTCCACTGCTACCCGCTCTCACACCACTGTCTGGGACAGAGTTGCGTGCCGCCGGTGCAGCATGTGCGCTAAGCGCCTTCACCTCATCCCTTGCGGGTACGGCTTCCTTCGTCGTTTTAGGTTTGATGTTATCCATGTAACCATCGACAGTATTTCATCTGATTGGCTCCCCACCCACCACGGAGCCCACCGGGGATGCATTGATGCACCAGGGCTACCAATCAGACATAGCCCCCCAAAGTGTGTTGTCTATGAGTCCGCACGGCGCCAAGACTCTCGTCATCTCCTCAGACGACTCGTGCCTCGTGCTCCGCCGACTACAGACCCCACACCCCAGGAAACTCGCCTCGCGTCCAGATTACTGTCAACGCAGCAGCCGATTGATCTCAGTTGGCTGGACCAAGACCTCCCGTGTGAAATGAATCCTGACCCAAAGTAGAGTGTTGCCTCACAGCAGTATCTATCCCGACTGCTGATCGGCTCAGCTACCAGGACGACATTCTCCATCGGTACGGGTCCCCACGCACGGCACAAACACGTGGGTGGCATTTTACCGCTAACCATCCTTCTTTGCGGATGGAGAGCCCGCTGCGACATGCCACGTCATCGCTTACGGCTGATTGTGAAGGAAATGAGGGATATGGAAGGTTGGGATGTAGCTGTGTGGACTCAACTGATTGTTTCCGTTCTACCTGTTTCTAGCGGTAGATCCAGGCAGCTAAAAGGGAGTAACCTCGAGAAGGAGTACAATCAGTTTTGCCTCGGGGATCTTGGCAACTGTGAGCTCCCCCCGAGGCCATTCACCATGTTAACTGCCGGACAGGTAGTTACCATAGAGACAGACCCAACGCAAGTAGCGACCGGTCGCCAATTTTCCTTGCCCTTGGACCCACCTCCGCCCAAGATCTACTTGATCTACTAACTTTATCCCTAATGTTTCATTATGGTGTCGTCTGATCAAATCCCGCTCGGGGTATTCAATTTTTTGACTCCGGTTGGAAATAATTTCGCTAAGCAGACTATCCCGCTTGTTAAAATATTTACAGTTAGGTACTAGTTTTATGAAAGTGACTGCCCGCTGATCTTAAAACCCAAAGGAAAACAAGACTGCTGTTTATTACATCTATATTTAATTCACGTGACACCCTGCAGTGACATATCAATAGGCAAATACATTCAGTTACGTAGATTATTCCCTGTGTGGTTAGAATAGCACAACCCCCTTTCTTCCCTTGAGTGTCGCAAGACTCGACTATGGGAACCAGGTTGAAGTGTGTTGTGGGCAATGGACTAGCAACCTGTCACTGCAATATCACATTTTCCCCATCTACTTATATAAACCTACAATTCCTAAAAGTGGCACTAAAATTAATTTTCGTGTGCTCTGCCTACCCCTTTCTAGAATATAGGCTTGAGTTTATGTATGTATGTGTACGTGTAGATTATCATTCACTTTATCGCGATATCATAAAAGAACTGCGTCACTTCACTAACTATTGTTTCACAAATCAATAGAGCTCTTGTGACAATAATTTTCGCTAAACACGTCCATAAAACGGGACAGTCCTCTGTAACGTCAGAACTTCCACGATAATAGCGCGCGGGACTACCCAAGTGCCCGTTGTCCTTGGGCAAGCAGAATTATGGTCACATTATGCTTGATGGTTGTAGTTTTTGTATGTAACGATGGCTTCGGGATTTAAATGGTCGAGATCGCTGTTACTGAAGATAATAAAAGACTAAGTATTCTATTTGATGAAAATACGGACATACAGTTTTTATTTACTTCAGACTTTGAGACGCAGTACTTAACCATAGACATAGGATGCGGGAAACAAACATAACACAGCAAAGAGCTATGCAATGTCGACATTTTGATGCTATGGCTATTTAATGCCATGGGGTATTCCACTGGTACCGTAAAATGGGGTGAGTTGGGTGAAATTTGACTTTCAAACCTCGATAAAATTTTATTTTTACATGTGAAAACTGAATGGTGTATATAATAAGTGCGATAAGCCCGCCTGTTGTCTACCTCTACCTACTTACATGTTGCTGTTCTTTTTTTTCTTCTGTTTGTAACTAATTAATTTGTGTGAGGTGTGCAATAAAGAGGATTTGTATTGTATTGTATTGTAATAAGTGGTTCGGACGTTTGTATTTTATTTTGGGTAGTTCCATTTCATAACTTTGATTGACGATAAAGAGAAAAACCCACCTCACCCCGTAGTTCCTCGTATTTGGGGTGAGAGGGTTTTTCATACAAAGGTGATTTTGGAAGATTGTTGGATCGTTTTTTTTACTATGCGTATTATTATAGCCCCATTTCAAATTGGAATACTAACATTATTTTTGTAGCACTAGCTTTAAATCCCTTCTCACCTCCCTCTCAAACCTTCTCTCCCCATTCATAACGCAACTCTCCCCGTGAAACCTACTCACCCCGTTTTACGGTAGGGCTCTATCAGTAAACCCAGTAAATAATATTAAATGTATAATTTCCATTGTCCTCTTTAGGCGACTTCCTGTCTTGGCGGGGCGGGATCGATATGTGATAGATATTTTGTTCTTTGACGTAAGCTTACTAATGTGAGATTTCTTCACTTGACGAAATACTGACAGAGTTACATTTGCGCCGTAGTAATACCACGCGCAGTAGCAGTGCAGTATTGCATATGTATCGGTTGACACTGACAGCTGACAGCTTTCTCATACCGTACCGCCTCCGTGTTGACAAATTAGTAAATCGCCGTAAGGTCACTGAATGACGTGTGATAAACATCATAACATTGGCTTGCTCACAACCGCGCGATTATGTCCCGTTTAAGTACTAATAAAAATGTGTGAATTGGTGCAAGTTTAAATCAAAATATTCAAATAAATGCTTATTGAATTTAAACAGAGTTTCCTTTGACAATTTGATTTCGATGTGTTTTATGCGTTTATTAAATGACGACACAGGTCAGCGGAAGTAGAATCGAGTCGCATTGAATATAAATCTCTGATCGATCTTCTTTTTATTTAGATACCTATTAAATTTTTATAAAATTTTACACTCATAAAAATGAAATAATGACTTATTTGGGCTGGCGCATATTCATTATAAACATATTATTTCAGTTAAACATCATACAGTTACTATATTTTTTTTTATCAAAAATAAACTCTACGACTCAATTTTGACATGTGAAGCACATTATATCACAACCCTCCAGACACTTAACTGAATTTATTTAGCAAAACAACTGTATTATACCCTCCATAGCCGCAGGCAAGTACTCAAAATCGCTACTAACACCATAATGACGCAAAAAAAACGGACAAGGGTCGGAAACTTCCACCTCACGCGTCGGAGTCAAGTGCAGAAGTTATCGATTGTCCTAACGGCCGACGGCAAAAACGAGACAAAGAAAATTGTTGCTAACGATCACTAGATGGCGTTACTAATGATTGTTTCATTGCATTAAATAAACTAAGTTATAAGTTCGGAGACAACTAATAGAGGTTTCGCTTCGCTATTTAAACAACATTGTTTTGTTTTCGCTAATTGGAAGATGTTTGTTCTTTGCAGATAATGTTGTACTTTTAGCAGTTTTAGCCAGTTTTGTAGTTGAAATTGTCTGGCTTTATAGCTTAGATTATGCTTCGCATTTAATAACTTAATGACTGAAATTCAAATTTAGTAATGTGGTAAATTGTAACATAACTTACGTTTATTGTTTTAGAGTAGTTAGAATTCAAATTTTAAGTATGTAGTGTAGACAAATTGTGAACGTTAATATATTTCTGAATTTTGTGACACTTTGTTATGGTAATTGTTACGAATTCTTTGCCTTTTACGTTAAAATAGTCATTCAAACATAAATACTGTTTTTGACTTAGCTCGATGTCATTGTCAGTTGTGTTTGGTGAATTTTGACTGTCACAAAAGTTGTGGTTATTTTCTATTTATTTAATAAAATATTGCGTCCAATGATTGAATCATAATTTCATTCCATCCTAGGTTTACAGTGCACACATCCCCATTAATTTCAGTAATATTTAAAAAAGTCATATAAAAACTATCAATAAGAACAAAAAATATGGGTATTTAACACAATCTTATAAAAAGCTTTATAATAAACTGTCGTTCCTAATCTAAATACTCCGCTGCAAATAAAGTACAAAAACGCTAGTATATTCAAATTATCCACCACTTCATAACCAAAGCGACCGCGTTAACTAATTCTTAGTGTAAACGTACTTGCACTAGCGCGTCGACATCCGCAAAACCACCGAGCTACAATAGAAATTACTCCGGCAAATATATTGCCGTGTTATGTCGCGCGGGCCGGGAAAGTCCTGCGCTGTGCAAATTTATGGTGACCCTAATTGGGAAGTACAATCAAAGGAGTTGCTGTTTCTGTTTTAAATAAGTTGAATTTTGTTGTCATCACACCATAATATTATATTATCTACTGGAAGCCATCGCAGCCGAGCGGTATGGCACGAGACTTTCAATCTGGAGGTCGTGGGTCCGAAATCCAGCTCGTATGCACTACTGAGTTAAAAAAATGGGATAAAATATTATTTTAAGAAAACAAGGTATAGTTTTTAGTTCGCGGTCGGAAGGTTAGATGGCAATGGCTTTTGTTAAACTATTACTTTTTTATTGTATGTAGTTTAAGAACATTTGTAAAGATTTCCATGGAAATAAATGGACCATTCGCATTTTTGTGCAAACTTGTGATAGTTTGTAAGAGTTTCGTTAAGGATCCCTCGCACGCTCGACTGAACTTGGTTCTCCATACAAACGTAGTTTCGTTCTCATTTTAAAACACCGTCCTAAAATACCATGAAACTTTGTATGCACAATGGGATCCGCCATATCTACACCGAATATTAGTTCTTGTTCCTAGAAATTGTAATAGAAAAAAAAACACAGCTAGTTATAGAGTTTTTTAGGTCTTGTACGAAAAACTCAATAATCGCTGTATTTTTACTCCATTATAATTTCAAGCAATAGAAATTAATTTCCGGCCTAGATATCCCATTGTGTATACAAAGTTTTACGTTATTCCAGCATGCCGTTTTAAAATAAGAGTGAAACTACGTTTTTATGGAGAACCGAGCTTCTTACAGACTCTTAAGAAATTTTCAGGTCGATTGTTCCAACTTTTTAAATATTTATCGACAATGATGTTCTATTAATACCTCCCTTGCGTATCGGCTATCCAACCACACCAGAAACCCCTCAATTTATAGCCTCCATTAATATCTAGCAACCGCCAACACGGTGCAATTTGTTCGTCTCAGTGTTGCTTCGGACAATGCAATCCCTTATATTCTTAGCCAATAGCGGGGTCCAGGGCCTGAAATGTGTGTTGAAACAAAGATCGAACGTAATTTATGGATGGTCTCAGTCTTGATTTGGTATTGTGCTTTAAACATAGGTTGGGTACGTTGACAGGTATAATTTAGCTGTAATTCTGGTACAAAATTTCATCTGCAGTAAATTGATAAACAGTTGTTGGGAATCTTCATTATTTGGAAAGAACTTTTAAAATTGTGTTTAGAAACTTAAACAACTTGGATCTGGGAAATGTGTTGGACAGATATTATGACGTAATTCATTGACCACCTTTAATTGGTCGTTTGACAACAATAGCAGGTGGATAAACTTCACGAAGTTCAACTAATATACCATTAATATCAGGCCAGGTGGGCTGTACGCTTGTTTTTCACCGTTACAGTAAGAAAATCATTAAAAAAACAATGCGCAGCGTCTTCTATCATTATTGTTCTATATTATGTAACCCAAATTATCACACGACGTGATTTATTTGAAAATCAAAACTATTATTGTATCCTGAATAATATCTGAATATTGTAATCCAACATTATTATTTGACAATTGTAATTACATATTTTATACATAAATATTTCTATCATAAAACAATTGTACTTGTACTTCTTATTAAGCTACATTTAAGACTTCCAATTGCTGTGCCCCACCAGGGTCCATGAGAAACCTGCTTTATTAATGTGAGACCGAAATGTAAACCATGGATGCAATAAATGCAATAAATAAGTAAATCTTTTTACATCGCTTGCGATCATTATCACATTTCAATATGCTTCACGTGTGCCGAGCTGATTTGTCGGAATGAGCGCACAAAACAAATCGAGATGTTAAAAATATGAACCAAAATGGAACCAAATGGCTAATAAATACATACTCGTATTTTACATCGATTAAATCCATACATTTTATCATAGAAGCTCGTCGGCTGCGGGAACTTATGACCTGGCCTTATTTATGTATCACAGAAAATTGGTCAAGATACCCTCGCCTTGGTCACCCTCTTCCGACACTTGCATTTATTTTCTGACTACGAGGATTTAAATCCTCTTAGACTACTTCAAAACATACGCTCAACATGTGATGCTCAAAACCACCGAAGCATACATTTTTCAATTCTAGCCACTAACATCGTATTTTATTTCACAACATTCTTTGATATGGCTTTCTTTCAAAAACGCGTAGGCAACACTAAATGAACTTCAAAACAATAATTTTCTAATGTTTTCACAAGTCAATGTTTGCTATATTTTTTGGGTAAACTTCTAAGGCCAATAACAAAGCTTTCATGTTAATTAAGTTTTTTTCTGCCTGAAGCGGATTTGGGTTAATTTTATGGGAACAATTTTGTTCAAACTAATTTCGCTTGTAGCTAAATTGCTTATTACGCTGTACGGATGGAGGTGAATCTATTCAGTTAGGCCCCTTTTAAAAGAATTTTATATTTTTAGGGGTCCATTTCAGTTTTTATTTTCATTGAAATCAGTGTTATATTAAATTTGTCGTGCGCGTGCTGACAGACGCTCAACTGTAGAGTTATGAAATGACCTGTTAATTTACGAGTAACCGTCATATAATAACTATTGGTTCTAACGCGCGTTCAAATTGTTATGCAATTAACACTACAGGATACAATGGCTAGCACAATTATGCAATATGCTTTACACTAAATGACACTTGTCGGAACGAGCTAGTGAAACACATCATCATCATGAGTTTATCATGTCAGCCGAAAGAAGTCCACTACTGGATATAGGCCTCCCCCAAAAACTTCCACAATGACCGGTTCTACGCCGCCCTCATCCAGCGGACACCCGCGATCCTTCTCGGGTCATCAGTCCACTGTATGGTCGCCATTCGAGAACCTTTCCGCCCCAACGGCCATCAGTTCTACGTGAAAGACACTGAAATGAATGGAAATTGGAATGCGGAATATATGCCTTGGACTGGCCCTTCTCTATACTTAGTTGTGTCTATCATGACTATTGATTATTGTCGGTGACTTTCTTTCAAGCACGAATGTGCTCCCTTCATCGACTCCAGTCTGTCACATTCCTCACATATCATATATATTGAGATGCGTCTCCATTTTTAAGTCATGTCTTTCTCTTGTAGTGCCATGTCCTCAGCGGACGTTGGCGACCATCTCTGAACCCTATTTTTAACTGGAACTTATCCCTATTCTGTGCCATTCTGCTTAGTAAGTCATGTCAGCCACATAATCTTTATGCCTTCAGTATTTACCACAACAATGAACTGTTCCAAGCTTCCTTTACCTCTCCTCATTATATGGCTTATTAGCTCACGAAGATTGTGGTTGATGGCGTGTCTTTATTTTGAGCTCTTAAAATATCGACTGATTGCTTCAAGGCATATGTATAGTGCGTTCAAAATTAGTTGGCGTGATTCCACTTGAACGCAAACAATACAGGCAATAAACCAAACACTCGTAGAAGCCATAAACATTTGAAAAGAGCCGGTTCAGTTTTACCTGTTTTGGTGTAGACGAACAAGTCTTAATACTTTTAAATATTATTAATAGAATAATTTTAAAACAGCTACGTTAAGGTATGTTAAATAAAATACAATAACAAGGTACACATAAATTATTTATTTATAAAGAAAGAAATTAAAATACGTGTTTTTTCAGTTATGATTTTATGATGACGTTTCTTCTGTTTCTGAATTATTTTCGGTACTTTCAGTGTCAGAGCCACTTCCGACATTTATTATAAAGTTGGAACAAGGCGTATTTAACAATCCTTCTTCAATTTTTTTACAGTGATTGCAAGAATTCTTCGACAGAATCGTAATGTCACGAATTTTAGTTATAACACTTTCTCCAATGGTTGTTGTGACGTTTTCTGTGGTAGGTGATTTCACCCAAGGACGATACATATCGAAAATGTACTGACCAATTCGAAGCTTAAGCAACAACTGAGCTGTGTTAATTTTTCTAAACGGAATGGTAACAGGAAAATTATCAAGATCGTTTGAAGCACTGCCGGTCGCACGTGTTTAGCAAGTGTTTACAAAAAATGGGCTCGCCGCGACTTAAAATAAAATAAATAAATAAATAAAAGGGGGGACAATCTTACACAAATCGACCTAGTCCCAAACTAAGCAAAGCTTGTACTATGGGTACTAGACGACGATATACATACTTATATAGATAAATACATACTTAAGTACATAGAAAACATCCAAGACCCAAGAACAAATATCCGTGATAAATGCACAAATAAATGCCCTGGCCGGGATTCGAACCCGGGGCCTCTAGCTTCGGAGGCAGAGTCACTACCAACTAGGCTAAACAGGCCGTCAAAGTTTAAGCCTATTGTTATTGCTAATGACGGTCTCAAGTGGAATCACGCCAACTAATTTTGAACGCACTAAAGCATACGCCTCCAACACTACATCTCGAAGGAATCGATGGCTGCCATCCACTGTTTTTAATAGTCCACCTTTCGGCTCCATGGAAGAATATTGGAAATGCCAATCACTGCTCCTCTTTTGGTGTTTTTAAAGACGCCATAACCGTGGCGTCTTTAAAAACACCAAAAGAGAGTCTGTTGTTTAGTTCTGTCATGATTGATATCAATACCCATAACAAAGCGCCTTTTATCTACAGAAGAGAAACTGTCTCTTAAAGTACTTTTATTTTACTAAATGTTTACTAAACAATAAAAGGTTTCAAGTTTTTAGCGTGATGTATTATGTAGAGCTTTGAAACATGAGATTTATTATGTATGTTCATATCAAAAGAAGCATTAAGGTCGAGCGTGCTTAGACGCCACACAATATTGTATGCAGGGACAATAAAACTCCCTCGCGTGGAACGTACCGTTGATTCAAAAGAAACTGTAGGTTATTGTTTAAAAAACTGCTGCTTTGAGAACACGCTCATTATTTTATTTCATTTTTATACCATGGCAAACAAGCAGACGTCCTCCTTGATTGTAGGCAACACCGCAGCCAGCGCACACAGCAGACATTTGTGACTCTAGAGAAGATATAAGCACGTTGCAGATTCTTTGGCGATTTGAGATTTCATTGTATTGATAGCAAGGGAGAAAATTCAGGTCCACTCTCAACGCTGAAAACCCTCGGGATACTGCGTGTCTGCTCTGCTTCAACAAAATCTCAGTATACCGACAAGTAAGGAATTTTCGGCGCCATCAGTAAGCTTGTGGTAACTCGAAAATTACCGCACACAAATTCCACCCCGCCAAATATACGGCTGTAGTGATGTATGTAATGTGTAGTTGATTGCTAATTTGCATCTCATTCCGACTTATTTGATTATTTCGATTGGGAGCGAGATAGATTGACAAATCCAATATAAATACAATTTTAACGTTTCAGTTATGCGCCCGGGCCCCTTTTTCCGCATAGTTAAAGTTAAATTGAATACCTAGTTTAAATGATTTTTGTAACCGAATCATACACAGAGTTAAGTTTTTTTCTTAATTTTGTGTAAACATATTTTAAAATGTTGCATTTATACATAATTAAGGACTGGGCAGGCTCCTCACACGGTGGACTGATGACCTGGTAAGGGTCGCGGGTGTCCGCTGGATGCGGATGGCGCAGGACCGGTCATTGTGGAAGTCTTTAGGGGAGGCCTATGTCCAGCAGTGGACGTCTTTCGGCTGACATGATTATGATGATGATGAAGGACTGAAAACCCTAATTTTTGGTTAAAGTCATAATCCGCATTCAAACTGTGTATCCGGTTCAATAAATCCAGCTTATAATAACAAAATAACGTGCCTACATGCACATAGGCCGTGAACTGTTGACCACAGTCGAAACGACTTCTGTTTTTTCAACTACGTTTTCTGTTTTTTAACTGTGTATGAAAAAACCCCCGCTCACACCTATGCGTAAACACAAATATAGGTGCGGACCACTCTCATAAAAGCTTCAATCGCACTAACGCTCACACACGTCTGTTATTTTGTTAAATTTTTCCTCTATGCGGAGCTCAGGAGCGGAGCGTTCGTGGCCGCATACCGCGTGCGGTATGCGAGTTTAAGCAACGTCGGTAGGGTGCATTTTTTGGATGGGTGACCGCTTTGAGTGGGTACTGACTGAGTACTGCCATGCTTTAGAAGGCACGTTAAGTCGCTAATGCCAGATGCTGTCTATGTCAGAAGGCGTTAAGCCATGTTAGACACCTTCGGGCGACTGGAGAACTATCTGTCAAGTTGCCTTCTTACTTGCCAAGCCTAATTCCAATAAGATCTAGTTTCCCCCTTGGTTTGAAAGGTCAAGTGGCAGTCCGCTACCACCACCATATCAGCCGAAGGACGTCCACTGCTGGACATAGGGCTCCCCCAATTTCATGGGGGGTAAATGCCATAATCGCCACGTTTGGCATGCGGGTTGGCAAAACGGTTCCGTCAAAACTAGTGTGTAGGCAATTTTTGGGATTAGGTAGCGGGCCCGGGGCATCCTTCAGGATTCAACTGTACTGGGATAACGCAAGAATCCTGAATGATGTTCCTGTATAAAAATATAAAACTTGCGACGTAAATATGTAAATGCGTGGTTTACAAAATAAAATGGTTATTTAGATTTAAAATCAGAGGCTAATCGCCTCAGATGTGCCGATAAGTGGCGCCCCATTTACCGTTAATGGCACACTAATTAAGTTACAATAGCGGGAAGAATGTATTTTCGTTAAAGTGGCGATGACGTCGCAAAAAGGCGGGTCGTTTAATTTTGGCTGAATGTATTGTGTTATTTTCTTTTATAGGCATGGTTTATTTAGCGATTTTTAAAAGGAATGACAGTAATATATGATCATGGTGTTTGGGGTTGAGGTGTTGTTGAACGCTATTGTATATTTCTTGGAATATACTGCATGTTTCAAGACCATTTCAGCGCCTAGTTGTTAGTGAGGCGACTACAAAGCTGGTGTTCCCGGGGTCCAATCTCGGTCAAGGGATGTATTTGTATGATGAGCACAAATAATTAATAGTTCCTAAGTCTTGGATGATTTATATGTATCTAATCTATTTAATTATGCAACTCGTCGAAGGTTTTGCTCAGTTTGGGACTAGGTCGATTTGTGTGAGACTGTCCACAAAATATAAATATTATTTTTGTTTGTATAATATATTTATGTTCAATAATGAAAAGCTACAAATCTAGTTTTTTTACAGAATTTCCCTTTAACATTCCACTAATCAAATTCGGTTTAAAAGACCATAAATTAAGTTGTTGAGCATTAATAATAAATTTAATGTACTTCAAATGTCCCTCTGAATGAAAATTAAGTACATACTAAATTATTTACGCTACTACGCACAAATAAGAGAATACTTTTTTTAATAAGCTTATAATATTTAATTATCTTCGAATACGTATAAAATAAACCAAGAACGTAAAAGAGTCTAAAAATGATAAAGCATTTCTTCAACAGACTGTAAATAGTGTGTAATTTTATTTTCTCAAACATGCAATGAAATATTGATGTTATGTTCCTTATAATAGGCTGCGAAGTGTGACGTTTCAGGTGCGTCTAGGACAACAGCTCGTTAATGCAATTTCATACAAATGTTGCAGGCCTAGGCCGGCAAAGTCCTCTTTTAGGGTTCCGTAGTCAACTAGGAACCCTTATAGTTTCGCCATGTCTGTCCGTCCGTCTGTCCGTCCGTCCGTCCGCGGATAATCTCAGTGACCGTTAGCACTAGAAAGCTGAAATTTGGTACTAATATGTATGTCAATTACGCCGACAAACTGGTAAAATAAAAAGTGGAAAAAAATATTTTATTAGGGTACCTCCCCTATACGTAAAGTGGGGAGTGTTTTTTTTTTCATTTTAACCCTAACGTGTGATATATTGTTAGATAGGTATTTACAAATAAATAGGGGTTTACTACAATCATTTTTTGATAATGTTAATATTTTCGGAAATAATCGCTCCAGAAGTAAAAATAATGTGTCCCCCCCCCCCTCTAACTTTTGAACAATAAGTTTTAAAAATATGAAAAAAATCTCAAAAGTAGAGCTTTATAAAAACTTTGTAGGAAAATTATTTTAAACTTGATAGGTTGAATAGTTTTTGAAAAAATTACAATAACTACGGAACCCTACACTGAGCGTGGCCCAACACGCTCTTGGCCGGTTTTTTTAATTTCCATTCCATTCCACATAAATTTGTGGCAAAGGCATCATGACATTCTGCCACTATGCGTATTAAAAATAAAACTTTGATTTTTTTGTTGTTTATTTCATTGCATGTTTGAGAAAAGCACTATACATACCTCGGCGGGAAATATGGGGCTGCCGGCCTTAGACCGCTCAGCCGTCTATATGTCTTCGGCCGGCAACTTCTTTTGTCCCGGCCTCTGTAGTAATGTACTATAATAGAAGATTACACTATAAAAATGTTTGATAAGAAATATGTAAAACAATGAACAGTGTGTAAAATCGGCCACCCCTAACAAAAGCCTACCCGCAACTATTCACCAAACAATGTTATCATTAGCCAACAGCAGAGCGAAACTTTGCACCCATATTATTTATCCTCCAAGCCACATTTCCTCACCCATCTAATTTTAAAACAACATCAATCACACATCAAAACCACCCCTCGAAGCATTTGTCAACAGAATATCTAACCCACACAACACTTATTCTAACAAGGTCTTAAGTTACTAGAGTTCGCTATTAAGATAGGACTTTTTCTATAAATAAGGATATACACCACCATCAATCGTACAGGGTGACAAATGACGCTCAGAGTCGCGATAAAAAACTATTTAGCTATTTTATTGGCCATAAAGATAGTGTTGTTTACGGGCCGCACTTAATGAGCTTTGCAAAAATGAGATCTGATAAAGGAGATTGAGGGCGGGTCCGATTGATTTTGAAAACGGTTGATGGAGCTAATGTTTACAATGACTCCAAATGCTTAGGACAAACTCTGTATTACTTAAAAAATATAATATTAATATTGGGCGACCTAGCCCTAGACCAAGCTAAACATTGTGTTAATATGTACTAGGCGATGATATTAATACTCGTGCTTCTACACCTAAAACATGAAAAATATTTGTCCTACATAGATAACTTCCAAGACTCAAAAAATTCAACACACAAATAAAAAAGGTGGTTTGGAAAAGCTCGCTTTAAAGCGATAAGACTGGCTTGTTGTCACCAATTAATGGTATACTGAACTTTTCTATAAACTCCTTTTGTTTTGTGATGCAGTAGAGCATATTTATTACTATTAAATGTATGTCTTTACCGGGATTCCAATCAAGGACTTGCTTAGCATGTTTTGAACCGCTACCGATGCCGGCGGTTTACGAAGCAAAGTAAACAGGGTATAAACCCTGTTTAACCAACAGTAACTCTTTTGTTTTAATTCTCGTTGACGTACTTTATCTCCTAGAAAATCCTTTCTTCATTTACACTATCTTCTAACCCGCCGGCATCGGTAGCGGTTCAAAACATGCTAAGCAATATTTGATCCTGAAGTCGTGAGTAACGAGCTTAGGTGACGTGAGTGCTATTTTTATGTCTGAAGAGCGAGTATTCTATATAAAACTCACTTTCCTCAATAAAGAATTTGTTACATTTGTTTTGCCAAGACAGTATTAAGTGTTTGTTTTTTTTTTTATTATACAGCTTAGTTTAAGTATTACGATTTACGAAGAAACAATTAACAATATGAAAACATAAAATAACCTTAGCTAGGAAAAGCGTTGCGTTAGTAGCAATTCTTATAATATATATGACTGAAGAAGTAAATAGGTATCAAAAAATAAAAATAGTACCCGAGTAGCTAGATTTGAGGAGAAAAGTAAATCATTACATAACAGAATACACCCGAGTACCCGTTATATCATTATTGTTCATTTGATCGACTACAATATCAATTTCACGATTGAAATTATATGCAATCATTGATTGCATAGTGCACCCAATTGGACCAATAAATTAAATTGTATTTTACTATGATTGAATTTTACAAGTTATTGCCAATTAAGTTTCATTTGAATATTCTTATTAATAGATTCACACGTGGAATTAAGGGAATACAGAATTGAAAAAAGTAATAACAATACGTTTTTGAGGGTTCCATACATTAAAACTACCCCTTAGTGTAAGTGACACTCGCGCCATTATGATGAATCTAATGACGTATTTTTATTGAAATTGTATATGCCAGCGGATATAGGAACGGATATACAGGTATCTTTTGATTGCGATGGCTTTGAAGTTTGATTTTTTCACAGCTCTAAGGGACAGTAAGCCTGGGTATTTGATATAAATACCAGCTTGATACCTCTACACGTTCCTGAGAAAAAGGGTCTTGACAGACAGACAGACGGACGGACGGAATACAAAGTGATCCTATAAGGGTTCCGTTTTTTTCCTTTCGAGGTACGGAACCCTAAAAATGGCCCATGTTATTATATCTACCCGTGAAAGCCAAGTTTAGTAAGTAGTATCCAATGCAGTTTGCTGGTTGCAAATTTTGAGCTGAGCGCGTGTACCCGGTCTCAAACTCCCTGACAGTTACTCACTTAGCATTGAAATATACGGAAATTCAGTTTTTCGGTGATTATTCCTCCGTGGTATGTCCGATTTTCATTTTTTTTAAATCTAAACCATCGTCGTGATGTCACCTATTGACATGCAAAATGTGAGCGTGGTCGGTTGAAGCGTCTAGGAGGAGCATGAACTCCAACGAAATACATCTGTCGCCTAAGAATGAGCTTTGATTCGCTCAGCTCAATAAGAAGGTACGCATCATGTTTATATATCGAATAATTATTACACTTAATTTATGCACATTTTTAATATATATATTTTTTTTCGTTTATTAAATCGAACATGTTTTAATTACAAACAAATTATATACTTTGCAACTATCGGAAACCTTAGTAGGTTTACGTAATTTGCGACGTGTATCAGCGCTAGCGGCTACTGTTGTCTCGTTCACTTTGTGCCAACTTGTACCAACTCTTGCTTTCGAAAATATTAAATATATTGTTATTATATTATATTATTTATTTTATTATTACACTGCACATAAAAACTCCCCCGTGTATGATTTTTTGTTGATTTATTTAGTAGAAAATAAGGTAAACGGACCCGGGTGTGATCTAATACCACAAAGACTACCATGGATAGGCAGCAGCATCCCTGGAGTGCGGTGGAGATATGCAATCGCCAACCTGCAGCCTGCACTGGCCTATGTCAGGGCAGTGCTGCTGCACTTGCGCATCTTGTTTGATATCTTAATACCCAACAATATTTCATACAAAAATGGAAAATGTCAAATCATTGGAATTATTACTGTAGGTTTATCTGTGTCATGTACTTAAAAATCGTAATGAATGAAAATGGGTGAGTGGAAGGTTATAAATATGAGACTTTCACCAATTTTATGAATTAGGACATGAAAGTTTACACGGGACTGTAGACAGTAACTAAAAACCTATTAATAATTACTTACAAGAACCTCCGCCTTACAAAAATAACTGAAATCCCACCAAAAACATTTCATGTAAAATGTTGCCAAGACGACCACATATGGTTTGCCCCTTGAAAAGATATCAGATCTCATGTAGAGCCAAGCTTCTGAATCTACACGGCCTAACTCTACCGACCCTAACTTCAACAAATTCTACATATCAGTAAATATGTGTGTCTTGGCTGTTTTGTTACTTACTTCAGATCAGAAACTAAATATTCGCATCACCTCCACGATGGTAGCGAAACGGCGAAGCCATAAATATTATTTACTGATATGTAGAATTTGTTGAAGTTAGGTTGGTACATTTAGGCCGTGTAGATTCAGAAGCTTGACTCTACATGAGATCTGATATCTTTTTCACAGGGCAAACCTTATGTGGTCGTCTTGGCAACATTTTACATGAAATGTTTTCGGTGGGATACCCCAAGGTTGTCTTGAAGAGATCGCTTTTCGGCGATCAAACTGCTTATTTTTGCCTCTACTTATTGTATTTATAAATAGTTAATTATGAATTACTGTGCCGTTTAATTGGAATGTGCAGTAAATAGTATTTGTATTGTATTTGTTGGGTGTTAGGCACTAGGACTTTTGTATATAACTACTTAATTTTTATTTACACGGTGAATCGCAATTCGATTTTTTTTCTTTCCACACACAATACCCAGTTATTATAAGAAAGTACTTCGGCAGCAATATCAATCATTTCTGGGCAACTTGAAAAAATGTCGTTGTCATTACCACAACATTTATTAAGTAGGGCAACAAAAGTGGCTGGTATTAAATTAATCAAGTAAACAGACCAACATTCGATTTGTTGAGTGACAGTTTGTGTTATAAAATAAAAAATGTTTGTTGACTTCGAGTCTTAGGCAAAACCCTGCCCACTTCCTTACGAATATAATTGCTGCAACTAGCTAGAGCGGGCCTTTTACTATGTTTGTCGACACGTGGCGTTCCATTGGAGAGGGCTATGTCCAGCAGTGAACGTACACAGGCTGATTATGATTACACAAATCTACCTAGTCCAAAACTAAACAAAGCTTGTACATGTACTATGGGTACTAGACGACGATATACATACTGATATAGATAAAAACATACATAGAAAACATCCAAGACCCAGGAGCGAAATATCCGTGTTAATTGCACAAATAATGCCCTAGCCGGGATTCGAACCCAGGACCTCTAGCTTCGGAGGCAGTGTACTACCAACTAGGCTTAACAGGCCGACACTCTACTCGTACTACTATACTTAGTCCTATTATCCGATCCATTCTCATCACGTCACTTAAAATCAGTATGTCACAAGCAGATGAAAAATTATGACCAATAGAGTCCTCAGGATTTAAATTGATAAATGTGTATATTTTAGTTGTATCTAGTGTGTTTCTGAGCAAATTATAAAACGGGAATATCCTGAATAATTGTAATAACTAGGACAAAACACAATTAAACGCGTAGTAACACAAGGATTTGAATAAAATAAACTTAAATATAAAAATCGAGTCATTTTGTTTTTTGTTCATATTTGTTAAAAATATTCATCATCATCCTCCTAGCGTTATTCCCAGTACAGTTGCATCCTGAAGGATGCCTGGGGTCCGCTACCTAATCCCAAGAGTTGGTGTTGTCACTAATTTTTACGGAAGCGACTGCCATCTGACCTCCGTCATCCGAGGGGAAAACTAGACCTTATTGGGATTAGGCTTGTCAAGTGAGTGGGCAACTTGACGGTTAGAAGTTCTCAAGCCGCCCGGAGGCCTCTAACTTGGCTTAACGACTGCTATCATGGACAGCAACCGGGATCAACGGCTTAACGTGCCTTCCAAAGCACGGGAGCGCTCAGTTAGTAACCAATCAAAGTGGTCACCCATCCAAGGACTGACTGACCTCGTCCGACATTGCTTAACCTCGCATACCGCACGCGGTACGCGGGCGCCGCTGGGCCACGAACGCTCTAAAACGAAACGTTAAAAATATTCTACTATGTAAACAATTAGGTATTTCATTACCGTCTGAGTCTTTTCGTTATTATGGACTTTAATAAAACAATTCATAAATCTACCTTAGGTCTGTTTAATCTTATTTGGCAGACTTACGAAAATACCTTGTAAAGAAAAGTAGATTTCTCGGTATTAAGTACTTAAGGTATATTTAGGTTGCTATAAGACAGAAAATCAGGTCAAGGCGAACAAGGACGTTCGAGTTAAGGAGATACGTGGGTGGGGGATAATTTTCGTTATAACGAAGGATAAAATACTTTGTTTTGATATAGTAATTATGCAGCAGCAGTTAATGCAAGACCACCGGGGAATGGGCAGCAGCATTCCTAGAGTGCGGTGGAGATGCTGCGATCGCCAACCCGCATGCCAAGCGTGGCGATTATGGCATTTACCCCCCATGAAATTGGGGGAAGCCTATGTCCAGCAGTGGACGTCCTAGGGCTGATATGGTGGATATAGTAATTATAATTTTTTTGTCAAAAAAATCATTTTTGGTACAAGCTTTTATTGCTGACTGTACTTTTTTTCAAAATCATAAACTACTTATTGAGTCGGTTCGAATGAGCCCAAACACGATGGGCTTATCTTGTGTAGTTTAGGAATTGCTATGACCACCTTCTGTCTCCATCATCAGATCAGCTCTATGTCATAATAATATTGCATTGTCATCCGATTTATACATGCATGCAAAATTTCAGCTCAATCGGTACCGGGAAGTGGATCAAATTTAACTTGAAAGATTTGATTACAGACCGACAGACAGACAACGGGACAGGTGAAACGCAATAAAAGCTTGTAAAATAGTCTCAGAAATTCTGGTATCTTTTTTAAATCGGCGATCTTTGATTATATTAACTGTGTATACGTATGTAACCGTAGTAATACTAGAACTTATGGTAATTAACTTATTTTAAATTCGAATCTGGTCACCACAATACAGGCTTAGCCTAGTGTGGGGCCGCAGGATAATTTGTAAATGTACTTAATTTTTCTTGCAAATAAACCAAATTTTATTTTTTATTTTTTTATTTTTAAATATTTATAATATGTATTAGTATCAGCTAATTCCCGTTCTCTCTTATCTATGAGACCAACAGTGGTAAAAAGGTTAATCATGATGAACAGCCATATCTATAATAGCTTTCAAGGTCGGCAACGCACGCGTACACCTCTGGTGTTGCAGGCGTCCATAGGCTGCGGTGTGACCGTACGCTTGTTTGCCACCGACGTGGAATTAAAAAAAGCCGATTGGCTGTTAAAACTTGACTGGTTGGTTTTCCATCGGGTGAGGCGATTAAATAAACTAAAGAAATATTTTTGGATATCTTACAGAAATCGACCTAGTCCCAAACCAAGCAAAACTTGTATTGTGGGTACCAGGCAGCGAACTACGTATTAATATCGATAGATAAATTCTTAAATAGATATACATACATATAGGTAATCATATGGCATTTGTTTTCGAACCGTGAGATCTTCGAGAAGACAAGTATGCTTGCCAGTTTTGTTGCACTTCTAGCACCACCCAGGGGTCACTTGTAGGGTAACGGTGGGTACTCCCTACGGACGAGGTGCAACTTCGACCCCCCCTTTGTCAAGTGAGTGGGCAACTTGACTGTTAGAAGTTCTCAAGCCACCCAAAGTCCTCTAACTTGGCTTAACGCCTGCTCTCATAGACAACTGCCGGGATCAATGGCTTAACGTGCTTTCCAAAGCACGGGAGCGCTCAATTAGTAACCACTCAAAGCGGTCACCCATCCAAGAACTGGCCTGCGCCCACATTGCTTAAACTCGCATACCGCACGCGGTTCGCGGGCGCCGCTGGGCCACGAGCGCTCCCTTAAATAGATAGAAAACATGCGAGACTCATGTACAATTTATTCATACTCATCACACAATAAAATGATTTGACCGGGATTTGAATCCGGGACTATCAGCTTCATAAGCAGGGTCAGTACCAACTAGGCTTTATGTATGTATGTATTGCTTTATTGTACATAAAACACGGTAAAATGACAAACAAACAAAAAGTGGAAGTACAAAGGCGAGCTTATCCCTTTAAGGGATCTCTTCCAGCTAAACTTAGCTTTAGCTTTAGTGGTTGCCAACAAACAACAACTTTTCTATCCTCTTAAGGTGTCACGTTTTTTCATTTTCACAGAAAAGTTAGAATACCCGCCATTCGCTAGCCTAATTTCCGCGGGGAGCTTGCGTCCCACATGTGTCATCACTTTTGTCTGCTGCAACAAAATGCAACGGAGTCCAATGTGCACCTTACTGAATACATACTGTGCATTTTGCGGTTATGATTTTTTTGTAGGTATTGTTTTGAGGATGCGTTGTGGAGAGAGTTAGACGATGTTTTGACTTAGCGGAGCGGCATCAGTATTGTGTTAATTATGTTACTCGTATTTGAGGTGAGCTCACTGATGTCGCATAGATTTGCTCACTTGCTCACTTAAGCTTCGACAAAAATGATTTCGTGTGTCAGGATGTCAAAATCTCCGGAATTCTGGTTGTTCTGCTTTACAGATTCTTCTGAAATTTTGGGAGCAGGTTCGATAATTTCATAGTTTTTTTTTTATTTTAAATTAGAGGGAAATATTAAAAAAAATTGTTCTCCGAGCAGGATTTGAACTTACACTGACATCTGGCATATGCGGCTAGTCGCTCTAGCCACCATCCTCCTCGGATCACTTTAAATTTTTCTCTTTAATTTGAAATTTATACTTTTCGTTAGCAGCGTTACTGCTTAATACAAAATTATTCTAGATTTTTTTATTAGTCAGTTTTTGGTAATTTTTAAATAAAATGAAATCGCGAGTTCTACAGTTCACAAAGCCAATAGTAATATCATGTTCGAAAGCGTGGCAGTATTCGCACATCTCATATTGCTTTCGCTCATCCCGTGTCAGTCAGAAAGCCCTCATGTAAATGTAGGCGCTCAGTAATAGTACATTACTACAGAGGCCGGGACGGTTGCCGGCCGAAGACATATATACGGATAGGCTAAGGCTGGCAACCCCAAATTTCCCGCCGAGGTATGTACTCGTATAGTGCTTTTCTCAAACATGAAATGAAATAAACAACAAAAAAAAACAAAATTTTATTTTTAATACGCATAGTGGCAGAATGTCATGATGCCTGTGCCACAAATTTATGTGGAATGGAATTAAAAAAGAGGACTTTGCCGGCCTAGGCCTGCAAGATTTGTATGAAATTCCATTAACGACCTCTTGTCCTAGCCGCGCCTGAAACGTCATACTTCGCAGCCTATTATAAGGAACATAACATCAATATTTCATTGCATGTTTGAGAAAAGAAAGTACCAATCCAATGAAAGTTGTCACTAAATAGCTTTCTGATATTATCGAACCGCTTTCGCACTGTCGATTTAGGGAGTCTCCGGAGGGCAAGAACAATTATCTCTAGCCTTCTACGCGATGAAGCTTCAAATCAATAAATTGTCAGCTAGGTGCTTGTGACTCGCCGACGCTGTAGCCTATAAAAGCTTGGATAAAAGTCATAGCCAATCTCTCTGGTACCATAATATGAATTAATATGTAACTTAGTTATATTTTCAAGTCAATTTATTTTCAACAAGCTTTCCCCGCGACTTTTATCCTACACGTGGAATACATTTTAAAAAAGATTTGTTTATACTGGTCTAACGGGAATTCATTTATTTACCTTCATTATCGAAGTTTTGACACGGGTTGCACCTGCCATGTTCGTGGCAAAACAGAACCGACGTGTCAGCAAATTGTTACTGGTGATATTGATACACAAAGTTTAACTACCTCACAAAATTTCGTAAAAATGTGACCGACTGTTTTCAACACGTCCATTATGCTACTTATCGTCTAGGGTGCGTCAGACAACACACAGTATCCGCGCACAGATCCGAAGATTTATCCCGCGATTTTAGTGTCTGCACCAATGCTCTATCTAATAAAATTATCGCGGTTTTCTTGATTTCAATTGGTTCTCGTACCAACCACGAATAATAATGGCATTCGGTGGAGATAATTTTGAAATGCAATAAGAAAATACTACTTAGTTCCAATCTTTTAAAGAATACAGTAAGTATCTGAACACAAAACGTAACTTCTCTGACATTATGTGAATTATTATTATATATAATTACAATGTTTAAACTATACTCGCGGCTAACCAAGGTCACTCATTGGCGGAAAAGAACCCAAGATGCTGGCGGCGTTTCCCCGTTGCACAGCAATACTGAGCCTTTGTCCGAGAAACGCCCCAGCTCTTGGATCACAGGTAAATCTAATAAGTTTTTTTTTAATAAGATTAAACAGTTGGTGAGCCTCTGGGCCCCAAGGGCCTAGAGTCTCGACCGCAAACGGTACGAAAATATAATTGTCACCTAATAACATGTATTTTCGGCGCTTAGCCGCCTCCGCGTTTGTGGCAGCTCCACCTGGTTTTTGACACGTTAGTGCAATGTGTGACGATGCCAAAGTGTCTACACAGGTGGAGTCCCACACTAAGGGCCGCCCCAACCGCCACGGCACTAACGTCATACCATCGGGTCTCTTGCCGTCGTCCCGTACGAGGCCATTGGGTTCGAGTACCGCAGGCACTTGGACGCTGACAAGGGCCCGACGTATGATGTCGTTGAGAGTGTCTTTATGTTTTCATTATTTCAATAAAATTATTTTAATTATTAAAAAAAAAAAAAAATGTTTAAAGAAAAGATCAAAATCGGCCAAGTGCGAGTCGGACTCGCGCACGAAGGGTTCCGTACCGCATGATCTATAAAAAGAGTCCGACTCACACTTGGCAGGTTTTAATATTTGTTCTTATAGCGGCAACATATATACATAATCTGTGCAAATTTCAACTGTCTAGCTATTACGGTTCTTGAGATCTAGCTCGGCGTGTGGTAGCCATGAAAAAGGGCTAAAATATCACGTTTTCTGTATGGGAGCCCCCCTTAATTATAATTATTATTTTGTTTTTAGTATTTGTTGTTATAGCGGCAACAAAAATACACAATCTGTGAAAATTTCAACTGTCTAGCTATTACGGTACTTGAGATACAGCCTGGTGACAGACGGACTGACAGCGAAGTCTTAGTAATAGGGTCCCGTTTTTACCCTTTGGGTACGGAACCCTAAAAACATATACAGTTTGGCCAACAAAATGTGTATGCCTACTATAATTTTGCATCTTGTGTTAATTAAATAAATACAAATAAATACAACTAATGACTACATCTATCACACTGCATCGCACCTGGTTCAAAAGTCCCCACGATGCCGCCATTTTGAAATTCATTCAGGCGGCAGTTGACAGTTAATACTTTAGCCAATTTGTACAAAACCTTAATGAGTTAATTATAGACGAAACCGTCCTCATAAAAAAATGTTAATTGGTTAAATCCGTATAAAAATGAGTTCCGAAGTTTTTGAATTTCACACAGGTACCTATGCAAAGAGTCGTGGTGAAAGACTATATGTAAGTGATTTCTATTTTGTTGCAAACCGAAATTCCCTGCTATAACTTATAAAATACAATACAACATGTTGTCATATAAAATACAATACAAACATAGTAAAAACCGGTTTCATATTCAGATATCTACGAGCTCTTAGTTTGTCAGCCAAATGATAACAAAATTGTATGTACGCAACATTGTATCCGACATTACTGTTTCCAGTATATTTGAGTAAAGAAAAAGATACCCGTATTTTATGCAGGTTCGGTGTGTTTGCAGTAGTATGCGATTGGATTTTGTTTGCTTTTTTTATTAAAAATGCGATTGCTCTTGGCCAGCATCTAGCCTGGGGGCAAAGATGAGGCCGACGATAAAGCGAGCTCACCCAGAAGATGCCTATTCACTAGTGCCTTAAAAAGGTCTAGCTTATATGAACTCGGAAATACAGACCCCGGCAGAGAATTCCAAACCTTAGAAGTGCGCATTATAAAAGATGAATAAGATGATGCAAAGTGCTTGGTTCGAATTAAAGGAACAATTGCTACTGAAAAACGAGAGTGGTGCTATTAAGCCTACACTTTTACGGGGTCAGTGCGGTATCAATAAGCTATCAATGTCAACTGTCGGCCCAGTCGTCGTATGTTATTTAGGTTTGCGTGTCTATACTTATATTTGTTCGAATGCTTTCCTACAACGGAATTCGCGGGACGGTACGAATACCAGTACTGCGTTATGTTACACCCCGCTTCCGCGCATGATTATTACTGAGGAAATCTAGACGACATGCTGTCAGGTTTTTTTATATAATGGTGGCAAACAAGCTACGGCCTGCCTGATGGTAAACAGACACCCCGCCTACGGACGCTTGTGACTCCAGAAGAATGACACTTGCGTAAGATAATATTAGAAAATATTGCATACAGTTTGCTCCCAACCAAGGCATCCTCAGAAACAAATCTTTCAAATACCATAGGGAGGTTAGAATGAAGTTCGTAACGAACACATCAGAAGAATTTACAAGGACGCCCCATACGGGCATATCATGAGATGCAACGAAGACCATGTCGTGAAGAAAGCCCTCGCACTACCGGGCAGTTAAAGAGGCAGAGGTCGCCCTCGCGCTACGTGGTGGTCCACAATATCAAAGGACTTGAAACAGGCCCAGTTGAACAAAGAGACAACATAGGATCGACCGACCTTGCGCATGACAACAAGAAGGGCCGACTCCAAATAATGAGAAGAGGCACGGAAAGAAGAAGAAGAGAGGTAAGAATAAGATTTTTAACATGTCAATATATTTCTCGCGTTAGCAACCGTGACAGATCAACCACGAGAAACGTATTTAAATGTGCGATGAACCAGAAAGACGCTATTATAAAAACCATAAACTACCCAACATCCAACATCACTATTTTATAAGTAGGTCACAATAAACTAAAACATAACCCACAATAAATTAGATAGAATAAGTGGTGTCCGCACTTTCGACAGCCCACAAAGCCAATCATCCCGCCCACTTTTGCCCACTTTTGTAATCCTCAATTATTCCACATTTCCCGGACCCAAGAGGTCCACTTTTGTACGGGACAATGGACCGAACTACGATAAATCAGTGCGTCCACTCACAAAACCTTTTACTCCCGACCATGAGCTCAACCCTAGCGTAACTTGACCTAGAGATCCATAATAACAACATGTAATCGGAGTTCAGATTCCCACTGGTTCACATGTCGATTGCGCTTATTAAGCTATGTGAATATAACAGCATGAGTACAACCATATTCACATCAAAAGAACCTAACTTAGTACGGTCTTTGAAGAGACTTAGTACTTTTTAGTTCAGAGTGATTCTGTAATGGTGGAAGATGGCTTTTTTCCCTCCCGTGCCTTGCTTTGGCTTAAGCGTTTTCTAATGCTTTTGATGATATCCGCTAATGCATTGACAGGCTTTTGTGCGAAAAACGTTTTTGGTAATATTCATGTTAACTTTAAGTTGGATTTGATCATTTTTAGTTGTATTTAAAGAAATAACGATGAATAAAAAAAAAGATATTTTGTTTCTAATCAAAATAACGTAGAAGAAGAATTTCAAAGAAATTGTCTTTTTTTTCCAAAGCGCTTTTGAGCTAACGCTATCGATTATAGAACAAGAAAAAGTGTCTCCTGAACAGTTTCGTTACTTTATATACATTGAAATTTACTATGTTTGTGGGAGGACACTTTTTTCTTCTTTTAGAATGGATAGCGTTTGGGATTCTAAGTTAAATAAGCGCTACGAGTCCATAGTCTGAAAAAACATTGCAATACGCCAATAATTCAATTTTATAGGATAAATAACTACTTCAAAATAGTACCTACTTAAGTTTTCTTGATGTTTTTATACCTTTTTATATTTAACGTCAAACTGTAATACAATTTGTTGGCGAAAGCAACACTCTTCATCTTTACCTTAGCTGTCTTAATTTGAATTCAAAACCTTAAGTAAAATTGTCTCCTAATAAAGGCCATGACAGAAAAGTTAATTTCGATCTATCACTCAACACTCACTTCAATTTCATTTTCCAATCTTTAATTCCAAATCAATGAAAACCCACCTTTTCCTTTAGCTCAAACGCTTTTCAAAGCTTTGATTCATCAAATTGCCTTCACTGAAATGAAGCCAATAAATTATTTCACCCTCACTCGGATATTTTCGATTGGTTGGGGTCTATCTAACTTAAAGTATTGAGTTCCTCCTACATGTTTTAGTACTAATGGCTCCGGATGCTGTAGATTTAGAGATTTTTATTTCAAACATTAAAATTTGAAATAAAGTAAGGCAACTTCCTGATTTGGCGGGGCGGGAGCGATATGTCATAGGTATTTTGCTCTTTGACGTGAATTTACCGATGTGAGATTTCCTCACTTGACGAAATACTGTCAGTAATACGTTTTCGCAGAAGTAATAACATGCGCAGAAGTGGGGCAGTACTGCATAGATATCGGTTGACACTGACAGCTGACAGTTTTCTCATATCGTACCGCGCCCGCATCGACAAGTCAGGAAGGCGCCTTAATTGGCGAAAATAAACTGTAATTATCGAACAAAATCACAAAATTTCACGAGAAATGCGTCCTGTAGAGGAGAGCATCCGAACAGACATACTAAAGCATTTCTCCCAAGCTGAAACGGAGACGATCCACTTGCTTCTCTTGTTCGGTCAACAGCGTACTCCCATCTTAAAGGCCGGCAACGCACTTACAACCCCTCTGGTGTTGCGAGTGTTCATGGGCGGCGCTAATCGCTTACTATCAGGCGATTCGTCTGCTCGTTTGCCTCCAATGTCATAAAAAAGCATTACATTATACGTGTTTTTGTTGATTTCAGTTCCTTCAAGTATATAGCCGTGTATAGCCATACAAACGACGTAGCATACTTTCAAAATTCGAGAATAGTTATTTGTTCAACAAGAGAGCAAAGTAGATTTTTGCTGCGAGTGTTGATGTTGAGTCCCGAGCAAGCGAAAGATTCTATCATTGAATCACAAGAATAGTGAGTGATTCAAAATTAGAATCTTGAGCGTAGCGAGGGACTCAAAGACACGAGGTGCAAATATCTTTGCTCTCGTGTGATACATACAACTTTTCACCTCAGCGGCGAGAACATATTACGCAAAGGAAATAGTGATAGAGAGAATGAAGTTACATAAACTAACCTACGATATGAAAAATTAAAAAGTAAGGTTTTCACGCTCACAGCAAAATTGCATTTTGCTCACTGGTTTCAAGCAGGAAAAGTCGTTTTCACGCTCGCAGCAAAATAGCATTTTGCTCACTGGTTTCAAGCAGCAAAACCGCCATTTTTGAGCCGCTGAGGTGAAAAATATTTTTATTCATTTTCATACTACGAGTACATAATTAATTATGTAAAAAAAAAATTTTCTTCCAAAAATAGTTTTCCACAAAAAAGACTTTATTTAGCAGAGACAAATACTTTAAAAAGGTTTTCTTAATGTATTTATCTCTGCTAAATAAAGGGTGAAGTATACCTAAACCACGACCTCGGCTCAGTCGGTTTGTTTAGCCTAGTTGGTAGTGACACTGCCTACGAAGCTGGAGGTCCCGGGTTCAAATCCCGGTACAGCAATTGTGTGAACAACAGTTGTTCCTTAAAGTTGGGCACACCTAAATTTAAGGAACAAATGTTACTTTTGACCTCTTTCCTTCTCCATTGGAACTCCACATGAACGCAAAAGAGGGGTTTTATAAGTTTAAAATGTGTATCTGTATATATGTGTGTCTGTCCGTGGCATCGTAGCTCATAAACGGGTGAATGATTTGAATACGGTTTTTTATTTAAATTTAGGATTTCCAGCAATGATTCTTAATAATAATAATAATAACCAACAAGCCTGATATCGTGCTGACAGATCGATTGAAGCGCCAGGCAGTGCTCGTTGACATCACCATCCCCCATGACGAGAACCTCGTGAAAGCTGAAAAGGACAAAGTCAGCAAGTACCTAGACTTGGCACATGAGGTAACCGCCATGTGGGATGTTGATTCAACGATTATTGTCCCGATAGTCGTTTCTGTGAACGGTCTAATAGCGAAGAGTCTCGACCAACATCTCAAGAGACTCTCGTTAGATGGCTGGGTCAAGGGTCAAATACAAAAGGCGGTACTCCTGGACACGGCGCGGATAGTCCGGAGGTTCCTCTCTCTGTCGCCCTAACCACCGGTAGCTTAGGCCCGCCTCGCTGCCGGCGGCACTCTAGGTTAGGTTTTTTATAATGCTTTTATACTTTGTACGTGTATTTTTATATTTTACATTTGATAAATTTATTGTAAATATCTAACCTAAGAAAAAGAAATAAATAAGGTGAATAATAATAATATATAATCGTCTCTGTGAACGGTCTAATAGCGAAGAGTCTCGACCAACATCTCAAGAGACTCTCGCTAGATGGTTGGGTCAAGGGTCAGATACAGAAGGCGGTACTCCTGGACACGGCGCGGATAGTCTGGAGGTTCCTCTCTCTGTCGCCCTAACCACCGGTAGCTTAGGCCCCGCCTCGCTGCCGGCGGCACTCTAGGTTAGGTTTTTTATAATGCTTTTATATTTTGTACGTGTATTATTATATTTTACTTTTATAAATGTTTTGTAAAAAACCTAAGTTAAGTTTTAAGAAGAATAAAGATAATAATAATAAAAGAAATAAATAAGGATAATAATAATAATATTATAATTTATTCACACAAAAACCCTAAGCATTAAATTTATACATCTGCCAAACTGCAGAACAGTTTGTTAGTGTTTGTTTGTTAGACATGTACTCGTATGCATATCAAAATCGGTTACGCAGTTTTTTAGATATTAAACTTTGAAATCTATTAACTATAGGACTTGTTCGATTTCTGTGAAATAATTGACCTCCTATTATTTATGAATTGTTTACAACTAACATATTAGCTTTGCCCGCAAAAATTACTCTCGGCATTCTTTTTTCAGGCGACTCCCTAGTTTTTATAATAAACATTGGATCGATATTGATCCTTTCCAAAGTTCATTGTCTAGTCTCAAAAGGTTAGTTAAAGCTAAATTATTTAAGTTCACCCCATAAAATAATAGTTAAGGTAAATGTAACTTTTCAGGTCATCTAAATTTCTAGAATGTGTGTTATTAACTCTCTCTTTGTTTTTGTTTATTTATTTATTTTCCTAAAATGTGTAATAAAATTATTAGTTAGTGAGACGTGTGTGCCAGTCTACGACTCTTTACCTGCCATGATTGACGCTTGTCAATTATTATAATTATTATCACTTTTTTTTTTTTTTCATGAGTGCTTGTGTCAAACACTGGTACTGGGTAGAGGATCGATACAATTAAGTTTCCATTTCTCTTGCTATTTATATTATTTTTGTTAACATTTTGCATAAAAATGAACCTCCAGGTCTTTTTTTTAAATTACTGTTTAGTACACTACATGTACACATATGTATAAGTATAGTTTGCCATGCGACTGTTTGCGTTCTGAATAAATAAATAAAATAAAAAAACATATTTATTAACAACTGTAACAGGAGCATACACAGAATCAGGTACACACCATGACAGTCGAACTCACTTTGGTACTCTGTCGCTTTTACTTGTCGAAAATTAAGTATGACAGTTCAAACAACGTTAAAGCCTAAAGGTGCAAAGGTTGCCCCTTGTTAGTCCGGCCGGACATATCAGAAGTTAAGGGTTTGAAATACTAATTTCCGGTTGGGCTTTTAATCATATTATGCAAATAAACCGTTACTTGTTGACTGCAGAAGAGACGATTTTTAATATGATTTTTGTGTTTGACCTAACGTCTAATATTTATAATTTTTTAGGATGTCGCAATTTCAAATCTTGCTCATAATATGTTTTTTTAATACCACGTCGGTGGCAAACAAGCGTACGGCCCGCCTGATAGCAAGCGGTGACCGCAGCATATAGGCGCCTGCAACTACAGGGGTGTCACATGCGCGTTGCCGACCATTTACGAAATTATAGACTCCTTTCTTGAGGAAACCCATATCTTGGCAGGGAGCTGATTCCAGAACCCGAGCGTCCGAGGGAGGAAATTCCTTTGAAACCGTACCGTACGCAACAATTTAGATTCCAAGGTGTGAGGATGAATAATGTCCTGCCGACGGCAAGTGGTGCGATGGTGCGGTTGGTGGCAGTGCAGTTTATTTGCAAAACATATTTTTTTATAAAAAGTGAATATCCCGATGACCCCGTTATCCAATAAAGGACATCCTGTGGTTGACCTTTATTCCTATTGTAGTAAGATTGATGGTTTCAACAATTGAGACTCTGTCGAAGACTATAGCGTTTATTTTCTACCATTTATATTTGAATATACACCAAAAAAACATAACTTTACAAGATAATGTTATAAAGATTGAAAATAACTCACGAAGGCGCCATAATGTGTGGACGAGTTAGTGCTACGCCGTAGACGAGCTACGCCACGTAGCAGATGCTACGAATGCTACGAGCGCAATATATTACGATATTAACGGATGCAATATCACATAATGCGGCGAGACACGTGTCATATTACGGGGACGAGTTCAAACTGGCAGTTATATGTATGAAATAAAAATATACATTTATAGTAAAACTAATAAATGAAGGCACTTACAATTGTAACACATATTTTTTCGAACCCCACACCCTACCTTTTAATTAGGTCGTCTTTAATCAATTTATGGTAATCGATTAACGATTTTCACCACCATCGATCCGTTGGATGATTAAGCCTTTCCTTCGCCACATGCAGGTCATCCTAGTTTAAAAATAATAAGTGTCAGGGTTACCACTATACAAAACTGCCTCACCCTTATTTTGGTTCTATTTAGCATTTGGTAGTTATTTAAACTTCGGTACCTTTTTAAATCGTTTCAGGAAGGTGATTGAAATCTTTATTTCTGCTCCGCAATGGCCTTTTTAATTAATGGTGGGTTCGTGTTGGTCGGAATGGGTATTTCAAAAGTCAAAGTTGACGGCCCGAACTGTCACTTCTCAGAATACTCGTCTAAAGGACATATGTCCTAATTTTTAAACTCGGCTCCATTGTAGCAATCCGTAAGTATTTCTGCTGGATTGTGGGTTAAATTTAATCGCTTTTGCCCCTGCTATAAGATTTCCGTTGAATTTTCAGGAGTTCTGGGAAGTGACCGGAATTAGCCACCCGGTTACTGCTTTTAAGGCCCTCCTGGATTGAAAGTTCTTCCACGCACTGTAAGCACGGATTACTGTCTCCGAAGGTAAGTAACCGACTTTCTCCGTCGCATTCATGTAGAAAAGAAACTACTTGGCGATTTTTAACCATAAAATATTCGTTTCAGGGTCTTTTACTTACCCGCCATGAACGTGGTTGACTGTGGACTGTTGACTGGTCGCTGCCCTGCTGGTTCTACGGCGTGAGGCGAACGAGGTGTTCGTTCCCCTTTACTCGTGGAAGATCGCCTCAGCGATTCGCTACGTAGCGAGGCACCGACCGTTAACTCGCTGACGTTGGAGGTCGGTAGAGTGTCTTTATTTTATTCACGGCGCCCAAACTCTCTTAGTACACTTATAAAAGTATTGAAACAGAAAGCGACAGTAATAGGCCGGTTAACCAGCACCCCACATATCCCCTATGTTTCTACCGCCTTAGCCGAGGCACATATTTTAGAGGTTAGAATTGTTGTAAACGGCGATGAGGACTGTGACAGGGTAATAAACCTTTAGATCTACTTGTGTTGTTTAATTCCACCATCCCCAGTCCCACCCAGGAACGGAGTAGTGTTACACAATTCATGTTATTATTAGACATATTTATGTTCAGGAGCAACCCGAACCCGGGTATGTCCTAAAACTACGACCAAGACCACCGGGGGATGGGCACCAGCATCCCTGGAGTGCGGTGGAGATACTGCGATCGCCAACCCTCATGTTAAGCGTGGCATATACCCCCCGTGCATTTGGGGGAGGCCTATGTCCAGCAGTGGACGTCCTTTGGCTGATATGGTGGTTCAGGAGCAAATAATTATATATGATTATTCTTAAATCACAAAATATTTCCTCAGATACAAGATTACTTAAAAATACTTCACCCCGGGACAGTGACTCCTATTATACAAGTCGCAAGTCCGTCCCCATATGGAGTATTGCTGTCATCTCTGGGCGGGAGCACCTGGATACCAGCTTGGGTCTTTTGACTCGCTCCAGAGACGTGCTGTGCGAATCGTGGACGATCCCAAGCTCACGAGCGATATTGAGCCGTTGTGTTTAAGGAGAAATTTTCTAATATATATAATTAATTCCGAAGAACTGTTCGACATGATGCCTATGGCCGCTTTCTACCATCGCACCGCTCGCCGTCGGCAGGGCATTCATCCTCACACCTGAGAACCTAAATGGTCGCGTACGGTACGGTTTCAGAGGAATTTCCTCCCTCGGACGCTCCGATTGTGGAATGAGCTCCCTGCCGAGCTTTTTCCCACGGACTAAAGTATGGGGTTCTTCAAAAAAGGAGTGTATAAATTCTTAAAGGGTCGGCAACGCGTATGTGACACCCCTTGGAGTTGCAGGCGTCCATAGGCTGCGGTGACCACTTACCATCATGCGGGCCGTACGCTTGTTTGCCACCGACGTGGTATAAAAAAATCCATGGGCGGCGCTTATCGCTTACCATCCGGCGATTCGTCTGCTCGTTTGCCTCCTATGTAATAAAAATGTAGCACTAAAGGCTAGTAATAAATAATAATAATAATAAAAATATATTTTTTTGCATAAAATGTGGTACATGTAGTTGACATCATTATATTTATGTGCAAGACACATTTCACCAGCAACTGGCGTGCAAAATGAAAATGAAAATCGACATTATTAAAATAGAACATACACAAAAATGTTCTTGAAATAAAAATAAAAATGACACATTTAGTCTTAATCTAACATTAAATCACAACGTATTAAATAATTAGTATGTCAAATTCGCTAAGTAAACTTAAAACATAAAATAAAAATAAAACATAAAATAAAAATAAAACTGTCGACAACCAATCTAATAATCTAAAAATTAATTACAATATTATAAAAAATGGCATATTCACTAAAACTACTACTTAAATCTAGAAAACAAACGTAAATAATAAAAAAAATATGTTAACGCCTATATATAAAATGAGAAAAATATTCGTCCACAGAGTAAAAACATTCTTCTAACAACCAATTTCTGAGTTTACTGCGAAATGATCGAATGGGCATATCCTTGATGTCATCATGCAGGCGATTGTAGATGCTAACTGACATGCAGTGAGCGTTTTTACCATACAATTTAGTTTTTTTCTCTGGTATAGCGAGACGATTTGGGTATCTGGTATTGAATTTACATATATTCTTATTTTTTTGAAATATTTATGATGCATTTTTAATAATAATAATAATACGGATGAGTATCAAATTTTTATCATTGTACTTTTGATACGTTCAGTGAGATTTACTTCCTAGTAGAAGGATTCATAATAATAACTTGCTACAAAGAAGGCACTAGTAGACACTGAAGCCCACATTGTAACTAGCAGCTACTACAGACTAAATATTACAGAGAATCTAATTCATGTCAGTATTTTTTATGGAGAAAACCTGCAAGCCATGTGCTTAGTCGCCGGGGCATAAGGGCTATATTTCCACATACAATTAGATAATAGGATGAACATAGAACATAGATTAAAGTAACTTTAGGAGCGCTCGTGGCTCAGCGGCGCCCGCGTACCTGGTGCGGTATGCGAGGATAAGCAACGTTGGGGCAGGTCAGTTCTTGGATGAGCTACTAACTGAGCGCTCCCGTGCTTAAGAAGGCACGTTAAGCCGTTGATCCCCGTTGATGTCTACGACAGCAGTCGTTAAGCCAAGTTAGAGGCCTTCGGGCGGCTTGAGAACTTCTAACAGTCAAGTTGCCCACTCACTTGACAAGGGGGGTCGAAGTTGCACCAAGTCCGTAGGGAGTACCCACCGTTACCCTAAACGTGACCCGTGAGTGGTGCTAAAAGTGCAACAAAAACTGGCAACCTTAAATTTGCATTAAGTATGTGCACGACAAATGGACGCAAAACTCCGTTGAAGTGGATTTTTTTGTTAATATTTTCGATTGTATGTACAAAACCCTTTCTTCCAGATCGCAATGGTTACACAACCTAATTCATCTCACTAACATTTCACCACTTGGTATAATGAAGGTGAACTTTTACCTTAAAAAGTGAACTATGATTTATTTGTAAGCTATCGTCAAAAGCAGCGCGGAAAGCTGCGAGCGGAATTAAATCCCATTGTTTTAAAGATGCTTTCAAAGTTGCTTTGTGCGGTGTATCTAATTTGTGGATTCTTTATGGCAACGTGTTACCGTTGCATCCGGGTTATGAGACATTTGGGCACAATTCGACTAGTTTATTGGCAGTTTATGATATGGCCGTTTTTCTAAAAAGTCGTTCAAGATTTATGTCGCTCGTAGAAAAAATGTACTGGTTTGTCGATTGGCTAGAAGATGTCATTGGCATAACGTTCCAATTAGATAACTACTGTATTTTATCCTTAATTCAATAAGGATTTCGTGATCTGTATGGGACTTCTCGACAGTTGCAAATGTCCATAGTTAAGTTACCTATTCACCGCCAAGGTTGATGTTTTAAAAACCCTACTCTGGAAAATGGAGCAAATCTTAATAAAACGTCCAAGTTTTAAATGTTAAATCATATTATATTTCTATTTTTTTAATCATCAATCTCTCAAATCATGACGCAAATTTCTATTCTTTATTTATACCACTTACCTCTAAATATCAAAATAGCGTACTGCGCGCCTTGTGGTACACGGTCGCCGTAGCCTATAGTCGCTGCCACTCCAGAAGTTTCCCAAAATATGTGCCGTCCCTTTGAAAATTTGTATACTCATTTTAATAGTCCCATAATGACGTCCATACGTAAAACCTCGGCAGAAAGCCCATTCCACAACCGCAGCGTTCGCCAGAGAAAGTTCCGCGATTCCCTCCGATATATTCTCACAAAATCTCACTATACAGGGTGGAAAGAAAATACGGGCCCTGGAGGGAAACTACCTTAAAACGTTGAGATAACTCAATTTATTGAAAGGAAACATTATTTTATTTCTCCTAAGCAATAAAACTGCATTCACAGATTTTTGAAAAATATACCTTTTTTCAATACTAATTGTGCAAAATGTCTTTATTTTTTGGGCTCTCTTGTATCCTAGACTAGGTCTGTCTCTAATAAGTTTTTGTTCCTTAAAAATAGGATCTATTGGCATCAAAATTTTTTTTGGTAAAAATGTCAAAAGAAATGCTACTTTTTTCTATCTGTACATTTTTAAAACAAATCTGTGAATGCAGTTTTAATGCTTAGGAGAAATAAAATAATGTTTCCTTTCAGCAAATTGAGCTATCTCAACGTGTCAAGGTAGTTTTCCTCCAGGGCCCGACTTATCTTTCCACACTGTATAATAATCAATAGGGAGCCCGAGTGCAGAAACAATTGCGTCTAAGGGCACGTCGCCGTCCTAAACCGTCGCTGTCAACCTTCAAACCAAAAGGGCCGATAAAGCCGGCACAGACGCCATCTGCCAACATTCCGGTTTTTATTTTCAATACCAATGCGCTGTAGTGATGTGGCGGACGCGCGCCGAGACGTCACGATGGAGTTTTAATGAAGTTTGGCCTAGTAGGGACTCTGTCTACGAAGTTGACGGTCTTGGTTTCAAATACCATGCTAATTTGGGGCCGAGTCATTGTGTTTGTGTATTGTAATGTTTTGCTCTTTGTACTGAATCTATACCACAAGTAAACGCTTTTATAGAGCTCCGTACCCGAAGAATCCAAACGGAGCCCTATTGCTGTCAATCGCGTCTGTCGTTTCTAACACATTTTATTCCGAAGAAACTTTGAAACTGCTTTAACCACAAGCGGTATTTTCACAGTTTTGTTTTAAATATGGATAATTCATGTTAGTTCCAAAATAATCACTCATTTTTACAATTGTAGTTTTTATACCACTTCGGTAGCAAACAAGCGTACGGCCGACCTAATGGTAAACAGTCTACGCAGCCTATGGATGCCTGTAACCCCAGGGGTGTCACATGCGCATTATCGGCCCTTTAAAAATGTATACACTCCTTTCTTGAAGAACCACATACTGTAGTTCATCAAGAAAACCTCGGCAGGGAGCTTATTCCACAACCGTGCCGTCCGAGAGAAGCAATTCCTCTGAAACCGTCCAATTTAGCAAGGTGATCCATACGCGGAGGAAGAACACAATGTATTGAGCCCACATTAGCAAGCGAAGACGACAAACTTTTGATGGTTGCTTTAGCTTTAAGAGGGCGCAGTACGATCGGTGTGGATCGGTTCTCCACACAAAAGTATTTAGGCTCTCATTTTAAAACGCCATGCTAGAATAACATGAAACTTTGTATACACAATGGGATCCTGCATACCTAGGTCGGAAATTAGTTGCTAGAAATTGAAAAAGAAAAAAATACGGCGGTTTTTTTTGTTTCTTACGGCTTGTATGAAAACCTTAATAATCGCTGTATTTATTCGCCATTATAATTTCAAGCGACAGAAACTAATTTCCGCCCTAGACAAGCTGGATCCCATTGCGTATACAAAGTTTCATGTTATTCTAGCATGGCGTTTTAAAATGAGAGCATAAATACGTTTGTTTGGAGAACCAAACGTACTGCGCCCTCTTAACAGAACCCCTATGTCGACACACTAGCATCACTACTTCGTCGCCATTCGGCTCACGTTCGCGCGCCGCCGGCGGGTAACGTGTTTTTTATGTGTTTATTCTTATTGCGCGGTGCAAGGATTACGTTTAGGTTTTATAGGCGAGATTAGACCCATCTGCGCAGTGAAACGGTTAATGGTGTGCTTAACACTGTAATCACTGGTGCAGTTGTGCATGGTTAATTGAATTCGAAAAAGGCGTGTTTACGATTCCTAGTATTTGCATCAAGAATCAACCAACTGGTTATCGATATAGCGCGATATTACGTTCCATAAGTAGATCCAATCATAAATAAATAATAAATAAATAAATATTAGGAGACATTTTTTACACAAATCGAACTATTCCCACAGTAAGCTCAATAAGGCTTGTGTTATGGGTACCAGACGACGATATATTTAATAGATATATACATAAATACATAGAAAACATCCAAGTCTCAGGAACAAATGCCTCTGCTCACCACAGAAACAAATGCCCTTACCGGGAATCGAACCCGGGACCTCTAGCTTCGGAGGCAGTGACACTACCAACTAGGCTAAACAGGCCGACAAATCATGATTTTTTGTATGGAATATGACAATAAGATCTTGAGTGTGTTAGGTAATTTTTGTAACAAAAGTATAACGTTATTCTGCAAAAGTGGTGCTTTAGAAATATTTTAATGCGTTCCGTAGTAAAACCTTATACTTTCGCCATGTACGTCCACCTGACCGTTGCTTAGCTCAGGGACCATTTCATAATCCCCCCCCACCCGTGGGTGCCCGCCTTGCCGGGGCGAGAGGGCTTAGTAACCGTGGACTGGGTCATCCACGGTGAAGCTAAGAGGCACTCAGGGCCGGCCTGTTTGGGCTGCCGGCTGGCCCGAGTTGAGAGTTGAGGATGCGTTATGGTGAAAATAGTCGATTTGTATAGTCATTTGTATATAATCTGTGTCTTTTCCCTGTTTATGTGTTGTGTTGTATATAAACTGTGCATAGTCTTTACGTGTATTATTTCACCATCCACATCACGCAGCCAATATTCTGCACAACTCCCATTTATTTAATTACTTAGATAATGTTTTTAGTTGTGTCAAACTCATAATAAATATATGTTTGTGAACTTTTAAGTCCGCATGATATAACGGGTGGACAGCTACGGAACCCTACATTGCGCGTGGCCCGACACGCACTTGATCGAGGTTTTTGTATCTATACTTTCATTTGTAATGTAATCAGTTAAATTCAATAATTCAATGTTCACAAGTAGAAACGAAGAAGAATTAATTATAAAGAGTTACTTTTACAAACAAAAATTTAAGTACACCTTACTTAATAGAATCTTATATTATTCACGGAACGCTATCCCATAAAAAGCAAAATAAATATTTCAAAGAAATAAATATTATATCAGCATTTCCACTCAAGTCTGTAAAATGCTCGTCCGGTCCGTATTTTTAATTCTCGGATTAAAGAACAGTTTTTACTCACGAGCGGTGTTCAATGGCAGGTTTTTGAGGTAATAAACGATAAAATAAATTTTGATCAAAAGCAATAAATATACGACAGATTCATACTGCACCAAATTTTTCGTCTCATAACCAGTGATAGTAACTTTTGTAGCATTTTCTGTGCAGCGTAGTGAGCGTAGTCCTTGACTAATTTCTTAAGTGGTGCTAACGGAGTTGTATGGACAAATACAATTTAAACAGTTAATCAAGGTTAATATTAACATTATTAATGCTAATGAATCATATAAGAATTTAAATCGTCGATCCCAATTCCGTTAACACGACTACGCTGCACCGAAAATGCTACAAAAGTAAAGTTACTATCACTGCTCATAATACTGTTGTAGGCTTTGGAAATCAAAACAAATGAATTTAGTTTTGGCGGTGTAACCACAGTGGTCACAGTATGCAAATAATTATCCTATATAAATAATAGGTAATTAGAAATTTAAACACGAATGCCTAAAAAATGTTCCCATGACAAGTTTTCTTTGAAATCTAACCTATTTAAAATACAGTCATAAATTTCTAAATTTATGGTACTTCTTTAATCTGGAGTGTGTTGACGTCTCGAGTTGCTAGCTGGGTGCAGACTTCAAGTGGATGGCTGTACTTGAAAAAAATTCAATAACTTTAAAAACAAAAGAGCTTAAATTAACTGTAATAATATAGCACGTGCGTCTATTAGCTATATTATTGATTACGTGTATAATTTTTGAATTAAAATGACGTAAGTTCATATGCATTATAGACAAATTGCTTCATTTGAGAATGCGTAGAAATTCATGTGGGATATGGTGTTAAAATAGTTCAGGCAGTCGAGGTGCGGGTCCCTTACGAAAAGGTCGATTATTTCAAAGAATTCCCTTTTTAATTAAATAATTTATTGATAAATATTTAATATCTAGAGTGAACGCTTTGCGGTTGTTAGTTTAAAATAGTGGTCCTGTAATGTAATTTTATAGTGCTATTTATAGATATTTTAGACATTTCTTAGTGAACAGATAAGTGATTTTAATAAGTAGGGAATTTTATAGTGACAATTGACATTGAACTCAGTGTGTAAAGACTTTAAGTGATTTGATTTTATTTGTTAATAATTATAAGTGTGTTAATTTGTATTTTTCTAATTAGAGTCAGTGCTAAGGTAGTACAATATAATGTATATATTTTTTATCCCTTTAGGTATCTCGTCGCGTCGGGTGAACTCGAGTGTTTGATTGCTAGTATTAGGGTTCAATAGCTATTCAGCCACAAAATTGTTGGTGGGACTTTCTATGTAGTTTTGTTCCAATTTACAAGGGTGTGTTAGGTAATTTCTGCATAATCACTGGGGCTGATCGAGTGTTCCAGAGAAGATTTATTAGGGACCACTAGGGTCAAAAATTAACTCTATCTTCATATTATATTTTAGTATGTACTTGAATGAAAGTGGAATCAAAATACTTAGCTCTTGTTTTTATATGCATTATTTTAAATAAAACTGCATGAATTAAATGTTGATATTGCAAAGTAAATGATTTTTAGGAGAGAGTTATTATCACATACATCTCTTACGTTCACTAGCTCTTTCCAACACTTTTGAAACTTTGTAATATCACGCATTTGATTGCTTTTGATTCTATTATTTGTGACAGGATAGTGAAATTACAATAAAAAACTATTACATACACACACATTGTAATCCGTGGCATAGCCTGGATACAATGAACACACATTCGCGTACTCACCACATTACACTTACATACACAAGCTGACACACTACACGTTTAGTCTATTTTTTATACATGCATTTAGGTACACTCGGCAGAAGGTAACTTGGCTGACACTAGGTCCTGGGTTATTGATGTAGCTGAATCAGAGGCCTTACCTAAAGGTTCTAACGCGTTAGTCCTTTAGAAGCTAGGGTTCGTAACATTACACACTAGGTATACAACCAAGGCCTGAGTTATTTATGTGTTCTGTAACATTTCGCTCTGGCTATTCTGGGACGTAATCGCTCGATTATACGGACCTTTGGCATCTGCGTCAATTAGTGGAAGTAGAGTGACAATGCTATCCAATTTAAGGGATAGGCAGTACAGTGGATGTTATAGAGCATAAATAATATTCAGAGTACCTTGTACACATTCGACAACAATCACTATCTTTGTTACAGATAAATCGCGGCTGCATGACGAAGTAGGGAAGCGTAAATTCAGCAGCGCGTAAAGCTTAGCGTAAATTAAGTAAAATTAATAAATTATTTGGCATTTTGCGTAAAGTACATTTTTTAAAGTGTGACAGATTGATGAGGAATGTGTAGGTGGGAAGGTTTGAATTTAATAGTAGATCAGGATTGATAGGTTGAGCTCATCAAGGTTTTGCGAGATGGCGGGGGTGTAGGTGTGAAGGTGAGCCCCCTTAATATCAAAGACATAGCCTAGGTCTAGGTCCCATTTTCAAGACCTAAGGTCTAAATTCCCAAGGTCCCCTTGTAGTCGGGTTTTTTCAGGTCATCGTTTTTATACACCGTGTTGGAGTTCGCATTATAATATAAAATTTGTAATATTAAGTTAGAAATAAATGTATGTAATTAGTGATAATAATAATTCTAATTGTAACCTATTGTAATCAAATAATTAAATCAATTATGTTTGTTCGAGCTGATGCTGAAACGGGTGAGTCGCATGTTCACTTATGTAGATAGACTTTTATTGCTTTTTCACGAATGCAGATTATTTCATTTAAATTTCCATGTTTATCTTATTGCGGATATTTTATATTTTCTTTCGTTTAATATCATTTGCGGATAATTTAATCAATTCCCGATCATGATTTTTATGTATCGAAATTGATTATTGATAATAATTTTATACGCGTTTTATTTCGTGATTTTGCGGCAATTTAATAATTGTGTTTACTGTGTTTTATTTTATTACAAACAAAATTGTGTTTTATTATTTTAAACAGTTTATTTTACATTATTATTTTAGCACAACGTGAAGGGTTCTAACCGTAACTATTTGAACTAGACGATCACAACAATTTATTTATGGCCAATTCTTAGATAATTATTTGAATAATATTTTAATTAGGTAGGGCTAAGAAAGCATTTACAGCGGGCAGTTGCTTCTAAGTGACATCGTATTGACTTTCGATAAAGCCTTTTATTAATTTCTTGGGTCTTTCTTCGTCTATTAAAGTTATAAGATTGAGTTCGGGTAGTACTAAGGACTGTTATTTCTCCTGGTCGAGTTCTGACAGAATATCAGCACTTTGCTCGTAAGAGCATAAGCATGTATCTATGCTTGCTTTGCTTTGCTGCAATGCACTCAGTAATAGTATTTGTATATTTAAGTTTTTATAAATTCATTTCCACTCAATTTTCGGTTCTTGCAACTCGTAGAGCTATGTCGACGACCCTGGTTCTCCAAATCTCCTCATTTTTGATTGGATTACGTAAGGGAACTCCGAGCATAGTTCGCTCCAACACAAGGGAAGGCCCCCAACAAAGTAGACTGATGATCTGGCCAAGATCGGGGGAACACGTCTGATGAGGGCGGCGCAAGACCGGTCGCTGTGAAGATCCTTGGGGGAGGCCTTTGTCCAGCAGTGGACGTCTTTCGGCTGATATGATGATGGTTATGAATTGTCTGTTCGGATTTTTTCTCTTTGTGTTTAATTTTTATTTTCTTTGCTGTACGCTTGTAGCAAGCAAATAAAAGTTTTATCTATCCATTTTTGTTGGATAAAACCGCTTAAGGATATACCATTATCTATCTGCAAATATCCTACGGGGCACACCTCAAGTGAATAATTTTTAGTTGTACGCGATTAAATCCCGATTACCAATATTACCAATATTTTGTTGGATTTATTACAATAAAGTTAACGGACAGATAGGTACGTGTTAAAGTTTCCATTACTGAACATAATTCGGTAAGTTATCAGCTGTAGTCTGCTAGCTGCAGAGAGGAAGGGAAGGCCAATAATTAAGCTACATGATGCAAATAAAAGAGTAAATAGAAGTCGTGTCGTGCAAGGAAACCAAGGAAATGGCTCTGGATAGGATAAGGTGGAGAGAAGAAGAGAGTTTACTCTTAAATTCATGATAACCAGCTGCAATGCGGTCCTTTCGGTAAATTTAATGCCAACAGTAGCCTGGTAAAGAATTTATCATCCCACTGCACTCACTAAAATTAAAATAAAACACAATTATGAAACGGCAAGTGTAAACCCATTGCTTAGCATAAATGTCCCATTAGCAACTTTCCAGAGGACACTATTTGATTTATGTCCACGGTATAGCATTAGCCAGTGTAATGTTATGAATTTTAATATTCCTTAACACTTAATACACCGTCCCTTTAATATTCATTTTTAAATTACCAGCGGAGCCTGAGGGTTTCAATATTTTATTATTTATGAAGTTTTTGTCAAGGATTTTGTTGGTTAATTTTGAGAGGCTTAAGCCTACCCCTGGTTGGAAGCTTTATTTGTTTTCTCTCATCTTTTATCGGACCAATGGAGCTATACTCGTCATCATCATGATGATATCAGCCGATAGACGTCCACTGCTGGACATAGGCGCCACAATGATAAAGAGTCGTCCTCTTAGCGTTATTCCCAGTACAGTTGCATCCTGAAGGATGCCTGGGGTCCGTTACCTAATCCCAAGAACTGGCGTAGGCACTAGTTTTTACGGAAGCGACTGCCATCTGACCTTCCAACCCGAGGGGGAAACCAGACCTTATTGGGATTAGGCTTGTCAAGTGAGTGGGTAACTTGACTGTTAGAAATTCTCAAGCCGCCCGGAGGCCTCTAACTTAACGACTGCTATCATAGACAGCAACCGGGATCAACGGCTTAACGTGCCTTCCAAAGCACGGGAGTGCTCAGTTAGTAACCACTCAAAGCGGTCATCCATCCAATGACTGACCTCGCCCGACATTTCTTAACCTCGCATACCGCACGCGGCACGCGGGCGCCGCTGGGCCACGAACGAACAATGATGAAGAGTGCCGCAATGAAAATTCGAAGTTCGTATTATTGCGATCACTGTCACGACGACAGTGATCGAAATCTTCTAATACACATGTGCGAAAGAGATAAACATATTGGAAGATCGATCCATTATTAGTACAGGGCCTATACCCCATCCGTAATATTTGACAAATAGAGATGTCCCCACTTTAATGCCTCTACCAAAGACATTGTCAAGTAACCGGTCTTATCTCAACAACTTCGAGTTTCCCTGTGGGGTTAAATGACAGTCGCTTTTGTAACTGAACACTAGTGCCTACGCCAAATCTAGGAATCAGGTGTTAAAACGGAGCCCGGGCTAGGGCATAACAGGGTTAACTTTACAATGAAGAGGAAGCATTAAAAAATATTTATAGTAAACAATTGGGGGACAATCTTACAGAAATCGATCTAGTCCCAAACTAAGCAAGGCTAATGCAATGGTTGCTAGCTAGACGACGATAAGCATACTTAAATAGATAAATCTACATACATACATTTGTAAAACATGTTGAAATTATGTGTGTGACTGCAGCTTCTAGTTTTATCTTTTTAAAAGAAATACTTGCTATATCTCCTATTTTGTACCACACGATTACGATGCAATAAATGAATTATGAATTAACATGTAAGACTCAGAAACAAATGTTCGTGCTCATCACACCAATAAATGACCTAACCAGGATTTAAACCCAGAACCACCGGTTTCTTAGGCAGGGTCACTCCCAACTAAGCTAAAGTCGTCAAGCGATATAACGAAGTATCTATATACACGCTATGAACCACTTCAAAGCTTAAACTTGAAGCTCAAAGTTGCAATACACATATTTACCTCAATATCCTGTGAAAAGTTGGATAGTTCCGAGTTTGCATTTAAACTCGTACGTGAAACATAGCGAGTACATGCTCCTCGATACGAGGGCTGACCTAACGTTATAAAGCAGATCCGAGCATCTTGTTACTCTATGATATCCTAGTATCTAAGTAACTGAAGCCTAAGGGTGAGCGTCCGCAGGCCCGTATCGCAAGAAAGTCACACAAGTGCGTCCACTGATCCGCACCGTACGTCAGTGGGCGCACTTGTGTGGGTTTCTATACAAAGAATACTAGAATCCGTTGCGTATGTGCGTGCGATGCGGGCCTGTGGAAGCTTACCTCTAAGGCGTGCTAAAAGGGAGGGAAAAATGGCTGTGCTACGTCTTATCTCTCTATAGTTTCAAAAGTTCTTTTGATTCCTCCGGTCGAAATTACTGTTTTAATTTTTGGTTGTATCAGGTTAGTTATGACAATAAACCGAATTCTGATAATTACTAGCTTTACTAAGAAGACCGGTTAAGGATACATAAATAAGAATGCAATTTAATGACATAACTGAAATGCGTAGTGTCTAACAGTTCGGTTTACTGTCAGTTGTGGAGCGTTCGTAGCCCAGCGGCGCCCGCGTACCGTGTGTGGTATGCGAGGTTAAGCAACGTGGGCGCATGTCGGTTCTCGAATGGGTGACCACTTTGAGTGGTTACTAACTGAGCGCTCCCGTGCTTTGGAAGGCATGTAAAGCCGTTGATCCCGGCTGCTGCCTACGACAGCAGTTGTTAAGCCAAGTTAGAGGCCTTCGGGTGGCTTGAGAACAGAAGTTAGAAAACAGTCAAGTTGCCCACTCACTTGACAAGGGGGGTCGAAGTTGCACCACGTCCGTAGGGAGTACCCACCGTTACCCTACACGTGACCCCTGGGTGGTGCTAAAATTGCAACAATCTGACAACCGTACTTGTCTTCTCGAAGATTTCACGGTTCGAAAATAAATGCCATACGATTATTATTATTACTGTCATAACCGAACTAGAATGAGGTTATAGATGAATCAATAGTTCAGGCAGAGGGTGGTACTTATCTTAATTTTATAGCTTCTTGTACAATAACAGAGTTGAAAACTGGTAGATCTCTTTCTTAGCTTATTGTACTACAAACGGTAATTTAGGTACAGTCCAGAAGTAACTACGCATAACGAAGAGATCAATAGCTCTTATTCCGTTAAAATAATATCTAAATCTGTATGCGCATAGCATAGAAGTTGCATAGACTGTACTGCGAGTATATTTCTAAATCGGGCACGTCCGTGGAAATAAATACATGCCATTTATCCACTCGACCAGCTCGAGAGAGCGATTTCATGGCCACACAGATACTGGGAATAGACGGGAATTTTCGATAAGGACGAAAAAAGGTTATTAGAGTTTGTCGACCTCTGTATTAAGATTCCTGGAGTATTCTATTAGTATTTACAAAATAAATAATAACTTGAGTAATAGCATACTTCAAAAGGTAAAACTTACACGTGTACCTAGTTATATTTCGGTGGAAATCTGATGGATTTTGCATGTTTGCCATCTCTTTAAGGTTTCTGAATATTGTAAGCAGTAATGTTTGTATTATTACTAAGACCACTTTCACATTTGGCAGGATGGAAATCTGTATGCGGTATTTTGTACCGAGAGCTTACTGATTTATGAAATCTCCATAAGTTCTGGTCTATATATGTGCTGTTAGTAGTATTACTACGAGTATATTGGCGTAATATGGTAATATGGTTGCATGCGTGCAGTACTGCATTCATACTGACCTGCTTCTATCACGCACGTACGCGCAGCAAGGAATTGTACTGCTTGACACTGTCAACTACTGCACCGACTCCGTACCGCCAAAACGGATGATGCATAATATAAATTTCAGCATATTAATGTCAAAAAACGTTTTATTTCTATTGCAGTAATTATTAAATGTGCTAGCAAAAAACAAAAAGATGACTGGAAGCCAGATGAAAGTCTTTATAATTGCGAGTACTTGGCTCCGCATCTTTCGAGTTTTGCCGAAGATGACACAGAACGATTTTTCGCCCCCGTGAATCTCCCCTAATTGCAAATGTCAACAAAATCTTTAAAACCGTTTCCGAGATTTCCTAAATAGATAAATACACAAGCATTGTTCGATCAAAAATATTAGATGTGATATAAGAAAAATAGTAATTAATGTTAATACATGTTATAACTGACGATTCGAAAATGCTTGTTGCTGTTCTATTTGAATAAAGAATATTTTGACTTTAGACATTTTTGACTTTTTTGAATAGATCACGTGCGTAAAACGACAAAAAATATACTTCACCTTACTTCTTACTTCTTATGCTAATGACCTCATGAGTCTTATCTAAGAATGTTCTGTTTCCCCTATTTAAACTACGAAATCCTTTACCCAAAATGATCGGTATGCATCAAAAACGTCCGTGCACCGAATTGCTCAATCCATTCCAACCACTGCTCGTGATATCTGTTCTTATGCGGTTGATAACTGTAAACGGTCACGGTAGAATCCGTTCTGGGAGCGCGAATTGGGTTAAGTTATTCGGCCGTTTTGCCAAGTCAGGTCCGTTGTAGGAAACTTATTATGTACGTGATTCTGCGCATTAAGTTATGCTTGTAATGAATTTTATTTAATAACTGCTACACGCGCTGAATTATGCGCTGTTTTATTTATGATTGTTATAGATAGATATATTTAGGTACCTTCTTGAGGCGAATAGGCGTACGTACCTACCTATTTATTTGAGACGTTTGGGGTCGAAACACTTGGACCATGGGGACCAAGTGCGCGTCGACTTTTCAAAGATTTGTCGGCGCGCTTAATAGAGACCACCGGTGACCAGAGGGCTGGCCAATATTTCGCACAAAGAATAAGCATTGCCGTCCAGCGTGGCAATGCGGCCAACCTTCTGGGCACTCTACCCGCTGATGGCGACTTGGGCCAATTTTTTTATCATTAAGTTTGCTTATTTTATTTTTATTTTAATAGGTTATTTTATTATGTCTGATTATATTGATTAAATGATGGTACCTACTGTTAAATATCATTTGATATTCGAAATCATCGTGAACACAAATCTCCGATTCCAACAAGGTCTAGTTCCCCTCTGGTTTGGAAGAACGGACAACTGTCGATTTCGTATAACCAAATTAGAAGGGCAAAAAAAATAGGCCCGGGAAAATCTAGGGCGATGATGCAAATAAGTGCCAAGGAATCAGGATATTGCCGCAAGTCGGAAACCATGGACCGCTCTTTGAGTTACTAGGATGTTCGTTGTTATCAATCGATCAGGAACTAAGAATCTGGTATTATGGACAAAATACTCTTTGACGGGAGCAAAAATGCACTTCTGACAGTGATTAAATATCGACAGCCATATGAAGTAATGGACCCGGGTATGTCCTAAAACTACGACCAAGACCACCGGGGAATGGGCAGCAGCATTCCTTGAGTGCGGTGGAGATACTGCGATCGCCAACCCGCATGCCAAGCGTGGCGATTATGGCATTTACCCCCCCTGGAATTGGAGGAGGCCTATGTCCAGCAGTGGACGTCTTAGGGCTGATATGGTGGTGGTGGTATGAAGTAATCACAGTCAAAAATAATAAAAATATTTAAAAAATGTTAAATGTCTCCAACAATTACTTCCGTTGATAGACACACAATAAAAATCAAAGGTACAGGCAATTAAAATATTTCAGAATATCATAACATAAGAATGGTAGTAAGTACGAGTACATCAAACTTTTTCATCCACATTGATTTACAATTGTAGATAATACACAGAGGGGATAAAGCACTGTTTTATGTCACGAACACGATATTGAATCCTGAGCAAATGAGGGACTCCAGATTTAACTCCCGAGCGCAGCTGAGGGTGTTACGAGTTAATTCCTGAGCCGCCGCCACCACCACCACCACTATATCAGTTCAAGGACGTCCACTGCTGGACAAAGGCCTCCCCCAATTTCATGGGAGGTAAATACCATAATTGCCACGCTTGGCATGCGGGTAGGCGATCGCAGTATCTCCATGATGATGATGATGATTAGTCCCGTAAGCTAATAATAAGCTTTTAAAAAAATTGAGTAGTAATCAATAAACCTTTCTTTTCTTTTTAAATAATAATCTGATTTTACTGTCGTGTCTACCGTACCATGTTCTAGACTGGATTATTTTGGCAGTATCTTGATAGCATGCCACTTACTTATATTAAAATTCAGGGAAAAACGCGAAGTTGCATGCCAACTTATGTATAAAACCAATCGTACGAAAATTAACTCTTTTTCAATAGGATTAGGGTCTGGCAGATGGCACAAATAGGTCAGGCACACGTATGCCAAATGACGGCGACAGTTGACAAGCTTGTGTAATGCATACCATGGACTAAAAATAATAATAAAAAATATTGAAAAAATACTGTAAATAGTTTTTTATGCAATGGTTTTGGGCAAATTGGGGGAGGCCTATGTCCAGCAGTGGACGTCCTAGGGCTGATATGGTGGTGGTGGTGGTGGCAATGGTTTATATTCCAAACCTACCCAGCTTAGGTCAAGAGTGTGCTGAAGACCTCAGGGTGGCAGTCACGGGGGTAACTTCCACCTATAAGGAAAGTGGTCCTTCAGTTGAAGGGTGTGTCAACTGTTCGGACATGCCCTTAACAATGTCTGGGGATGCATAATATCCTCCGATGATGGGCCCAGACGGGCAGCTGCTGGCAGGGTCGCGGTGTGCAAAAGCGTTCCCGTGGCCCCAGCGAAAGGCAGAACGACGAACACCCCAACTTTTTAGTTAGTAAGAATCTCACATATCTACCGCGTGGGAGACGGTCGGACGGACGACATGGCATGGATGATTTTTACTTTGCACAAAAAAGGTCAAGAGCAAGAGGTATGTTAAGCAATTGCCATGCTTTCCTCACAAATCGTGCCGCGACGGTGGCAACAGAGCCATATCCCTGTGTGAACCCCTGGTCAGTGTGAGTCGCACCCAATCGTCTGTGATTGTATGGAAAGTTTGACAAGTTTCCATAGAATGACAGCTGCTGGCGTCATATTTAACGATGTCTGTGATCGGTCGGTTGCTGCATCTGTCCCTTATAAAACAAGATACCTACCTAATTTTTAATTAAGCACTAACGAAAATTCACACATTTTTTTCATTTTGTAGGTTTGAATCCTGCTCGGAGTATTATATTTTCCCTTCTTTTTGGCCTGTAATTGCCAAAGTTTGTTCCCATATATATCGAAGACAGTGAGTTTTGAAGTACATACTTATGGGATACTATTTCGGTAAACCTCGTTGTTGTTAATACGATAAGCCTCAAAAAACATGAGAAAACAACATTTAATGATCGAAGGTCATTGGGAACTAGGACCCCATTAATTTTAAATTTTAAATACCTACCGCCAAGTGAACACTATTATAACATATCTACATGGAAGTAGTGGAACATTTTAGTGGTATCAAAGCAAAGCTCAAAGGCTATTGCCAAAATGCAGTAGTCTTTCCTCGCAAATTTTCCTGTAAATCCTAAATCTATTTAAGTTAAGTGCACGTTTGTTCGTGCCGGTCCGCCGTCGCGGTGCACGCGACTGTACTACGAGGTCAATCAAGCACTTTCGTTTCGCATTTCAGTTTGATGTTAATGTGTTTAGGTTAATGGAGCTAATGAAGAAGAAGTTGGAGATACTAAACACTGTTAAGATAAATAAACTCCACTACTTCGGTCAAATAATGCGGGTCCCAAATACGAAATCCAGTGCTGATAATCCAAGGAAAGATACGGAAATAGGAACGTGAGCACAAAAGACACTCCTGATTGAAGGCGAAGGGATGGGCAAGCTCTTTCCATACAAACTTTATGCAAGTTTTTCTTCGTTTGTGTTTGCACTCCAGTTACTATTTTTGGTCCATATGCTTATTTTTTTGTTAGCTATGTCTTGATGTTTTTCTTTTTAAATTTTAATTATTTTTTGTATTTTTTTATTTTTATTTTTTTGAAATAATTCAAAATTTCAACATCAAGTTCTGCGTATATCCAATATGTACCAACAAAAAATAAAATTAAATGCTGTAGTGCCAAAACTAACGCAAAAAACTTGCACAACCTTTGTTTGTATGGAGAATGGCTTGCCCTACCCTGCGCCTGAAGAATTTGCGTGACTGGTTCAGGTGTAGCAATAGGGGGATGTCCCTTAGTTTCTATGCAGTATGTTATACCTCGAAAGCTGTTGGATATTTAAGAAAACTGCCGATGAAATACGAGACTCGTATTTCATCTTCACTCGTATTACGAGTATCTAAGAATCTATAATTTATATTGCAACATCCTTGATCATGAGATGACGTGAATGAATATTTACTCCTTAATCCTATCCTGTAGAATGTACTTGTGTCCGCCTTTCTTTCCAAACACATATTCAATTGCCGAATTATTTGAATTATTTAATTAATTATTTAATTATTTTTTAATGAATTAATTTTGTTTTATTGAATTATTATTTTAATTATTTAATTATTTATTATTGAATTATGATGGTTATTATTATTTTTAATGTACCCTTAATTTTTTTATGTTTATTTTTTATTATTATTTTTACTATGTTTTATATCAAAGCTTTTAATTTGGCCACATTAATTTTACGAAATTATTTCAACCGAATTGTCTCCACTTTTTATTATTTCTTGTTTTGCTGCGCCCTATTCCGGGTCCATGTACTGTACCTAGCTTTAAGTTGCATGTGTTTTTGTACTTGGTTGCAAATAAATAAATTGAAATGACTAGCGAGAGCAAGTGTAAACTCCTTCTAGCTACTTACACCTATGAGCTAGGGCTATATGCCTCCTTACAACAAACTGAGTTATAATAACACCGCTTAGAGACCATATACATCTCTGAGATATTAAGGCCCTCTAGTCCTGCGAGAGTAGGTATTTAGCGCTGTCCTGGCGGTGCGTGAACAAGCCCGCGCGGACGAAGCGACTGTGAACTCGGATGACCCCGCTAGCTTCATACTGGTCACAGTATAGAAATATAACTGTATTTTGACTTAAGAAATGCATTAATTATGATTAAACTTTAGTATGTCATTGATATCATTTTTTAATAAATAGGTAGTAAATAAATAATTGAAAGTCGAACTTACGGTAGGATCCATTATAATGAAAAAAAAACAGAATTCATAGTACAACCCTGAAATTCGTTATTTAATCTATGAAACCTAAGAACCTAAGAAATATGTCTTATACCTCTCTACTCGATTTGTTTAATAGGTCATGCAATTTTTTATCTATTTGTGTTATATTTATACAGGGTGTTATATTTATTTGTCGTGTGCGTGTCATCGTCATCATCATGATATCAGCTGATGGACGATAACTGCTGGACATAGGCCTCCCCTAAAGAGTGCCACATAAAATACAGACAGAATATTTTTCGGTGGTTTAATTTATTCATCAAAAGTTATTATAGCTCTCAAAGCATAAAAAACATTGCGAAGTTTTTACTTTTTTACTATTTATGCGAAAGGTTACCGTATTTTTAAAAAATAAATACCAGAAATGATTTTTACATAAAGATGACAAAAGAATCAATATGGTATATAAAATGATACCAAATTTGCCACGGTAGCTACCTGGAAATGGGTAGATCTTATAAAAGAAGATTAGCTAGAAAGATAGAAAGTGTATAAATTTTAAAAGGGTCGGCAACGCGCATGTGACACCTCTGGAGTTGCAGGCGTCCATAGGCTGCGGTGACCGCTTACCATCAGGCGGGCCGTACGCTTGTTTGCCACTGACGTGGTATTAAAAAAAAGACGGCCGGAATTAATGTGTTGAAGCTCACAGCTTAAAAAAATATTCAAGTGCAAAGCAGTACTGAAGCAGTGTTGACGACCTGTTTAGCCTAGTTGGTAGTGACTCTGCCTCCGAAGCTAGAGGTCCCGGGTTCGAATCCCGGCCAGGGCATTTATTTGTGCATTTTTCACGGATATTTGTTCTTGGGTCTTGGATGTTTTCTATGTATTTAAGTATGTATTTATCTATATAAGTATGTATATCGTCGTCTAGTACCCATAGTACAAGCTTTGCTTAGTTTGGGACTAGGTCGATTTGTGTAAGATTGTCCCCCAATATTTATTTATTTATTATTTATTTACTCGTAGATCTCTTACTATATCTACAATTTCTGGTAATAAACATTTCATTTATAATTTTACCAACTTTGGTTACATTTCTGGAGGGGTTCAGTTCAGTTGTTATACTGTCATTTTTATACTGTGGCACTATGACCATAATTTATTTGTTAATAATTACGCCTTTTTTCATTCGGGTTTTTATTGCCCTTCTTAAATAATTTGCAACCATTATATAAATTCGTCAAAAACTGCTTGTTTGGTGCACGAAACTGTCGCGGATAAAACTGACACAGGTCCGTTGTCTGTAAGCGCCAGCGCGCGACTGATCGGGCCTGCCGAGCCTCCGCGCTCGCGCATTTCGTAGGTATTTAAACATATTAATTCATACAATCATTTTATCTTTTTAAATTCTGCAAAAATGTCTAGAAATACTGAATGGCTTTAGTTTAGTTCAAAAACTTTATTTAAAACATCAATAGTTTAGTCGTCAGATTGTAAATGCTTTACAAAAAGGAGTAACTTTGGGGTCTCTTTCTATCGAGCGAAGTTCATTAGATCGTGTATCTGAGTGCAACTTTGACTAGACTAGATCCTTAAGTAAAACATAGAATTTTTTCAAATTTTTAAAACCCTTTTTCTACGTTTCGGGTTGTTTTTAGAAAACTCGAAAACGCTAACTCGCTTGACGACCTCCCCTTAAATTTATTGTATATACTTTTGTGTATTCAGACAGAGACCGTATATATGTCACTATTTTTTTAAAAATATAATGTATTGAAAGTTATTTTAATTGAATATTGTGAGTTTGTGAATCACTATGTAGTTTTGAAATCATTATTATTATTGTCTAGTTTTTTTTTTTAGTCCTGCAATTCTGTTTTGAAAACATAATAATTATCATTGTCAATTTATTTAATTGTATAATTCATGTGTTGACTTGTAAAAGGGCCCTTGTGGCCTCTTTGCAGAATAAAAATATTGATTTTTGATTTTGATATTTGCTCTGAGACATCTCAATTCTGGTGTTGTGTTCCTTGTGGTGAGTAAGGTCGCAAATACTCCTAACGATGTGCCGTGTTGTGATTGAGGGATCTACACTTATCTCCATCTTATTTTTCCTGAGCTGCTAGCGTCCATAGGCTACGGTGTCTGCTTACCATGAGGCAGGCTATATGCTTGTTTACTACCGTTTTAGCTGATAAAAAGCTGCATGCAGCTAGAAACTAGTTGCGGACAGTTAGAGTTCTAAAATTGTGTAAGTTTTAGAATAACCCGCTCTTGAAACATTGCTGATAAAAAACTCGAAATGCAAGTGTTTGATTGACCCCCAGCTTTAGGTTGGGCTAGGCCTTATTACTGTGAAACTGATAAACAACGCCAGTTTAGGCTTAGCGTGTTAACTGGCAGCAGTTATTGCCGATTTTAACCGGATTTACTAAAAACGAACTAAAAATTATCTAAATATAACGATGCACTTTGGATCGACTGCACGGAAGCTTAAAATACTATTACAAAGCGTTTTCTAACAGGGCGCTAAAATTATCTAAATATTTTGATGGAGAAGTGCATCGTACAACATGATCATGACGAACGATGCACTTTCCGATCAACTGCACTGAAGCTTAAGCGTGCACGCTCGACTTAACTAGATTATGCCACCACCACCACCACCACCATATCAGCCGGAGAACGTCCACAGCTGGACATAGGCCTCCCCCGAGCTTGGGGGGTGTATGCCATAATCGCCACGCTTGGCATGCGGGCTAGATTACGCATACAAACGTATTTTCTAATTTTTTCTTCATTATAATTTCAAACAACAAAATCTAATATCCGGCCTAGATATGCCGGATCCCATTGTGTATACAAAGTTTCATGTTATTCCACCATGGCGTTTTAAAATAAGAGCGAAACTACGTTTGTATGGAGAACCGAGCTTCCTGCGAACTCTCAAAAAACGATATGAAGTATGAACGCGTCTTGCGCTTCACTCACGGCGACCCTGTTTGTGTACCATATTTCTAGTCAATCGGTCAAGTAGTTTCGTAGTAATTGGGTGTGACAAACTAACGGACATACAGACAGACAAACGCACGAGTGGTCCTATAATGATTATATTTTTTCCTTTTGAGGTACGGAACCCTAAAAAACAAGTCTTTTCAGAAACATAAAAGTGGCGGATAAAATACGAATTTTATTATAAAAGGGACTCCCTCATCAAAATATGACATTAACATTAAATCTCATTCCGCTCAAGTCAAGTGTACACAAAATATGTCATTCAAAATGTCACCGTCACAGTATTTCCTGAACCGAGCCCTGCGTCATCTTGAAAGCCTGTTGTTACGTTACAAGTGTCTAAGGGATCTGTTTACTAAACGTATGGAAGCGGAATCGATTTTGAGGTCTCGCATAATTTTAATTTCGCATAAGTTTCAAAAAGAGTCGTCTATGCTCAGCACCAGTGGATAATGCAGACTAAAAATGGTGATGATGATAAGTTTCTTTTTTCTAATTACAACCCGTAACTGTACAGGACTTTAAAAAAAATGATTCATAGAAAGCATTAAGTTATACTACTCGTGAAAGTCGTCTTCAGAAAAAAACGGATATGAAAAAGAATCATTAGGGAAAAAATGTTGGAATGTTTGGCAAAACATTAGGTCAAGTGGGAGTTATTTCCTCTTATCCAATAAAACGGACTCAATATAGTTCATCATCATCATCAGCCTTTATAATTCTTACTGTGCTGGTGACAGGCTTCCTCTGTTGACGAGAGGTAGTGGGCAGTAGTCCCCACGCGTGGGTAGGGAACTTCATAAACACCTTCGAATTTCTTCGCAGATGTATGCATTCCACACGTTTTCTTTCTCCTAAATTCTAACGGTCAATGTTAAATGACATTTCGTACATTCGTTCTGAAAAGCTCATTGGTACCTTCCAAAGCTGCGTCGTCCGGTACTCGCTGGCCCCGCCGACCATCGGTTCTTCGGGCAACGTGGCCCGCCACTTAAGTTCTTCAATTATTCGCGTTATGTCCGTGGTTCTTCTGCGGATCTTGTCATTCTTAATTCGATCTCGCAGAGTATTTCCGAGCATAGCTCGAAAATTCTTTAATATAGTGAAACTAAGTTGAAACGTAATGTTTGTGAAGTTTTATTTATTGGTAAAGCAATGATAATTTAATTTATGTTTACCATCTACTGTATTACAAAACCAATACTATGTAGTTAATAACAGGAAGGGTTTTCAAATTAAATTCAGATCCTTTGAATTATTTCTATTCTGTAGCGATAACATGAACAAGTTTATAGCTTCACATTGTAATTATTTTGCCCCAATAATAAGCAACGTTATTGTTGATGTCGGCCGGAATTGTCCAGGGTTTTATCTAGAGACAATTTTTGGCGATATAAAATTATATTAGTGGTTACAGCTTGGCCTTCAGTTTGTGATATAATGACCATGTGATATAAAACCATGACGTCCATGACTGATTTTGTTGTTTGTGTAATGATAAATTACATATATTTTGAAAGAATTCGTATCATGTTTGTTATCAGTATCAGCGTGGCTACTATTTCATACGGATGCATAATGACTCAACTAACTGACTCAACAATAGTAATACCACTATTTCGGTAGTGGGAGATGGTCGTTGACACTTTAGAAAAATAGCGATCAAGAGATGTATCTTTTTTTTTTTAATAAATATTGGGGGACAATCTTACACAAATCGACCTAGTCCCAAACTAAGCAAAGCTTGTACTATGGGTACTAAACGATGATATACATACTTATATAGATAAATACATACTTAAATACATAGAAAACATCCAAGACCCAAGAACAAATATCCGTGATAAATGCACAAATAAATGCCCTGAGGGCCTACCGCGAACTTCGAAAATCGAACTTCGTACCGTACCGTCCCTTTCCGTCATATAGTGTATAACACGAGATTGAAAAGGACGGCACGATACGAAGTTCGATTTTCGAAGTTGAGAGTAGGCCCTCTGGCCGGGATTCGAACCCGGGACCTCTAGCTTCGGAGGCAGAGTCACTACCTACTAGGCCTACTAGGCCTAAACAGGTCGTCTTATAATATGATTATTTTATAATATGATTATTTGTAATAATAATAAATAACTCTGTATGAGTAGCCACGTGTGCCTAAGTTGTGCCTAGTTATTAATAAGTAATATTTATAGTTCATTATCTATTTTTTATGCTCACATTAAAGAATAAGTCGTCACAAGCCCGTGACTCCATTACAACGTTTCCTGGCAAACAACACGGCGCACTCTGCTCATTTCCGAACCAGCGCGGTGCCGAGGCGGAAATAAGAAAGCCTTTGCCCTTCTTATGAAGGGAGCAGAAGAGGTGAGGCCACGAAGAAAGCGGGGATATTTATTTTATACTATACGACACGATGATAGCAATCAAGGATACGGCTGATGGTAAGCAGACACCGTAGTTTGTAAGCCGAGTAATAATAATAATGACGTAGGGCAGCTTGTGGCAAGCTGTTATGGAGTAGCGACCCTACTAACCTTGAAAGTTTCTGGGGGTGTTCTGTGGGTTGGTTGTTTGGACAGGCCCCCCGCCTTTGGCGTGTCTTAACCGGCTGTCCAAAGTGGAGTCGCTGGAACTGTTGCTCTGGGGTGTTCTGTTAAGAGATAAAAGTGAGAGGCAGTTTTAGGCAGGCGTCCATTGTCTCACTTAATAGCCCTGGACTAACCATCATATTGTGGTAATCGTTTGGTACTTTGGTACTTCGGTTCCGGAACAGAAACGTAAGCGGAAAGCGAAGGAGAGTCTATTTGATGACTGGAGTTTGTAATTTTCTTACGCCTGATTTAATCACAATGTTTTCATCACATTTACGAGGAAAAAAAATCCACCACCACCAATCAGATCACACACAAACTCATAACTCTCTCGGGAGTTATGCAAATTCATAACTCCCGCGGGAGGTAAATCGGCTAAAACTGCTCTATACGTCTGCGTGCAATAAGAACCTTTACGAGCAAGTGTGATGAAAAAAATTGACTTACCCCATCCATTATTTATGCATTTAGCACGGATATTTGTTCTTGAGTCTTGGATGTTTTCTATGTATTTAAGTATGTATTTATCTATATAAGTATGTATATCGTCGTCTAGTACCAATAATACAAGCTTTGATTACTTTGGGACTAGGTCGATTTGTGTAAGATTGTCCCCCAATATTTATTTATTTATATTTAAAAAAAAAACGGAGAATTTGTTAACGTCCCATTCACCTATGAACTTGATTTGGTGATAATGTTTATTAATACGTATATTTTACCAACAAATACCAATATATTGATAAATCAAATTTGTTTTTTAGGTGAACGAAACCCCCGGTGCACGTGTCCGACTCGCACTTAGCCGGTTTTTATTTGTTATCTATCAAATAATTGGAAACTCGATCGTGGTAAATACCGCGTTAAATTAACACGAATCAAAAAATATGTTACAATATATTTTGATTCGTGAAAAAGCCTACTCTTGTTATTTGACTCCAGCCTTACCAGCTGATTTAGGCGCCCGCCCTTCAGCGGTGCACCAACTAAATGAAAATGACGGGGATTTCTTTGTGTGTACGCGCTCTTTTGTCTTCTAACGTCTCCGATTTTACATTGTCGAAAAATTCGTTGTGTAATGGCGGAAATAGCATACAGTGTTTGTGATTCCTAAATAAGTAATTTTCCTTATGACATAGGTGAGTGACACCAGGAAACATACATTTTTATGGTTCCGTACGTCAAAAGGAAAAAACGGAACCATTATAGTATCTCTCGTGCGTCTGTCTGTCTGTCTATCTGTCCGCTTGTCACAGCCTATTTTCTCCAAAACTACTTAACCCATTACTTTGAATATTGGTACACATATGTAAGTTTGTGACACAAAGACGGACGTGTAACGCAAACATATGAATTTTAAACATGGGGCCACAGGGGTTTTTCAAACTATATTGTGTTACATATCAAATGAAAGAACTCATTGTGCACATCTCAAATACTTTTTTTGTAATTTTAAAATAACTAGTTTAGAAATATATTTAAGAAAATAGCCAATAAATGACCATTCCCCCTTAATCCCCGAAACTACTGGGTCTAAAATTAAAAAAATACAATAATAGTTCTTTACCTACAGATGACAGGAAAACCTATTAGAAATGTGCAGTCAAGCGTGAGTCAGACTGATATACGGAACCTAGGGAACGCGAGTCCGACTCTTACTTAGCCGGTTTTTTTCACAAGCTTTTATTTGCACTGTTTTTATGTATACGTATATGCGAGTTCTGTCCTCAATATTTGCAATCATTTTTTCAGCCACTTGTCGGTATCCGATTGAGCTGAAAGGCATATTATTTTTCTCAAACATGCAATGAAATATTCGGGTTAAAGACATTTATTCCTCAAAAGAAATATTACATTTCACTTGATGAGATAAAATATTTAAAAACATGTTTTTTGAGCGTTAACAAGTAGGTAGGTACAAGAGTTAAATCAACTAGCAATAACAAAAACAATTTACAAACAAGTTAACAGCTAAACCAATTTGTAACCAAACAGATAATATAAATCGGTAATCAATCACTTAAACTAAATGTGCAATACTAAAAAATATGCGGCGGGTAGTTTCGCTGTATTATCGGGACGTACAGCGATAACTCGTTGCAAATATTGATGTTATGTTCCTTATAATAGGCTGCGAAGTATGACGTTTCAGGTGCGGCTAGGACAAGAGGTCGTTAATGGAATTTCATACAAATCTTGCAGGCCTAGACCGGCAAAGTCCTCTTTTTTAATTTCTATTCCACATAAATTTGAGGCGCAGGCATCATGACACTCTGCCACTATGCGCATTTTTTTTTTTGTTGTTTAATTCATTGCATGTTTGAGAAAAGCACTATACATACCTCGGCGGGAAATTAGGGGTTGCCCGCCTCAGACCTATCCGACCTCGCTCCGCTCGGCCGTATATATGTCTTCAGCCGGCAACCCCTTTCGTCCCGGCCTCTGTAGTAATGTACTATTATGTAAGTTAGGTAACAATTCAATATTATGGCACCGCCGAGCTGATCTGATGATGGAGACGGTGGCCAACTGGCCATAGCAAGTCCTAAACTACACAAGTTAAGCCCGTGTTTGGGGTCATTGGATCCGTCTCAACGAGTAAGATATTTATTTATTTATTGCAGATCACATTAACATTTAACAGGTGGAACTTATAATTAGGTATTCATGTGACACCCTGGAAGGGCATAGCAATAGAAGTGAGAGAGGCGGTTATCGCCTTTACATACCTTATACGTCTCTGAGAATATTAAATTACTTAAGTGCTATTTTAATTTACTACTTATCTTTAATCGACGCAAGTGGAAAATAAAACCGGCCAAGTGCGTGTTGCATCACGCACAAAGAAGGGTTCCGTACCGACACCTACTAGTCCATAGTTAAAACCACAATACAATACATAGAATCAAAAAGGTCGTAACATTCATTTATTTCATACTTTGGAAATTAGAGGGGAGGGACAGATTTTTTACGACTTGGACAGCTAATATCTCATTAACGGTTGACGAGAATGGAAAAGTTTTTAGAAACCTCTATATAATTTTAAAGGCCTTTCCATAGATACCCCACACGCCTATTCGCATTATTTTTTTTCTCATCCCATCGGTTACATGGGGTGCCCCCCATCATTTAAGATTTTTTTCGAAATCTCGAATCAGCTTTCTGTAGCGGTTTATAGAATACACCTTCCTACCAAATTTCTTAATTGTAGTGCTTATAGTCACCGAGTAAAGTCGACTATGAAAAAAAGAGTCGGCTGTGACATACGGAAGGACGGACGGACAGACATGACGAATCTATAAGGGTTCCGTTTTCGCCATTTTGGCTACGGAACCCTAAAAAAGATACAAAGTCAAAGTTAAAATATTCTTTATTCAAATAGGCCTAGCAACAAGCACTTTCGAATCGTCAGTTACAACATGTTATTATATTAATTATTTAATTATATCGAACAATTTATTGATGCTATTCTTATTCTTTAAAATAAATACTCCTATTGTATTGTTGTAGACATGTCAAAATAAGAAATTATTATGTAGTAAAATTCACAATAGGATCGTCAAAACATAAATAATAACAATAATAATAAAAATTAGACGGTGTACCCCTTGCATTTCATTAAATTATCAAAAGGGCCTCTACGTGTTGGCTATGTGGTACACGGTTGGTACTTCGGTACCTCGGTACTTGGCTCCGCGCACGCCTTCCAAAGGTCCGGGACACCATTGTCCAGTGAGCGGAAAAGACATAAAAATTATAAAAAATAGAAATCTAGACAGTTTCTAGAATAAAATCAAAATGTCAAAAGAAAATAATAAGATAATATTAATATCTAATGCCATAATGATTAATTCATTAATATTTCAGTCACAATTTATCACACGGTGTTTTTCAAGTAATCGTGTGTGCTATAATATGCTTTCGATATGAGTTTTCGCTCTACATAATTTTTGAATTTATTAATAGATAATAATCTTCATAAACTTATCATACAAAACTAGTACACCTAGTTCGCCCTGAACTTCCAACTCACGGTGTATAATTATAATCTTGGATTATTCCAGTGTCATCTAGTGTTGTTTATACAACCTGTGGGAAATATCTGCGAACCTAGCTGGGAACAAAATTGTTTCCAACCAGGTTTGCAGATATTTCCGACGGCTTGTACAAGCGATATTTTCAATATATTACAACTCCCTAAGTCTCGGCAACTCCTTGACCGATTTCTGTTTCATTAATTTGCCTAACAAATTCCACGAGACGTTTCGATCAACGATACTCGAGTTCTAATCGTTCAACCATTCATAAAGACGGCCTGTTTCGCCTAGTTGATAGTGTATGTATGTATGTATGTAAATACTTTATTGTACACAAAACACAGGTAAAAATACAGACAAATTCAGTTATATCGGTACAAAGGCGAACTTATCCCTATAAGGGATCTCTTCCAGTTAACCTTTGAGCAATTGAGTGGAAGACAGGAACCAAAAGATAGACAAACTAACACGTGTACAAATAGGTACGTAATTATTACAACTATTGCCTATATACTACAAACTAATTAATACTATAAATACTAGTACATATACTGACTAATATATTAAATAATGAATACATATATTATACATAATAAGAATGCGTACTTATATAATATATACTTATATAGTATATATTATAATATATGTAAAAAGAAAAAGAAAAGAAAAAGTAGTTTATTCTTCAAATTAGGCATATTACATGCACCTATGAACGTCAATAAACTACCACCGGTTCGGAAAAATAAACCTCTGCCACGAGAAGAACCGGCGTAAGAAACTCGGCGAGGTGTCATTTTTTCAAAACAATATACATTGTATAGTTAAATATAAATTACAGTGTCAGCTACTACAAAATAACTGAAATAACAATGCTACAGTAGAAAACATATTTTCGCGATAGATTACCCGTGCAGGACGCTATCACTGCCAAACATCCCTATCCATGATGTAATCGTTTATCTTATAATATGCTTTTGAAATAAGTGTTTGTTTTACTACAGATTTGAATTTAGAATTACTAAGTTCAGTAATGTGTTTAGGAATTTTATTGTAGAATTTGATACAATTTCCCAAGAACGACTTTTTCGCCTTTACTAGTCTATAGAAGGTTATTTTCAGTTTCCCAGTGTTTCTGGTGGCTATTGGTTTATCAGCGTTCGTTGGGAAATTGCACAAATTCTTCCTAACATACATTATTATTTCAAATACGTATAGGGACGGCAGGGTTAGAATATCTATTTCTTTGAAAAATTCTCTTAATGACTCACGTGACCCCAAGTTATAAATTGCTCGGATAGCCCTTTTTTGCAAAATAAAAACAGTTTCAATATCTGCAGCTGATCCCCATAAGATAAGACCATAAGTAATTATACTATTAAAATAAGCAAAGTAAACTAACCGTGCCGTTGCCACATTGGTAAGCTGCCTTATTCTCCTGACTGCAAATGCAGCAGAGCTCAACCTACTTCCTATCGCTGTTATATGGGAACCCCACTGCAATTTTGAGTCCAATGTAATACCTAAGAATACAGTAGAAGTAACAAATTCTAATGTTTGACCATTAAGTCTAATATTTGTATATAAGTTTCTGTTTGATGAGTTCGCAAGAGAGAATTTAATACATTTCGTTTTTTTCGGGTTCAATACTAAGTTATTGGCAGCAAACCAGTCAGATATCATGGAGAGGGTATTATTTGGTTCAATGAGTTCAGTATCTCTCCTATTTACCTTGAACAGTAATGAGGTGTCGTCTGCGAACATTACAATGCCTGATCTTCGGCTTACCATATATGGCAGATCATTTACATAAACAAGGAACAGGAACGGACCTAGAATAGACCCCTGAGGTACTCCCATCTCTACCACTGTCTCTGACGAAATGGCTTTATTTATCGCTACCTTTTGATTTCTCTGTGTTAAGTATGACTTCATGAGATCTAATGCGTGCCCTCTGATGCCATAAAACTTAAGTTTACAAATTAAAGTACCATGATCTACACAATCAAAAGCCTTGGAAAGGTCACAGAACACTCCGATGGCGTCGTGCGACTCTTCCCAAGACTGCAAAATTAATTTTAATAAACTTGCACCTGCATCAGTAGTTGACCTACCCTTCGTGAAGCCGAACTGCTGTGCGTGCAAAATATTGTGAGAATTAAAGTGAGAAACCAATTGCGTAAGCATTATTTTTTCGAATATTTTGCTAAACGCAGGTAGGATAGAAACTGGACGATAATCAGAAGGATTATCTCTATGACCTGATTTGAAAATTGGAACTGTAATAATCAGTCAATCATGTTAACCACTTCTTTGCAAATATTGGTAAAAATTTAGCCGAAAATATCATTAAAAATGATTCCAGTTGCGCATTAAGTAGATTTATACAACCGATAAAAACAAACGCCACGTCTTTTGTCCTTACAGAAACCGACCCTCTCGAAGTGGATAAAATATTAATGAGCCTAAAAACGAGGAGTGCCTCGGGACCTGACAACATCCCAACCGAATTTCTTAAGCAAGTGAGACCCTTCGTCGTTCCTGTGATTGCTCACCTAGCCAATCTATGTTTCACAAATGGAGTTTTTCCCTCTTTACTTAAACAATCCATAATAACACCAGTGTACAAGAGTGGGAAAAAAGAGGACGCTAACAATTACAGACCTATTTCCGTGCTACCTGCAATTTCCAAAATTATCGAAAAACTTATCAACAATAGACTAATTTCATACATAAACAAATTTAAAATTTTGTCCAAAACACAGTTCGGTTTCAGACAAGGGAGGTCTACAGAAGACGCTGTACATGCACTCACATCCTTAATAACTGAGCATGTAGATAAAGGTGACAAATGTATGGCAGTCTTCTTGGACCTTAAGAAAGCCTTCGATACTGTTTCTCTTCCCACTCTTGTACATAAACTGGAATGCATTGGTATCAGGGGTAAGCCTCTCGACTTGCTGAATGACTACCTAAATGGTTGAAGTCAATGCGTGAGGGTTGATGATTACGTAAGCCAAAGTTCCAGCATCTCTTATGGCGTCCCTCAAGGCAGTGTGTTAGGACCCACTTTGTTTCTGATGTATATCAATGATTTGACTGATATGAGCATTAATAACGGATGTTTATTTTCATATGCGGATGATACGGTTATTGTATTTAACGGGAAAAGTTGGCAAAATGTATATAATTCTGCTGAAGATGGTCTTAGAAGAGTAAATAAATGGCTCGAATCTAATCTTCTAACACTTAATACTTCCAAAACTAATTATATCTGCTTTACTAAAAACATAAGTACCCAACCGTCTAGTAACTTCAATCTCCAAATTCATACATGTAGCCCAAGTAATTCCTCTATTTGCAACTGTGCCCAAATCGAAAAAGTATCTTCAACAAAATATCTCGGTGTCATGATTGATCAACGCCTCTCATGGTACACACATATAGAATATGTCAATAATAGAATTCGGAAACTTATCTGGATCTTTAAAACCTTAAGACATGTCGCTTCAAAATCATTACTAAACCAACTATACTCTACTTTGGCTCAATCCATCATGTGTTATTGTATCACTATATGGGGCGGGGCAGCAAAAACAAAATTTATTGAAGCAGAGAGGGGCCAAAGAAGTCTTATTAAAGTTATGTATTTTAAACCGCATAGATATCCAACAAGTCAACTTTATGACACCTCTGAACTTCTTTCTATGAGAAAATTATTCATTCTACTATCTACACTTAAAGTACATAAGTCCTTGACATATGATCCGCTGTTGTTAACTGGGAGGCGCAAATACAACGTTGCCCCAGTACCGGCTTGTAATTCTCAATTTGCAATGTACCAATACTGTAATATATCTGCTCGTGTTTACAATAAAATTAATAAATCTTTAAATATTTTTGTTCTACCACAATATAAATGTAAAAAAGCCGTTAAAAACTGGTTAAGAAATCTGAACTATTATGAAATTGAAGCACTCATTTGCAGCACAGCGTAAAGTACGAGGATACTCATAAATAAGAAAATAACTACATAAATACTAGTTCGTTTACTCTAAATACTATATAACTACATAAGTATTATGTAAAACACACAATTTCGCACACACACAAACACAAACACAAACACACACACACACACACACACATACATACAACACGCGCGCGCGCACGTACACACACACACACACACACACACACACACACACACACACACACACACACACACACACACACACACACACACACACACACACACACACACACACACACACACACAACATACAACTCATTTTATTAGGTCAATTGATCTCAAATAGAGTGTACTCATTAAGTTTGTTTTAGTTTAGTTTTTAGATGAGTTAAGAATATGAAATTTATGATTTTATTTTGTGTAACTAATGTTAAGTATGGAAAAGCGGGATCTCCTGTCACAGGTATTTCAATACTTACTAGGAGATTCCAACCTATGTGATCTGAAAGCCTATTGTTAGCCAAAATAAACATTTTTCATTTCATTTTCATTTTCATAGTGACTCTGCCTCCAAAGCTAGAGCTCCTGGGTTCGAATCCCGGCCGGGGCATTTATTTGTGCATTTATCACGGATATTTGTTCTTGGGTCTTGGATGTTTTATATGTATTTATCTATATAAATATGCATATTGTCGTCTAGTACCCATAGTATAAGCTTTGCTTAGTTTGGGACTAGGTCGATTTGTGTAAGATTGTCCCCCAATATTTATTTATTTAAAAAAATAAATAAATAAAGAGCAATTAATACAGTTTGTAAGGAATTTCGACGCAAAGTATATCCATTTTTTGGGGTTCCGTAGTCAACTAGGAACCCTTATAGTTTCGCCATGTCCGTCTGTCTGTCTGTCTGTCTGTCCGAGGCTTTGCTCTGTGATTGTTAGTGCTAGAAAGCTGCAATTTGGTATGGATATAGAAAACAATAAAACTAAAAAGTCGTAAAATGAAATCAAAAAAAATTTTTTTTTGAAGGTACCTCTCCTACACGTGAAGTGGGGGTGCATTTTTTTTACTTCAACCCTATGGTGTGGGGTGATGTTGGATAGGTCTTTCAAAATGAAAAGAGGTCTTTATCAATTTTTTTTTCATAAAGTGTATATTTTCGGAAATATTCAGTCCAAAAAATAAAATATAAAAAAAAACATGAAAGTAAAGCTTAATAAAGACCTTCAACGAAAACTATAGCGGACATGATCAGTTGAGCTGTTTTCGAGTTATCGTAAAAATCTTCCCTTCTTAGTAAAAGACGTATGAAACGCTGAGAAGGTAGGTATTCCCTTTTGCTTGTTATTGTTTTTTTTTAAGTACTTAACTTCACTGGCCAACTACGGAACCCTACACTGAGCATGGCCCGACATTCTTGGCCGATTTTGTTATGATAGGTTGACCATCGATTGGCCTTAGTCGCACCTGATGAAAAACGATGAAAAGGCCTAAAATGTTGCTCACTGATACAGTAATAGCCTATTCACTCTTGTCTCAAAGATACCCAGATTGTATGTATCAGGAAATACAGACGGCGGCAGTAAATTTCAGTTCACTTTTATTTGTTCTTGACCATATTATATTAGCAAATTACTGTCGATGCATGGAATTCTGCAATTGATATTCCAGCCGAGGCTAGCTAAATTTAAAAATATACTTATTACGGTATTCATTCAAAAATTCTTAAACCAGTATGTAGTTGTTGAGTGGACTTTCAGGATGGACAAATAAGCTATATTTTATCCCTCAATGCCGTCTGCTCTCTTTGTAATACGTGGGTGGAGCCGCAGCTAGTACCTTTCTGACAAAGCTAACGAAGCGTCTCCGTTTCCGCTTGAGCAAAATGCTTTCGTATGTCTATCCGGGTGTCCGACTATTTTTCTCTACAGTTCACATTTTTCAACCGATTCACGTAAAATTTTGGGAGCAGGTTTGATAATAATGTAGAATTTTCAGTTCAGTCATAATAGCCGTTGAAGCCGTAAAAATCACTCGCGAGGTTTACAGATCACAGAACTACTAGTTAATAAATAAGTAGCTATTAAGTTTAATATGAGAAACTAGCTCCGTTTGCAATAAGGTGATTTCAACACTCGCCGCGCACCGGACTTCTTTTCAATTCTCGCTAACAGAAAAATCCAATAAGAATGTTGCTCCATTTTTAAAAATACTTAAAATAAAACGCTCCGTTCGTTTAAAGACGTTCAATTTATGTAATATGCAGTAACAGGTATAGTTGGAGCTGGCGATAACCGCTCTCGTCTGGGAAAGAAGTAAAAATACTAGTTCCTTTGTTTCTAGTTGCCGGGTTGACGGAAAAACGCAATTGGAGAGTTGTATTTCTGTGAAAAATAAATTTAAAATATTGCCCAAGTTTGTACGTGGGAAAAATGATTTTTATCGTAAACGTGTGGAACATGAGTTTCATTGTGGAAATACCACACGCTTGTTAGCACTTTAAGTATCAGTATTCTCAGTAAGCTAACAAATTGACACTCTATTCGTAAGGTCCCTTTACCTACGAACCTGGGCGGACTACCCAGCCATGAATATTGGCCTTCGACACAAGTTCTCACCAGCATACATTAATTACATTAGCTATGAGCTCACGCAGATCCGCTTCCACCAAATCCTTCCAGCGATACTTGGAGTGGCCGACAAGATGTTGTCCGGTCAGCCGGCTCAAACATAATCTCTTCACCTGGCTTAATTTTTCCTTCGTGAGGATCCTCTCGAGGTGGCTAGGCCAGCGATGATTTATTAGTTTCTCCTTAAATATAAGGTTCGGCGACCCGTTCTACTATTTCCGATCCGCCAAACATCCATCGTCTTTTCGGCCCCAGATTTTTTCTAAATAACTGTGATAGGCAATCACTCATATCTGCACGTATGAATATAATAAGCAATTATTAGATCAACGACAGATAGAGTGTGTGCTAACTGGATAAGAGATTCCCTCTCAAAGCACGTAAATTTATAATATAAATTGTTAGGTTAAGAATATAATGGGACGCAGTTGTACAGAGGTTCGGACGAGTATACTATGTACCCTGGATAGTGTGTTTCTTTGTGAAGAGGGTTCACAAAGAAACACTCTCTTCACCACCCTACGCAACCAACATATCACATAACTCACGTATTCTCTTCTACACGAAATTCAACCTGCCTTACTGGGTCGAGATCCGACATATCAACCACTCGATCGCTCGCTCAATTATTTAATTTGTTCGCATGTCCATATATATACCGACGTCTATGCGCCAGTATTTGAAAGGCTATTCATTTTAAAGACTTGTCTTAGAGGTAGTTTAACATACCTACATATACTGGGACTTGTATACCATATCACACATCTTATGCACTTTACGGCAGATATGTGATTAATGTATACAGAAAAAAATATAATTACAATATTACGAATAATAAATGCTATAATAGTTATCTTGTGCTTATAACACATTACAATGGTCGTAAAGTGATATAGAATTTTAAGCATAAAATAGCGAACTTAAAAACAAATAAGATATTACACGATAAAACTAGAAATGTAATTCTAAGATGGGCCCCTGTGGCGTGGTTCTGAGAATGCTGGCAGCGTTTCCTCGCTGAATTTCAAAGATAAAGTACATTTTTATTTTTTTATGTAGAAACGCATTTCATTTAATTCATTGGAACAGTCGCAGAATTGTTAATGTGTTCATCTTCCGTCCAGTATAATTTAAAGCATATTTTTTCAGTGGCACACAGTGCTGAAATAATAACTGAATATGATAATACTACATATCAGATCCACGCTCCGTCTTCATGCATACCGGGAGATAATCGCAATATATTATGCCCAGTATCTACACGGTAACTTTTTCCCGAACTTGGCAGACACACATTGCACTGCGTGCAGAAAATTCATTTCTAATGGAGTGCAAGCGGCGCGTATTTGACGGCTTGTTTACCACTATCGCGATCGGCGTCCGAGTGGTTAGCCACTGCATTTTATTGTACACATTGTGTTCCGCAGATTTCCATACAATAGGAAAAGATTAACAAAAAAATCCACCAGGACTCGTGTAGCGTTTCGCAAAATTATTGGGGATGTATTTTTGTTCCTCGCTTCTGTTCAGTCGCATTTGAAATATTTGAATGCTTTTCACGCGATTACTTCCACACCACCATAGTATACCAGCCCTAGGACGTCCACTGCTGGACATAGGCCTCCCCCAATTTCATGAGGGGTAAATGCCATAATTCTACTTCCACACGCGGCACTCTAATGTGTCAAAAACTCGGAAGAAAAAGATGAACTGATTTATAGGTAGTACTGCGCTGTTGTCTAGTATTACTGCCATCAGCAAAATTGGTCTGAAAATACGATAAAGAAAACGACCCCGACATTCGATTCCTTAATTCCAATAATAACACCCAAGGTGGCGAGAAAACAGCCAGTTTTGAGCACTGAGACGTTTTCTAGTTTCACGCAAACGTTCTCTGCTTACCTTATAATCCTGCTATTTCTAAGGCGCCTTCCTGACTTGGCGGGGCGGAATCGATATGTCATAGGTATTTTGTTGTTTGACGTAAGCTTCCTGATGTGAAATTTCCTCACTTAACCAATTACTGTCAGTATTACGTTTGCGCAGTACTAATACGGTGCGCAGAAGTGGGGCAGTACTGCATTGATATCGGTTGACACTGACAGCTGACAGTTTTCTAATATCGTACCGCCTCCGCATCGATAAATCAGGAAGACGCCTAATCCCTTTAATTTAGAAAGCAAGCGTTTCGTATGATAAATAAGTGGTTGACTTGGAAAAAAACATTTATGTTACATTTGTGGAATTAAGAATACGGTTACATTTTAAATAGTTTGAAATGAAAAGACTTGAATAAAAACATACAAGTTGGCTACTAAAAAAAACTGCCTAACGCCGCTGCTAAACTCCTACGCACAGTTACAAATTCATGAGAATAATTTATTACTTCGTTATAAAATCAAAGTAACTTTTTGCCAAACCGTCTGATTGCTCAGTTTGTTTATCTGATTCTTACAGTTTATTCTAAATTGAAAAATCTACTAAAATATTATTTATCTTCTCAGAAAACTTATTGCTTGAATAATGATGTAACTTATAAGTACTACCACCCGGTAGGTACCCGCATGCCAAGCGTAGCGATTATGGCACTTACCCCTAATGAAATTGGGGGAGGCCTACGGCTGATATGGTGGTGGTGGTGGTTATAGGTACTACTGGTAATTCTTGAACTTGTGACTGTTGCACCCTGTATTGTTACTTTATTACTAAGTATACAAGAATACAGAAAAAAACACTGTTTAGAAAGACCCCTATATTTGTTTAGCTTCGCCTTTTCGGCCGCCTCTGCCGGCGCACCCGATCTAACTGAAGTTCCGTGGAGATGGGAAGGAGCCAACGTGTCCATATACGTGGCGTCCCACACTAGCACGCGTCCCATCTTCAACGGAATCAAAGTCATATAACATACTATTAAATATCATATGATATTACATACAAGTTTATTTTGAAAAACGGCGGGAGGCGGGGCTCGACCCTATTTAATGTAATACTATAAAAATTTTGTAGTATTATTGATGTAATGAAACGTTGCACAAGACCATGTAATATAGGTATGTTGTGTATTTAGCCTCATTAGCTACATTAAAGTACGCGTGGATAGGCAGTTGGGCACTGCTCCGGACATGCACTCACTGTAATGGCATTAACTCACCGGTATAATGGACTAACCATAATATTGTATGTTAAATCGCAACACGCATGATTAATTATATATTAGTTTGTAAATTATAATATGCCTGAACGCACGTTTTCAAATGTTCTAAAATATCTAAAACAACCTTAATGTCCTGAATAATAAAGTCTTGTTCTCATTTTTTGATGCCTTTATGCGTGCATATAATAAGAAGAATAAGAATAAGAATAATTTATTTCACCAAGACACATTAAATATAAAAAGAGGATATCCAGTGAGTCCAAAACTAGGCTGAGCCTGCATCTTGGGACTCGTGCAAAACTTAGCTACGCGACAAAGTTTTTGTTTGTTAAGAGAAATGTTAATTATTATTTAAAACATATTGTGACAATATTTATAAATAAACATTCAACACCATCGAGATAAATACTCTACATAATACTTCCCCATTCACGTGAAGTACCTCAATTAAGCTTATTTAAGCCTTACGTTCAACGTCTAAATACTGTGCATCTGACGGGTTAAGCCTCATTCATCAACATTCTGTTTATTTGCCCTCAGGCCTCGGCGGGCTGTCCGGCGTGGCCAACGAAGTGCGCCCAGAACGACCGTACTTCGACGACGTATCGCCGCGAAACGTGACTGCCGTCGTCGGCCAGTCGGCCGTGCTGCGCTGCCGAGCGAAACACATCGGGAATCGGACTGTGAGTACAGTATCATTCATATAACGACTGTAGCATATTAATAGGTGCTTCAAAGTGTCACAACGAGACCACTCTAGTCCAGCAGTCTGCTGTGCTGCGATGCTGAGACAAACACATCGGGAATACAGACTAATAGGTGCTTCAAAGTGTTTTTTGTCGTATGGCAATCATAAAGCAAGGTCGCGGGAGTCAGCTGGTAGCAGGTGGCCCAAGTTCTCAAGCCGCCAGAAGGCCTCTTACTTAATGACTGCAATCATAGCCAGCAGACGATATCAACGGCTTAGCGTGCCTTCCAAAGCACGAGAGCTCTCAGTTAGTCATTGCTTTCTTTGTTTTTTTTTTTTTTATACTACGTCGGTGGCAAACAAGCGTACGGCCCGCCTGATGGTAAGCGGTCACCGCAGCCTATGGACGCCTGCAACTCCTAGGGGTGTCACATGCGCGTTGCCGACCCTTTAAGAATTTATACACTCCTTTCTTGAACAACCCCATACTGTTAGATATGAGGATATCACGTATCGTTTGTGGTATTTTATACTTAAAAAACAGCCATATTTTATCTGGGGGAGACCAAACTGGTAATTTTTGAAAATTCTTTTTTTTTTTAATATATAATGATGTGGTATATTATTAGAATTGCCTCAAAAATCCCTTTCATATAATACCACAGACGTAGGTTTCTGAACTATTATTTTTTTCCCATACAAAAAAATGACTCAGCACTCTGGGGAGGATTCTTGAGGGATTTTTTTTAAGAACTGCGGGTCAATAATTTGGAATTGGGCTCGTACGCCTAGTAACATGGGCATCTATGTATGTCCTTGATAACTTTTAACAGGCTAAATGTGGCGGTATAAATAAAAATATATTATAAAAACATATTTTACAGGACAAAATCAAACGTTTTGCTCTTTACATTATTCCTTCTTACATACGTTGTGATAACAACGTAATTTATACTAACAAATCAGTGAATTACCAACGAAACTCACGTACCTACTCTTAACCACCTAAATCACCCTGTCAACTTAAGCCCTGAATGGCCTTTCATAAAAAAAATGACACGGATAATACCGCCACCGCCGTATATTATAATGCATCGGGTAACATGTCAAGCCATATATTCGCCAAGTGTTCGCCATTTATATGCCGCTCGCTGGACCGTGCCTGAGGAGGGCTATCGGCAGACATTGAAAAATCGTGTCATGCTGCTAAGTGATGGATGGATGTTTGAAGTGGGAGTTTAAAAAGGTTGCGCAAATGTATGACTGATTGGAAAACGTGTTGTGATAGATGTGGCATTGTGATAGATCTACCTTTTCTTATGATTACAATACTTCTAATACAGAACGGACAGTCATTTTATGACAAATTAAAATCGTGGCTCGTTGACAAAGCTCATTATAATGTATCCGAATTGTTGTGACATTTAACTGATCCGAATTTAATTACCATTATGATGATCATAATAGTAATTTAATTTTGTATCTTATTTTGTAATTTAACATTAACTGTAAGTAGCAATGTGCAAATTGCAGAAATTGCAGAAATATTCTCGGAAATTTCCGAGAAATTACATGAAAGCAACTTAGAAAGTTCTCTGTGAGAATATTCCCATGAGAACTTTAACATTTTGTGTATAATATATAATATTACACGCCACATATTGGTAAACCAGGCAGGCATAATATTTAAAATGGCGTGTGTCTACGTCGGTCCTGACACGATAAGATTGTTTATTAAATTTAAGTTCCAGAGAATATTCTCCATAGAAGTTTCGCAACTTATGAAACTTCTCCTCGGTGCATTGCTAACTGTAAGAGACACTGACATTATTTAATGGGTAAAGTTTTTGGATCTTTAAGTACTTACGTTAATGTAAATACCTAGTATGATGAAATGTATTATTTTGACGTGTAATGTGTAAAATCATTGCAAATAAATGAGTATGAGTATGAGTACCTCGTCGTATTTTTGCTTCGCGCTGTAGCAAAAGCTAAAAAGAACGTTGGAAGACAGATGCACCGCTTTAAAGACTGCGATAAGTGAGATATGACTTGCATTCGAATTAACAATCATGCCTGGGAACCACTTACCGATATTTTCGCCAACAGTCATGCAGTTTGGCGAAAAGTTTTGTGTTCATTGTTGTACTGTGTAAATGAATAAATAGATTATAGACGGCGTTGCGGATAACACTAAGCTCTGTGATGAAGCCTGGTTTGATGCATTAGCTGGTAAAAGGGTGCGTAGACAACAAATCGGAACTAGAGCTTCTAACGTTAAATTTAATTGTTATAAATATCAAGGAACAAGCCGTTCCATTGGCTTTTAACAGTCACCAAAAACGGTGTCTTGACAGGAATGCTTGAATCATCTGCAATTGATGTAAAGGCATATGTTGTGATCGACGGATAAAGAATGAAACGAGATAATAAAATAGCCCGCATAGCAACTTGACGAAATACTGTCAGTACAATGTTTTATTTGCGTACCTTAGGCAGAAGCGGGGCAGTACTGTATTTGTATCGCCCCGCTTCCGTGCATCACGCGCAAGTCAGAAAGCAGCGGCGCAGTAAAAACTGGTTTAAAATGTTTTTGAGGACAAATTATAAAATGTTCATGGTAAATATATAATTATATTTTTCCTGTATAATTTGGATTGATATTAACGTTGTGTAATAATTCCATATCTGGGGACACGGTAGTGCCCCCGCCAAGACGAGCCAAGCGAAGCGCAAGGGAACTACTTACCTTTTCTCGAAGTGTTTCGTCGTTTTTTGAACCCTCATAAAGTTGGTTTCCGATGTACCAGATAGTTCATATTCTCAGGATACGATGTCAATAACAGACTTATTAAATATACAAAGTCTCAATTGAATAGCCTTAAGAGGGGGCATAACGCCAGGAAAAAAGTAGAAATCACCCGCGCGTCCCGCGACTGGCCCGCTGTGCGTAAAGGCGATGCGTCTGTTGCTGCCTCGCTCACTCCGCATAGTATATGCCCATCCAGACAGATGAAACATGATTATTTTATAACCGATAGTAATGTTTATTTGTTAATTACAATTGGAAATTAAGAACGTCCATAGACTACGGTGTTAATTAGAAATTAAGAACGTCCATGGCCTACGGTGTCAATTGGGCATTAAGAGAAGTCTCCCTGTCAGCCGCGCGGCCGCGTTAGGTATTCGATTGGGATATTGAAGTCTTTATCTCTCGTGACGTAAGCGCTCGCAGCCTTTTGCATTTCCTTCCGCAACCCGGATATCCATATTCTGATGTGTAGCAGCCATATTCTAGATGAAACGATTACAACCTCTTTTAAAAATGTTATACTTTTGAAGTCATCATAAAAGTTATTACTTACGAGTAGGTAAGTAAATTTATAAATGCTTTTAGGAAATAGTACGTACAGACTAACAATCGTTTTTAACTAGTAACCCACCCCGGAATCTAGCGGATTATTCTTATACATATACAAAGGTAAATGAAGTATAAGTTAATTGACAAAAGCTAGCGCAAAATGTCTGTGAAAAATATGACAGTTTCATACAAAATCCGCGCCAGCTTTAATGAATCGACCTATTATATGGCTACAATAAAATCGGCCAAGAGCATGTCGGGTCATACTCAGTGTAGGGTTTCGTTCGGTATATTCCCAATGAACTTGCTTTAAAAAAATCAATAACAAACAAAAGAGAGTACTTTCACAGCGTTTCATACGTCTTTTACTAAGAAGGGAAGACTTTTTACGATATCTGAAAAACAGCTCAACTGATCATGTCCGCTATAGTTTTCATTCAGTCTTTATTAAATTTTACTTTCATGATTTTTTTCATATTTTTTGTCCCATAGTTCAAAAGTTAGAGGAGGAAACATTTTTCTTTCTCTTGGAAGATATATTTCCAAAAATATTCACTTATCAAAAAGTGTTTGATGAAGACCTCTATTTATCTTGAAAGACCTATCCATATAGGGTTGAAGCAAAAAAAAAAGCGCCCACTTACTTAGTAAAGGCATGAACAGTAGGGTAGACTGGGGACAATAGAAACACGTCATGATTGAAACAAGTCAAATTTCTCGAAAACTATAATACCTATAGTACGCGCCAGTTGAAAACGAAAATAATGTAAACACCTGTTTACATTATTTTCGCTTTCAACTGGCGCGTACTATACGCGTCTGACGCAACACTGAGAACTATTAAAAAAAATTGACTAATCGAATTATTTTGGTGTCATAGTTAGGAATAAACAAATGTTTTTAATGGCCGTTGATCAGCGTTCGGGTTTTTTTTTATATATAATATTTGTCATTGAAGTGAAAACGTAGTGTGGGGACGATAGAAACAACTTGCTTGTGGACGATTGAAACGTTTCAATCGTCCCCAAAAGTAACCGACTTCAAAATATAAGGTTCTGTATTAGATGCACATGTTTGTTATATTAATCTTCACATTTATTTGTGTAGCTTTTGACCTAGTTGATAAATAATAGATGTAAGTTTTTTTTTCTAATACCGTAGTTTTTTTTTTCAATTACTGCAGTTTTTTTATTCGACATTATGTGAACATTTGTTTTTAACCGACTTCATAAAAAAGGAGGTTCTCAGTTTGACCCGTATGTTTGTATTTACGTTTCGTTGTCCACAATCTATCTATTATCTCGCGTTCGGCTACATCGATCTTGATGCGGTTTTTAGAAAAGTATTTGTCACATTCTTGAGAAAGTTTTTGTGCATGATATTAAAAAATGGTTATTAAGAGAAATGCCTAGCTGAGCAACTCTCCAAATCTCGAATTTTTGAAGCAATATTTCTGTCGCGCTGCTGTGGGCGGGAGCGGGAGCTGTCTATGTGTGAGCGCACGCACACAGGCGCGACCCGCGAGCGCTCGTTGCGCGCCGTTCCGTTGACATCGCCCGCGAGCCGAACAATAGTTATTTGTTCAACAAGAGAGCAAAGTAAATTTTTGCTGCGAGTGTTGATGTTGAGTCCCGAGCAAGCGAAAGACTCTACAATTTAAAAAATTAGAATCTTGAGCGTAGCGAGGGACTCAAAAACACGAGATGCAAATATCTTTGCTCTCGTGTGATACATACAACTTTTCACCTCAGCGGCGAGAAAATATAACGCAAAGGCATAGTGATAGAGAGAATGAAGTTACTTATACTAACCTACGATATGAAAAGTTAAAAAGTTGGTGTCGACCGAAATATGTTCAAATACTTTATCAGGTACAAAGAGCGTTAAAGTATCTTGAACATTTTTTTGCCATCGTTGCATTTTTATGCCTCTTCAGGGCGCATTTTTCCACTGATTCTCGTGAAATATCCTTTTCTCAAACATGCGCCTAAATATATGCATTAATGTCACGAATAGAGCACATGAAGTTACCTGTTTATGGCTCTCCGGCTTTTATGGAGAATGTATGAAACTAACATTATTGTCCGTTGCTCTAACTTTTTAAATTTGCATACCAAAAACAACTGACAAAGGAAGTTTTTTGTTTTTTGATATTTTTGGACTTTTTAAAAGTTTTTTAATTTTTTTTGTACTTTTCGACAATATTTTTGCTTTCTCATGTTTTTTAATATATTTTTTTTAGTTTTTACGTGGTTTTTGGAATTTTTATAGTTCTTGCGTGTTTTCTTTTTAATCGTGCTTGTATTTTGTAGCATTTTTAGTTGTTTTTTTGGGAATTTTGGTATATTTTTTTTTTTTTACTCGTTATTTTAAAGCGTTTTTTGTGTTTTTTGATGTTTTTGGACTATTTTTTGTACTTTTCTTCTGGTTTCTTTGTTTTTTCATGGTTTTTTTCATGGTTTTTTTTATGTATTTTTGTGTTTTATTCTTTTTTTTTTTTGTGAATTTTAGTATTTTTTTTAGTTTTCCGTGGTTTTTGGTTTTTTTATAGTTCTTGCGTGTTTTTTTTGATCGTGCTTGTATTTTGTGGCATTTTTAGTTATTTTTTTGTTTTTTTTTTGTGAATTTTGGTATTTTTTTATTTTTTACTCGGAAGCGTTTTATGTGTTTTTTGATGTTTTTGAGTATTTTTTTGTACTTTTCGTCAGTTTTTCTTGTTTTTTGATATTCTTTTAGTTTTTACGTGTTTTTTGGTATTTTTTTTAGTTCTTTCTTGTTATTTTGTGTTTTTTGATGTTTTTGGACTTTTTAAAAGTTTTTTTGAATTTTTTTTTTACTTTTCATCAGGTTTTTTGTTTTTGGTTTTTTTTATAAGTTTTAACGTGTTTTTTGGTATTTTTGTAGTATTTTTCGTGTTTTTTGTTGTTTCTCGAGTTTTTCGTGTATTTAAGGTATTTTTTTTAGTTTTTTCGTGTTATTTTTTAGCGTTTTTTGAGCTTTCTGGATTTTTAAAAGTTTTTTCGTGTTTTTTTGTACTTTTCATCAGTTTTTTGTTTTTTTTTCATTTTCTCGTTTTTTGGTATTTTTTGTAGTATTATTCGTGTTCTTTTGCTTTTTATGTTAAATTATATTGATATTTTTGGTTTTTCGTGTTTTATGGATTTTTTTTGTAGCAATTTTCGTGTTTTTATTTAATTTCCGTTAATATTTGTATTTGTTATTTTTCGTGAATGTTTTGGTATTTTTGGGACGTTTTGTATTGTTTAGTTTTTAGATTTTTTTTACATTGTAGTTTTTAATTGTTTTTTTTAACATTTTTGAGAAAAGTACTATACAATCCTCGGCCGGAACAGGGATTGCTGGACGAGTTTGGGATAAATGGCCGAGTCGTAGATGAGGCCGGATAAAACGAGTCCTGCAAAAACTACAATGTAAAAAAATCTAAAAACTAAAAACTTACTTCACAGCCTCTGCAGTAATGTACTATTCTTTGTTTGTCATGTAAAGTTTTGAAAAGTAAAATAAACACACTCCCGAGGTCTACGCAGCTCACAGAGCTACTAGATTAGTGGTTTTAAATGTGGACTGGTAGTGTGTGTGGTGTGGTATATGGTAGGTGTCGGTAGGGAACCCTTCTTTGTGGGTAATCCGACACGCACTTGGCCGGTTTTTTGGAGTGTTTCCGAAAATGTTCACTTTATCAAAAAATGTTTGATGAAGACCTCTATTCATTTTAAAAGACCTATTAGACAACAAACCACACCGTAATGTTGAAGCAAAAAAAATTGTCATCCCCACTTTACGTGCAGGAGAGGTACACTTAAAAAAAAATTTTAGATTTCGTTTTACCATTTTGTCAGATTAATGCTTTATAAATCCATGCCAAATTGCAGTTTTCTAGCACCAACAATCAAAGAGCAAAGCCTCGGACAGACAGACGGACATACAAACAGACAGACGGACATGGCGAAACTACAAGGGTTCCTAGTTGACTACGGAACCCTTAAATTTAGTGTAATAATTTGACTTGGAGTAAGACTCATACGTAAGAGAAATTTATCGTCTATTTTTGCATATACTACACACAATCGTTTAACCGAGGTTGACTGCCGCGCAATGATAACGTTGTAATTTGAACTGTAAAGTTTGTTACATAAGGTAGATATTAGATTTTTTGTTGAGAAGTTTTCATCAAACTTTTACCTGCAATTCATAAACTATAGTGTTGGGTTTTATAAACTCTACGTTTTATTTGGGACACACTCTTGTTGATACTATTATATTTACTTCGCAGTCTTGAGCGCTCCCTACACAGTCCTCTCGTCTCAGTGGAGCGATCGGGACTGGCTCCGCCCGTGAACAGCAACAGCAGATATACTGCGCCGCGCGGAACGTGCGACGGAAGAGACGGTATCGCGCGGAAGAAAAAGGGCTTATGCGCCAAATATGTTTTACTCCAATAACTCAGAAATATTACAACATTTTGATAAATCGCTAATAGCAAAAATTTATTATGTCGTAAGGTATTTTATGTAATTTTTTTACTTCAATAGTATGCAAGGTAACGTCACACAATTGAAATTAGGTGAAAATTAGACATGTTTTGACGATTTTTTTCTATCGAGCCAACTTTAGTCTTTAATGGTTTTGTTCAAACTCAAAAATAGCAAATATGATCTAGTTTTCGTGTAATTGGTTTTTTTGGCATTTAGACTTTATTATGATAGGTAAATATTCAATCTGCGATCTGCAATTTGGCGTGGTACCCCCTCTTAATACTTTAGATTTTATTGATAAATTAAATTCAAATTCAAAATATTCTTTATTCAAATAGGCCTAGCAACAAGCACTTTCGCATCGTCAGTTATAACATGTATTAACATATATATGAATTAATTATTTAGAGCAATTTATTGATGCTATTATTATTCTTTACAATAAATATTGTATTCTTGTAGACATGTCAAAACAAAATAAGAAATAATTATGTAGTAAAATTCACAATAGGATCGTCAAAACATAATAGTAATAAAAATAAAAAAACGTATAAAAAATAGAAATCTAGACAGTTTTACAATGAAATCAATATGTCAAAAGAAAATAATAAAATAATATTAGTATCTAATGCCATAATGATTAATTCATTAATATTTCAGTCACAGTTAATCCCAAATACACCGATTTCGTCACTGACACACTCACTGACACACTGATGATTATCAAAATGTTTGGCTACTTCCTGAAGTCCTAGGAAGCTGAATTTTGGTATGTAATCTAAGTTTAGTATACAACCAACAAAAAATCCATACACATATAACTTTCGCCCCCCATCCCCTAAAATGGGGATAAAAAAAAACATTTCATGTAAAATGTTGCCAAGACGACCACATAAGGTTTGCCCTGTGAAAAAGATATCAGATCTCATGTAGAGCCAAGCTTCTGAATCTACACGGCCTAACTCTACCGACCCTAACTTCAACAAATTCTACATATCAGTAAATATGTATGGCTTGGCTGTTTCGTTACTTACTTCAGATCAGAAACTAAATATTCGCATCAGCTCCACGACGGTAGCAAAACGGCGAAGCCATACGTAGTTTACTGATATGTAGAATTTGTTGAAGTTAGGGTCGGTAGAGTTAAGCCGTGAAGATTCAGAAGCTTGGCTCTACATGAGATCTGATATCTTTTTCACGGGGCAAACCTTATGTGCTCGTTTTGGCAACATTTTACATGAAATATTTTTGGTGGAATTTTTTTATTGCTAAACTTCGGATATAAGGGTGGGGAACGGTATTTTTTTTACATATTCCTTCATAAATCGAAATTTATCAACCGCAACCTGGTTTAGAATGTGCAATTTAAGCCCTTCCATATGCCACCCCACTTGACTAAGTAAGACTTTGAACTTTTAAACCTTGTATCGGTAAATTTTCACAGGAAAAAAAAAGACATTTAAAAATATATGTTCCATACATGTGGGTTAGCCTTGATTATAACTATTCCACATTCCAAATCGATTGCATAAGTAGTTCTTGAGATATTTAGCCTTGGGACAGATAGACAGACAAAACGGCGCCATAAGGGTTATGTTTTTACTATTGTGGTACGAAACTCTAAAAAACACTTTATCTAAAAGACGTGTTTATAAATTTACACAAATCCAAGATCTTAATAATCAAAAGCATAACATATGTCTGTGCCAACAACACTAACGAATTATTTCAAGTGTCGAACCGCGACCATACCGCCTTACGCCTGCCAAGCACGCCACATATCCACCAACTTAGCAGTTCCGGTGCCGGCGGCGCCTCTGTCATACAACTGTCTCAAACTTTGTATGTGATGAAGTTAGTATTGTGTTCGGCCGCGCGCACCGATATGTTTGCCGGGCGGGAGCCAAATTATTATTGTCGAGTCATTGTTTTTGAATGGGGTTTTTGTTGCAAATCAGATTTAGGATTGGATCCGTTTTAAAGTACCTACTATATTCTAAGATATATGTCTCTTGAGGGGAACTTACGTAATGGTTTTGAGACTTTTGAGCGTGCGTAAGGTAAGAAGTCTCGATTTCATTTCCTGAATTTAGCACGTATCAATACGTTAGAACGAGATTCATCAACTCCCCTCCTCTATGGCGATCTCCTGATTTGTCAATGCGGAGGCGGTACGATATTGACGGTTGTCAGTGTGAACTGCCAGTCGCTTTTTACTGCGCCCCTCCATGTAATACGTCCTGACCGGCGCGGGTGCGGGGAAGCGGGGCGATACGAATGCGGTACTATACCTTGCTTTTGCGCAAACGTGCTTACAGTGTCTCGTCTAGTAAGGAAACCTTTGCGACATCATAATCTTACGTCACTTACTTGATAAGCCTAATCTCAATAAAGTTTTCCCCTTAGGTTGGAAGGTCATGGCAAACGCTTCAGTAAAAACGCCTACGATAATCCCAAGGATTGGGTCGCGTACCCCGGGCATCCTTCAGGATGCAACTTCTCGAATAACGATGGTGATCATGATTGCTTAAGTGTAGTTTAAACATAAAAGAAATTAGCACAACCGGATCCTCGCAAATTCGTCCGTCCCAAAAATGCCGTCCGCCATTACTTAATTTTATTATTTTAGAGGCCCCAAGAAACTGCGAACGCTTCGTCTTGCTTAATTACGTGGGCTTACGCCGGCTCACACTAATTACGCCCGAAAACAAAAGCCTGGCAAAGGAGAATTTATTTTTTAATTTCTCAGAACCCCTGTATTAAAATTTTTAATGCAAACGCTCATTGGCCCTCTCAAAGGGCGCAAAGAAATTGTGTGGTCAAATGAAATGGTTGGACAAATGAAGCGTTGTGTTCTTGTTCGTGGGTAGCATGGAAAAGACTCAAAAAGTTTTGTAAATTAGTAATAACGTTATTCTATTATTTTTATCGCAATTTTATGGAACCATGATTTAACTATATTATTTTTGAGAGACTTTTAAATAGGACTATGCAGTTAGGATATAATTTAATGATTACGAGAAATCGTTAAATAAGTATAACTGATAACTTAGAAAAGTTAAAAACAAAAGACATAATTGTTTCAAAATTTAAAATCCAAAAAACGGATGGTCCAATTTTGATGATTTTCTAAGAACAATCGCTAGAAAGGCGTAGCGTGGGCTGCCCCCCCCACACGGTGGACCGATGACCTGGTAAAGGTCGCGGGTGTCCGTTGGATGCGGGTGGCGCAGGACCGCAAATTGCTTTCAAATAATAAAACCGCATTCAGATTGATTCACCCGTTTAAGAGCTACGATGGCATACACAGACACACATATACACCCTCTTTAGCGTTGCTCGTCGGGAGTTAAAAATAAGCAAACACATTTTCTTATCTAATCCCGATTGACTATACCGATTAGTCTTTCTTGATATATTATTACTACAAAGAAAAACAGTATTTTAAAAACTTTGCCCAAAGCCAGCTTATCGTCTGATCTTATTTTAAGTGAAGATAATTTGACTTAAGGCTGTTTTAAACGATTAAACTAAAGAAATGTATTGATATTTTATATAAAGTTTCAAAGAATTTATTTGAGGTTCACTAACGAAGTCTATTCACCCCTAAAATAACAAGATCCAAAGATTATATTACGCAAACGGTTAGAACTCACGTATAAATTGTCACTCCGGGCGACATGTTACATGTTACATGGGTGTGTGTGTGTGTGTTGTGTGTTGTTGTTGTTGTGTGTGTTGTTAGCGTGGAGGATACAATTGTACGCAACAGAGTGCCACACAGAGATGCTGAATGCCTTAGGCAGGATGTCTCGTCATTGTTGCGACGAAGTAAACTGCCCAAGCCCAATACCAGTAAGCAAGAGAGACAGGCGCTTTCAGCACTGCGCAGGAATGATGACATTCTGGTGTTGCCGGCTGACAAGGGGAATGCTACAGTGGTCGTGGATAGGATAGCCTACGAGGAAAAAGTTACGCAGCTAGTAGACGACTCAAACACTTACGAGAAAGTTCCATATGATCCTACGGCGCGTGTAGCGACTAGGCTAAATAAAATAGCTAGCAACTTACCTGTCAAGGACCAGGCTAAAAGGCTGCGACAATTGAACCCCACCTGCTCGAAGATTTACGGGTTGCCTAAGATTCACAAGACTGATTGGCCCCTGAGACCCATTGTGAGTCAGTAGATTCACCCACATACAAGGCTTCCCGTTTCGTGTCGGATATGCTACAACCTCTTACAGGTAACACGTCCAGCTTTGTACGGGACTCCACCCATTTCGTACACTTACTTGAGGGGGTTACGTTACACGAGGACGAGTTGATGGTAAGCTTCGATGTGGCATCTCTATTTACGAATGTACCGGTATCGGAAACAATAGGTATAATAAAACAAATGGCCACACGTAACGACTTACCTACCGAGTACATGAGTCTAATCGAGTTTTGCCTAACGAGTGGATATTTTGTATGGCGAGGTGAATATTATCGCCAAATTGAAGTTGTGGCAATGGGTTCTCCGATAGCACCTGTGGTGGCCAACATCTTCATGGAGGATTTCGAGGGGAAGGCATTGGAGGGCTGTCCTCACAGACACAGGTTCTGGTGGCGATATGTGGACGATGTATTTGCTGTGGTGTTGCGTAGTGATGTGGATAAGTTACTGGACTATCTTAACGGTAGACATGCCAAGATAAAGTTTACCATTGAGAAGGAGTGCAATGGCGCACTCCCGTTTCTGGATGTCTTGATACAACGGGATCAGCGCGGGCGATTGTCCCATAAAGTATACAGGAAACCCACACATACAGATCGATACCTGCAGGCGGACTCACATCATCACCCGCACATCTATTCTCGGTCCCACGAGCGCTCATTAACAGGGCTCTACGGCTCTGTGACCCGCAGTACGTGCAAGATGAGCTGCAGCATGTAAAACAGGTGTTAGAAAGGAATGGGTATAGTTGGAGGCAGAGTTAGCGAGCGGCAAGTACATACAACCTGCAGCAGGTACACAGGGCGGAGAGGGCACCTGCGTACTTGCCATATATTAAGGGGGTAACGGATAAAATTGGACGCCTATTACGCCGGAGGTTGAGCATTAGGACAATTTTCCGACCCCATACCAAGGTCAGGCAGGTGCTGCGCTCTCCTAAGGACCAGGAGCCCCTCGGTAACCCGGGAGTATATGAGATACCCTGTGATTGCGGTAAGGTATACATAGGAGAAACCGGACGGAACGTTTCTACGAGATTGTCGGAACATATACGTAGCGTGAAGAACAGGGATACTAGAAAATCCGCAATAGCGGAGCATGGCTGCGATACAGGTGCGTCCCGTTTCATTCGATTCGACAAGGCGAGGATTCTGGTACGGGAAAAGTGTTATGTACCACGCATGATTCGAGAGGCGATTGAAATTGGGCGCCGCCCTAACTTTAATCGTGACGGGGGCTGGGTGTTACCGCCAGTATGGAAACCTGTTATTCCGCTTAGAGCGGAAAGTGTGTTATGACAATCGCGTGGACACAGTGAGTTCAGTGTGCTTGCCCTTGATCGGGGAGGATGATCTCCTACCACGACCTCAAACAACGCCTGCAGCACAGAACGGCCCCCCTACCCCTACCCTGACGGCGCGTGCGACGCGAGCTTTGCGGCGGGCGGCGGGGAGACTGTCAGTGTGCGAGGCGCGCTCGTCGCAGGTACACTCGTCCTGAGGAAGAACTCCCGAAGAGTTCGAAACATGTCGCCCGGAGTGACAATTTATACGTGAGTTCTAACCGTTTGCGTGATATAATTTTGAAATGACTCACGAAAGTTTAAATTCAAGATCCAAAGATGTATTTAGTTTCATCCTAACTAAAGAATAACTTTTTTTTTTAGTGGTCGCAAAAGTGATTGTTACTCGCTAGATATTGGAAGTCGTAGTGTTGGCTCTCCCCGCGCGATTACAATGTTACATATAAATTGCTTTATTTCTCGAGTTTTTTTTTTAAAAGAACAAACAGCCATAGAAAAGATGGCACAGGTCGTATACAGCCAATTGAAGACATATTTTTCTGTTGGAAACGCAAGGTTTTTGTACGTGTCCGTAATAATTCGCTGTTTTCGGTGGATAAACACAATTCAATTCAATTTTTATATGCTTTAAAAACACAATAAAATGCATGCAAATACAATTTAAATAAATCATAGATAATTAATTAGGCAAACATGTAAAATAAAATCATATTAATTTTGTACTAAAGCAGTAACGCTGCTAACTAAAATTACAAATTAAAGGGAAAAAAATCTCAAAAATAAAATAAAAATAAAATAAAAATAAAATAAAATAAAAATAAAATAAAATAAAAATAAAAATAAAATAAAATAAAAATAAAATAAAAATTCAATAAAAATAAAATAAAAATTAAATAAAAATAAACTAAAATAAAATATAAAATCATATAACGAGTAAATTACAACAGAAATCACTTAAAATTAATTACAATAAAATACAATATAATACAAGAACAGTTTAATTATGTCAAGTTAATTTAATGAATTAGCAAAATATTCGTCAATGGAGTGAATGGAGTAGTATGGCCTATTTATAAAATAATCTTTTACATTTCTGTCAAATATTTTCAAATCGTCACAATCCCTTAAATCTTTGGTCAACTTATTATATACTCTAATTGCATTATTACCTAAACTGTTAAAATGTACATAACTAGAGGCAGAAAGTGTTAATTTGTCATTACTCCTCAAATGATAGTTCTGGCTTTGTCCGACTGTACGTGTACAATATAAATTCTTATTACGATGGATATAGACACATATTCGATAGAGATATAAAGAGACAACTGTCATAATTTTATTTTTAATAAAATTATTTTTAATAAAATTATGACAGTTGTCTCTTTATATCTATGTGTGGCAGGTATTCTAGAGCAACCTTCGATGATCCTAAGAGTTTTTTTCTGTTTTAATAGTACAGAATTCATATTGCCTCTTTTCCCCAAACCTCTATACAATATCGGAAAATACACTCAAAATACGAGAAATATACATTTCTTAATATACACTTATCCGAACTATTTGACAAACTTTTAATGCAAAGCACGCACTTTCTTCTTTCGATTTCTTTAACTGTGCAGTCCGTAAATGAGATTTGTTTTTCTAGGTAGATGTATTCTTGTACATACTCTAATAATGTATTCTCGATTTGGATGTTTATTTCTTTTGAGTTGGTCATAACTTTAGTTTTCTCTTGGTTCATTTCAAGACCTACCAGTTTACTTTGTGCGCTAAGTTCTTGTAGCAATATCCTGAGTTCGGTTGCACTGTGGGCTAATATTACCAGGTCATCAGCGAATCGGAGATTAGATAGGTATTTGTTATCTAGCTTGATACCCTTTCTTCTTTCTTTCCATTTTAAGTTTCTGAATATTTCTTCTAGTACAGCTAGAAATAACTTTGGTGACATCGGGTCTCCCTGCCTCACTCCTCTGTTGATATGAATTTTTCTTCCCATTTTATCTGTTTTTACTCTAGCTGTACTTTGTTCATATATCTTCTTTATGACTTGTATGTAGTATATTGGAACATCTTGATTTAATAATGCCTGCCATATAGAAGAATGGGTAATCGTATCGAAGGCCTTTTTAAAATCTACGAATCCTATATAGAGTGGTAGTTGGAACTCTTGGTGTTTCTCAATTATTTGACTTAGAGTGTGGAGGTGATCCACTGTAGAAAAGCCACTCATAAATCCAGCTTGTTCCATTGGTTGTTTCTTATCTATGTAAGGTGTAAGGTGTTGCAGTAAAGTCATCGAAAAGATCTTATAAACATTGGACATGAGACTTATTGGCCGGTAGTTGGAAATGTCGTGTGGGTCTCCTTTCTTGTATAGTAGGGATATATGAGCCTCCATCCATTGAGTAGGGATTTCTTTTTCTATTAGTATTTTATTAAAAAGTTTTGTTAAAGGTAATGCTATTGATTGTTTCAGGATCTTTAAACTTTCATTTTTGATGTTGTCTGGCCCAGGGCTTTTATCTTTTTTTAGCTTCTCTATTGACTTCATTACATCTTTAACATTAAAATATTCTATATTTTGGCTTTCTTCTTCCCTTAGATCTATTGCGGAACGTCGGTTTTTTGTTGTGAATACAGGTCTTCATAAAAAATTGTGGCAATCTCGTTGATGTCCTTTCTGTTGGTCTTTTCTTCTCCTTTTTTGTTACTCAGTTTTGGCATGATTGCTTTTCCGAAATTTATAATTTTTTGCGCCTTTTTTATTGCACCAGATTGTTCTAGAGTTTCTCTAATAATATTTAATTTGTACATTTTAATATCAAATTTTATCTTTTTTTTTTATGACCTTGTTCAGACTAGATAGTTCTTTCTTTTGTGATTTAGTCTTCTGCTTTATGTTGATTAACAATTGGCGTTTTTTTATTAAGTCTGTTGTTTCTTTGGAGAACATGTTTTCTTCTTGCTTTTTGGTGCATGTCTATGATAGCAGTCGTTAAGCCAAGTTAGAGGCCTCCGGGCGGCTTGAGAACTTCTAACAGTCAAGTTGCCCACTCACTTGACAAGCCTAATCCCAATAAGGTCTAGTTTCCCCCTCGGGTTGGAAGGTCAGATGGCAGTCGCTTCCGTAAAAACTAGTGCCTACGCCAATTCTTGGGATTAGGTAGCAGACCCCAGGCATCCTTCAGGATGCAACTGTACTGGGAATGACGCTAGGAGGATGATGATGATGCTGTCATATACAACAACGAGGATCAACGGCACTTCCAAAGCCCGGGAGCACTCAGCAACCACTCAAAGCTGTCTCCTATCCAAGTACTGACCTGGGCCCACGTTGCATAACCTCGCATACCGCACGCGGTACGCGGGCGCCGCTGGGCCACGAGCGTTCCAGTCTAATTAATGATGATTAATAAAATTATGTTCTCCAGGTATCCTGGATGCGCAAACGCGACCTCCACATCCTGACATCCCACATCTTCACGTACACCGGCGACGCCCGGTTCAGCGTGCTCCATCCGGAGCCGTCTGACGACTGGGACCTCAAGGTCGACTACGTTCAGCCTCGGGACGCGGGCGTCTACGAGTGCCAAATCAACACGGAGCCGAAGATCAACATGGCGGTGTTTTTGACCGTTGAAGGTAATTTTAATACTTACAGTCAGCTGCAGATAAACCTGATTATACAAATATAGTATATAAAGTTCATGACAGAGAGGGATCACGTTTTTCTGCAGCTTAAAGCTTACAAAGTAGACTGATAACATGAATGCAGAAAATCATATTAATTCTGTTTTTTTTTTAAATAATAATATGACTTCTGACAAATTAGCATTCAGTTTATATAATAATAGTACTCGTTGCCGTATCTGACGACTGGAAATCCGTCAATTGTCTTTATTTGGTTTCAATATTATACGGCATGATTATACATCAAGTTAATTAAACGATGTAAGTATGTATATACATCTAATGTACGTTTGTGGCGTCTTTACTTACGATTGTCGCCGAGGCTCGCATCGCAACTCACGTCACTGGCGTTTTAAGACGATTCTTATACAACACTTGCATAATATTACCACTTACAATAAAAAAATCACTCGTCAGTGTAGTCACGGCTTCAAAGTGTAATTATACAAAGTGGACATATTTTTTGTGCAACAAGTACACAATCCCCGACGACGTGGCTCGTATAAATAATAATTTGAGCAAACGTTCATGAATGTAAAGTTAGGATTACACGCGAGGTTATATTTTTTGCTTAAAAGGCTTTTATTTAGCACCCTGTTAGTTTAAACTACGTGAGCTTGTTACTTTAAATCCTTGTTTGTGTAACAAACTCGTATCATAGGGAGGTAGAAATAAATCTCCAAGAAGCATCTTTTGAAAAACGAAAAGATTTAAACTCGTATGCCTTACCGCTCGGCTATGACTAGGTACTTTGATAGAAATTTGTCGCCTTTGGAGATTTACCTGTATGTGTTTTTTTTATTTATTGAATTTAAATTACAGCTAGGTATGATATTGTACAGATACAAGACCCATCATTGCCAAAACTTTGAGGAGGTTCGTGTGCCGATGGGACTTCAAAATAATTCTCGTAAGAATGAAAACTGTCGCCCGGAATGCGATTTTGACATAAGGGGTGCCCGTCTCCATTCCTCTGGCATGTGTACATTTTTTTTCATAATATATAACTTAGGTCGCTATACTTCAAAAAATATCGTTTGATATATCTTTATATATTATTTCCGGTTCCGCTTTGAAGATCTAAGGGCAATTGATTTATAATTGGGTCTGGGTCTCTTCAAGACAAGAGTGAATAGGCTATTACTGAACCAGCGAGCAACATCTTAGGCCTTGTCATCGCTTTCCATCAGGTGAGACTAAGGCCAATCGCTGGTCAGTCTATCATAAAATTAAAAAACAAAAATCGGGCAGTAAATAATTATTAATTCGAGTTCCGTAGATATTCCTAAATTTAGGGATACAGAAAAGCTTTTGGTTCGGATATTGCCTTAGACTAGTAAAAATTAATACAGAAGAAAAATATATTATCAAATGTTTAACTGAACAATGATATCCCGCACGAAAAATGGGGGCCCATAGGCCTTATTTATCTCCATGCACCCAAAACTCCATCCAATCTCGAAATGATAATAAAATATAAAAACTCTGTGTCATTTATCAATCCTGGCATACATAAGGATCCACTTTGTCCCCAGCTGCCGTCGCAATGTGAGAACTGACGAAGACATAATCTCACATTCATCTGTGTCATATTAAGGGGCTAATGCTGGGGTACAAAGTGCGCGGAATCAATCTTTGTTGAGCACGTATTTGATTTTCTTGATAATGGGTTGGATTTTAAATAAATAAATATTTTGTGAAGATTTTACTGTTATCCAACTAGCCCCATAGTAAGCCCAATTTGGCTTTTGTTGTGGGTACTAGTCGACGATATATTTGTTCCTTAGTTTTGTATGTTTTCTATGTATTTAAATATGTATTTCTCTATATAAGTATGTATATCGTCGTCTAGTACCTATAGTTACAAGCTTCGCTTAGTTTGGTACTAGGTTGGTTTGTGTAAGATTGTCCCCCAACATTTATTTTTATTTTATTATTTATCTATTTGAAAAAATATATAACATTCTCTTATAAAGGGTGTTGTCTCGCTCTATTGACTGGAATCATTTTTGACTAGACTCATCACAAGTTCCCTGACCGAATGAATCTTAAGGAGCATATTATAGACGTGATAATAATATCTTCGAGCCTCAAGCTATTTTGTTATTCTCGTTCTAATGACTGAATTATAATGACTTCTGAAAATTATACGTGACATAAACTTTCTCCTTTGCTTCGTTCAAATACGTTAAGTCTAGCTCTTCCTCTGCCCCTTTTTCTTTCAACTTTGCCTTCTATGATGGTATTTTTCCTCTCCTGTTCTGTAGAGAAGAATTGTGAGCCTGAAACTGAAAACAAGTTACTACTTATACAATGGTGTTTTTATTTTAAGTGCGTAATAATCAGACTAGACGTAATGATCGCAATGAGCACAGCAAGCAGTTTTCTTAACTGACTGACAGATGCACTGGAATGCACGCATGCAGTTTATATAACAAATTGAATCGGAAGTGGCACCGACCACCAAATAAAACGAAAAGGTTGGAAACTGGCATAGGGAAAGGCAGAGTGAAATTGATTTCAAAGAACTAGACCGTGTTCTGGACAAAGTTGACATTTAATGGAACTATGTCAAAGTACACATAGAAAACATGTCAAGGAGATGCCTAATAGATTGGCAAAAGCTGCTGTTAAAAACTCTTTGTTTTAATCTCTTGAAGGAAATTGACAAGAGCAGGTAATTGTTAAATGAAAATGATAATATTGAAAGTTAATTGTGATAAGTGGCATTAAAAAAAAACTTAGTCCGCAAAATTACTGTGCACACGCCGGTGGCTCATTACAGTAGTATCGTGTCTAGTATTGTGAAGCTTGTTTCATTTTAACAGTTTTTAATAGATGTAAATATTAAATACAGAGAACGCATCTATGACTCGGAGACAAACAAATAAAAGCAATCTTATGACACCTCACGTTGTTATAATTCATCAATTTTATAAATTAATATTAAATTTATGTGTATAAACCCTTTATACACATACATTTTACAGATAGACAGATAGATTTGTTTAATTTTCAACACAGTTACTCGTTAAAGGGCTTATTGCACGTAGGCGTATAGAGCAGTTACGCGATTTACCTCCTATGATTTTCATAACTCCCGAGAGAGTTATGAGTTTGTGTGTGATCTGATTGGTTCAAAAAATCTAGTTGGTTGCGCCCCACAAGAGTACTTCTCTGTGATTGGTTGAAATATTGAAGCTAAAAAATCTGGTTGGCCGTGCGCCGCAATAACATTGTTTTGTGATTGGTTGAAATAGCGAGCATGCACTGATACGTGAGGTGACGTTGTTGATTTCGTCAATTCGTATTGGTGCTGCAGTTATTTAATTCCTTGCAAATGTGATGAAAAACATTGTGAGTAACTCGGGGCGTAAGATTTTTGCATACTCGAGTCACCAAAAGCCATCTGATGGACTCTCGTTTGCAATTTTCCGCTTACGCCCCTCGTTAAACAATGTACTATTACAATTAAAGGTACAATGTCACATAAAATTACACATAGTCAATTTAGGAATATATATTGTGATCGTCAGTTTTTTAAACAATGATATACAGGGTGTCCCAAAAACCAACGCCAAAACGAAAAAGGGAGATAGTACAACCCATAAGCATTCAGATTAAGCAAATATGACCTTAATGAAAAGTTCATGGTTTTCGAGATATTGGCCGTTTTAAAAAACTAGTGACTTTTGATACCCTGCGTCACTGTATCCATTGCCATCACTGCAAATTTAAGTATTTTGTAAATCGGTTTTTTGCAGGATGTTACCAAAAACATACCCTATCGAATGTCATTTAAATTTATTACATGCCATGGTGCTATAGTGGTAAAAATAATAATCAAAAAATAAATCAATCAATTTTATTAATTTAATCTGCGGGTTTGATCGAGTTTAATTTCAAAAAAGTATACTAAACTAATTTGGCACAAAATGTTAAAAAAATGCAATTTTATTGCAGTTTTCAAAATGGTACTGCATATTCTAATGTACCCAGTAGTTTACGAGATAATACTATTTTACACCAGAAGGAGCTTAAACTCCAATTATTCCATAGTTTGCAACCAGAGCTCCTACCAGGTTCAGAGGTTGAATTTCGAACATATCCGATTTGAAGATTACTTCATTTGAAAATGGAACACAATTCAAAATTCGAACTCAATTCGGTTTTCTGGTTACATCAAATTTTAGCTATTTCAGTACACTTCGTTAATCCGTTTGATGTGCATCATTTGGCTCGATTTCTTATTTTCTTAAATGGGCTTGCTTTACCAGGACTTAAGTATTGCCTAGTGATTTCGATTTTGTCTAACTAATGAACTTTGCTTTGTTTATCTTGGATTCGTGTTTGCTTTGTGATTTGGATTTTAACTAGAAAAATTAACTTTCTGTTCATCTCGAACTCGTGTTCTGCCTAGTAATTTTATTTCATTTAGTTGAGACTAAGTGTAGTGTGTTTGTTACATAAATTATGCCAGTGAATTATACTCCTCAAGAATATGCAAACGTGCATTTCATCTATGGGGAATGTCGGGGTAACTCTAGTGCTGCAGCTAGACTTTATCGCGAAAGATATCCAAATTTAAGGCATCCGGACCATCGAGTATTTCGAAATGTTCATCTCGCATACTCACAAGGCGTTTTGCCTGGTAATCGTGGCGGAGTAGGACGACCTAGAGCAGATTACGATGAAGATGTTTTGCAAGAGATTCAAAATGACCCATCTACTTCGACACGTAACATTGAACGTAGCATAGGGGTATCAAAATCTGCTGCCAATAGAATATTACTTGGTTATGGATATCATCCATACCACATACAACGTGTTCAAGCATTGCTGCCCCGTGATTACCCACTTCGAGTACAGTTTTGCCAGACAATGCTGCAGAAACACAGAGAGGATCCAAATTTCATAAACATGGTTTTATGGTCAGATGAAAGCACTTTTAAAAGAGATGGATTCATGAACATGCACAATTTACACAGTTATGCATTAGAAAACCCTCATTTAATGAGGGAAGATCGGTCGCAGTACCAATTTAAAGTGAACCTTTGGACTGGAATATTAGATGGAAAAATAATAGGCCCATTTGAATTACCAGAAACACTAAATGGCCAAAATTATCTACATTTCTTAGAGAATGAGTTGCCAAATCTTCTTGAGGACGTGCCTTTAGCTACACGAAGGTCAATGTGGCTGCAAAATGACGGCTGTCCAGCACATTATGCTCGGCAAGTACGAGAACATTTAAACCAAACTTATCCACAGAGATGGATCGGGCGTCGTGGTCCTATTTTGTGGCCTCCTCGATCTCCAGACCTAAATCCTCTGGATTTCTATTACTGGGGTTACATCAAAGAAAAAGTGTACAATAATCCGATTAACAGTATAGCGGAGCTGAGACAACGCATTTACGCAGAGGCACAAAACGACGTCACAAGAAGTGCACGTCGCATCAGTCGAGCATTTTTAAGGAGATGCCGAGCTTGTATTCAAGTAAATGGCCGACAATTTGAACATTTGATTTAAATAAATAAAGCAGCGGGTATGATGCTAACCATTTTATCACATATCGTTGTTGATAAGACATCCGTCACTCTTGCACTCACATACTTGTTAGAACGTGACAAATGTCTTATCCACAACGATAAGTGATAAAATGGCTAGCATCATAGGCCCCCTGGTAACTTTTTTTTTCATTATTTTTATTCACTTTAAAGGTAAATGACAACCAGAATTATTTTTGTATGAAAGATTAATTAAACTAAGTAACTAAGGCTCCTTAGGGGGCACGACCAGTAGTAATAACGTTAAGAGGATACAAATGAATTTAACTAAATGTACTGAAGTTACTAAACTAATCCTAAACCGACTTGAACTTAAATATTGAATGATGTTCCAATTTCAAATCGATTTTTTATTCGAATTTCAATTTCTGATCCTCGTAGGTGGTAGGGGCTTCAAAGTATGGAATAATTGCAGTTTAAGCTCCTTCTGGTGTAAAATAGTATTATCTCGTAAACTACTGGGTACATTAGAATATGCAGTACCATTTTGAAAACTGCAATAAAATTGCATTTTTTTAACATTTTGTGCCAAATTAGTTTAGTATACTTTTTTGAAATTAAACTCGATCAAACCCGCAGATTAAATTAATAAAATTGATTGATTTATTTTTTGATTATTATTTTTACCACTATAGCACCATGGCATGTAATAAATTTAAATGACATTCGATAGGGTATGTTTTTGGTAACATCCTGCAAAAAACCGATTTACAAAATACTTAAATTTGCAGTGATGGCAATGGATACAGTGACGCAGGGTATCAAAAGTCACTAGTTTTTAAAACGGCCAATATCTCGAAAACCATGAACTTTTCATTAAGGTCATATTTGCTTAATCTGAATGCTTATGGGTTGTACTATCTCCCTTTTTCGTTTTGGCGTTGGTTTTTGGGACATCCTGTATATAGGTAGATAACATTTGCATAATAATAAAATATTTACCAGTTTAGATATGTCAAAAAAATAAACAATTAAGATGTGAATAAATTAAAGAATTAAATTAAATACACATTAACATACTCGAAAACCATAACCTTCAATTTACCATAGCCCCGAGTTATTCGTCCATTTCTCGTGCACATCCTTAATGCAAATTTAAGACTTATATGGTTTTCTCATGGATTCCATTGTCAGAATTGGACTTAACTGTAAAAGGACCACACGAAAAGCACCAGCTTTCAAATAAAAAAAAGAATCATCTAAATCGGTTCACCCAATCGAAAGTTCTGAGGTAACAAAATAAAAAAATACAGTCGAATGGAGAACCTCCTCCTTTTTGAAGTCGGTTAAAAAAGTAAAGGTTATATTGATTGAATCTACACCTCAGTGTAGATCAATTGACTTTAATTACGATTTTACACATTATTGTGTGTAAATATTTTTCATAGCCGAAATCATTTAATCGAAACTAATTGACATCGTTCAACTGAGCTTTGAGCAATTTGGTCCTTTGAGAATTGATTCGTAAATACACCTGCATCCCTTTGAAGTCATTAAATATTCGAAGGGTACAATTGCCCAATGACCCGTGGTTATTAAAAAAGATTCGACATAATTTGACTCTTTTTAATGTTGAGAGCATTAAACCGTATTTCCCGGGTATTTTTCTCTTTGACAACTCTGATTCGTAAATGAAAATGGGATTCTAAGATGCCCTGTTTATTTAAGTTCAGTTTCAAACGAAAGGAGATATAATATGTTTAACAAACTACTACATTCCATGGATAATTGGACAATAAAATAAATGTCAAAATAAACTATACATTGTAAAATATTAACTAGGTAGACTCAATATCATTATGATTTCATTCCTAATCATTTTATTTTACTTAAAAATAATATATAATAAAATACCCCGTTTTTTTAAGGTTAGAAAAATCGTGCGTCCGTCATGCGATTTCATGAAAAACAATCTTAAAACGGGAACATATGCGGTGTGTTATCTTTGAAAGAAAAAAAGAAAGAAGACATTTATTCACATAACCAAAGACACGGATACAAAAAAAGGGAAGAAACGCACATTAAACACATAACGTGTGTCTTCGCGGCAGTGAATCGGTTGCTGTCTCAGAATTATGCTGAGGTGTCAGACACCTCGCTGGTTTTCAGACAGCACCGTAAGTGACCCACGGAACGCAACACAACAAACTATATAAAAGGTACACGTAATAAATAAATCATATTCTTGGAATTTGCAGATTTAGGTATATCAAATGAACCAGTTCAAAACGTAATAAATTACTGAAATAAATGAAATAAGTACAACATGATCCTCTGATATCATAGGGAAACGAAGAAACGTGGGCGAAATTGGCCGTTAAAAATCTAGTCTTTAAAAAAACGGGGTATAGACTTGACATAATATACGTAGATCAATTAAGGGAAAATCAGGAACAAAAACTAAGCACCTTTTACGTGCATAATATATGTGCAACATTTACATGTCGCAAAGGCACTTTGTTCAAGGAACAACCCGGTGAGGAGTCCTTGAATAGTCACGCGATGACGCAGAACATAAAATAAATTGACATCTACAACAACTACAAGTGCAACTTACCAGACCTTATGGCTTCTTCTCATCAAGACGGCAGTAGTCCAGTTGTTGTCAGTCAAGTCAAGTGGTAAAAAGTCAGTAGATTCTACCACGAAAGCTCCACAAAGCTCGAAGCTTCCAATGCGCCCTCTGCTACCAGCTCACTCGCGAACTTAATACAAATTGTGTCTCGCACACAAACAATAACATGAGCAGTGAATAGTGTGAGCAGTCTCTCGGTTACAAATCATGCTCCACAATAGATTTTACAAAAAAAGGGACAAAATTATGGAAACGTGTGTTCCCGTGAAAATAACCTTTTTTTTTCTTTTACTACTCACAGGTCAAATACTTAAAGGGCCGCATATATATACCTGTTTGGGTCTAGCGCCAGTATTAGACCTTGAGGCCGTGCAATGAAAAATATTGCATGCTTTGAAGATAAGGACGCAATAAGGACTTACTTTCAGATATATGATTTTTGACTGATTGTGTCTCTTATTATAGATAAAACATGATAAGAATGAAAACATGAAGAAAAAAAAGTTGAAGTCGAGTCTATGTTTTCCTATTTTTTCCCTTGCCCCACAGGAACAATACATTATTAAACGACACCTCCAAGTTAAAATGATGGTATTTTACATCATCCAAAATTTCTTAATACGGTCTATGAATAAAACTTCACAAATTTAGATTATTTTTCGAAGTTTCTATAAAAACAGCCATATACAAAGAGCGTTGAATCTAGCATACTCGTGCGCAGAAGGCATAATAGTGTTTTTAAACGGGGATCGTGGTTTATTGTAAACTCAAAGTACTCCTTGGAAAATGTGTTTGATTCTCGATTCAAAACGCGCGCTATAGTCCGAGCTAGGTAAGTTACAAATAAAGCACTAATTAGGTATGTAATGTGTAAGGCACTTCCACGTTCTAACAACTATAGTAGCTACTCTAAATTCTCAGTTTTAATCAAGGTTGATATTAAATCTATCCGGCGTTTTAGGGTTAATTTAATTATTCAAACCCCCCGAACTGTCTTTGATCATTTATTAGTGTCCGCCATTTCTGATCATCCGGGTGTCAAATGCCCCCATGAATTTATAATCGAGCTCAGCTCTAAATTCGTAAAGCGTAAGTGTTCTATAATTAATAGGAAGCAAAGATCTTAATAATTTAAGCACTACAGACCTATCCATTTCATTTCATTCATGTAAGGAGCCGTCTGCCCAGACTGGGATGTATCATGATGATGAAGAAGAGGTCTAGCGGTGCTTTGGAATTGCAATTGTTTGGGCTGCGTTGCGCTTCGGCCAAGGCCAGTCACGGTGTGGCTGACCAGTTTGAGTACTTTAGTTAAAAGGCACGAAAATCCAGTTATTTCTATTTACACTTACACATCAACCAACTTATTAAACCAAATTGGCTTTCGATTAGTTTGAGAATAAAAATCAAATTACCTTAATCAGGCAAGACCAGACCACTTGTCTAATTAAGCAGAGACATCGGCAGAGATATAATATTATAATCTTAATGTCTTAGTAAATGTAAACTGAATTTTTCTTAGTGTGCTCTATCTTATGCAATGTTTTACCTTTCGATCAGATTTATCTGAGGCGGTGGTCAAATACTATACCATTCTTAATAATAAATATCATATACGATATTAGTATCTTTTAAACATTTGATTCAACGTGACTTTTATATTTGGCTTAACGCTTAAAAACCAGTACTCACCCTAGTTAAAAAAAAACTTTTTAAAATCGGTATCCAAAGTCTGTCCATCGTTAATACGTCCATGCATCAGGCTTCATATTACCCGGTTCCAGCCAATTACGTTGCTCGTTATACCTGAAAAATGTACCAACAGTCCGGAATATTCTCTCAAATTGACGCCTTTCTTTATTTCTGCAATTTGTCCACGTCAGATGGAATTTAAGTGGCGATATTTGAGCGCTAAAAAGGGCGATGTTTTAATGGGATGCATCGAAAGCTGCGCTTTTTGAAATGTGTCTAGACTGGAAACGGACAGTATTTTTTATCAAGGATACAGTGTTGATGATATTTTAGGTTGAATACGCACTACTAGTTTCATACAGACCTGAAGAGGCTTAAAGTAGTATAATAAATGCGAATGTAACCGTCTGTTTGTGTGTTAACTATTTATGCTTGTACCACTGCACAGATGTTAATGGGAACCGAAATAGTTTGAGACCACGGAAAGAATATATATGCTACTTTTTATCCCGAAAATCATTCCTTAACGGGATGAAAAGTGGGGTGAAAATTGTATTTCTGGCACCTAAAATAATTTAATAACCCTTTTTTGCTCGAAGGCGATAACGAGTCATAATGCGAACGAAGTGGTGAACAAAAGCATGAAATGTTTCGGGACGTTTCAATAAAACTTAAGTACCTATTAGACGTTTAGGGAATATGACTTAAGTATAAATACCTATTATATTCCATTACGTAGTAAACTTTTTGCTAAACTCATCAACAATTTCCTTAATTTTAAAAGCTATTTTGCATTAAAACCTACAACCATACGTATTTTATAATTACTGTTACATGAGAAGGCTAGCACTGATTCCAATTTCTTATTTTTAGGGTTCCGTACCCAAAGGGTAAAACGGAACCCTATCACTAAGATCCGATCCGTCCGTCTGTCTGTCTGTCTGTCCGTCTGTCACCAGGCTGTATCATGAACCGCGATAGTTAGACAGTTGAAATTTTCACAGATGATGTATGTCTGTTTCCGCTATAACAACAAATACTAAAAACAAAATAAAATAGGAGCTCCCATACAAATAAACTTTTAAAAAGTTGCTCATTGTGTTCATCAGGCGCTGGGTCTGAAAATGTATGGGAAAACTAAACCGAGTCGCACTTGACTAAAATTCTACTTGATATTATTTAACGTTCTTTTTACTGATAAAAAAAAAAAAAAAAAAGGAATATCATTGAAATTAAATTAAAAATGTTATTATAATAAAGTGTCTAATGTTGTATTGTTAATAGTACGGAACCCTTCCTGCGCGAGTCCGACTCACACTTAATCGATTTTTTCGACTTTAATTTCATATTTGTGTGTTTGGCTAAGCGGATTCGTTTGTGTTAATAGTATTTTTTAAAGTAACTAATAAACTATATGTATTCAGGCATCAAATTTTTGCTTCAAAATTATATATCCTGTTAACCTAAAACTAAACAAAATCTTCGAAATAGTTATTTTAAAGAGTTGTTAGTTAATCGAATTAATGTATAATTTGGAAATATGTATTACTTATTGGCTTTTGCATTATTCAGAAGTCTTAGTACCCTCTTTAAAATTACATAATTGAATACTTAACATGTTTCCTTCCATTATAAATAATTGGCTCTTTACAATTTTCAAAGTATGTTTGAAGACTCTTCAAGTTTTGAACGTTTAATATCTTTTTATTTTAATTTTAAGCTTATTTTTTATTAAGCTCGCACCGCACAATCGATACGTTTGCTAGTAACTCGATGAATTCTAAACTCACTAAATGTTTATGCGGATCATCATAGGACCTACCTCTTTTAAGAATAGGCCTCGAGAATACCTATATAACCTACAATTTTCAACTTCTACCAATTATTAAAATTATAATGAAACGGGATCACTCATGTTTTTTAAAGTCAAATATCGCTCGACATGTTTCAGACCGGAGCACAAAACGTTTAGTATTAAGCGGGCCACCGCAACCAGCGCTCATGATCAGTTACCTGTTTCATTATATTTTAATATCTGAAACTTACTGTATAAAATTTCGATTTTGATTATATGCAGTCGTAGGTCGTCGAGTCAAACTTAAAAAAGAAACAACTTTCAATAGTAAAAACACCAAAGTAATTTTGCATGCATGTTTTCCTATATAAATTAATCGTTGAATGTAACTTTTTCGATTTTTTTGTTTAATGCTACAAAGTTTTACCCTGTTAAACAGTTTTTTTTTCTATTCACTATTTCACCCTCAATATACTCGTCACTTAATATTCCCTCCCTTCCTGATCTGTTGTCTTCTGCATTCCAGATGAGTCCCTAACCCCGGCGACAGAGGCCCCGCCCCGATCCTCAGGTATCTCTTCCCTATATCTAGATCCCTTCTTTATTTTGCTTCTCTTTTAGTGTTTTTATTTTGGCTTCTTGTTGCTTTTCTATTGTTTTATGTGCATAGGTTCGAAATGTTAGTGTGGCTGTTTATTTTAAATGTTGCTAGGTTCGGGTTTGCCTTTGCTGTTGTTTTTATAAGTTAAATAATTAGGAGCATTTCAAGAACAGAGCCTCGGTACAGGTCAAAATTAAGTAGAATTTAATTAAGCCTCTAGTTTTTGGAAATGTGAAATTGTATGTGTTTCAGGGTTCCATACCTCGAAAGGAAAAACGGAATCCTTATATGATCACTTTGTTGTCCGTCCGTCCGTCTGTCTGTCTGTCAAGACCCTTTCTCAGGAACGCGTGGAGATATCAAGTTGGAATTTATATTAAATACTCAGGTCTACTGTCCCTTTGAGCTGTGAAAAAATAAAACTTCTAAACAAACGCAATCAAAAGATACAGCCGTTTATGCCGCCAATTTTCGGCACTCCCAAGGGAATCAAAACCTACAGGGTAATTTCCATGAACTTAACACAGATAAAGGGAAAATTGCGAAAACCGTAATTTTTTTGTTACATCATATAATAAAAATATTTTTTCTCAAACATGCAATGAAATATTGATGTTATGTTCCTTATAATAGGCTGCGAAGTATGACGTTTCAGGTGCGGCTAGGACAAGTGGTCGCTAATGGAATTTCATACAAATCTTGCAGGCCTAGGCCGGCAAAGTCATCTTTTTTAATTTCCATTTCACATAAATTTGTGGCACAGGCATCATGACATTCTGCCACTATGCGTATTAAAAATAAAACTTGGATATTTTTGTTGTTCATTTCATTGCGTTTGAGAAAAGCACTATATAAGTACATACCTCGGCGGAAAATATGGGGTTGCCCGCCTTAGACCTTTCATATGTCTTCGGCCGGCAACCCCTTTCGTCCCGGCCTCTGTAGTAATGTACTATTACGGAACCTCCGGTGCGCGAGTCCGACTCGCACTTGGCCGGTTTTTTTGTTGTTTTTCAGTGACTGGGTAATCTGTTTGAGCTTATTACAAGCTTAGACGCAATTTTTAAACCAAACCACTGCTTGTGAATGTCGCATTTACAAGGATTATGTACTAAATATGTGGATTACCTTATTTTGATATTCCCGACTAAAGTGTTATGTTTTTATTTTTGATTGCGTCGATTTTAATAATATCAGTTCAAACTTTTATATAAATAATTAGTATCAATCAAAATAAATGGATGCGATGTTGTTGATCATTATTCAGTAGTGTTAGGCCACATGTACGCAATAAACGACAACTATCAGCACCACAGTTAACTGACCATTCGTGAACCTTATTGTACCGAGATAAGGTCGACCAGAAGTCAACTGAGATGCTAATAGTACGCGGCATGCCTCGTTGTCTTATCAAACACATTGTATATCCACACAAACTGCCAGGAATGTGCTACGTGGCGGGCGACTCCGCGCGCGTTAACGCCTGGCAGGTAGCGGTTTATTTTTATGTGTTGCTTTTCTTTGCGTTGTCTGATCATCAATTCATCGAACATCAGAAAAGCACATTATTAGCAAACATAAATAAGTAAAGAAACAAAAAGCATTATGCGTATTTACACAAATCGAAATAGTCCTATAGGACTATAACACGCTAAAAAAAAAATATATTTTTTTAAGTATTTTATTGATATTGTTTCTTGTATGATTATTTTAATTGCTTTTTGTATTCTCAATATTGTGATGACAGTCCTTATTTGGAGCTACCCATTTAATTCATTTATTTAATTTATTTTGTATCATTAATGTTTTCATTGTTTGGATTATAGTTGACATTGTTTATATTTGTAATGGTACTGATGATCCCTTGGAGGAGTTACATGTCTACCCATTTTGTATTTTGTGTATTGACATTTCGAAGCCTATTTTTATTTTTATATCTTGTTATTGACGATCATGGTAAAAATTCTTATAATTTTTACATGCAAATTTATATTGTAATTTTTATCGTGAAATAAATAAATCTAATCTACCACCTGTGCGGTTTAATGCAATGCACTTTCTTAGAACAGAATTGATTGATATTAATTATAATTTGCTTAGAATTTCAAATTAATAAACAGATTGAAAGAAGCTGGAAACCGTGCGATGCGAGTTACATCATCACAATATTAAGTTGCTTTGGCTTGCCTCCATAACGGCGGTTTGCATGAGCATATTACACTAATATGGTCTCAGTTTGTAGATGCAACACAAACAATATCATTCCCAGTAATTTGCAATCTAACTTGAGAGCCATTTTCTCTTTAGTTTTCTCTAATATTGCCTCACTCGTATTCTTATTTCCTATCATATAATATATTTCTTTGGTTTGTTATTTTCATCCTGGTCAGTGCATTTTTGTTTGTGTGATGAACATGAATATTTTGTTCCCGAATTTTGGATACGTGACTGTGTATATCATCATCTAGCACTTATAATACAAGCCTTGCTAGTTTGGGCCTAGGTCGATTTTTGTGAGATTATCCACAAATATTTATTTATCTCAAAAGTTTTTAACACTGTAACATTAAATAATTATGCTTGTTTGTCAAAAATGAAGGCAGAGCACATTGCATTAATTTTCAGTGCCACTTTTAGACTTTGACAGGACAGCCAAGTTTGACAGGAGTTGGTAAGGCTTAACGATAGAGAATTTTGTATCGTAGGATCGGATGGCCCTTGAAGTATTCTCGATACTAATTTCACTCGACCATTTCCTCTCAAAGGGCAATGTAACGATTCATAATGAGTATCCATTTGTTTTAAAGTTTCCCTAATGAAAAATGTTGACATTATTGCGTTGCCCAAAAATGTTGAGTACCCAGGCCTGATGATCAAGTTTGAATGGAGAGTAACAAAAATTTTCGTGAAGTCAAAGTCAAAGTTATATATTCTTCAATTTAGGCATTTTATAGGAATGAACTACCTCTGCCCCGGGAAGATCCAGCGTAAAAACCCGGCGAGATATAATTTTATTCACACTACTACACAGTAACAAAAACACAATGCTACAGTAGAAGGTCTATTTTTGTGATATATTACCCATGCAGGACGCTATCACTACCAAAAATCTATATCTATGATGTACTCGTTTCCTTTATACATATACTTTTGAAATAAGTGTATGTTTTAGTACGGATGTGTGTCACAAATAGTTGACCACATAGGACATCCATGTAGGTCTCCAAAATTTCGTGTACTTTCTACCAAGCATAACTTAATCCATATTTGGAAGTATAAGTATATCAATATCTTGCAGCGTTTGAGCCTCCTAATCAGAATTCGGATCAGCGCTCCGCCGCCTATGAATATCAAATAGTATTCCTACGGCCTGCCAATAAAATCGATGTAAAATCTTAGACGATGCAAAAAATAACAGCCTTATTTATTTACTGAGTATCAAGGCTGCGAAATAAATCAATCTTTTGGGGTTATTTATAAGGTATTTCATGAAAAGAAGTGTATCGTAGTAGTATGGGACTGCAGATCCTGTTGGGCTTCAGATTAAGATAGCACGGGGCTATGGTATCTGTCTCTTGATAATAGGAATACTTGAAAAAGATGGGCAGTCTATCTTGCATGTCAAGTTGTAAGTACACCTTCGTACATTAGTACGCCATATACATATATCTTCATATAGTGACATACTCGTACAACATCACTAAACTAAGCTCTGTAGCTTATGCGGTTTATAGAATTAGACAACTGACAGGTCGAAACTATATTTATATTGCAAAAGCGTGCGTTTCGTGCCATTTATGAGATGCGTCCTCGCTGTCCCTTAAGAGAACTCTTCAAAGAGATAAATATTCTGACCCTACCTTTTTTGTACATCTATGAAAACATCAGCTGCAGAGAAACGTGACCGTTTCTCTGCAGCTGACTGTACGTGCGTAAAAAAAAATTTAAGTTAATTAAATAGTGACATTCATAATTTTAATACAAGGAACATTTATAAAATAGCTGTACCTAATATTAAGCTATCTAAAACCAATAAATAATCTTTCCTAGGAAACTCTGTACGGTTTTATAATAAAATCCCTAAAGAAATTACTGGGCTCATAGAAAGTAAATTCAAGATCCATGTAAAATCTACTTTATTAAAGAAAGCTTATCATACAATTTGCCAATACATGGAAGACAAAGATGCCTGGAAGCTTCTGCATGGCCACCACCTGGTCCTGGTACCACCACCAACTGTAACTAGACTAAATATTTCATAACAGTAGAATCAGTTTTGACGTGCAAAAGTGCTGTCTGAAGGCCTATTTGAATAAATATATGTGAGTTTCAGTTCGGTCCAAGCGTTTCCGATCAGTAAAAAATGCAAAAAGACGGTGAAAGCCTTTGTCCGATCGACCAGACATAGTCAAATTAAGGGTTCCAACTGAGCTACCGTGACGAAAAACCGATAGATGTCGCTATGAGCCTACCTTGGTTATGAGCATAAGCTCATAACAGCGATGGACGGATTCCAGAGGACGTGGGTTAAAAAATCCTACCCATGACGATTTGTTAAAAAATTTCGGTATCATTAGAAACATTAGTCCGCTAAGCAAAGCTTCGCTTAGCAAAATTTACAAATAAATAAAGGTCGTGAGGATACATACATCTGCGAGGAAATTGAAAATTGTATGTGAGGCCTCCAATCTATGAACGCTGGAGCAGTGCGGGCTTAATAATAAATAATAATAATAATGATGAAAAATCTTTATTGCCACATCAAAAGGATATAATAATATAAATACAAAAGACGGATACGAGTATAAAAAGTAAAAGAATACATATACATTTAAAATATATATATAATAATAATAAATAATAAATAAATATTGGGGGACAATCTTACACAAATCGACCTAGTCCCAAACTAAGCAAAGCTTGTACTATGGGTACTAGATGACAATATACATACTTATATATATAAATACATACTTAAATACATAGAAAACATCCAAGACCCAAGAACAAATATCCGTGATAAATGCACAAATAAATGCCCCGGCCGGGATTCGAACCCGGAACCTCAAGCTTCTGAGGCAGAGTCACTACCAACTAGGCTAAACAGGTCGTATATATATATGTACATTTTAAAAAACTATGTTTGTGGCAATGGGTGCCAGGCTCAGCATATGCTAGAGCTTGCAAGTTCAGCGCTGATTTTCAGTCGTGGTCGTGACACATTTGTTGTGTTCGTGTTTGTGTATTGGTGGAATTGTTAGGCGCTTATTATTGCCAGAAAAAAATTAAAAATAAAATAAAATTTTAAGTGCGTATAATACGAGTATGTGTATTAGGTAATAGTAAATTTTACTTGTGTAGAATAGATGTATGGTGGGGGTTCTATTGTTTCTGTTGTTCAAGCAAATGCTTTTTGAGCAGCTTCTTAAATGTTAATTGCATTGGCTCACTCATTGGCGTTGGTAGATCGTTCCAAACCTTGGACGCTGCAAATTTAAAACCCCCTCTAAACAAAGCAGTTTGATGTTGTGGGATTGATAATACCCGTTATGTCTCATCCGATCCGGGTTTTGTGAGATCTCCAAGATCAGATCTGACTTTGTTAAAGAAGTTGTTCCCTAAAACACCTTCTTTAACAAATCACTCTCAAATCACACAAATATTACGTATTCGGTGTAATTGAAGGTTTCCTTGTTACTAAGTTTAATTAAGTGAGGCGCCAAAACCCGTACAACCGCGAATTATCTTCAAACTTGCGAGAGTTTGCGAATTAACTACTCCTGCAGTTGAAAACTGTTGAAACATCCTAAGTGAAATGCTCGTTTGAGAAGTGTTTGAAAACTTGTCTAGTCAAAAAAACACGAACTTGAAGAAAGGTTTTCGAATACTGTGCAATTACAAATTAATTAAGTTTTATTTACTTATCTATATAGGTAAGTATGTGCATATGTGGTCGTGTAGTAACCATATTAGAAACTTCGAATCCTGGCTAGGGCGTTATTTGTGCATTTAGCACGGATATTTGTTCCTGGGTCTTGTATGTTTTCTATGTATTTAAGTATGTATTTATTTATATAAGTACGTATATCGTCGTCTAGTACCCATAGTACAAGCTTGCTTAGTTTCGAACTAGGTCAATTTGATTTTCCTCCAATATTTATTTATTTATTTGCTTAGTTTGGGATTAGGTCGATTTGTGTAATACTATTCCCCGACATATATTTGTTTATTTAATTATGGCTACTACATTATTCTTTTTTTTAACAATTTTTTACCCACCCACGAATTCGTACGAGTGGAATTCAGTTTCTGACAGAATAGATCTTTTTTGATACCTTCGTTTTTCCTACTTATTTCACGATTATATTTATATTGTAAATATGTTTTATAAACGGAATCGTCCGCTTAGCGAAATTATTATAATTATCCAACCGGAGTGAAACATTGAAAAATTGCTCCTATCCGGGCTGATCAATTTTTAATTTTTCATTCCCGTTGGGAATTATCCTTATATTTTTGACAATTAACAAAAAACTGAAATATATCAATATCATACACAAACCTTCATCGAACCGAAGTCACCAAAATTATGTAAATGTTAGTTTCCTAATCACACTGTGCAGGGACTCGGGGGGGGAGGACTGACCTCGCCCGACATTGCTTAACCTCGCATACCGCACGCGGTACGCGGGCGCCGCTGGGCACGAACCCTCAAACAAATGACATTTGACTGATTCCATATAAAATTCTCGGTGGTCTTGGTCGTAGTTTAGGACGTACCCGGGTTATATACTTATAATTACGAAAAGCAAAATGTTAGATGGCGATACTAACTCACGAAATGCATAGTTTACGAACAAGTATTTCGAGAAACATTCTACGCACTGCATGAGCCTGCTAGATTCTTTTGCACGCCCTTAGCTGATTGATAGAATAAAATGTGTTTTGAATATGCTATAACATTAACAGACTTTGTTTTTCGCCAGTTTTAGCACCACATTAGAATATACAGGATGTGGCTTGTAATAGGAGCAATAAATTTAAAGGACGCTTCCTTAGAGTATCTGCAGTAACCTCTTGTGTCCAAAAATATTTATCTTTTTTCAATAGGGAGAAATTTTGGTCTAAAGTTATGACCTCCAAGTAATGGATCTTGGCACCCAGAGATTATAGCGCGGCAGTCAATGCTGATTTTGAGGTTGCTTCAAGTTATGACTCATAATCTTTGTCGCATTTTTTGTTTAAAAGAATATTTTGGTTTTTTTTTTTTTTTTTATAAATTTTAAGTGTTTTTTGAATAAATTATTATTAATATCACTCCAGTAGAGTAAAAAAGTACATATAAACTACATTAGCGAAAAAAGAATTACAAGAAAAAAACCTTTTTTTCTCTATTAAAATCATTTGGAAATAATTTCTGGAGAGCTCAATAGTGTATCGTTTAATTTTTTGCTCTTATTACAGGCCACACCCTGTATAGGGTATTGGCAAACACTATCTAAACCAGTGACTTTACACTCAAACCTATAACCAATCTATTCACATGAAGCTTCATAAACGTCGCAAACCCACATACAAAATCTGGAACAGTGATTTCAAAAGCTCATACCATAGATTAGACCAAACGCTACTCAATTTCGTGGATCATAAAGTGCATTTTACGTTGCAACATTACTCTCTATCACTTGACGTCATGCTAAATTGATCTTAGACGTGTTAGAATAAGGTTGATTCTCTGTTGTTGCAGCTGCCGCAGCCTCCATCTGGGGTTCTCAGGATGTGTACGTGAAGAAAGGAAGCACAATATCTCTGACTTGTTCTGTGAATGTGCACTCTTCGCCTCCGTCGAGCGCGTCCGTGCTTTGGTAAGATATCGTTTGCAACTCCTCAAGGAGAACTACACTTTAAATCCATGGAATTGAAGTTGTTTTTCCTTTGGATTGTCCCATTTTATGGTTACGTAACATGCAGAAGGACGGAGGGACTTATCGGGTGTCGATTTTAGATTCAGACACTTGATGTGTTTGCGTTGACCTTGTTGTGTGGGTTTATGTGATATTGCGGTAAGAATTCTCGGGTAAGAACGGTAATAAAATCGATGGTTATAAAATTTGGTATAATTTGTAGAAAGCTTAAGCTAGCATAGTATTTAGGTTGATAGAGAAGTTATTAGAGATGCCATATCTAAATTATTAAATTCTTTCCTCATCTGTTTAATATAGTGAATAAAAAAGAGGCAATAATGGGCTATGGTTTTAGCTGATGGACGAATTCTAAAAAAATGGCCCAAGTTGAATAAAATATTTAAATACCTAAGTATAGGTACCCTCTTGGCATTGCATTTCCAAAGATACTTCCGATATTGATCTTACTGATGATTTTCTTATACAAACCAGACCATGAATTTTTTGAAATATTCCGCCGTCCTATTACAATTCTTCTTCTATTAACTTGTTAGGTACTTGTTCAAGTTTTATATGCAACAGTATTTTTTTTATTATAAGTTATTTTATATGATCTGAGTAGGAAACTTAAGATAGACAGACAGACAGACACTTACCATATAAGTCATTTGATTTAAACAGAAAAAAGTGCGCGCCATACACATTATAATACAACGGCAACAAATAGCCTAGTCGGTACTGACTCTGCCTCCGAAGCTAGAGGTCCCGGGTTCGAATCCCGGCCAGGGCATTTGTTTGTGCATATATCACGGATATTTGTTCTTGGGTATTGGATGTTTTCTATGTATTTAAGTATGTATTTGTCTATATATGAATGTATATCGTCGTCTAGTACTCATAGTACAAGCTTTGCTTAGTTTGGGACTAGGTCCATTTGTGTGAGATTGTCCCCCAATATTTATTTATTTTTTATTATTTATATTTTTTTTTTGTTTTTTTTTTTTTATTATTATTAACAATAAATAATTTATTGAACCATAAAGTAATTGTGTATTGTCTAATTTCAGTACATGTCAAGTTTCAAGTTTTTAGTCAAATAGCCCGCCCCGTGTCATTCCGGGTGCAAAGGTGCCCATCACGCTGGCCGCATTACCGCGTTGAATCGCAATAGACAACCTTTGCAACAGGAATGACCCGGAACGAGGGTCATGACCTCTCTCTCGCAAACGGCGCCCGACCTCCATCAAAAAAGTTCTGGCCTCTGAGCACCAACAACCCATAGTCTCCACCGCAAGCGGGACAAATATATAATTTGCCAAAGCCGAGTATTTGTCCCGTTTTCTGCAAGCATCTGCCTCGGCAGCAGCTCCCGCAGCGCCGACGGTGCGACCAAGGTGCGAGGCAGCAAAAGTGCTCACGCAAGTGGCGTCCCACAGCAGGCACTTACCCTTCTGCCATGGCACCAAAGTCAAACCATCAGGCCTCTTGCCATCAGTCCGGCTTAGGCCTGAAGGCTCAAGCACGCAAGGCACATTGGCCGAGACTAACGCTCTCCGAACAATGTCGTTTAGAGCGTGGTGACGCGAAAATCTTCCCGCACAACGGCAGCAACTCAAAGCGTGGTGCCCGCTGCTCTCCACCATGGCGCCGCAGATGCATAAATGAGGCTCGCAAACATCGCAGCCCAGGCGGAGAGCAACCGCCACCCGCATCGATTCGTCGTCGAGCAAAGTGCCCAAGTGTGGAGAAGGAAGCGCGTGTAGCCATGCCCCAGATTCTGGCATTGACACTGCCCTCAGTCTCGCTCTGTCCACCCCCTGCGCACCCTCCACAATACGATTTATATTATTAAAATTATTTTATTAAAATTCGTAACACATCTTTATATTATTTATTATTAAAATTCGATATTATTAAAATTCGTAACACATCTTTCTGATAAACCCTGTATTTAGAAACACTATAATCTAGCCAACCCAATATCCAGGTACCACGGCAACTCCGTGGTAGACTTCGACTCCCCACGCGGCGGCATCAGCCTAGAAACGGAGAAGACGGAAGGCGGAACCACCAGTAAACTGCTGGTGACTAAGGCGGCACTCACTGACTCCGGGAACTACACTTGCGTGCCGAACAACGCGCACCCGGCCTCCGTTTCCGTGCATGTGCTCAATGGTCAGTCCAAGCCCCTCAAGCCCTTCAACTTGTGGCTATTCCCTTCCATTTTGACATATTGTGATCGCTATTAGTACAATTGTCGATCCAGTGCTGCTACGAGTATTTCAAAGAAATTCAGGATTTAGTTGAACTCCAGAAACTATTTGTCTTCAGAGAACATGGCGTGTCTACCCAAGACAGAGCGCATTAAGAAGGGTAATATATATTAAAATACAACCTCAGTAATCAATCAGGGTCTGCAGCGCCTTGTATCAGTTCCGCATACTACCGGGTCCATTATAAAAGGAAAATCCAAGATCATTCCCTAGAAGTTCATTAAATAAAAATACCAAGACTTCCACCAAAGACTTTTTACGTGAGAACCTGCATTAGATTTTCATAACATTTTCGAGATACAACGAATTCGAAGAAATCTTTAAAAAATTGCATCCAAGTTAACATCACCTCCTGCAGCAACCTTTGAACCGGATTTGCGCTTATCATATCCGCGTGTGTGTAAGTGCTGAATGGTCCCTTGTCTTTAGTCAAGAAGACATCATCGTCATCATCATCATTATTTCAGACGCAAGACGTCCACTCCTGGGCAAAGGCCTCCCCGAGGATCTCTACAATGACTGTTCTTGTGCCGCCCTATTCCAATGGCTTCCCGCCATTTTGACCAGATCGGCGGTCCACCTATGTAGTTGGGGCTGCAGGGATACCATCATATCAGCATAATTACTTCCCATGCTAAGGATTAGGTCTTCAGTAAATGTTAAAGAATTCATCATCATCATTTTGGCAGCCGAAAGACGTCCACTGCTGGATATGTCCAGTGTCCAGTGTCCTATGGGCCTCCCCTAAAGACTTCCACAATGACCGGTCCTGCGCCACGCGTATCCAGCGGACACGCGTGATCCTTACCAGGTCATCAGTCCACCGTGTGGGGGGCCTGCCCACGCTTCGCCTTCCGGTATGTGGTCGCCACTCGAGAACCTTTCCGCTCCAACGGCCATCGGTTCTACGTGCTATATGTCCCGCCCACCTTTCGTCTTGAGACACTGCGGAATATTGGACGAAAAGACGTGCCGTAGCTTCCCGAACGCTGCCCAGCCGAGTCGGATTCGACGATTAGCCTTCGATTCTTTAAAGAATTGGCGAAAGTATTTATTGAAGCCATGCTGGTTTTTTAAGCTCCGCACAGTAATCTAGTGGAAAGAATTAACCGCAGAAATTGTTGGTCACATCAATTCCTTCCTCTAATCTCTCTTACCCTTTATTCAGTGTTACGAATGAGCTATAGTCTTACACCGTGCAAGCTAGTCTTTTACATTTTTAAACATATAACATTAAATTGGTACTGCTTAATGATTCAATAATAGACAGAGGACTCTAATTGTTGCCTGTTTAAAAAAATATTATCTGTCATTCATGCATAAGCATCAAATCAATTTTTGCATATTGCCTATTAGTAACACCCAATTGAAGGGCACAAATACCCATGTAAATATGGTAAAATGCTGTTAGCTTCATAGCATTTTACCATTAGCTGTGTATCCACCAGTGTCTACATAGAAGTGATTCTAGTATTCTTGATATTTCAGTTGGTTGAGCAAACTTAACCGACGAAGGGTACGATGTGGTTATAATAAGGCACGTAAGTTTTAGGTGAAAACAAAATAAGAATATACTTTTAAACAATAAAATACACCTACATATATTTTTTTTAACAGGCGAGCATCCCGCTGCCATGCAAACGAGCAACAGAGCGTCGTCCTACCTGACTGCGCAGCTGAGCTGCGCAGCGGTCACCTATCTGCTCTCTTCTATGGCTTGCAGATGATCGGCTTAAATCATAAGTTAGAAAGAGATGGAGCTTCTTCCACGGTTTCGATGCAGTTGGAGCCGTTAATTATGAAATAGTTCGTTGGACATTTAAATAAACTAATGATGAAAGAATGAAGGGTTTTAGGAACCTAAGCACTTTAATAAGGTTTGGGTTCGAAGTATATCAAGTTATTTAATAATAATGCTGTTATTATTTTTGTAATAAATGTGTTAGTCCTGCGGGAAGATTATGTAACGGTTTCAAACGTGGATAAGGTTGATTTAATAGTACATTACTACAGAGACCGGGATGAAAGGGGTTGCCGGCCGAAGACATATAGACGGCCGAGCAAAGCGGAGCCGGATAGGTCTGAGGCGGGCAACCCCATATTTCCCGCCGAGGTATGTATAGTGCTTTTCTCAAACATTCAATGAAATAAACAACAAAAATAATCAAAGATTTAATTTTAATACGCATAGTGGCAGAATGTCATGATGCCTGTGCCACAAATTTATGTGGAATGGAAATTAAAAAAGAGGACTTTGCCGGCCTAGGCCTGCAAGATTTGTATGAAATTGCATTAACGACCTCTTGTCCTAGCCGCACCAGAAACGTCATACTTCGCAGCCTATTAAAAGGAACATAACGTCAATATTTCATTGTATGTTATTTTTCATATTAAAAATGGCATTTACAACCTCTGACACATCACTATTAGCGGACGTATTAATGATGCCAAGTGGTTAGGTATTCCAGAAATCCTTCATTTTTTCATGCCATTTTCTGTTTGATAGCATTGGCGACAAATGCTTTATAAAGCCGTGAAATAATACAAACAAGGTTGTTTACTATTAACTGTTTATTACATGGTTAAAATGTTAATTAAGTATCATTTCCCAAAAACGCTCCACTCACATACAAGTTGTTAATATAGATTTAATTATACCTAACTAGGCATTACTCAAACCGTTAGGAAACTGTTATAAAATAAGTAGTTTTAAGACGAAAGGATAAACAGTTTTTGCTAACTGTATAGGAATACATTTGTCGATGTACCTAAGCTTGGTGATGGATGATTGATATGTTAAATCTTGGAATCCCCGCAATCCTTTAATAAAAGAGAAGCATTTTATCATATTAAAAGTAATATATGGTCAGGGTGGGTAGCATGCGCCGTTCGTCATCTTAGCCTTTTGCTCTGGTCTTTACCAGAGCGTCAATAGGGTATGTATTTTTCATTATTTTCAACGTTTATTTTTAATTTTGACACCACCACTTTAGATCGTGGAAAATATTTTCCAAGAATTTAGAGTTATATCTACTGCATCGTATGTATTTTCTAAACTACAAATATGTTATAAATTTCGCGGTCATCAATTTAGTTACTGGAGTTCAAAGCATAGAATGCTGGTTGGCACTAAATAGCGCCAAGTATCAACAATACCGATCCTTTCCAGGAGTTGCAAAAATTAATTAAAATGCTTTAACCCTCAGTACCCGTTTTCGGATACAGCATTAATCTCAAGTGCGTCAATTCAATTCGAAATTCACCATTAATACATTCTAAATTAAAAGGGTTGTCAAATCAATTAAGCCTTTTTAACCCGTCTCTGGGACGATTCTTTACTTGAGTATTTTTTTATTGGAATGGATTTCACTGCGTACTGAAAGGATTTGAAGCTTGTACCTTTCAAAGGGGACGTTTAAGTGAGTCAGACTGCCTTGTTGGGCAACTAGTCCTGCCGAACTGGTCAAATTTTTCAGATATTCAAATAAACTCTTTGAGAAGTTTTTGCAAGAATAATACATGTTATATGAAGAATGTAAAATGTGAATATCCAGATAAAAAGTGATTTAAAGAGCGATTTATGTTTCACAATGAAATATGTGTAATGAAATTTGGATATGAAAACATTTGAATATGATTTGTTTCTGAATAGTCCTGGAGCACTTTTATTATTGTTGAAGAATTTCATTTCAATATAAGAAATAATTTTAGTATGTTCGAAATAGTTACATTTGTTATGATCACAAGTAAAACCGCAAATGCTTCAGGAAAGGAAACAAACGTAAGATACTTTAGAACGAAAATATTGAATACAGTAAGATCAATAATTATTATGAATAATAGCGCATGTAAATTTAATTGTAAATAATGCTAGGAAAATGGATAAAGGTTTATATCATCGCATTGTAAATATTTTCAATCGTTGTAAATAAAGAAAAGTGAGTAGTTGTTTTACCATTCATGTGGTAATAAATTTTATTTATTCCGTTCCTAGAACAATTTGTATTGAGATATGAGATGTTTGTTTTTGTTTCTTCTTGGAATATAACATAAATGTATATTATTATTAAATATAACATCCTAATGCATTTTTTCATTAGGCTATCTTCTAAACTTATCACTATAATTCAGTTACGCTTGACAATGAAATATCTACTTCAAGACCTAGCGATAATAATTAAATCCACATTGTTAAACCAGGACCGGTATCTATGACGGGAAAGGGGCCCGGGGGGAGACGAAAACCAGCACCGCCAGGGTAGCGGGCGTCACAGTTGCCCCCTCCCGCGCCTTTCAGAACAAATTATCCAATTTCAAGAAAATCTATACCCAACTCCCTTTAACCAAAACAAAACCAACATCATAACTTTGTTACTAAACTTGTACGCAGACGTTATAACAACGGACACGAAACTCACTTAATTAACATACGTTATTCGTCTCCAAATACATCAATGTTCTACGAGCTATTGTTTAACACCAAAGTCTGTTTATATAACGAAACTTTGGCGTCAGTAACTTCAATATACCATACAATACAATACAATACAATACTCTTTATTGCACACCTCAATTAAAGGACACAGGTGATACCATTCCGATAGGAGCGCCGTATAGATAATCTGTATACCTATAGGTTTAACACAAAGTTGCCGGAGTATAAGTTAATGTTATAACTTATAATAACGACTCTGTAACTAATTGTATTGACGATCACTTTATCCCAGTTGGCAGTGACCCTACCTACAAAGCTATGTCACCTGACTTGTCAAATGACTGCCCTCTTATTCACAAATCGATTCCTCCTCACCTTTCACCTCACACCTCACCCGTTTTTATATGCAAACTGTCAATTGTCATTTGTCAAATTACACTCCTTGTCATGATGACACTCCTTGTCTGCTGATATTTTTAACCTTTGTAAAGTTCCTCTATCTATACTCTGTCACGTTTGGGAGTTAATTATCAAACGCGTGGTGCCCTTATCATTACCAAACATTTAAAGTCGGCAGCCTCAAAGAACTTGCCCACCCTTATGAGATACTCTATTTGCTGGCTAGCACGGAGCACTTCACCAAGTGTGGACGAGTTACAGGCTCGTCAAGTGATACTAACACGTAAGTAAAGGTAATCCGTATTTACCGACCCACTATATACGGAACCCAGGTGACACGATCACTATCTCCCGCGCACAGATTTCCCAAACACACGCTAAAAGAATTTCACAATTTCTCCGTTACCTGGCAAGAACGAAACTAGGCTTCGGTGAAATCATCCATTTGCCCGCGCTGCTTAAGGCGCAGGGTAGGGCAAGCCATTATCCATACAAAGGTTGTGCAAGTTTTTTGCGTTAGTTTTGGCACTGCAGTATTTTTAATTTTATTTTTTGTTGGTACATATTTGATATACGCAGAAATTGATGTTGAAATTTTGCATTATTTCAAAAAAAATAAAAATCAAAAAATACAAATAATAATTAAAATTAAAATAGAAAAACATCAAGACATAGCTAATAAATAAATAAGCATATGGACCAAAAATAGTAACTGGAGTACACACACGAACGAAGTCACAAACGAAGAAAAACTTGCACAAAGTTTGTATGGAAAGAGCTTGCCCACCCCTTCGCCTTAACGCTGCAATATGGCGGAATTAGTTACGACGTTCATTCATTGTGAAAACACCTTGATATGCTGCGAGATGATAGTAGATTTAAGTTCAAATTCTAAATTAAAAAAGATGGCCGTTGGCCGAAGCGAACTTGACCCCTGAACGCACGTGGTGTGGTGTTCACATCATGACAATTTCCACATAAAAACGGGTGAGGTTTAAGGTGAGAGGTGAAGTCAGTTTTTGAATACCATTCCAGTAGTTATCTATCCCGTTTCAGTGTTGTCAGTGTTGCAATAGTAGATTATACACTAAGGGGATAAAGCACTGTTTTATGTCACGGGAGCGAATTGAATCCCGAACGTAACGAAGGACTCATAATTTAACTCCTGAGCGTAGCGAGGGAGTTATAAGTTAATTCCTGAGCGAAGCGAGGGAATTAAGACTGAGTCCTGAGTGCAGTGAGGGGTTCAACCGCCCAAGACTAAAACAGTCTTATCCCCGAGGTGTATACTCTACTTTTCACACCTTATGCGAGACAAAAAAACAGGCTCAGTAGATAAATAGGCAGTAGGTTGTAGGCTTTTAGGTATTTTTCCTTTGACTTCTCTGGCAGCAGATTGTTGACAATGCCTATGGCATCTAATTTGATAAACTCAGGAGTCAAAACACTTTCATCACTCGACATTTTCAATATTATTTTTGAAATTAAATCTTCTATAGGCACCTACAAGAACTCGATTTGTTCGTCACGCGTGAACAAATGAAGGCGCGCGACGTTCCAAATTCGAAAGCACAAGCCGTGGTCCTAGGTTCGAAATTCGAATTTCGAACACCGCGCTCCTCCGGACCGGGGTTCACACGGAGGCAAACTTCATTTATTTTGTCAAATCAAGTAGGCCATGGCCTAGGACAAATTGTGTTTAGCAAAATTAAACTTTATGCATATAGTAATAAGAATTATGAAAAGTGAAATCATATTATCAACCAGCGGGTTATAATGAAATTCAGTACAACATTATAACCCGGCTAATACCAAGGGATTTAATGTCTTGCTTTCGGTAGGGTTTACATGACCTATAATTCGGCATTGTCGAGCATGTGGTTTGAAAAAACTATTTTTAACCCTCTTTCTTGCTTGATTAAACGTCGTCATGTTGCAAATGAAAACAGACATCTCATTATATCTATTTATTAGGAAATAACGACAAATAATAAGAATGATTATGAATCTATCGACTGTTTTAAATAAAATATAAAATCTTTTTATGATACGCGTTTCTAATTTATTTTAGTAATCTGTTAACCTAGCTATATACTTCTATAATTTACACAGTTATACATTTAATGTTTTAATTTGTTTATTGAGATACCCGAGTTTTGTTATAAATATACGTAATTAATAAAATATGTGTTTTCAGGAAAATGGTCTCTTTGACGATGTCAATAAGAACTCATTTTCATTATTTACGCGGTCCTTTCACTTAATAGTGACAGTGTTCTCATAAACAGCATCTACAAGAGGTAGATGTTATATTGCCGAGGAAGTAGATGTGATTTACCTAAGCAAATATTCACGAAAAAACAATTGACAGCTATAGTCTATCCGGTACTGTAAGAGAACAGCCATAAAGTTTAAGGCGAAGGGGTGGGCAAGCTATTTCCATACAAACTTTGTGCAAGTTTTTCTTCGTTTGTGTTTGCACTCCAGTTACTATTTTTGGTCGATATGCTTATTTTTTTGTTAGCTATGTCTTGATGTTTTTCTTTTTTAATTTTAATTATATTTTTTATTTTTTTTAAATAATGCATAATTTCAACATCAAGTTCTGCGTATATCCAATATGTACCAACAAAAAATAAAATTAAATGCTGTAGTGCCAAAACTAACGTAAAAAATTTGCACAACCTTTGTATGGAGAATGGCTTGCCTTGCCTGAAGTTAAAAATGAAAAGTGACACTATAGCACTATTTGTTTCGAATGGTCGCAATTTATAATAAAAACGAGAGACGAGTACATACGTACATAATGGGAGCTCATTTATAGATTAAAATACCTTGTGTTCCTCAAACAAATATATCTCAACAACTGCCGTAGAATGTGTTTGTTGCATTTACCATTTTTATTGGCGTCATTTGTGATGTGTTGACTATGTAGGATAGCGAGGAGAGGGGTTCGCAAGGAAACACCCGAAGTGGTATACTCGTACTCGTATGTAACACCTCTGTACAATTGAATCCTATTCCATTCTTAAGACTGCGCAGTACGTTCGGTTCTCCATACAAACGTATTTATGCTCTCATTTTAAAACGCCAGGCTAGAATAACATGAAACTTTGTATACACAATGGGATCCGGCATATCTAGATCGAACCATAGCTTTTGTTGCTTGAAATTATAATGGAGAAAAAATACAGCGATTATTAAGGTTTGCATACAAGCCGTAAACAACTCAAAAAGCCACTGTATTTTTTTTCTTTTACAATTTCTAGCAACAGAAACTATGTTCCAACCTAGATATGCCGGATCCCATTGTGTATACAAATTTTCATGTTATTCTAGCATGGCGTTTTAAAATGAGAGGGTAAATACTTTTGTATGGAGAACCGTGCCAGACCGAGCGTACTGCGCCCTCTTAACGTTACAATTTATATTATTCGATTAAGTGCTCTGAGATTGAATTTAATTGCAAACTACAAGTATTACGTTAGCTTTTTCTATATATAAGTAAAAACTTATGATCATTTGCAGTTGATCAATTAATTAGATAAACTTTGTGGCTGGCCACTCATTGACCACCAGATGGACACAACAACGGTTTGTTTTTGAAGAAGCAGCCGCCATCTGTGCTCTGTTTCACGAAGTCGTACGGTGTTTATCACAAGTATCACAACGCTGCGGATTCCGCACGGCGGTGCGGTGTGCGAGCGGGATGTCGCTACAGACATGCATGGCGCTGTCTCGCTCGCACATCGCACAACCGTGCGGAATCCGCATCGGTGTTTTAACTGCCTACAAGTTACCATATTATAAAGTCTAAAGTGTCTAAACACCGTTATTGGTCGATTTGTCGTAATAGGTCGATTGACCTTTATTGGCCGATTGGCCATTATAGGTCAAGCGTGTGATAAGCGCTTCAGTATTGCCAGTTACAGACTTGTAAAATTGTAACTTGTATACGTTGAAACTGTTTTAAATGTTTGACTATAAAAAACTGCCATTAGATTTTGATCTTTCTTACCTAGAGAGTAAAGCTGCTTTATGAAACACAAATTTGTTACAATTCGGTCAATTCAAATGATTTAAGGTATAGCTTCGGGAGGAGCTTCTAACCTAAAGGGAAGATAAGATATTGTTGGGACTTGGCCATTAACTTACTATACTATTACTTGTATGTATTTATCTACTTGGCAACAGTTTGTCTTTATTTCTGAGTTTTAGTTAAGTTGTACTTTGTACCAGCGCCTTGCGGTGCTTACCTATATAATTTTGTATTTTAAGTTAAGTTCTCTTAAGTGAAATGTTAAATTTCTTTGAGAAATAAAGTTCTTTAACTATAAAAAAAAAGATAAAAGAGTCAACCCTATAGGTACTTATTTAAATGCGTATCGGCGATTTCCAACGACTATTTGCGAATTGAACTGTGTAAATTTTAAAAGTATTGGGTAAGTCAGGAAGGCCATTAACAGAGAGATGACCAACCAAACACACACACATGAACAGAACACACACATGACATTGACATTGTGCAGAAAAATATGTTTGTTTAAAATCTATAAAATGTTGGTAATACGGCGTGTTACGCATAAAAGTGCACAAACAACAAAACATGTAATTTAATCCACATACATTTATAATATACAGGGGTGTCCCACGGTTATGACACGTGAAGGGGAAGTACCTTAAATTTTGTGAATAAGACATTTTGCTGAAAGGTAACCTAATTTTGATTTTAAAAATAATTTTAATTTCATTCAAACATGTTTGAAAAATCACCTGTCTTAAACAGGACTCGAACTCACCAAAATGAAAATAAAAACATTATTTTATCTTTACCATACTGATCGAAAGGGTTACTCTTTAGGATTATTTTTTCTTTAATCAAATCTCTCTCTACCACCCATCTATCTCACCCAAGAAACTATCATCTATCTATCTTAACCAAAAAAGATCATTCAATTTAATATGTATATTTTAATTATTTTGTTTTTTATTGTATCTTATGCGATTATTTCAGAAATGTTTGAATGCGGTTCCAATTAACTCTAAAGATAAAATTAAGTCTTCTTTCAGTAAAATTTCCTATCATCAATATTTAAGGCACTTAACCTCCATGTGGCGTAGCCGGGGACAACCTGTATGTCGGCCTGTTTAGCCTAGTTGGTACTTAGTGACACTGTCAACGAATCTGGAGGTCCCAGGTTCGACTCCCGGTAAGGGCATTTGTTTATGTGATGAGCAAAAACATTTGTTTCTGAAACTTAGATGTTTTCTGTGCATTTAAGTAGTTATGTCTCTATTGAATATATCGTCGTCTAGTACATTGGTCCATAATACAAGAAATTTCATGGAATAGTTCGATTTGTTTAAATTTGTCTTATTATTGATTTATTATTTATTATATTTTATTGTGTAGTTTTTTTATTGGTCATCTTTTCTTTGTGCGAACCCTGATCTTACCCCAGCTAGGGCTGCCTCAAAACTGTTGACTTCAACTTCTTGTATACTTGTAAAGTAGTTAAATAATATGGTAGCTGAATTAAACTTAGCTATTCTTAAATAATGTAGAACGATGTTATATGTACTTCGAAGTAATTTGTACGAAGTTAAGTTGGTTCACCGGTTAATATTTGCGGTTTTCATTTTTTGTATTTTGTAAATAAACTGTATGGGAGGAAGGGAGTACTAATAAATATTACGAAAATTGAGAGTATTTTTCATTAAAACAAAGCGTCCGTGTTTATATTTAAAATTCATGGCATAGCATCGTGGTGGCACCACACTTTTAGTATTTGTGCAAATTATTCGTGTAAGTATTCGTGTTGCATCTCTATCTTTAATATCGCAAAAAAGGGAGGCGAACACGCAACGCGAACACGCAACCCGAAGTGTGGTTTCACTATTGCAAATTGAGGTCTAGGCATTCACAGCCCTACCTAACCAATGACACAGTAAATATATTATTAGCCATAGCAGTATCTCAACTTGATTTTCTTCCTTTTTAGACTCCAGTACAAACCAGTAGGGTAATCACGTAACTTTACAAACGTACGATAGGTAAATATAACCGTCATTTTTACTATGGCATTTAGGCGACTTCTTGACTAGGCGAGGCGGGATCGATACGTGGTAGGTATTTTGTTCTTTAACGTGAGCTTACTGATGTGAATTTCCCGCCTCGCCTAGTCAAGAAGTCGCCTAAATGCCATAGTAAAAATTATGGTTATATTTACCCATCGTACGTTTGTAAAGTTACGTGATTACCCCACTGGTTTGTAATGGAGTCTAAAAAGGTCTTAAAGAAAATCAAGTTGAGATACTGCTTTGTATAATAATATATTTACTGGGTCATTGGTTAGGGCTGTGAATGCCCATACCTCAATTTGCAATAGTGAAAACACACGACTGAAGCGTACAGTAACTATGTCAGTATTACATCAATCACATCAGTAATCTCACGTCAAAGAACAAAACAGCTGCCACGTATTGATCCCGCCCCGCCTAGCCAGAAAGTCGCCTAAATGACATTTTCCGTAGAAAAATGACTGTTAAATTTACCTATAGTTCTGAAGTAAATTGATTGATGATTTGTAACGCACTGTAGGTTTAAAAAGATCTTAAGGAAATCCAGTTGGGTTACTGCTTTGACTTCTGCGCAAACATCGGTAAGCTCACGTCAAAGAACAAAATACCTATGACAATATCGCTCCCGCAACGCTAAGTCAGGAGATCACCACCAACTTTACTCTGATGTCTGTTGCGTAACTAACCCACAGTTCTACACACACATGCGCGGCGCACGTGACTGATTTACTTACCGGCATGATACAATAATACATGTATGACACCGGCATGATACAAGTATGACACTCCAGGGAAAAATTGTTGTGCGAGTGATACAAGCCTACGTCATCTAGTCAGCCTGTGGATGGTTGGCCGTCGTAGTGTGTGTACAGGCTGTACAGTGAAGAAGGCTTGCGTCCCGATCCGGAGGTAGCAATGCACCGAGGAGAAGTTTCATAAGTTGCGAAACTTCTATGGAGAATATTCTCTGGAACTTAAATTTAATAAACAATCTTATCGTGTCAGGACCGACGTAGACACACGCCATTTTAAATATTATGCCTGCCTGTTTTACTAATATGTGGCGTGTAATATTATATACTACACAAAATGTTAAAGTTCTCATGGGAATATTCTCACAGAGAACTTTCTAAGTTGCTTTCATGTAATTTCTCGGAAATTTCCGAGAACATTTCTGCAATTTCTGCAATTTGCACATTGCTAATCCGGAGTAGCAGACTTTGTTTCCTTAGACCATGCTTACTGGCGCGTCTTGCGAAGGCTGCTTAAGTTTAGTTTAGTGACGCGTTTTGGAGTCAAATCGGACGTTCGTATGGTTTTGTTATACTGCTTTAACCAACGACTCGTATTTTTATACAGCGATGGTGGCAAGCAAGATTACGGCCTGCCTGATGTTAAACAGACACCGTAGCCTAGAACGCTTGTGACTCCAGAAGAATCATAAGCGCGTTGCCGACTCTTCATTGACTTGAGGATTTGCTGCATTAATGGCTAGAGACATGTGCAGGTCCCACACTCTCAACACAGTGTATCATCGGGAGTTATGTCGACCTTATCCACCACCAGGAACACCACATAGTTAAGGAACAAGTAGTTGTGTTATCACAGCTGTGGTCTTCTCCACGCAAATAATGCCCCGACCGGGATTTGAACCCAGGACCTCCGACTTCGTAGGCAGGGCAGTAAGCCAAAGTGGTCGTCCATGCACAAATATTGAGAATAATTAATATTTGTGATACAAGATCGTTTTTATTCAACAAACACCGGACCGGAATTAAAATCATTTTAAAGAAAGTAATTATACTGCACTTTCTATCTGTGCTACAATGTTTTAAACACGCAAACACCTACATCGAAAAACAAAAGAAACTCAACCCGTGTCGCAGTATTGTCACTGGAAAGAGCCCTAGATTGATCCGTATTGTTCGGCAAGCCGTCACACGTGTAGGGTTGCCAACGCATTCACGTCGAGCTGTCTAGCGAGGCAGCCCTATTCTTTGTCGTGGTCAAACTGACTGTGAGGTATTGACAGCTTGCGCTGGAATGTTGCGAATGGAAAGGGTTGGTTTAAGTGCAGTCGCAGCGTTTACTAAACCGAAAGACTGATAACGTGACATTTTCTACGTAACGTAAGTTTGATATGCTACGTACAAACGTTACGTGCTTCTCTTCACGGAAGTGCGGCCTTAGTAATCCGAAGCTTGGATTTTAGAGCAGACAATTATAATTATGCATGGAAATTGTTCTTTGGTAGGTATGATAACAAACAACTGCTTGTAAACAATCATGCTCAAGCTCTTTTCAACATAGAACCCATTCACAGGGAATCTAGTCATGGTCTTCGACAAATAGTAGACCGTGCAAATAAAAATGTTAGAGCCTTAGCAACTCTTGATCAACCAGTTAATCACTGGGATACGTTGGTAATTCATATTATGTCCTCCAAACTTGATAACATCACCAGCAGACAATAGGAAGAGCATAGGAACTCGTTGTCAAAACCACCGTCACTTAATGGTTTCCTTAAATTTTTGAGTAACAGATGTAATCTTCTTGAAACGATAGGAAAGTTGAAAAATAATAAGCTTAAGGCCGAATCGACAGTCACTAAGTCAAAAATCTCCGTAGTCTCATCAAGCTATCACGATACTGCAAAAAATTATATTTCACCTTGCCTGTTGTGTAAAAACCCAACAGGTTCACCATGTCTTCAACTGTGAAGTTTTCAGGGTCTTGCCAGTTGAACAGCGTTGGAGTAAGGTCAAGGAGTTTAAAGTGTGCCCTAATTGTTTGCGCCCTGGACATCATGAGTCAAAGTGCAGGCTCAGCCACTGCAAATACTGCAAGGTCAGGCATAATACGTTATTGCATGCACATAATGACAAAATGCTCCTCCTGAGCATGTGGCTCTGTCCGCAAATAACCTTAATACAGATAAATTATCGCCACATGTCTTACTTTCCACAGCCCTGGTGAAGGTCAGTGACGGACGGGGATAATTTCAAACTGCTAGAATATTGCTCGACAATGGAAGTACAGCAAACTTTATAACGCAGGACTTGTCTGGTAAGCTATCATTACCAACACGTTCTGTGACTTCGAAAGTAGCAGGCATAAACAATCAATAGTCTAAAAGTACACAGTCTTGCTCTCTTCATATGGAGTCTTACGATAGTAGCTTTAAAACAGATATTGATTGTTTCATATTTCCCAAAATCACATCAACTCTTCCTACCAAATTTTTAAACGTTCACGACATACCTATTCCTTCAGGTATTTGCTTAGCTGATCCGTCTTACTATGCTCCGTCTTCAATTGACATCCTCGTCGGTGCTCAAGTCTTTTGGAGTGTCATAGGCAAAAAGCGTATAGACTTAGGTAAGCAAAATCCAACCCCTTTTCGAAACAAAGCTTGGCTGGCTTTTGTCAGGAGTTTTGTACCAGCCAAGTCTTAATAAACCTCTTTGTTTTTTTCTGAATGATCAGGAAACTGGCATAGATCTTACTCCATTTTGGGAGCTAGATACAATACCCTCCAAGCATAATTTAACTGTAGACGAGAACACATGCGAACAGATATTTACAATTACAACAAAACGCAACGAAGACGGACGTTTTGTGGTCACCTTTCTCCTCAAACAGTCGCCGGACGTATACTGGGAAATTCACTAGAGTCAGCTAAGCGCAGATTTCTTTCCTTAGAGCGGAAATTTGATAGGGAACCTTAGTTCAAGGAGCGTTATGTTAAGTTCATGACCGAATATGAATCTTTAGGTCACATGAGTGGAAGTCGCGATGTTCCCCCTCCACATTCTTATTACATTCCGCATCACGGAATTATGGGGGAGTCACGCTCCACCACCAAACTGCGCGCGGTTTTTGACGCGTCAGCTGCTTCAACGTCAGGAAAGTCGTTAAACGACATCCAGCTAGTCGGTCCCAGGATGCAGGATGACTTATTCTCAATCTTACTTAAATTTCGTTAACATAGGTTCGTGGTATCTGCGGACATAGAAAAAATATACCGTCAAATTCAAGTTGACGAGGATCAACGATCCCTTTAACAAATTGTCTGGAGATCAGACACATAACAGCCCTTAAAAATCTACACATTAAACACTTTGACGTATCGTACGGCGTCAGCGGCTTACTTAAGCACGCGCTGTCTTTTCCAACTGTCAAAGGAATCTCCAGATAAGCACACACAAGATGCCATTGCAAATGATTTCTATGTGGATGACTTCTTATCAGGATCACATTCGATTGCTGACGCCGTGGCTCTGTGTCAAAACGTTACAAACACTCTTTGTTCAGCAAAGTTCCATCTTAGAAAAAGGCATTCAAAAGTACAGACATAGTCAATCAACCCTCTAGGTTTAGTGCAAAAATTGTGGGTGAATAAATGTGATGAACCACTTTCTGGTAACTTACTCGCTTCCTGGAACAATTTTTCAAAAAAGATGCCTAACCTTAAAAACATAAATATACCTAGATGGATATTATGCGAGTCATCTGCTTTTACCGACTTCCTTGTATTCACAGATGCCTCCAAAAAAGCATATGGAGCTTGCCTTTACGTTCGCTCCGTAGCCCGGGATGGCTCTGTGTGTGTCCGTCTGCTTGCTTAAAAGAGCAAAATTGCGCCAATTATAGGCACGACCATACCGCGATTAGAACTTTGTGGAGCATTGTTGGGAGCAAGACTGTGTAACTGGAGTCACTTAACCTTAAACTAGAGCGTTGTGTGTTTTGGTGCGACTCCATGATTGTTCTTGGGTGGCTGAAATCTTCGCCGGCTCTTCTACAGCCTTTTGTAAAAAATCGTTGTTCCGACATACAAGAGAGCGTTCCCCAGGAATCTTGGCGTTATATTCCTTCCAAGGAAAATCCAGCTGATCTTGTGTCTCGTGGGCTAGACGCAGATCTTATACAAAAATCTTTTTATGGTGTTTAGGGCCATCTTTTTTACCGTTAGACCCGTCATATTGGCCGACTGTACCTAATTCTGAAAGGGAGACTTCATTGATAGCAAACAAAGCCTTAGTTCTCTACCCGAACTCCCCAAATTCAGACGATGTCGATGCTATCCAAACCTTGTTTGATATTTGTTCAGATTATTCCAAAATACAATGGTTAATAGCATACATAAATAGGTTCATTTAAATTTGTCAATATGCCAATAATAAAAGACATGGGTTTCTCACCTCTTATGAATTATCGTCGGTGTTCGCTATGCTTTTTCGTAAAACTCAACAAAACACCTTTCTTGAAGAGTATGAACTGTTAAAATTAGGCAAAGACTTACCAAAAAAAAGTCGTCTTACCTCATTCTGTCCCTTTTACAATTCTGGTATTTTAAGAGTAGGTGGACGACTTTCTAATTCCTTTTACAATTGTGGGGTAAAACACGCTATAATTATTTGCTGTAAATAATCATTAATAAGGCTTATTAGGATGTTGCATCTTCGTGCACTCCATGCAGGGCCTCAGTTACTGATATCTATCATACGTCAAAATTACTGGCCTCTTGGAGGCCGTAATCTACGGAAACACACGGTTCGAAAATGCATACGTTGGGCTAGGCTTAAAGCAGAACCGATACAACCTGTAATGGGTAACCTACCGAAAGAACGGTTACATCTCGAGTACCCATTTCTCGAGACAGGCACGGATTACGCAGGACCTATCTTGATAGCCGATGGCAAGTGCAGAGGCTGCAGGCTCTTGAAATATTACATTTGTATTTTTGTTTGCTTGGCAACACGGGCTCTTCATTTGGAGCTTGTCTCCGACCTTACTAAAGAAGCTTTTATTGCAACACTCGATCGATTTATAGCTCGCCGAGGGAAACCTAGAACCATTTTCTCAGACAATGGTTCTACCTTAGTTAGCGCCGCCAATGAGCTCGCTAACCTTTTGAAACAAGATGCTGCCAAAGATAAGGCAGCTGAAGGTATTACTTTTCCTTTATTCCCGCGTATACCCCTCATTTTGGCGGCTCATGGGAGTCGTCTGTTAAATATATAAAACACCATTTACGTCGAGTGTTAGGTCTTACACACCTTACTTTTGAAGAGATGGCAACATGCCTAGCTCAGATTGAAGCAATTAAATTCACGAGCTCTCACTCCCCTCTCCGACGACCCTTTGGACCTTACCCCCCTTAGTCCTGCATTTTTCCTGATTGGGAGATCTCTAATCGGCCGCGAATATTTGGAATAATTTGCCGCCGCCTATCCGAGGACTGGAAAAAATTAAAAGCTTTAGATTCAAACTTAATAAGTTCATGCTCAATCATCAGCTTGGTCAGGAAAACTTGTGTCATGACACCAGTTGCATATAAAATTTCCTCACCTTTTAGTTATGCCCCATTTGCATTCCCATGTAACACAATTCGTTGCTGTAATTAAGTTAGTTTATAGTTCGTCATACTAATTTTAAAATGTATGTTATTTAGTTGTAAACCACGCTATGAAATTGTCTTGACGTCTGATCTGATGTCTTGTTTTGATCGTAGTTCATATAGATACGGTGAGTGGCGCTAGTAGCAATATATGGCTGCGTTCACTTTATTGGTAATAGAGGCCTATGCACACGTAATAAGGTACTGATATAGATTTTATTATTTTAACTTTTTGCTTTGTATAGTATGTACTAATATAGGTACTAGTTATTTAGATTGCCCTATTGTCTTGTTTATCCTTTTTTATTTTTATTGCTTCCGTTTTATTTTTGTCCTTTTCTGTATGTGTCTATTTGTTTTCAGTTTGTCGTGTTACCCCCTTGCCTTCACCAAATGGACTCTGCGGAAGACCAACGCTGGCCTTAAGCCAGCAACATGCTGAGCAGGGTCCATTTCGTGACACCTACACTGTTTTTTATTCTTTTGTCTGTGATTAAATTGTATTTGTTTCTGTTTTGTGTATGTTGTCACGAATAAATGTTTGAAGTTCTAAGAGTGGTGCCGCGTGCTCAAGTCTCAGACCAAAGAATTTCCATTTTCTTAAACAACACTTTTGGAGTCGCTTCTCTAGCGAATACAACTTCGATCTTCAGCAGAGAACAAAATGGCGGAGTTCGAGAGGAAAACTGGAAGTTGGAACGATGGCCATAATCAAAGATCTACCTCCGCTTATGTGGTTAATGGGACGCATCGTCAACATACTACCCGGCAGAGATGGAATTGCCAGAGTGGCTGATATAACGACAAAGAAGGGGATCATACGTCGAGCCTTCAATAAAATATGCCCTCTTCCTGTCCACAGTTTTGAAGACACAAAAGGTCTTCAACGCCGGGAGTGTCTGGTGCGGTGAGCACTAACTTAAATAACGTAGGGAGCGCATGAACTTGTCGGACTGGTATGCATGTACCTCACCCGCGCCCGCGCCCCGGCGGGACTTCACTCACTCATCCACCGCTGCTCGCGTTCGCTTCGCTCGCGAGATAGCCTTTTGTACGCGCCCGCGCAAATTATTACCATTGTAAGGCGACTTCCTGACTTGGCGAGGCGGGATCGATATGTCATAGGTATTTTGTTGTTTGACGTAATCTTACTGAAATGAAATTTCCTCACTTGACGAATTACTGTCCGTATTACGTTTGCGCAGTACTAATACGATGCGCAGAAGTGGGGCAGTACTGCATTGATATCGTTTGACACTGACAGCTGACAGTTTTCTCATATCGTACCCCCTCCGCATCGATAAATCAGGAAGGCGCCTAACGGTCGATGATTTAATGTATTCATTTTATTATACAGTCCGCTTATTTAATAGTCCGGGCCCGGATGGATTGCACAACTTCTGGCTAAAATGATTTCATATATACATACTTATATAGATAAATACATACTTAAATACATAGAAAACATCCAAGACCCAAGAACAAATATCCGTGAAAAATGCACAAATAAATGCCCTGGCCGGGATTCGAACCCGGGACCTCTAGCTTCGGAGGCAGAGTCACTACCAACAAGGCTAAACAGGTCGTCATTTCTCTCTTCTACTAGTTGATAGATAGATAGTGATAGAGATTGCCAATCACATTTTTACAATGTCCGTCCGTCCGTCTGTCCACGGCTTAGCACAGTAACCGTAACGGTTAGAAATCTGTAATTTGGTATAGACATACATATTAAACACTCCAGCAAAACGGTAAAATAAAATTTTGAAATAAAAAATTGGGTATCTCCCCTCACTTAAAGTGGAGATGCAATATTTTTTCTTGCAAAACCCATGGCGTGGACTATCTCTAGGTAGCTCGTTTAAAAGTAATGTGTTTTTTAATTGGTTGATTCAGGAATCGGTTTACATGAAGTTAAACTTTAAAATGACAATTTTGGTTCGAGTCAAGTATCTTTACCCCCCGCCAGTTAAACGATTGCTACTGTGTATGTGAAAAAAAAACTTACTTTGGGAAATAATGAGTTTAAAAGAAAAACCATCATAACTAAATATAATTACTAGTTAACGAGTTAGGTGATCAATTACGGCATCCTCCACCGCGCGTGGCCCGACAAGCACATGGCCGGTTTTTATTTTTAATTAATATCACTAAACAATTTTATTTCCAGTTCATATCTTTATGTGAGAACATCTTGTTGGTGATTTGTTGTCATAGGGACAACGCTCGAGTACCTACTTCAATTTGAGCGCTTCAAAGACTATTCAAACTTGCTACAATGTATCTTACTGAAGGGAGCTACAATGTGTTCTAAACGTCAATTCAAGACGTATATTTTGCATTCTAATTTAATATCAATGTGTTTCTTCCTTGTTCTGGCAGGTTTGTTTAGAGTGCATAGAAGCGATTTTGCCATATCAAGATCTTACTAATTTTAATATGTTTTAAACTCAAATTATTAATGTTTTTTTTTTTTAATTATTAAATAAACGTCTTTCTTCTTCTTCTTTCTTCTTAAATTATGTTTATGACTAAGGTATTAATAATGATAATAAGATAGAAAGTTGTTACGACAAAACTGTAGAATAATATCTTGACAAAAAAATAATGCTTTTAGGGTATCTACCCTACAGGTAAAGTGAAGATGCATTTTTTTTTCTTGCAAAACCCATCGTTACGATACCCGACACTTGGATAGATCGTTTAATAATAATGTGGGTTTCCTTAAACCATTTTTTTGATTCAGGAATCTGTTAGCATGATATTAAACTACAAAGGTGGAAATCTCACCCCCCCCTCCTCCCCTTATCACAGCTACGTAGAAATTACTAGTTAACGAGTAATGTACCAGTCTCTTCGGAGGCGTGGGCTCGGATCCCACCGCTGTCACCATGTACTGAAACAAGTTATGTAGGAGGAAGACTGCTTTATTATTCTCATTGTCGGTACACCTATATTTCCCAGTTTCTCGCAATATTACACATTACTACAACGCAAAGTGCGTTGTAGTTATTAAGAAATGTACTTGAAAAAGCAAACTTTCGTACAATTTCCATTAATTACTTAGATAACGTTTTTTTTTTTATAAAAAAATGGGATTGCTCTTGGCCAGCATCTAGCCAGGGGGCAAAGATCAGGTCGACGATGAAGCGAGCTCACCCAGAAGATGCCTATTCACTCGTGCCTTAAAAAGGTCCAGGTTATATGAACTCGGAAATACAGACGCCGGCAGAGAATTCCAAACCTTAGAAGTGCGCATTATAAAAGAAGATGCAAAGCGCTGGGTTCGAATTAGAGGAATAAGTTGAGACTAGACTAGTAGGTTGAGGTTGTAAGTTGTGTCAAATATATAGTCAGTATAAGTAACTTTTAAAAGAAGTATCGTGTCCTTTAATCAGTTATTAAACAATCAAAGGCATTTATTCGATAAACACGTTAATCGTAACAATAATAGCATTAGAATCAGCAATGTAGGGTTCCGTAGTTGGATGCGCAATGTAGGGTTCCGTAGCTGGTCACCCGTTATGAGGACTGTACTTATTTTTTGATCTCGATTGTGTATTATCGGCGAACTTTACTGGTTCACACTTTTTCAACAAAAATTTCTGCAGGCTGGCCGTTTCTATTGGTAAATAATTTAAATAGAGAACGCCGTGAAGTGCATTCCAAAATAATCCTAGAGGTGTAACCTTATAGCGTTGGCCGATATTACCTATTGAAGTGCGAGCCGTGATGCATATTGAAATCAAGTTGGAATGCTAAATGTATGTATGTCATTAACTCCCTGCTCGTTGTGCCTCGCGCCTACACGTAAAGTGTTATTTTTATTCCATATGAGATTAAATTGCTGCTGTTAAGTGATAAGGCGTTGGCTGGTACTCAGTATTATGTTTAACATTTCATGATAAAACCGATTTAATGCAAAAAAATATGTAAATACGATTATCTACATCTCATTATCACAAAACCTGCACAGTTTTTTTTAGCAGAATATACAAGGATATTATAAGAACAGTCCAGTTTGAATCAAAATTAAGTGAACATATGCTGTATTTTACTAATCTATGCACGAATTTCGGCATCATTTGTAGTCAAACCATTGCATTTCACGCATTTTAATCACATGACAAAATAATACAGTTATTTAATAACTGTATTTCCCTTACACGAATTTGGTGGAAATAAGCAATTATGTGAAAACAATTATACTACCGGCTACAATCACACAACATTAGTGATTCACGGAAAGTCAATCAAACCCACCATTAAAAACGAAATACCCCGAATTAGGCCACAACAATCCAAATCAATGTACAATATCCAATCCGCAGTGTCACAAAACACGCAACGAAATGAAATTAGAGTCGGGAACGAAGCATTTTGCGTACAAAGCGATCCCGACTTACTTATCACATTATACAACCACCCAAAACGAATTTGAGACGAAAAAATGGCTTTGAAGGCGAACCGATCTCGGAAATTATATTTCCTTATAATCCTCTAAGTACAATATTTTCTTTTCGGTATGAAATCTGGATTGGTCTGCGACGTAGGCTGCCACACAAATGGGTAAGATTGATATAGTATATTATGCAGTCGTTATATCTCGACTCTGATTGGCGACAAGCTGTCCACAGAGCAAACTGTTTTATCTTAGTGTCGGACGCCAAGATCCACTTTGAGTCGCTGAGCGCTGGCTGCCATAGTATGTTAGAAACTACACGTTAACGACGTCTTAATTCAAACATTAAAGTTGACGAGTAGGAAGCAAGTACAGGCGCTACCGCATAACTGAGACAGCAACTTTGACGAGACAGGGGAAGGGGGAAGAGACCCATGGGTAGAGAACGGGTAGTGGACGGCAGCAACCTTCCACCCACTGGGTAGTGGGCCGCGCTGTCTCGGTTAACAAGTTGACTTATAGCACAAAGGTATAAATCATAACTTATGTTTTTTTTATATTTCGTACTGGCAACATTATAGTACATTACGATACAAGTGCAGATAACAGGAAATTCGCAACGAGTGGTGATAACTTGAAACACGACCGAAGGGAGTATTTTAAATCGACACGAGTTGCGAATTACCTGTTCGCACGTGTATCGTACAACGTTTTACAGTACATATTGCTCTTTAAAGTTTCGACATATGCACGTAATCTGCTGATTATCGCACTTGTGCGGTAAAGTAGCACCATATGTACTGTAAAATATCTTTTTGACAGGTTGATTGGAATGAACCAATCATGTGCAAGAATCGAATGGCCGATCCGGTTCGAGTTCCGGTCCAGTAGTTTTGCGCTGCATGTTGATCAAAAGGCCAGCATTCCAATTTTGACGTTCTAACGAAGAGAACGGTTGTCCGATTATATTTGCAGTTAGCATTCATCGTTTGATAACAGTGTGATTGTCATGAAAGTTAAGATTAATTATATTAGGTACGGTCAACTGCAAAGATACATATAAATTTAATCCTCTTATAAATACATACCATAACCTTAACCCGCCGACATAAGAGCTATAAATTGTATGCACCCATATTTTTGCAGTTGACTGTACTTACACAAGTATGAATTATAAAAAAAAACCAGCCAAGAGCGTGTCGGGCCACGCTCAGTGTAGGGTTCCGTAGTTTTCCGTCCGTCACATTAAGTTGACATATTAAGTACAGAAACACAAAACCCTAAAAAGCACGTCATTTCATTGTGATTTTGTAGAAATGACAGGTACAATAAACACCTGTTTATACGGTTAAATTACAAACTTAGTTCAGAAATTATTTTTGTAATTTTTTCAAAAACTATTCAACCTATCAAGTTCAAAATAATTTTCCTACAAAGTTTTTATAAAGTTCTACTTTTGAGATTTTTTTCATATTTTAAAACTTATGGTTCAAAAGTTAGAGGGGGGGACACATATTTTTTTACTTCTGGAGCGATTATTTCCGAAAATATTAACATTATCAAAAAATGATTTCAGTAAACACCTATTTATTTTCAAATACCTATCTAACAATATATCACACGTTAGGGTTAAAATGAAAAAAAAAATCACTCCCCACTTTACTTATAGGGGAGGTACCCTAATAAAATATTTTTTTCCACTTTTTATTTTACCACTTTGTCGACGTAATTGATATACATATTAGTACCAAATTTCAGCTTTCTAGTGCTAACGGTCACTGAGATTATCCGCGGACGGACGGACAGACGGACGGACAGACATGGCGAAACTATAAGGGTTCCTAGTTGACTACGGAACCCTAAAAGACAGGTATAACTGACGACTTTATGGAATCGTAATGTACATTAGAAATAATAATGTATGTTAGGAAGAATTTGTGCAATTTCCCAACGAACGCTGATAAACCAATAGCCACCAGAAACACTGGGAAACTGAAAATAACCTTCTATAGACTAGTAAAGGCGAAAAAGTCGTTCTTGGGAAATTGTATTAAATTCTACAATAAAATTCCAAAACACATTACTGAACTTAGCAATTCTAAATTCAAATCTGTAGTAAAACAAACACTTATTTCAAAAGCATATTATAAGGTAAACGATTACATCATGGACAGGGATGTTTGGCAGTGATAGTGTCCTGCACGGCTAATCTATCGCGAAAATAGGTTTTCTACTGTAGCTTGTTATTTTTGTAGTAACTGAGACTGTAATTTTATATTTAACTATACAATGTATATTGTTTTGAAAAAATGACACCTCGCCGAGTTTCTTACGCCGGTTCTTCTCGTGGCAGAGGTTTATTTTTCCGAACCGGTGGTAGTTTATTGACGTTCATAGGTGCATGTAATATGCCTAATTTGAAGAATAAACTACTTTTACTTTTTTACTTTTACACAAATATTAAGTAAATATACTATGGTATAGTCCGTAGTATACAAATATATTACGTAATTATTGTATACCAAAATATTTCCATTATACAACATAACACCATAGTTTACAATACGATTAGGTAATTATATATGAGCACACGTATTTGGTGATAACTCAGTGAAATTAATCAACCAACAACGTGAGGTTACGTGAGATTACTAACTAATAATCAAGTACTTATATTATATAAATTTACACTTGTGGATAGTTGAAGTCTGCTTCATTTCTTGTAGCTAAGACACATGAAAGGTTCATCAATTCATTTGTTTATTTGATCTTTATTGCACAAAAGAAAACTTTAGAGTATAGTCAGCTTGAAAAGTTGCTATGCATATGATGGGGGTTGAAAAGCTCTTATTCCCTTGTAATAAAGACTTGGAAGTCTTTGAGGGAGGCCTATGTCCAGCAGTGGACGTCATTCGGCGGAAATGATGATGATGATGATGAAAGACTTTTGAACTCTTCAAATGCGCATCTACTTTTAATGCTGACTTTACAAAAAGCGGACTTAATGCCATTAAACACTTACAGTCCAATCTTAACGCAAAGTAGAATAATTATGGGTGGTCCAACTTAGAAAAGGTGTGGACTGTCACATAGTGGTAGCTTAAAAAATGTAGGGAGAATTAGGGTACATATTTTCTATATTAGATTTAATGTTTTACATGATTCTGAGCAGGAGAATCTAAAAATATAAATGTAAGTAAATACTGAAAAAAAATATAATGGTTCCGTTTGAGCCATTTTGGCTACAAAACCCTAATTGTCCACTTTTGAGTGAAAACGCCCACCTTTTTTTATAGGGTTATAAATTAATTCTTTAGCAATTTTTATTTATTTATTTATCAAAGTAATTACAAGGTTTTATTTGTGTAACAATTAAAAACAGTATCGTTAAACCACGGTCGTTTGTCTCGATACTCCATTCCGCTGCAATTTATACATATAAGCAAATATATAACATATCTACAAACTATCAATAGGTTTTTAATAACTAGAAATTATTTACTACACTGCACAAAATAGACACGCTAGATGTCGACTAGCGGAAAACGCCCGGAAAAACTAACATTACACTGCGCGTATTGTGTGACTGACGCGCCGGCCGGCCTCTCTACATAAAGCTGTGCCCTTGCAGGGCGTCACATAGGTAACTTATATCCTCTGTACCATCTAATGTAAAAAATGTGATATGCAATAAATGTTTGACTTTGACTTTGGCCACACTGGCGAAACCAGTTGTTGCGCTCGCCTAATACAGGATACTCCAGATGAAGTAAGTAAAATCATGCAATATAAAATGTAAAATGAATTTTCTTCTACAATTTTTTTTAAATATAAAAACACTTTAATTTATTAATAACTAATTATTACAAAATCCGCAACAGGCTTCGTCAACACCGTCAACCTAACCTAACCTAATCTAAAGGACCGCCCCGGATCGTAGATGGCTCAAAAGTTCCCATGATGCTGGCGGCGTTGCCACGCTGAATGGCCAACGAAATCTGTTGAGCCAAAAACGATCCGGATTTTCTTCCAACTGTTTTAACATTTCCTTTTTAAGATAACTCGAAATGTTTCTGGGCGTTATGTGAGTTTTCCATTCTGCCGGGCTACATCTGTTTGTAAGTGATTCATTTGTGTGAGGTGTGCAATAAAGAGTCCTGAAGGATGCCCGGGTTCCGCTACCTAATCCCAAGAACTGGTGGGTGGCTAGTATTGTATTGTATCGAAGGGGTATATTTTTTTTTATGGATAACCGCATTTGTATGAACTAGCGGCTTCGAAAGCGGGTAAACTGAAGAGACGACACGTAGCCCAACTCCAATTTAGGCTAAAATATTATGAAAATAAACTCTTTGAATATTTCCACTTTTAAAGGTTAGCTTAATTCCTTTGTTTTTAAGCGACTTTAAAAAAGGTAATCGATTCGTCGGCATATTTTTTTAGGTATGTTCACTGATTACTCTGAGACTATTGAACCAATTTCGAAAAATCTTTTTTGTTGGAATGTTTTCTAGTTACTCCCATTGTCATCAAGTCAGGATGGCAAGTGATGACGGGATACTGAAGAAACCAAGGGAACTCCTCAAATATGATAGGCAGATAATTTTGTATAGAATGAACAAACTATTAATTATATTGCATGCCTTTTTTATGGCGAACATAGAACTTCATGTTGTTTTAATACCTATTGTTTACTGTTCTTGCGATAAAAACATGTTTATATCTTCAGAGCTATAGCAATTTCAGATTTTTTTTAAGCAGTTAACACGTACCCTCGAAATGTACTCGTACCTACAATGTGGTGAAGTGAAGATGATGATCACCAAAGCTGACCATTGGAACTCCTCAGTGAAGAGTTTTTCATGAATAATGATAAGATAATTCGACAAGGATAGTAAATCAACTGTTGCCAAGTAAATTGGAGGCGGTTTTTTAGGGTTCCGTAGCCAAACTGGCGAAAATGGAAACCCTTATTGATTTGTCATGACTGTCCGTCCGTTCGTCCGTATGTCACAGCCGATTTACTCAGAGACTATAAGCACTACAATTATGAAATTTAGTAAGAAGGTGTATGCGATGAACCGCTATAGAAAAATTATGTGAAATTGCGAAAAACTATTACTATTAAATTGGGGGGAGGGGAGGACCTCATGCTCGTAACCAGGGGATGAACAATATTCAATGTACCGATGGTGGGTTTGTAAAAATGATATTAATATTTCTAAAAATTTCCATTTTAGTCATTCGTTGATAAGATATACAAAGTCAAAGTCGTTTTTGTAAGAAATTATCAAACCTGCTCACAAAATTTCAAGAGAATCGGTTGAAAAAATGCAACCTGTGGACGCCGCTGGACATACGCAACCATTTTTACCGAAGCTAAAACGGAGACCTTCATTACACTCGGGCAATAGAGTCGTGTCCACAAATTTTAGATCACTTTGTCCGTGCATTTGGCTCCCTTGAGACACAATCTACTTTAGGTACTATTGGAATGAAGTATTTTACCCAACGCTCTCTAGATGCTTGCCAACTGACGTGAAGATTTTTGCCGTCACACGTCGTCCTCCTAGCGTTATTCCCAGTACAGTTGCATCCTGAAGAATGCCTGGGGTCCGCTACCTAATCCCAAGAATTAGCGTAGGCACTAGTTTTTACGGAAGCGACTGCCATCTGACCTTCCAACCCGAGGGGGAAACCCGACCTTATTTCCCTTTTTTTATTTTGTCAAGTGAGTGGGCAACTTGACTGTTAGAAGTTCTCAAGCCGCCCGGAGGCCTCTAACTTGGCTTAACGACTGCTATCAAAGACAGCAACCGGGATCAACGGCTTAACGTGCCTTCCAAAGCACGGGAGCGCTCAGTTAGTAGCCACTCAAAGAGGTCACCCATCCAAGGACTGACCTCGCCCGACATTGCTTAACCTCGCATACCGCACGTAGTACGCGGGTGCCACTGAGCCACGACTTTTGCCGTCACACAAAACATCGAATAAAAAATATGACTGTGTATTGAATGCCGTCATATTTGTATACCTTGAGTCAAAAGGACAACCTGTTTTTATTTTTATGGACTCGTCCTACTACTGAGCAGTAGGCACACGCCTCTCTCAAAGAGAGGAAGCTGCTGGGTACTTCCAGACAGGTCCTGCTGCTAGAAGGGGGCTATAGCTGAGTCCACTGAAAACATTTCCCTCTCATATGCCTCTGTATTATTTGAATTAGTTTAATTTTAAGAGAACAATTTTTTTCTGTTTTGTTAGAAAGTATTTTATACGAACGAGTATATTTCCGGACCTATTCTATTCCTATTTAATAAAATTAATCCAATTTATTAAACCAAACTGACGTGTGAACTATTTGTGCATTTTTCACGGATATTTGTTCTTGGGTCTTGGATGTTTTCTATGTATTTAAGTATCTAAGTATTTATCTATGTATGAATGTATATCGTCGTCTAGTACCCATAGTACCAGCTTTGCTTAGTTTGGGACTAGGTCGATTTGTGCAAGATTGTCTCCGCAATATTATAAAAAAAAACCTAGTACAAATCTAATCCACAACGCAGGCTTCGTCAACTTTCAAAAAAGCAAACATGAGCAACACGCTTTGTCAAAATTTTCATTGCACAAATTATAAAGCTGGGTTGCACCAAACCACCTGTAATCCTAAGCGGTGTTCATTAAAATCTGAATGTATGGAAAGATTGACAAGTTTCTATGGAATGACGGCTGTCGGCGCCATATTTAACGATGATCGGTCTGTGGTCGTAACTCAGCCTAAATCCACAACAGGTTTCGTCAACTACACACTAAAATTAAAATAATCAATTTATACCCCGCTCCGATACATAAAAATAATTGCTTTGATACCAGAGTTCACACCAAAACAAACACCAACATCCACCAGCAAACTGTAACATTCGCCAACAAACTGTTAAACAGTTTGGCGATAATATGAATGTACCATACTATTTCGTTTTTGAGTTTAATAAATAAATAATAATAATAGTAGATTGTTCGTGATGAGCCATCAGCGATTTTAAACTAGGTTTCAATTTAGCTGTATATAAGCTTTTCCATCCTTCTTAGGGCTCAGCTGAACGGCAATCGCAAGACTTGTAGGAGCAGCCAGAACCAAGAGCGGAGATCATTCACCCTTCCCCCTAACTCTTTCATCAATACAAACTGCTCATTTATTAAAACAAACAATCGTATCCTTAACAAACGAATTCTCCCGAACAATCCCACTAAAACCAAAAGTCGAAAACAAGCTCTAACATCAACCGCATAAGTTTGATTGTAGAGTAACAAGTTCAAATACGAGTTTGTAAAAGTTGACTGCCGATTAGAAGTACAAATCGCTATAGAGGGCTTATCTAGAGTATTCTGCCTCGTCGAGCTTGAATCTCGAGCACAAGGCATCGAGCCGTCGGCACTAGATTGTCTTTGTATTTCGTTTATAAACGGATGCAATGCATTTGTGTGCTATTCAGTAGTGTTTGCCATTGTCGTATTTAGTAATGGAAAATAACAAAATTTATTTATGTACAACGAAAATATATACAAGAATACTTAACCAAAATAATATAAAGAATATTAAAACTAACTTAAATCTAAAACGGGCCCTTGAGGCATTGTACCGAGGATGCTGGCGGCATTTCCTCGCTGTATCGCAATGCTGATACGTTGAGCGAGGAAACCGCCAGCTCTTCGGTCACCAGTTACGTCAACCAGACGCTTCGCAATTTCTGCAAATAACTTATGCGCGCTGGGACCCCATGGACTTAGAGTTTCGACGCCAAAAGGTACAATTCTGTATTTAGTAATGTATTATCGAAAGTAAAGTATAATATTCATTATATTCATTGTCTTAAATGTTCGGTCGCACTGTGTTCAGTACAACTGACCCTGATCATCGTAAGTGTCCGCATAGGAGGGCTTGGGTCGAGTCCTCCGTAAAGGCCTCGGTTTATACGAGAATCGCATGCGAGTTTCATACATTGCGGGTTACCGTGGTATAATGAGTACAGTCGATCTGTCAAACCGCGCAATGTAGTGCAACTCGCATACGAGTCTCTATTTAAGGCTTTAATGACGCTTATGGTCCAGGTGTTCGACTCGGGCTTCTTCAAAGCAAGCTACACCTTTTTGGACTCTACTACTACTACGCCATTCCGTCTCATCGACGCAAGCTCCTCCCAGCGCTCAGCAGGGATATCACAGGCTTTGAAATGGCAAAGTCACCCAAAGAGCAATGGAGAGGGCTATGCTGGGAGTTGGGGCACATAGCACGCAGAACCGATGGCCGTTGGGACGGAAAGGTTCTCGAGTGGCGACCACGTACCGGAAGGCGTAGCGTGGGCAGGCCCCCCACACGGTGGACTGATGACCTGGTAAGGGTCGCGGGTGTCCGCTGGAGGCGGGTGGCGCAGGACCGGTCATTGTGGAAGTCTTTGGGGGAGGCCTATGTCCAGCAGTGGACGTCATTCGGCTGAATGATGATGATGATGAAATGGCGTTTTAGTACATCGAGCCATGTAAGTGCCCATCAGAGGAAGTTGTAGGTGTCGCCGTCGTCGGATACGATATATCCCACCACCACATCAGCCCTAGGACGTCCACTGCTGGACATAGGCCTCCCCCAATTTCATGGGGGGTAAATGCCATAATCGCCACGCTTGGCATGCGGGTTGGCGATCGCAGTATCTCCACCGCACTCTAGGAATGCTGCTGCCCATTCCCCGGTGGTCTTGGTCGTAGTTTAAGGACATACCCGGGTCCATACGATATATATTCATTGTAAACTGTGTACACAATGGTAAGTTCTGTAACTTTTTGAAGGAGCGCTAAGACATTTGTCTTTTCTATAATTTTTTCTTACGTAACCGTAAAAACATTACCAAATTTCCTTGCATGGCGTCTATTATTCATCATCATCATCAACCGATGGACGCCCACTGCTGCTAAAGAGTGCCACAATGACCGATCCTGCGCCACCCGCAGCGGACTCCCGAGACCTTTACCAGTCCATCAGTCCACCTTGTGGACGGAGGGCTACCCACGCTGCGCCTTCCAGTATTGTCTATGGCTGCTCGGGAGACCGAGTTGCCGATCTTATCTTGGTTTACGAATTCGTTGGATGTTCCTTATGGAAACACAAACCAAAACAATTTCCGGATTGTACCGGATGAAGCATATTTTTGTTCATCGCTTCCGATCACATTTCAATGGCTTTCGCACGTTCGATTCGTGTGACTGTCACAGAGCGCTCGTGAAACGTGTATTTAAATGTGATAGGGATATAAAAAAAGATAAATAAATTGAGCGCCGATCGCCGCCATGTATTATTGAAACAGCAAAACACAATAAAAATACAATCTGCAGGAAACCAATTTTCAAATCATCGTAAACGTCACATCGCTTAGAAGAGTAAATACGATACTCGTCCGATCGTCTGGAATCATCAACACATTATGGGTGAGTAAATCCGTTTTGGAAACTGTTTGCTTATCAAGCGGGATAATGTGGGTCTGCAATATAAAAACCGGGAACAGTCATATTTCAAATTGAAGGATTTTTTTTCTTAAAGCACATTTGAACCTGCGACATCTAATCACTCTAGGCAACTGAACTATTGAAACAATCAAGGAACGAATTATTATTTACGTGAAAGTGTATGTACTCGTATCAATTTATTTAATAATGTTGTTATGAAAGAATCAATTTGTTAAATTAAATTGGAGAGAGAGTATGAGAGCCGTATCTGATTGGGGTGAAACCAATTTGATCGCGTTCAACACCACCAAAACTCAGGCGTGCCTTTTCACTGCGAAACGGAGTCCTTTCACCTTGACTCCTACTTTCCAGAATGTATCCCTACCACTGACTGATCACCTTGAGCTCCTTGGTTTGAGTCTCAGCTCCAACTTGAACTTTGGGTCCACTATCGAATCCAAGGCTAAAACTGCAGCTAAAAAACTTGGTGTCCTTTATAAGGTAAGGCGGTATTTAATAATAAATAAATAATAAATAAATAAATAAATATTACGGGACATTTTTTACACAAATCGAACTAGTCCCACAGTAAGCTCAATAAGGCTTGTGTTATGGGTACTAGACGACGATATATTTAATAGATATATACTTAAATACATGGAAAACATCCAAGTCTCAGGAACAAATGTCTCTGCTCACCACAGAAACAAATGCCCTTACCGGGAATCGAACCCGGGACCTCTAGCTTCGGAGGCAATGTCACTACCAACTAGGCTAAAGAGGCCGACTTACTATTTCACACAGAAACAGCTTCTTTGCTTGTACCAAGCACAGGTTCGGTCGTGCATGGAGTACTGCTGCCACCTTTGGGACGGTTCTGCCAAGTATCAGTTAGCGGCCTTGGATTCGATAGAGCGCTGTGCTCGTAGGCTTTTCGAGGATGATTCAGCGGTTGAATCTAAGTTACAGAGCTTGGAACACCGCCGTCGAGTCGCTTGTTTGTCTGTGTTCTATCGGATACATTTTGGAGAGTGTGCACAGGAATTACATGACTTAGTTCTGCCCTCCCCATTCCATCACCGGACGTCCAGACGCGGTGAGTGGTTGCATCCTTACGTTGTCAGCCTACCATTTATTCGCACGAAGCGATTTGCTTCTTCTTTCTTAATGCGAACAGCTAAGGACTGGAATTTGCTGCCGCCGTCTGTATTTCCTGATACATACAATCTGGGTCTCTTCAAGACAAGAGTGAATAGGCTAATACTGAATCAGTGAGCAACATCTTAGGCCTTGTCATCGCTTTCCATCAGGTGAGACTAAGGCCAATCGCTGGTCAGTCTATCATAAAAAAAAAGTGTTTTTAGTGCGTTTTGCTAAATGGGTAAAAGCAAAACAAATATAATAAAAACTAAAAATACTTAAGCAATCAGCACATTTTTAGGAATAACTGTTTTTATTTCATGCATGGTAAAAGTTACATCATTAGTTCATAGGCTAACTTAAGTCTATTTCTGTGTTGCAGTGTTTTAGTAAATAGCTGTCAAATCGATACATTTTGGAACAATTTAACTCATCTTTTGTTGTAATAGGAAACAAACAGCGTATGTTACAAAAATATACGAAAACAATATAGTTAATACCTACATAAGCCAAAACAGTTGCCACCAAGGATTAATACAATTTTGCTCTGAGTACAAACAACATCCAGCAAAGGCAAATAAAAAAGCTATTAGTCTAATTTATTTATTATAAAGAATATAAAAAATGTAAAGAAAAGAAAAAGGAACAAAAGTGAACTACAATTAGAGCACGTTAGCGCATTTTCCAGTTTAAAATTTAAATGTTCAACAAGCATTCATTAGACGTATGATTTAACAATTGCTTAAAAAAAATCTAAACTAGGTTTGTATGATGCTGATACGATGCATCTAGGCGCTGTACCCGTGGCGTACTATTTCTCCTGAATTAATGTGATCGGTTTTTTTTTATATTGCTACCAGATTATCATAGGTAAAAAGGAACCTATTTACATAAAAATTCCGAAAATTATAGATTTAACAAAAAAAAAAAAAAAACAGAAATAAATTTAAATACAGTACAGTCGCGCTCGCTCATTATTGTCCAATTTCGCAAACTTTTTTTTTAATTTCTATACTATATGACAAGTCCGTCAACCTTAAGTGGGGTCACCAAACTAAAGTCCTTGACTGTGTAATAGTGGAATCTGACTAGAGACAAAAATGCCCTTTACCACGTTCTAGGAAACGGCACAGGTGATCCGCAGTGATGCTGCGATGCCGAGTTGGATTTGGCGGGCTTCTGTTTGTTGATGGGCCAGTCGATAAACTGAAATATGCCGTTTCAGGCAATCTCAAATTCAATTAGAAACCTGTCAAGTCACTGCGATAGTTACGAACTGTGATAAGTCAAGCGCAAATCTTGTTATATAAAAGCGATAATCTGAAGGCGAAACGTAACATTCGTAGCCATATTTATCGGTCCCCGCCTTTCTGAAAAAGAAAAATACACGTCTCATTCTGAAATGTATTCATTAAAATTTTATTGTATGGAAATTTTGACAAGTTTCTGTGGGATAATAGCTGGCGGCGTCATATTTAACGTTAATCGGCCAATATTAACTTGTTTATTTAATTGGTTATTTTTTGTACATATATTTTTATAGCTATTAGTTTTAAAGATATTCACGAAAATGTGAAGAAAGCCTACCATCTTCTATATAATGTCACAAGGCTGAATTGTGACAGTCACAACACACAAAGAGAACAGCAGTACACTTTCTTTAGTAAGGCGACTTCCTGATTTGGCGGGGCGAGAGCGATATGTAATAGGTATTTTGCTCTTTGACGTGAATTTACCGATGTGAGATTTCCTCATTTGACGAAATACTGTCAGTAATACGTTTGCGCAGTCAGGAAGGCGCCTAAGGCGCTTTCCTCATTTGTCGATGCGGAGGCGGTCCGATACGAGAAAACTGTCAGCTGTCAGTGTCATCCGATATCAATGCAGTACTGCCCCACTTCTGTGCATCGTATTAGTACTGCGCAAACGTAATACTGACAGTAATTCGTCAAGTGAGGAAATTTCACATCAGTAAACTTACGTCAAACAACAAAATACTTATGTCATATCGATCCCGCCCCGCCAAGTCAGGAAGTCGCCTAAATTTGCCTTAATATTATTATAATGCTTTTGTATGATTTTGTACGCTGTGACGCCTTAAGGATGATTCACAGTAGGCCGTTCCGTGTCCGGGCCGGCCCGTTTTCTTCTAGAGAAATACGCCGGCCGTTGCGTTCGCTGTCATAGAAAACGGACCGGCCCGGACACGGAACGGTCTACTGTGAATCATCCCTTACTTGTCACTTACTCTCTTTTAGAATGAGGAACTGAAGAAAATAATCTTTTTGTATGAAATTAGGATATTTTCGAGAATTTCAAAATGTGGATATATTTATTTTTTGTCCTCTATTTGATTACATCAAAAAAAAGCCCGCTTAAAATTTTTGGCAATTGTAAGTTAGTGGAACCAGCCAAACTCTTAATGATTAGCCGTTAGAACAATTTTGTGATTACTTTTTAAGCTACCAGTTTTTTGCAAATTTTGCTTTCAAAAAATGAAGTGCCTTATATGACTGTGCGATATCATCGTTTACCAGGAATGTGCTAATATCACAAGATATTCAGTTCGGAAACAAACACGAATGCGTAAGGGAAGTTGGGTGATTCCGCAGTAGCTAACATTTATACATGCCATGAAATACCTAGACCTGTTTCCCTGTGTGAATGTTACGTACGTTTGGTTGTGGTTTATGTTAATTATTTATAATAGTTACTTTAATTACATTCGCAACATAACATGGCCTTCTTACCTATCAGAACATCAAAAAATATATACGTGGTGCAACTTCGACATCCCCTTAGACAAGTGAGTGGGCAACTTGACTGTTAGAAGTTCTCAAGCTGCCCGAAGGCCTCTAACTTGGCTTAACGACTGCTGTCGTAGACAGCAGCCGGGATCAACGGCTTAGCGTGCCTTCCAGAGCACGAGAGCGCTCAGTTAGTAACCACTCAAAGTGGTCACCCATCCAAGAACTGACCTGCGCCCACATTGCTAAACCTCGCATACCGCACGCGGTAGGCGGGTGCCGCTGGGCCACGAGCGCTCAACATGACTACACATGATATTTTGTAAGAATGCCATCGGAAAACACAGGAGTGTACGCACGAAATGTTATGCTTTTGTGTTTAGGTGATAAAATTCCGCTGTCTATTGGCATAAAACGAAATAAGAATAAATAAATAAATATTAGGGGACATTTTTTTACACAAATCGAACTAGTCCCATAGTAAGCTCAATAAGGCTTGTGTTATGGGTAATTAATAGACGACAATATATTTAATAGATAAATATGTATTTATACTTAAATACGAGTACATATAAAACTTCCAAGTCTCAGGAACAAATGATTCTGCTCACCACAGAAACAGATGGCCTTACCGGGAGCTTACTCGTATAAGCAACCCTATTTTTAATGAACATGTTTAAACATAAATGTTTACTCAATCCTTTGCTATCACACACTGTTATTATTTCAGGTTTAATTTTAATGATACATTACCCAAAAGACCGAACAAACAAAAAACCTACACAAAAGTTTCACCGGATGTGGCTTCCAAAAAATTCTGTGCCGACATTAAACTGTGGGATTTAGAAAATGAAACGGGAAATTTAAAAATGTGTAATGTAGGTGGAAGCGGTTGCTCTGGTGGCCGGGTTACATGAGAAAACGGCTCCTTGGGGAACCTGTGGTTTCCAGTCTGGTGTAGCGGGTGGGAAAGGCTTAATGATGTAATATGAGGATGCTTTGTGTAAAAGTTGTTGATTAGGTATATGCACGCGCTTTTAAAATTTCCACAGGATGCTACTTGTTGGTAGTGAGGTTTTGTTAGAAAAATGTTCCGAAACATACACACGGGAGGCTTAAACTTTGCTACACTACTAATACTAAATATGCAGAGTCCTCCGCACACTCGAGTGAACTCGATTCTACATAGTACAACCGTAGTTTGGTTCTCATTTTAAAACGCCGTTTTTGAGTTTTTTAGGTATTGTAAGAAAACCTTTATAATCGCTGCATTTTTCTCTATTTTCATTTCAAGCAACAGAAACTTATTTGCTGAAATAACACGTAATATTGTATGCTGAATCCCATTCTGTATACAATGTTACGTGTTATTTCAGCATGGCGTTTTAAAATGAACAAAACTACGTTTGTATGAAGCATCGACAGTGCTTGCGACTCTTAGGCTGGGTTGCACCAAACCGTTTGTAATCGTAAGCTGTGTTCGTTAAAATTTGAATGCATGGAAAATTTGACAAGTTTCTATGGGATGACAGCTGCCGGCGCCATATTTAACGCTGATCAGTCTGTTATCGTAAGTCGGTGCAACCCAGCCTTAAACGTACAGATACGTGAGCGATTAGCGGTATTCGAAAAAATCTGATTGTATGACATGTTTGACAAGTTACTATAGGAAAACAGATGCGCCATATTTAAAATTGATCAGTCTGTAAACTATGTTTAAATTAGTTCAAGGCCCTAAGGCTGAGTTTAGACAAGCGTTTAAGCGGAGCGATTGTTGCTCATATAAAAATATATTAAATTACTTGGTGATGCAATAAACAGACAGTCACAGTGGATACAAATTAAACTTAAGAGTGGTTCCCAGCATTTTTAACAATGATATCAACAGAGCCACCACCGCCACCATATCAGCCGAAGAACGTCCACTGCCGGATATGTCCAATTTCATGGGGGTTAAATGTCATAATCGCCACGTTGGTGATTCACACGCAGTATCTCCACCAAACTCCAGTGGTCTGGGTGGGTGGTGTGGTGGAAGAGCATACACCCACCTTAAATGACATGTGATATTATCCAAATATCATAGATAACCTAGTACCTATTATGCTCAGATGTAATTCTATACCAAGATTACACAAACATAATATCACGTAATAGATTCAGATTAGAATATCATATATTAGATTTATAAACCACCACCACCAACACCACCATATCAGCCCTAGGACGTCCACTGCTGGACATAGGCTAGCTGGATTTATAAACACGTTATTTAATTTATTTACTAAGCCAACAACAAAATCACAAATAAACTATGGCCCTGCAAAACTTACCTACCCTTTCGAATTTCACAACCAAAATGGAACATAGATTGAACATGAACATCAGCCAAACTCCCATCAAAAGCCAAGTCGGATCTTTAAAAAGATACAATTCTTTTATAATAGTGACGTCAGACTTGATTGTTCGAGTAACTTGCCCCGAGTTCCGAAGTGGCTATAAGGGGCTATAAAAACTTGGTCACATCGCTCGACGGCGCTGTTACGAGTTGGATGTCGTGTGATGACTATTTTTGAGGTCTACTTGGGTATATAACGTACCTATACTAGTACGTATCTTTAACCATAGTGACTGGGGTTTTTACCGTAGAATATGTTGATTGACTGTTGAAATTGAATTTCTGTGTTTTGCCTACATCTTTTTCTGAATATTGGCTTGAGCTTATGTAAAAAAAAAAAAATTAACTGTTTATTTTCACATAATGACAATACATATGATAAAGAAAACTTAGCCTAATCTCTTATTTTAGGGATTATTTGCTAAGCAAATGATTTCTAAATTTAGTTACAATCGTTCAGTTATAAATGATCACTTATTTTCATTCAACTGTTTTTAGGGTTCCGTAGTCAACTAGGAACCCTTATAGTTTCGCCATGTCTGTCCGTCCGTCTGTCCGTCCGTCCGTCCGCGGATAATCTCAGTGACCGTTAGCACTAGAAAGCTGAAATTTGGTACTAATATGTATATCAATTACGCCGACAAAGTGGTAAAATAAAAAGTGGAAAAAAATATTTTATTAGAGTGTTTATATGCCCACGGATAAACCGGAAAATTTAACAGAGTTTACGGATTGCCTCGGTGCGGTAAGTGCTCTAGTGGAGGACAATAATATAGACTTGTTGTTTATGTTGGGAGATTTTAACGCTCATCCCGGTCAGTCATTCTATAACGAACTGATAAATTATTCTCGTGAACAGACTTGGACATGTGTGGATACGGAAATGTTAGGGATTGACTCTGAGTCGTACACTTTTATAAGTGAAGCTCACGGTTCGAAAAGGTGGTTAGACCATTGTTTAGTTACGGCGTCAGCTCTTTGTTCTGTAGAAAATGTATATATTAAACATGATGTCCTATGGTCGGACCATTTTCCCCTAGTGGTGGAATGTAACTTGTACACGTTAACCCCGAAAGCTATTAATCAATGTCAAAATGTTCGTAATAATTTAAATGTTAAATGGGGGGAGAGGAATTTAGAACAAATTTCGATTTTTGAAAATTATTGTAATGAGAGGCTTAGGCGTGTGAATTTTCCCGATGTGTTCCGGTCGTGTGCCGACAAACATTGTATGAATTTAAATCATAGAATAACTATAGATAATATGTATTTTGAAATTGTGTCGACGCTCAGACGGGGGTCGATTGCCAGCGCTAGCGTTGGCAACAAAGTAAATAAAAACAGAACCGGTAAAAAGAAATGTGTCATGGGTTGGAACAGACACGTGTCGGAGGCGCACGGGCAGGCTCGGCTGGCTTTCCAGTCGTGGGTGGAGCAGGGTAGTCCGAATAGTGGTCCTGGATACAACCAAATGGTTGAATCAAAAAAAATATTCAAATCGCGGTTACGGTGGTGTCAAAACAACCAAGATCAGATCCGTATGGACATTTTGGCCACTCACCACTCCAAACGTGACTTTAAGTCATTTTGGAAATGTACGAATAAGTACAACACAAAGCCGAGCTTGCCTGTTACCGTCCAGGGGGTGTCGGATCCCAAGGATATAGCAACGGTATTTAGAGATCATTTCATCGTAAAGTCACCCTTAGGTACCACTGCATCAGTTCCCAACTCTGAAACCTGTGGAGGGGGCTTAACTACTTTTTTTACGGCAAGTCAAGTTTCTAAAGCCATCAATGGAATGACGAAAGGGAAGTCCCCCGGCCACGATGGGCTCAGTGTTGAACATCTGAAGCATGCTGGGCCTCACTTATCAAGGGTGTTATCAATGTTTTATTCACTGTGTGTTTCTCATTCCTATATGCCTAGTGACGTGACCAAGACGTTGGTGGTACCTATAGTTAAAAACAAAACGGGGAATATTTCTGATAAATGTAATTACCGACCTATATCTTTGGCTACGATTATAGCAAAAATATTTGACAGTTTGCTTAACACGCAACTAAATAAATATCTAAAAATACACGACAACCAATTCGGTTTCAGGCCAAATTTGTCTACGGAGTCGGCTATTTTGTGTCTAAAGCACACTGTCAAATATTATACGAACAGGAAAACGCCAATTTACGCATGTTTCTTGGATTTATCGAAGGCGTTTGATCTAGTGTGCTATAATATCCTGTGGGAAAAATTAAAGAAAATTGACTTACCAGAGGATCTGATTTCTATATTCAAATTTTGGTACTCTAGTCAGGAAAATCAGGTCAAATGGTCAAACGCCTTATCCGAGCCGTATAGGTTGGAGTGCGGGGTGCGGCAGGGGGGGCTGACGTCGCCCTCGCTCTTCAACCTGTACGTAAACGAGCTGATCGAGACGCTCAGCAGCCAGCATGTCGGCTGCCATGTCGACGGCGTGTGCGTCAACAACATCAGCTACGCCGACGACATGGTGCTGCTGAGCGCCTCGATCTGCGGGCTCCACACGCTCCTGGAAACGTGCGTAAGTTATGCTGCCTCACATGGGCTCACTTATAATGTCACAAAAAGCGAGCTAATGGTTTTCAGAGCTGGGACGAAGTGCCCTACGAATGTTCCACCGCTCACGATAAATGGTACTCCGATTAACAGGGTGTTCCGCTTTAAATACCTTGGCCACGTCTTGACTGAGGATTTAAAAGATGATGCCGACATGGAGCGGGAGCGTAGATCGTTGGCGGCGCGAGCGAACATGATTGCCCACAGATTTGCACGCTGTTCAAAAACCGTGAAAACAACCCTTTTCAAGGCATACTGCACCTCCCTTTACACGTGCAACCTGTGGGCCCAGTATACTCGAAAGTCGTTGGACGGTCTGCGCGTCCAATATAACAATGCGTTCAGGGTGTTGCTGCGACTGCCGCGCTTCTGCAGCGCCTCGGGCATGTTCGCGGAGGCGCGCACCGACTGCTTCTACAGCACTCTGCGCAAGCGGTGCGCGGCCGGGCGGAGCAGAGTGCGCGCCAGTCGGAACACCATCCTGGCCATGATCGCAGACAGGTTGGACTGCCCCTACATGGGGCGCTGCATGCGCCTCCATGTACGGAGCAATCGCTCCTACTAATTTTAATTTAATTTGTAATTTTATTGTGTATTGTATTTTATGTTATGTTATTTTAATTAATGTATGTAATCTTAATTTTAATTAATCATAATGGATCTTTGTTATTCGGAATAAATAAATATATAATAATAATAATAAAAAAATAATAATTAGGGTACCTCCCCTATACGTAAAGTGGGGAGTGATTTTTTTTTTCATTTTAACCCTAACGTGTGATATATTGTTAGATAGGTATTTAAAAATAAATAGGGGTTTACTACAATCATTTATTGATAATGTTAATATTTTCGGAAATAATCGCTCCAGAAGTAAAAAAAAATGTGTGTCCCCCCCTCTAACTTTTGAACCATAAGTTTTAAAAATATGAAAAAAATCTCAAAAGTAGAACTTTATAAAAACTTTGTAGGAAAATTATTTTGAACTTGATAGGTTGAATATTTTTTGGAAAAATTACAAAAACTACGGAACCCTACACTGAGCGTGGCCCGACACGCTCTTGGCCGGTTTTTTTTCAGTGTATATTTGATTTTATGGGGTTGCTCCTCCAATTTATTTATAACTTCTCTGAGCAAGCCATTAAGGATGTAAGGTAGATGATTGGACCAGATTCTCTGGCTATAGTTGTTATTGCTTTTTGGCACAATGAAGTTCTTAATTTTGTCTAGTGTCCGCAGTTTTGTTGATCTTTTATACCTAAATAGCTTGCCCAGGTTGTGCTTATATTCTATAATCACCGCCATTTTGGCTTTATTAAATACATTTAATATTCTACAATGTATGATGTATATAAAATGTTTCTTGCAGTTTGTAATTTTATTGCTGGTTACACGTGCCTGGAGGCGGGGCAGATAAGCAGTAATGGAGATACAATTTTGCACGCTTCAAATTATTTTGTATTTTATTTTTTGACGACCTGTTTAGCCTAGTTGGTAGTGACTCTGCCTCCGAAGCTAGAGGTCCCGGGTTCGAATCCCGGCCAGGGCATTTATTTGTGCATTTTTCACGGATATTTGTTCTTGGGTCTTGGATGTTTTCTATGTATTTAAGTATGTATTTATCTATATAAGTATGTATATCGTCGTCTAGTACCCATAGTACAAGCTTTGCTTAGTTTGGGACTAGGTCGATTTGTGTAAGATTGTCCCCAATGTTATATTATTTTAACATTTGGTTGGAATGTGGTCAACCGCATAGCTAACCTAAGTTGCCCAAAACACAGATGGATCGCTAGCGCTAGTTATAAGGGCGCTGGTCATGCAAATCAGAGGCGTCGGTTCAATTTCGCGTCTTTGGCTGCATGCGTGAAGGTTATGTAATTTTTGCCGATAGCAGAAACACTCGAGGTAAGACAGTTACTAAAGAATCACCAAGCTGGTCCAGAATAAATCAAAATGATAACCGCGGTGTGAAATAGATCCAATTCAATATAGGAAGATTTTTCAAAACATATTTTAAAGAAAATGAACGCAAATACACCGGGAAAAACCTTAAAAAGATTAATAATAAAGTTTTTTCAATATTATGAAATTAGAATAAGATCAAAGTCAAAGGGCGGCGGAAAAGTTGACGGGAAAGTTAAATTGACACATTTTTAACAAGTTTCGGCTTGTCTCTTGCCTTCTGGGTGCAAGTTACTGTTCTCAGCGATATTGTTCTTGGATAAGAACTAACAGAGGGGCCCAGGTGCTGAGACGCGAGAAAATTGTGACTTTAGCAGTTGTTATTTCGAATGTAATTTATTTTTTCTCCATTAGCTTACAAGTATGTTTGAGGATCGCTTTTGTTTTATTTTTCTTTAGCGACTTCAGTTTGGTTCTAGATTTTAATTTTACCTTCGGCTCCATAAGGTTCAGTCTGTTTTGCTAAAAACAATTTTCATGCAACATTTGAGAAATGTTAAAATGTTTACTGGCATTTGACGACCACTTTGGCTTAGGTGGTAGTGACCCTGCAAACGTAGCCGGAGGTCTCGGGTTCGAAACCCGGTCAGGTCATTATTTGTGTATGTATTCATCTATATAAGTATGTATATCGTCGTCTAGTACCCATAGTACAAGCTTTGCTTAGTTTGGGACTAGGTCGATTTGTGTAAGATTGTCCCCCAATATTTAATTATTTATTTTTATATTATAATATTATTTTATGCTATGACGATGGCAAAGAGGCATGCGGCCTTCCAAGCAGTATTTGAGGATTCGTTATATTAGCCGCTAGAGATAAATGCACGTGAGGAAATTTAACTGTCTGGGAAGAGATTTTGCATCAAACATCTTTACAGATGCATCCGTTTATAATTTAGTAATGCAAATTGAGGGCGGCAGTGCGTCCGTCGTATCAGCATACCTTCTAATTTTACATATTTACTCGTATGGTCAATATTAGCATAAGTACTTATCCTAATATTGACAATATCAACTGCTCTAAATTTTCCTAGCTGTAAACAATCTGCAAATGGCAATTTTGATATCCACCCGGTTGTCATTATTTAGTCCTTAGGACAGTTTTAGTATTTTTCATTGATCTTACCCATAATAACATCCCGTAATGCTTTGTGGGTCTTCACCTCACTCTTCGCATTTGCGTGTGGTGTACTTGGTGGTAAGTAAGACTGTCTTAGTTCTCTAGGCTGCAATGAAAGCATTGGTTTCTGTCGATATAAGCCACACAGTGGCCATACCATTAAAGAATACGACCACTCTTGTGCCATTTCGCTCTCAGCTAGTGCTAAATTCTCATGTCTTTTTCACTTCATGTCATTCATAGTACAAGCCAAGTATCACTTTAGAACTAAATCCGGTTTGTACAATAATCAGTAAGGCTTCACGAGTTTGTGACTCTTCTGGAGTCGCCAACACTATGACATCTACTAGTCATCAGGCAGACTATACGCTTATTGGAACCGTCATGATATTGAAAAATCTGTACTTTCTAGATTCTATACTAAAGTGGAAAAAATAGTTTTACAACTTTATCCTCCGAACTCCTATTAAGGCTTTTATACTACTACTCCTACCCAGTTTCACAGCCCCTTTGACTTACGGCACAGAGCCGGAGAGTTTTTGCAAGTTTTATAATCAAAGTATAATATTCCTTTCGCCGCGCTGTTTTGGTTATTTGCATGATCCCTGGCCCCTTTTGTTTTTCAAGCACATGAACTTTGAGATTCTCTGATGTTAGCTACTAAGGCATAGCTATAGTATAAGCCTGTGTTTTGCGTTTACGCCTACAATTTCGATTTCTGTTGAACTTTGAGAAGATTTGTCTTAAATGATATTTAATTAATTACCCCCTTAAGAAAAACTATCCTATGAGATTTATTAAGGAGGTAAGTTATCATTTAAGGCTATATACGATATCGACGTGCACAAGATGACGGGAAAAAGCAAGTATAAAAGCGGCCAAGTGCGTGTCTAGCCAAGCGTTCAGTAGGGATCTGCAGCTGTCCACCCGTGTCCATCATCACTAACTTATAAAGTGAACTACTAACATATAAAATTCATTTACTCGGTCGGGCCAAGCGTTTTGTAGGGATCTGTAGATGTCCACCAGTGTTTATCTCTAACTTGTAAATTAAATTACTAACATATCAAATTAATTTACTCGTTAAATATTAATGTCAAATTAGCTGCGATAATTTTCTTTTTAAATTGATTATATACGCTAAAACTCACAGATCTATTTAGATCTGTGGCTAAAACCATGAATTTCTTCACATACGAGTACCAATTAGCCATGAATTTACAAAATAAATTAAAAAAGTTCGTTATTTAACGAGGGGCGTAAGCAGAAAACATTGTTACGCCCGTGTTATACACAATGTTTTTCACAACATTTGCGAGGAAATAAACAACTACAAAAGGCAGAAAATCTATGATTTATACTACCGCACCAATTAAAAATTGACAACTTCCCCTCCAGTATCCATGTATATCAGCTAAATATAACTGATCTATTACGCCTGCGTATAATAAGACCCTTTACGAGCAAGTGTGATGAAATAGTATATTACGATACAAGTGCAGAGAAAAGGAAATTCGCAACGAGTGGTGATAAATTAAAAGACGACCGAAGGGAGTGTTTTATATCGACACGAGTTGCGAATTACCTATTCGCACGTGTATCGTACAACGTTCTCCAGTACATATGGCTCTTTAAAGTTTCGACATATGCACGTAATCTGCTAATTACCGCACTCGTGCGGTAAAGTAGCACAATATGTACTGTAAAAATATTTAAGAACACATTATTTTAAAACTAGCTATCTATCCAATGATATCATTTTTGCAAGAAAAATAATACATACCCACTTTACGTGTGTAGGTACCCTATTTTTTTTAAATTTTTCACTTCGGTTTTGTCTGCATGATGAATATGTATACCCATGCCATACAGCTTTCTAGTAGTAATGGTTACTGAGCTAAGCTGCGGACAGACGGACGGACGGACATGGCGAAACTATAAGGGTTCCGTAGTAAACAAGGAACCCCCAAAAAAAAGAAGGAGAAGCAGAAGCTACTCCAAAGACGACGTCTTATTGCAACCACCACCGCCATATCAGCCCAAACACGCCGACTGCTGGACATAGGCCTCCTACAATTTCATGGGGGGTAAATGCTATAATCGCCATGCTTGGCATGCGCGTTGGCAATCGCAGTATCTCCACCGCGCTCCAGGGATGCTGCTTCCCATCCCACGGTGGTCTTGGTCGTAGTACTCGTAGTTTTAGGACATACCCGGGTCTTATTGGAAGCTTCGATGAAAACATTGAGTTTAAGCGGTTGTCGTTCTACTTTCCTCTTCATTGTCTTTTCAAACCATTTTACGTATAGTCCAGTACAAAGAGATATACACATATTACACATTTTGGACCTTAGGTACAAAGCAATAAGGTGAAAAAGTGCATACTTCTCTGTGTCATTGACTGTACCTGCCCGAGAACGATAATATCCAATAACTAATACTATTATTATTTATTACAGATTATTATATATGATTACTCTCATTGCTGGCCGCGTAGGCTGTGTAATGGACGATATTAATATAATAGCCGCGATCAACGCTTCAGTTATCTCTTATTTCTCCAAATTGTTATATTTTTATATACACAGACAATTCAGGAGCAAATGTTTATTTTTACGCTGTCTTTATTTTTATTCTACTCTATTTCTAGGAATTGTTTTGTAATAAACCCACTTACAATCTTGAGAAATTGCAAGCAAAATCTTGAAAAGAAATGAAACACTTTTTATGGCAGCGACTTAGGGGAATGTATATATTAGTTCATTGCTATTTAGTTTTAGCTTATATAGGAATTTGGCTTTTTTTATGTTGGTCAATTGACACTTTAATTTGTCCATAATAAAGTTCCTGGTTTTTAATACAGATCTTATCAAAAAAATTTAAAGAACGAGAGCCTCATGTGCTCGTTTTTAACTTACAACAGCAACTGTTTTGGAGGTGGCTGAAATTGAATGGTCTAGGGTGTTATTCACAGACCATATCGTCTTCACCTCTCACCTCACGCCTCTCCCGTTGTTTTTTATGGAAACAGTCAAAATTTAACAAATGACATTTTATAGTTTCCATATGTGAAGTGTGATGTGACAGGTGAGGACGAGTCGTGAATATGCACGTTTTCCAATATTTGTCGGTATGTTTAGCCTAGTTGGTAGTGACACTGCCTCCGAAGCTAGAGGTCCCGGGTTCGAATCCCGGCCAGGGCATTATTTGTGCATTTAGCACGGATTTTGTTCTTGGGTCTTGGATGTTCTCTATGTATTTAAGTATGTATTTATCTATATAAGTATGTATATCGTCGTCTAGTACCCATAGTACAAGCTTTGCTTAGTTTGGGACTAGGTCGATTTGTGTAAGATTGTCCCCCAATATAATATAATATATAATATATAAAACCTTAGAAGAGCGCATTACGCTTATTCCTCAAAAAAATATTATTCCGTGTCTACACTTCGTAAAACGAGGATCTTTTTGATATCGACAGCATAGATAAATGCACAGTATTAAAATGTACACAACTCCAGTAAGCAATAAAAAGGGATGGATAGATTTCTAGATGGTACAAATACTAGGTAGTTGTATAGAGGTAATGGAGCGGAGCTATTTTCTATCTATAAGTATCTTAAGACTGCGCAGTACGTTCGGTTCTCCATACAAACGTATTTATGCTCTCATTTTAAAACGCCAGGCTAGAATAACATGAAACTTTGTATACACAATGGGATCCGGCATATCTAGGTCGGACTATAGTTTCTGTTGCTTGAAATTATAATGGAGAAAAAATACAGCGATTATTAAGGTTTTCATACAAGCCGTAAAAAACTCAAAAAGCCGCTGTATTTTTTTTCTTTTACAATTTCTAGCAACAGAAACTATGTTCCGACCTAGATATGCCGGATCTCATTGTGTATACAATTTCATGTTATTCTAGCATGGCGTTTTAAAATGAGAGGGTAAATACGTTTGTATGGAGAACCGAGCTAGACCAAGCGTACTGCGCCCTCTTAAGTCTAGACCGCCACGGTATGCATGGCTAAAGCAGCTTAAAACATAAAAAAATAGATTTTAATTAAGTATTTTCTTTACTTTTTATTTATTTTAAAACTTTCGCGGCATTAGTGTCTATCACGGTGATAAAATTGGTTATTCTTTGTTATGTATTATGGTTCAAATATAACGGCCCAATTTCTCCAACTAGGTAATAATTACCAATTTTCGCTTCGATCGGAAGTGTCATAAGAGCATTCGAACGAAGGTCACTCGAAACAAAGACCGGTGGAGAGCTCTTGGAAAAGCTTTGTGCTTTGATTGCTGTTTCGTACTGAGAATGCAATCCGATTAACGGAATTGCCTTTACATTCAATGCTTTCTCACCGCTTCCAATTGAGTGTTAAGGAGGTGATTTTGACAAAAAGTACGTTTAAAATTGAATGTTGGAAATTCATTGAGTTATAAAGGTTTTTAATGACTTTGTATGGATAGGATGAACCTTTATGATTAACCGCTTATTTGACTTTATGAGAATTAAAATAGGACGATAACGATATTTTAGTTTTAGAATAGAAAATAATTTCTATTCTAAAACTAAAATATCGTTTTTGTCAAATTAGCTGCTAATCATCATCATCAACATCGTAGATACCTACGTGTGGGACAGTGGGATGTTGGGCGCAGGCTTCCTCTCATAGATGAAAGGAAACCGACATCTGTCCCCATGCTAGCTTATTGCGGATTAGGAACTTCTCATATACCTTCTAATTTCTTCGCAGATGTACTAGTATACAGGTTTCATCACGATGTTTCCCTTCACCGAAAAGCTAACGGTAAATATCAAATTGTATTCCGTATATATAAGTTCGGAAAAACTCAGTGATACGAGCCAGGATTCAAACTGTTATAGCGTTATTAATATAAATAGATTAATTTTATGGAAATAGCAAAATTTTTTGTATAAATATGCGTTATATTAACTGGCAACACTAACTTTCATCTCATTGGCTGCTTCCCATGATTGGCTGAATAAACACCAATCATGGAAGGCAGAGCGGCTTGCCGGATATGGCGGGAATACTGAGGACTGATAGGGTAAAAGGATGGATCACGATTCATTCTCTGCCCGGACGTCTAGCCGACAACAAGTCGAAAATAAAGTAGTCTCGTATTGGTGAAAGTTGGTGCTGTTGCGAATTGCTAAGGTGAGCTGTAATAGTTTAGTTAAAGCGTGGTGATTTTGTTAACGTGTACACATTTATGTGACAATAAATGTTTTACAAATTAGTTTGGTGTTTCCCTTTCAAAACCTACGACCGCCGCTAGACATCCCGAATGCTTGAACTATGTTGTAGGTCGTAACGGCCTCGCAGTACCGAATTCTAAATTTAAATAAGGTAGGCCTTTAGTGGTCGAACGTGGTCGCTTACTATGGGCCTCATAAGAAGGCTCAAACTCATCCAAAGAGCAATGGAGAGGGCTATGCTGGGAGTTTCTCTGCGTGATCACATCAGGAATGAGCTCATCCGCAGCAGATAGATAGATAGATAATAATTTTTTCCACTCACTAGCTCGGAAAGCCGTCTTTTATCCCTTGAAACAAGCGGGTAAAAACGCATTTTATCCACAAGTGGGGAAAGTAATTTGACCTTGGAGCGTATTTGAGTAGCTTTTGACAGAACAAAACGTAAAACGCATATATTAATGGTTCGTTTGATATCAATTATCATTAGATAAATGGTTAGAGAATTTGATAAAAAATACCAAATATTTTAAAACGTAAACCTTAAAATTCTATAAGTATTTTTTTTTTATAATGACTTTGAGAATAATTGTAAACGCACAAGTTGAGCGATGCAATTTCAAAACGCATCGTCAGAAATGTCATCATTGTAAATGTCAACTAAAATATACACAACTTGTCACCGACTCCGACGCACGTAAATATTATACACAACTTTCAGAGTTTTCTGTTAAAATATCGTAAAAAAATCAGTGATTCCAGTGATGAAAATCATGCCTGTGGAACTGTGTTTTTTTGCATGTTGCACTTTCCTCGCTATAGTGAGGAGAAAAATTTTGTGTTACACACGAGTGCAAAGTTGTATTTTTCTTCTCGTGTGTTGAAACACTCGCTACGCTCAGGATTCTATTTTAAAACCACTCGCTTCGCTCGTGGTTCAACTATAGAATTCTTTCGCTGGCTCGTGTTTCAATTCCACACTCGCGGGTAAAATACAACTTTGCACCCTTGTATAACAAATAACTAATTCATCACTAAAGGTATACATTGTTGTGCACGTTGAAACATACAACAATTATATATATTTTTTTATAAATAAATAAAAAAAAATATTACAACAAGTGTGACTAGTCAAAACAAAACATTTATACTATTATATTATGCTATTATCCAATTAATATTCACAACACGTGTATAGAATTTATTTTTTATGCTATTATCAAACTTACAGTAACTAATACGTGTATTACAATTCATACATACTCAGCCAGAACAGAAGTAACCGATATAGACCTTCAAACGCTAAGCTTAAGTGGGTGGGGCACATAGCACGTAGAACCGATGGCCGTTGGGGTAGAAAGGTTCTCGAGTGGCAACCACGTACCGGAAGGCGTAGCGTGAGGGGGGCCCCCCACACGGTTGACTGATGACCAGGGGTCGCGGGTGTCCGCTGGGTGCGGGTGGCGCAGCAGCGGTCATTACTCCTTGGTGACGGCTTATGTCCAGCAGTGGACGTTCTTCGGCTGAAATGACGATGATTATTATAAAGCCGTAGTGCAAAAAATCACGAATTCGAATGCTTTATTTTTGCATTTTTTTTCCAATAATTTGTTGACGGTAAAGACGAGACATGCCGATACCCGAGTCTTACAGAATAAACTTGTCAGTCATCAGTTTGTCAAGGCGGTCAGAGTTGCCAACTCTGACTATTCGATGAACTCGTTCGGAGTTCTCAGGACTGTTATTCACAACGCTTCACTCCATCTTACCTCAGACGTGTATATCAAACTAACCATTATTATGAGCGGTTTACGTTTTGTTATCTATCCTCTTTTTTGTTGATATCAAACGAACCATTAATATATGCGTTTTACGTTTTGTTCTGTCAAAAGCTACTCAAACACGCTCCAAGGTAAAATTACTTTCCCCACTTGTGGATAAAATGCGTTTTTACCCGCTTGTTTCAAAGGATAAAAGACGGCTTTCCGAGCTAGTAAGGGGAAAAATATGTTTTTACTACTCCCGATCGTTTATATATAAAAAATCGTACAATACACCCTGTATACGTAGCAATGCTGTCGAGTGGTAAATAATATAGTTTGTACACAAGAGTTCGCTGTCGATTGCTTCATTCTCGATAGCGCAAAGTTTTAAACAGTCGAGTTGTCAGTTTATTTAGTAGTGGCTCGGGGTGGTCAGTGCAGCCCATCCACTTTGCTAGAAAACTAGTTAAGAGTGCGCAGTACGCTCGGTTCTCCATATAAACGTATTTAGGCTCTCATTTTGAAACACCATGCTAGAATAACATGAAACTTTGTATACACAATGGGATCCGGCATATCTAGGTCGGAAATTAGTTTCTGTTGCTTGAAATTATAATGGAGAAAAAATACAGCGATTATTAAGGTTTTCATACAAGCCGTAAAAAACTCAAAAAACCGCTTTATTTTTTTTTCTTTTACAATTTCTAGCAACAGAAACTAATTTTCGACCTAGATATGCCGGATTTCATTGTGTATACAAAGTTTCATGTTATTCTAGCATGGCGTTTTAAAATGAGAGCCTAAATACGTTTGTATGGAGAACCGAGCGTACTGCGCACTCTTAACAGATATTGTTCAATTCGGCCCTTATCCGAGGGAAACGAGCTTTGCCACGCGAATACGCAGGTCTTAGAGACTTCCGTATAAACTAAGTTGTGCACAGAGATAATTCATGTTTTTCGTGATAATCCTTCTAAAAGTGTTTAAAAAGCTTAAGTTACTGGTTTACGACAATTAAGATTAAAGAACATTGAGACGAAAACCTACAATAGATTTTCGTCTCATTGTGTTGACAAGTGAAATAGTGGAATAGTATTTATAGAAGAAAGTGACGTCAAATAAAGTACTTGAATGAACTATTGGAAGATCTTATAGTGTTTCAAGTGCTCCACTTTTCTCTGTTTATCGTCTAATTTCGCAAAAGAGAGCGCTGGAACCAACCCGGAAGCGTAGCGGGGCATTTACCCCATAACATTGGGAGAAGCCTATGAGTGAATAGGCATCTTTTGGGTGAGCTAGCTTCATTGGCAGCCTCATCTTTGTCCCCTGGCTCAATGCTGACCAAGAGCAATTCCATTTTTAATAAAAAGAAAAGTCTAGCTGTGGACATCCTTCGGCTGATATGGTGGTGGTGGAGCGCTGGAACAAGAATATGAAAGTGTGACTTAATCGTGCGTTTCTGCTTATAGTAGCAATGTGATGCTCTTTGGTCCGAGCGGCGATCCGGGGGATAAGTTGGTATTGTCACTACGTCTGCCGGAATTGGCGCGGGCGGGAGATAAGGAAACTTTTTGCGCCCGTTAAAACCTGTTCTATTGAAGTGGCTACACGTAATGGTGATTTTTCTATATTGTAAGGTAAACGTCTTCCTTGGTAATTTATTGGATTAAGTAGTGCCAACCATTGATTAGGTATTAGGCTGTCGAACAACATCTACAGGGTAGGATCTTTTTTATATGAAATATAAAGTGTACCCACGTCTTATACCACACCACACACAAAACTGTTGATTTCAACTTTATCATTTCCACTACTAAATATAAAATTAAATATTATTCTCAACATCCAAGTTTCAATTAAAATTAATAGGTTAGGTTTCTTAATTTTTCATCAATTACTTCAAAATTATATATTTACGAAAGAATTGATATATTATGCTTTTCCGAGTATAAAGTGCTGAAATAAGTAATTTGAATCCATTATGTTGAAATGAATTTCTGTTAATTAATGATGCTCATTAAAACGTACATCTTTCGTGTAAATGAATATGCTGCCTGAATAAAATAATACAAATTAATTTATGTTTCGTATTAAAATATAACATTGCTAAATATGTATTCGCTTATTATAATTCAATTTACTTTTGCAAAATTAGTAAGTGTTTTTAACCCACTTCAAAAAAGGAGATAGTTCTTAATTCGGTTGTATTATTTTTTTAAAGTTCGTCTCCTCAGAACTCTGTCAATTATAGCAGACGTGGAAATAGCTATTTACGATACAAGGGTCGTAAAACAAAGAAAGACCGATATCGCAGATGTTTGAGGCCCGAGCCGCAGGCGAGGGTCATAAATATGCGAGAGAGGGCTTTCTGTTTTACGACCCGTGTTTTGTACACCATTTTACGTCACCACTTGGCCAAAAAGTGGATTTTTGGCAAGGTGTGGTGTAAAATGTTTTTTTCTCAAACATGCAATGAAATATTGATGTTATGTTCCTTGTAATAGGCTGCGAAGTATGACGTTTCAGGTGAGGCTAGGACAAAAGGTCGTTAATGGAATTTCATACAAAACTTACAAGCCTAGGCCGGCAAAGACCTCTTTTTTAATTTTCATTCCACATATATCTGTGGCACAGGCATCATGACATTCTGCCAATATGCGTATTAAAAATAAAAGCTTTGATTTTTTTGTTGTTTATTTCATTGCATGTTTGAGAAAAGCACTATACATACCTCGGCGGGAAATATGGGGTTGCCCGCCTCAGACCTATTCTATCTGTCTATATGTCTTCGACCGGCAGCCCCTTACGTCCCGGCCTCTGTAGTAATGTACTATTGTTTGAGAGGAGGTGGCACCTGCGAGTTGATCACATACAATACTTGTAATTTTGGTGAAGATCTGATGATGAGATTCTTGAGGAATCGAAACAGGTTTTAGGTTACCTAACGACATTATATTCTTTATTACTTTTGAGTTTTTAGGGTTCCGTACCCAAAGGGTAAAAACGGGAACCTATTTACTAAGACTTCGCTGTCCGTCCGTCCGTCCGTCTGTCACCAGGCTGTATCTCAAGAACCGTAATAGCTAGACAGTTGAAATTTTCACAGATTGTGTATTTCTGTTGCCGCTATAACAACAACTACTAAAAACAAAATAAAAATAATAATTAAGGGGGCTCCCATACAAAAAACGTGATATTTTGGCCCTTTTTCATGGCTACCACTCGCCGATCTAGATCTCAAGAACCGTAATAGCTAGACAGTTGAAAGGCCGTGCCAAGATAAGCTAAGTGATTCTGCCCCCCTTGAGTTTGGGCTTGTAATTTTTATAGATTGTGTGGCTCTACATTACTCATCATTGTGCCAAATTTGAGCACCATAAACGTTATAGTTTTTGTTAAAAAAAAAAACGAAATTTAAATTTTCTTTGATATTTTTTTTTCTAGTCAACCTATTTTAACGAGTTTGGCATATATTGTTCATTTTATAAAGGTGATTAAATGACCATAATCATATTTTCATTATGTCATAGAAAAAAAACATAAAAAAATCCAACTAAACTTTTCAGAATTTTTTTTCTTCTACTTTCACCTTAGAGACCGCTCCAATTTTTTCACTGGTAATACACCCACCAACGTCTTATAATATGTTTTTTTTTTCAAAATTTTGGCTAACGGAGTACATGGAGATATCTTTACATGAAATGCTTTACATAGTACCTGCGCCAGTTCTCGAAAATGGTCGTGCCACGCTCTATTGGGATCGATCTGTCATCACGGACAGGACTATTATAGCCAAGAAACCTGATATCGTGCTGACTGATCGATTGAAACGCCAGGCAGTGCTCGTCGATATCACCATCCCCCATGATGAGAACCTCGTGAAGGCCGAGAAGGATAAGGCTAGCAAGTACCTAGAACTGGCACATGAGGTAACCGCCATGTGGGATGTTGATTCGACGATCATTGTCCCGATAGTCGTCTCTGCGAACGGTCTAACTGCGAAGAGTCTCGACGAGACTCTCGCTAGATGGCTGGGTCAAGGGTCAGATACAGAAGGCGGTACTCCTGGACACGGCGCGAATAGTCAGGAGGTTCCTCTCTCTGTCGCCCTAACCACCGGTAGTTTAGGCCCCGCCTCGCTGCCGGCGGCACCCTAGGTTAGGTTTTTATAATGATTTTTGTTTTGTAAATATTGTTTTATATTTTACTTTTTATTATTGTAAAAACCTAATCTAAGAAAAAAAAATATTAAAGAGATAATAATAATAATAAATTTGCTTTATTGCACCACACAAGAGAAACAATTTTACACAAAAAAACTTACATTATTACTAATGGTAGCAACAGGCGGTCTTATCGCTTAAAGCGATCTCTTACAGACCTTAATGTCGTTTAAATATTGTTAAATCCGTCCGGATCCGATGCGATGCGAGCCGTTTGGTAGAAATTATCTTTTCACCTCAGCGGCTCGAAAATGGCGGTTTTGCTGCTTGAAACCAGTGAGCCAAAAGCAATTTTGCTGCGAGCGTGAAAACGACTTTTCCTGCTTGAAACCAGTCCGCAAAATGCAATTTTGCTGCGAGCGTGAAAAAAACTTACTTTTTAATTTTTTAAGTAACTTTAAGGATGATTCTCAGTAGGCCGTTCCGTGTCCGGGCCGGCCCGTTTTCTTCTAGAGAAATACGCCGAACGTTGCGTTTGCTGTCATAGAAAACAGGCCGGCCCGGACACGGAACGGTCTACTGTGAATCATCCCTTATTCTCTTTATCACTATTCTTTTGCGTTATATGTTCTCGCTGCTGACGTGAAAAGTTGCATGTATCACACGAGAACAAAGAGAGAGAGCAAATAGCATCTCGTGTCTTTGAGTCCCTCGCTACGCTCAAGATTCTATTTTTTAATCACTCGCTACGCTCGTGATTCAATTATAGATTCTTTCACTAGCTCGGAACTCAACATCAACACTCGCAGCAAAAATCTACTTTGCTCTCCTGTTGAACCAATAACTATTATACTTGAATATGGTGCTCGCAACAGTGCCGAAATATCAGGAGAAACATAAAAATACCCCGCTTTTAATATTAATTCTAATAGTAATGACCATGTCAGCTTGAAATCGAATAATCTGAGTAATTCACCAATAAATCCAAAGTTGGCCTTGCAAATCAATTATTCAGCAGCAAACGCGTACCAGATTCGATTTATAGCGTCCAGCGATACAATATACATCATAAAATCGTTGTGCACGAGTGATAAAAACTTTTATGTATCTGCAATGGACTACTTTCCGGCGTGTTTGCTCTAGATAAGGTAAAGTTCCCAATTATGGACAAATGTTCCCAATTATGGAACTACAATATGGGATTCCTCAAGAAAAGAGTGTATAATTTTTTAAAGGGTTGGCAACGCGCATTTGACACCCTGGCTGCGGTGACAGCTTACCATCAGGCGGGCCGTACGCTTGTATGCCACCGACGTGGTATAAAAAAAACATACTCAATCCCACTAATATTATAAATGCGAAAGTGTAGATGTTTGGATGTTTGGATGTTTGTTGCTCAATCACGCAAAAACGGCTGAACAGATCAAAATGATTTTTTGTATACTAACAGTATGTAATCTGGATTCACTTATAGTATACTTTTTGTCCCGATAATCACCCTCAAAGGGATGAAATCGGGGGTGCAAATATGGTCTATGAAACGGGGTGATTTAAATCCTCATAAGCCATTATAAGCTTTAAGTTTCAGCCAATTGGGAGTATAACGGCGTGTCAATAATTTTAACGTAAGCGATAGCAGAATTTGACGTATTGTAAACAAGCTGACTTTTCGATATGTCAAAGCCGAAATATCATAATTCCTTCTGATTGATGACGTTATTTTTGAGCATAACCTTTTAGCAATTAGGTCTATTATTGCGTGTAAATCAAAATAAATTTGCGATACTTTGGAATTGTTTGTTTTCATATGCTTAAATACAAAAACAGCTGCTTCAATGCAGTCTTTGTATCGTCAGTGTACAATTTAATTTTGTCGTGTATTATTGTTTACGTAATTGGTGACCCTTCACACTATAATAACTGTTTGATATAAGAGATCACTTGGGCTGGGCAGCTCAATCGTCAACATTGACGGTTGAAGCACCTTAGATCTATGCACAAATTACAATCTATATACTGAGATAGAGATACCAGTGAAATACTCCACATAGATCGTAGCGCCGTTGTGTATTTAGTAAGAACTAACCGCACAACCGCTGCATCCCAGTCACTTCAATATGCAAGTGCGATAGAGATAGCACCCAGTGACATCTGGTACAAACAAGTTAAACTAAAATTTCCATAGAAAAATTCGTACTTCGAGTTGAAAGGCCCCTGGATTTATGCTTATCCGTATACATATAATACAGCTGTAGAAGGTCGAAAATCTGTACATTGAAGATATTGGCTAAATCAATGGAGCGATTGGAGGGCCCTTAGCATCGAAACAGAACACATTTCAACAGTTTTAATAATTCGTGTGTGTTTGTCTATCGGTTTATATGTCTAGGCATTGTGACTCTCGGCCTTCAGCCTCACGTGCATTGCCGCTCTGCTTCGGGCCTTCGGCCCTCAGCCTTACACTTTACTCTGTGTGAATGATCGGCATCAGGAGCCCGCTCTGTGTGAATGATCTGCCTTTGGACTCGCATGCCTTGCCCCTCTGCATCAGTCTTTCGGCCCTACATAAGGAGCCCGCTCTGTTGGGATTCTCGGCCTTCGGCCTTGCGTGAATTGCCACTCTGCTTCAGGCCTTCGGCCCTACATGCGTGCCACACGGCTCCGAGCCTTCAGCCCTCATTCTTATATAAGGAGCCCGCTCTATTTGAATGCTCGGCCTTCGGCCTCGCATGCATTGCCACTCTGTTTCGACCCGTTAGTCATCAACTTTACATAAAGAATCCAGTCTGTTGAGAAACTCGGCCTTCGGCCTCGCGTTTCTCGCCTCCCTGCTTCAGGCCTTGGGCCCTCAACCTTACATAAGAAGCCCGTTTTGTGTGAATACTCGGCCTTTCGCCTTGCATGTTTTGCCTCTCTGCTTACGGCCTTCGGCCATCATGCTTACATGAAGAACCCGCTCTGTTGGGACGTTTTACGGAAGAACTGCGTAGCGAGACTTTTATCATTGTACATGCAATATTTTACGGGCCTCATTCGTCTAGAATCGGTACATTTGATATAACTAAGCTTAATCATTCGTTTTGAAAGCACGAGCACGTAGCACCAACTCCCGTTACAAACGGACACTTTTACTTGAAGTTGTCAGACGATTATATACCTAGGACAGACTGTCCAGTTAGGTCCAAGGTACCCAGTTAGTGAAGGGCCAACTTCGAGAAAGGGGTAAATCGTCAAATCCGACTCGGCTGGGCAGCGTTCGAGAAGCTACGGCACATCTTTTCGTCCAATATTCCGCAGTGTCTCAAGACAAGGCTCTTTGATCAGTGTGTGTTGCCAGTGACGACATATGGCACTGAAACGTGGTCGCTTACTATGGGCCTCATAAGAAGGTTCAAAGTCACCCAAAGAACAATGGAGAGGGCTATGCTGGGAGTATCTCTGCGTGATCGCATCAGAAGTGAGGCCATCCGCAGTAGAACCAAAGTAACCAACATAGCCCACCGAACCGCTAAACTTAAGTGGCAGTGGGCGGGGTATATAGCACATAGAACCGTTGGCCGTTGGGGAGGAAAGGTTTTCGAGTGGCGAGTAGGTACCAGAAGGCGCAGCGTGGGTAGGCCCCCCCACAAGGTAGACTAATGACCTGGTGAAGGTCGCAGGTGTCCGCTGGATGGGGATGGCAAAGGAACGGTCATTGTGTCACTCTTTGGGGTGATGATGATGATGATTCGTTTTGAAAAAACGATTACTATTAAAATTTTCCGAGCGCGGTAAAGAACATTTCATATTCAATGTAATCATTTCTTAAGGGATGTAAAGAAGGGTGAAAGATGTATGGGAAAACAAATAATTCTAAAGCAAGAATGAGTTCTACGCAGACGAAGTCGCGGGCAAAAGCTAGTAATAAATATTGGGGGACAATCTTACACAAATCGACCTAGTCCCAAACTAAGCAAAGCTTGTACTATGGGTACTAGACGACGATATACATACTTATATAGATAAATACATAATTAAATACATAGAGAACATCCAAGACCCAAGAACAAAATCCGTGCTAAATGCACAAATAATGCCCTGGCCGGGATTCGAACCCGGGACCTCTAGCTTCGGAGGCAGTGTCACTACCAACTAGGCTAAACGGGCCGACAAAGAGCAGAGCTATTCATCTCTAGTAAGACTTAAATTAAAAAGTGTCAGTTATTAGGGTTATGTCTCACACTATTATTGCATAACGTTTTTGGAACGTAATGTTAAGAGGGCGCAGTACGCTCGGTCTGGCTCGGTTCTCCATACAAACGTATTTACCCTCTCATTTAAAACGTCATGCTAGAATAACATAAAAATTTGTATACACAATGGGATCCGGCATATCTAGGTCAGACCATAGTTTCTGTTGCTAGAAATTGTAAAAGAAAAAAAATACAGCGGCTTTTCGAGTTTTTTACGGCTTGTATGAAAACCTTAATAATCGCTGTATTTTTTCTCCATTATAATTTCAAGCAACAGAAACTATGGTACGACCTAGATATGCCGGATCCCATTGTGTATACAAAGTTTCATGTTATTCTAGCCTGGCGTTTTAAAATGAGAGCAAAAATACGTTTGTATGGAGAACCGAACGTACTGCGCAGTCTTAATCTAAATGTACTTTTTCATACTAAACATGTCAGTTTAGATCCGAAACATAACTCTAGTAACAAGGGCGTATGTGTAGATCTTTTTACTTCGTTAACGTATAGTCAGCTGCAGAGAAACGTGACCCCCCTTCCATAGAAGTTTGTATGCAAGGTTGTCACGTTTCTCCGCAGCTGATTGTACATATATTTATGACTTTCACTGTATACAGAGTGTTTAGTGATGCAAAGACTTCCGGGATGTTAGAGGAGATCATTTTAGATATTTTAGACACAACTTACTTTAGTACATTTTATTTTTAAAATTGTACGTTTTCTATACTGCCATGCATTCGGAATATGTTTTGAATTTTCATGATGTTTTTTTTTTTCAAGGTTATTGTAATTTTTCAGCTACTGTAGGAACTGAGGAAGTTTTTGAAATCAATTGAATTGGGACTAACGACTTTTTGCTGCTTATATTTACATGTTATTCAGATGCGAATTTCTCTCTATGCATTTTCATAGAAAAGAAAAAAGATAAAATCGTTATCTTCAAAGTTCTTCTAGAAAATAACGGATTCATCTAAAATATCTAAAATGACCTTCTCTATCATCCCTGAAAGCCTTTGCAACCTGTTACCTAACAGCCTGTATATCCCAAGTTTCATGTCTGTGTCTATATGAAAAGAAAGCGATAAACTGAGATGTTTCGTTTTATCATTAAGACGTCTGGAATCGGGGTCAGTACTATAAAGCTAAAAATGTATATTAAAAGGTTAAATTCTCCGGCAAAATTCCATTTCGTAAACGACTCTAATATTATTAAAAATATACAATACTTCAATTCGGATGTAAATAAAATCCTATGAATAAAATGGTGGCAACAAGATCTTGGTTTGGCGCCTGTCTCGAGAACTCCAGCAATATAAATATTTAATATCATTGTTTTTATAGCCCGAGTGCCGATAAAGGAATAATGGCTGCATTACGCCACTTGATATGCCATATTATGCTTTATGTCCTACACGTTACGGACGATTACTGGTTTACTGTTATTGCTACCGTGATTACCAGAAATTGGGGAAGTGGATGATGTTTTTATGGGGATTTAAAGGTTTTTATTGGTGATCGCACGATATACTGTTTATGTGTTAATGCGTTATGAGTCGGACATCGGCTGTATATCATGAATAAGTACATTGGCTTTATCTTAAATAATGTAATAGCGAAATTACGTAATTTATATCGTGATGTCACTAATTACGAGTAAAGGATGATTCACAGTAGACCGTTCCGTGTCCGGGCCGGTCCGTTTTCTATGACAGCAGACGCAACGGCCGGCGTATTTCTCTAGAAGAAAACGGGCCGGCCCGGGCACGGAACGGCCTACTGTAATTCATCTTTAAAGGAGTATTTACGTGCTTGCAATCTTTGAGTATTTGGGATAACATGAATTTGAACATGAATGCCTATTCTTTGATTTTGATTTTTTTACAATACAAACATCAAACGAATCGCTTGGTTTTACACTCGCGTAAATACTCAAAGATTGCAAGCACTAACACTCCGCTGAACGTCCGTCTGTCCGTCTCTCACCAGGCTGTATCTCATGAACCGTGATAGTTAGACGGTTGAAATTTTCACAGATGATGTATTTCTGTTGCCGCTATAACAACAAATACTAAAAACAAAATAAAATAAATATTTAAGGGAGCTCCTAATGCTACCATTTTTTTTTAAAAAAGCTGCTCGTGTTCTTCAGCTACTGGTTCTCAAAATGTATGGAAAAACTAACAGCCGACTCGCACTTGACCAAAATTCTACTAAATATTATTTAAACTTACTGTTAAAAAAAATAGTAAGTATTATTTAGATTAAATAAAAAAAGGTATGATAAAGTATGTATAATATAATATGATGTTGTATAGATAATAGTACGGGACCCTTTGAGCGCGAGACCGACTCGCACTTGGTCGGTTTTTTTTGTTAAACGTGAGCCGAAATACTCAGAAAGGCGTTCAGTTTAAGATTATTATTAATCTACATCTGAATATCTCCCAATCTAGACCAGCTTGTCAGGACTGGTTTCCCACAAAGCGACTTGCCCCTAGTACGTACTTACGTACACTTACAGAACATCCACTGTATAACAAAACCAATATTTGATAGATAAAAAACTCAAATTATAGCATCCCTTGAATTTAAACTTTCGTGAGTCATTTCAAAATTATATTACGCAAACGGTTAGAACTCACGTATAAATTGTCACTCCGGGCGACATGTTTCGAACTCTTCGGGAGTTCTTCCTCAGGACGAGTGCACCTGCGACGAGCGCGCCTCGCACACTGACAGTCTCCCCGCCGCCCGCCGCAAAGCTCGCGTCGCACGCGCCGTCAGGGTGGGGGTAGGGGGGCCGTTCTGTGCTGCAGGCGTTGTTTGAGGTCGTGGTAGGAGATCATCCTCCCCGATCAAGGGCAAGCACACTGAACTCACTGTGTCCACGCGATTGTCATAACACACTTTTCGCTCTATAAGAGGAATAACAGGTTTCCATGCTGGCGGTAACACCCAGCCCCCGTCACGATTAAAGTTAGGGCGGCGCCCAATTTCAATCGCCTCTCGAATCATGCGTGGTACATAACACTTTTCCCGTACCAGAATCCTCGCCTTGTCGAATCGAATGAAATGGGACGCACCTGTATCGCAGCCATGCTCCGCTATTGCGGATTTTCTAGTATCCCTGTTCTTCACGCTACGTATATGTTCCGACAATCTCGTAGAAACGTTCCGTCCGGTTTCTCCTATGTATACCTTACCGCAATCACAGGGTATCTCATATACTCCCGGGTTACCGAGGGGCTCCTGGTCCTTAGGCGAGCGCAGCACCTGCCTGACCTTGGTATGGGGTCGGAAAATTGTCCTAATGCTCAACCTCCGGCGTAATAGGCGTCCAATTTTATCCGTTACCCCCTTAATATATGATGAGCTGCAGCATGTAAAACAGGTGTTAGAAAGGAATGGGTATAGTTGGAGGCAGAGTCAGCGAGCGGCAAGTACATACAACCTGCAGCAGGTACACAGGGCGGAGAGGGCACCTGCGTACTTGCCATATATTAAGGGGGTAACGGATAAAATTGGACGCCTATTACGCCGGAGGTTGAGCATTAGGACAATTTTCCGACCCCATACCAAGGTCAGGCAGGTGCTGCGCTCGCCTAAGGACCAGGAGCCCCTCGGTAACCCGGGAGTATATGAGATACCCTGTGATTGCGGTAAGGTATACATAGGAGAAACCGGACGGAACGTTTCTACGAGATTGTCGGAACATATACGTAGCGTGAAGAACAGGGATACTAGAAAATCCGCAATAGCGGAGCATGGCTGCGATACAGGTGCGTCCCATTTCATTCGATTCGACAAGGCGAGGATTCTGGTACGGGAAAAGTGTTATGTACCACGCATGATTCGAGAGGCGATTGAAATTGGGCGCCGCCCTAACTTTAATCGTGACGGGGGCTGGGTGTTACCGCCAGCATGGAAACCTGTTATTCCTCTTATAGAGCGAAAAGTGTGTTATGACAATCGCGTGGACACAGTGAGTTCAGTGTGCTTGCCCTTGATCGGGGAGGATGATCTCCTACCACGACCTCAAACAACGCCTGCAGCACAGAACGGCCCCCCTACCCCCACCCTGACGGCGCGTGCGACGCGAGCTTTGCGGCGGGCGGCGGGGAGACTGTCAGTGTGCGAGGCGCGCTCGTCGCAGGTGCACTCGTCCTGAGGAAGAACTCCCGAAGAGTTCGAAACATGTCGCCCGGAGTGACAATTTATACGTGAGTTCTAACCGTTTGCGTAATATAATTATAGCATCCCACTCACACACGTGCTTTTTTACCTAGGGTCGTCACGTTTGCGTGTCGCAAACAACGTCAGCCGCACAACAGCGAATTACTTCAACTGCGATGCATCAACTCGGAGGCACGCGAAATCCGAGCTTTACCGAAGAGCTGAGACAGGCCTTACGAAGTGGCAAAGCTGAGCTACGTATCAAAAAAAAAAAAAACAAAAAAAAAAAGTTAAATTTTAATCATCATTACTTCAGCCGAAAGAAGTCCACTGTTGAACATAGGCCTACCCCAGAGCGTGCCACAATGACCGGTCCTGCGCCACCCGCGTCCAGCGGCCGTGACCTTTACCAGAGGGCCTACTCCGAACTTAGAAAATCGAACTTCGTATCGTGCCGTCCCTTCCCATCATATAGTGTATAACACGAGAGTGAAAGGGACGGCTACGTGCGAAGTTTGATTTTCGAAGTTCGGAGTAGGCCCTCAGGTCATCACTTTGTGTTGAAATACTCATTGTAACGTAATACTTTCACACCCGGCTAACCCACAATTTTCGTAACTTAAAAAACCGTCGATCATGCCAACCCATGTTTAAAGCGAAAGAGTCGTTCGCTCCATCACTGAGCTAATGACAGCCAGTACTGAACCGAGAACCAATTTAATCGTGATCTGCCAGTACGCTTAAACTACTTAAAATAAAGTCTGTTTTGGCGTGACTGGGGAGCACATGTAGCCTCGTAAGTGTGTAGTCGAACACGCGATCCAACCATCTGTCTCTAGCCACTTTGAGAAAGGAAAAACAGAGATATTCTTGTAAAATGGGCATCTGAGGTTAGCTATTACGGTTTTAAGGAATTGACGAAATATAACATGTAGTTCTAAAACCACAACTATGTGGTAAACGGGAGTCTATTAGCTTAGCTTAGTCTTGCATTGCATTCATATATAAATATGTTTTGTGCGTTCAATTTGACACGCCATTTCAAACTTAACAGATTTGAAAAGAATCAATGATAGAAGTTGTTCCAGACGTACAGATGGACGCTGAAGACTCCAGGGGTGTCTCGTGCGCGTTGCCGACCCTTTATGAATGTAGACCGACGCTTTCGTGAAGATGCCCATACTTTCCTCGAGAAAACCTCGGGAGCTCACAACCGGAGCGTCCGAGGGAACAATTCCTCGGAAAGCGTACGCGCCAATTTCTTTTATGAAGACTATTTTGTGTCATTATTTGATATATATTACATACTTTACCCTTGACAATACCTACCACTAGCTGACCAGTACACTCTGCAGAACGTTAAAAAACTAAGAAAACAAGAGTAAAACCACCATCTTAAACTCAACGCCTCTCCAGCGCGTTTTTGCTCATATCTGCAATCATTATAATCGTGATACATCACAGACACACGCGTACATGTAAAAAAATACTAGCAGAGGAACGTTCCTTCCAAAACAGACGGCGCAGTACGATCGGTGTGGATCGGTTCTCCATACAAACGTATTTAGGATCTCTTTTTAAAACGCCATGCTAGAATAACATGAAACTTTGTATACACAATGGGATCCGGCATACCTAGGTCGGAAATTAGTTTCTGTTGCTAGAAATTGAAAAAGAAAAAAAATACAGCGGTTTTTTATTTTTTACGGCTTGTATGAAAACCTTAATAATCGCTGTATTTTTTCGCCATTATAATTTCAAGCAACAGAAACTAATTCCCGCCCTCGACAAGCTGGATCCCATTGTGTATACAAAGTTTCATGTTATTCTAGCATGGCGTTTTAAAATGAGAGCATAAATACGTTTGTATGGAGAACCAAACGTACTGCGCCCTCTTACTCGTAAATCTACCACAGGACCTATCACAGGTTTTATTAGAAATAATTATACTGAACAGTCATTAGGATTTCCCTTAATCTGATTAATTAACATGGATATTGCCGGATTATACTATAATCCAGATCGATTAGAGATTTAAAATTCTAATTAGAATAATCGGATCAAAGGACGCGATTTAGAACCTGTTTTGTTGTATTGGAATCCATTGTAAATTTGTCTCATGCTCTTCCCTTTGCGTAAGCGCAAAGCAAAAGTACATATATGTATAGTCGCAAAATGAAAAGGTTCGTCACTTTTCGACCTCAACGGCATTAACATTGAGTTGAAAAAAGAACGAACCTTTTCATTCCTCGAATGTACATTGATAAACTGCTTATTGATATGAAAGCGTTTTTAATGGTTTCTGTAACAACCTATAAGTTTATCGCATTTCTGTAAGCAGACAATATACTAAGTACTTCCCAAAGTTTTATCCTTCTGCGAATCCATTTCACCCAGTCTTCATTTTTATGGTTTCGTAGTAAACAAGTAACCCTTTTAGTTTCGTCATGTCAGTCCGTCTGTCTGTCTGTCTTAGGCGGCTTAGCTCAGTAACAGTTACCAGAAATCTGTTATTTAGCATAACTATACATATAAGAGGCCAAATTAGCCTCGAAAAAGCTCGGTGTGCTAAACAGATCGAGACAGTATTTCACGCCGGCCCATCGCCTACAGCTTTATAAGGCACAGGTCCGCCCACATATGGAATACTGTTCTCATCTTTGGGCAGGGGCACCACAGTACCAGCTTCTCCCTCTGGACCGCATCCAACGGAGAGCGACTCGAATTGTCGGCTGCCAGCGGGTTTCGGAACGGCTTGACTCCTTGGCGCTGCGTGGAAATGTAGCCTCGCTCTGCATTTTCTACCGCATGTATTACGGGGAGTGCTCCGAGGAATTGTTCGGATTAATCCCTGCCGCTTCCTTCCGCCATCGCCCAACGCGACAAAATTTCCATCCTCACCACTTAGATGGTTGGCAGTCCTCAACTGTGCGTTTCTCCAGTAATTTCTTGCCTCGCACAGCTAAACTGTGGAATGAACTGTCGCCTGCGGTATTTCCGGACCGATTCGACCTTCAAACCTTCAAGAAAAGAGCGTACTCCCATCTTAAAGGCCGGCAACGCACTTACAACCCCTCTGGTGTTGCGAGTGTCCATGGGCGGCGCTAATCGCTTACCATCAGGCGATTCGTCTGCTCGTTTGCCACCTATGTCATAAAAAAAAATATATATATATAAGTTATATACCCCCTCTTCTTCCCTAGTGGGAATGCAATTTTTTTCTTGCAAAACCCATCGTGTAATGTATCGTTGGGTAGCTCGTAAAAAAGTGGGTCTTCTTAAAACATTTTTGAGTAAGGAATCCGTTTGCGTGATAAAAGAGTTTTAAGTGCCAATTGTTGTTGGATTCAAGCGACTGGATATTTATTTATTTATCATTGCCATTAATATTAGCACTAACAGTTACACTCATATCTTAACATGCTAATTAGTAATTACTTTAAAAAAATGTACACTTTAAATTTATAATACAACAAAATAACAAAATTAATAATTTACAAAATTCAGTGGAATTGAGATTATTACAAAGAAATACAGAAAGTGAATACAAAATGATACAGCTAAAATTATAAAATTAAGTTAAAAATACAGAAATACAGAATGTCAATACAAAAATGAAAAAGATAAATTATACAATATTAATAGGGTCCAGGTTATTTAATAATTTAATAATACATATTAAGCAGTTATGGAGCTAGGAGTGACAACTTTCTCTAGATATATTATGTTATATATTATATTCTCTAGACTGATAGGCAGCCGCCAAAAACTTTGGTTTCGAGCTTGAGAACATGTCCAGTTGGCTGTCACTGTCCAGTATATTGTTTAACAGCTTTAGTACTTGATGCAGAGGGGAATAGGCTAGTGCGCGAGTTCTAGTAGGGGGGACAGCGAAGAGATCGCGGCGACGAGGACGTAGGTGCTTTGCGGAAAGACGTGGAACTCTGAGTCCCATATGTACATTCTTTCGCAGTTTACCTCTTTGCAATATTAATGAACACCTATTTTAAACCATTTCACGGTGCCGGTGGTAGCTACACCTGGTTATTTTCACTGTAGAGTAATTCTGTGGCTCTATTGAAAAGTGGTACAAGTCCTGTACGATTGAACGGCACTTATACCCTTTTACCTAGGGTCACAGAATTATGTAGTGAAGCAAATTAATTTAGTCCATTAAGCTGAGCTAAAGCACTTCCGACAATAATTACACTAGTAGTGCTAGATTATAAAGGGGGTAGCCTGTAATAGGAGCAAAAAATTCAATAGTACACTATTGAGCCGCCAGCAATTATTTCCAAATGGTTTCAATTTAGTTTATGTGTACGTTTTTACTCTCCTGGAGTCATATTAATGAGTATTTATTTTAACAACACTAAAAATTGATGAAAAAACTGAATGAAATATTTTTTAAACCAAAAATGCAACAAAAATTATGAGTCATAACTTGATGCTGCCTCAAAATCAGATCTGACTGCCGCGCTATAATCTTGTGGTGTCAAAATCCGTTACTAGGAGGTCATAACTTAAGATCTAAATTTTTCCCAATTGACCAAAAAAATTTTTTTTCGAAATAAGTATTACGGAGTGTGTCTCACTTCTTTTATGAGCCGAGTTGTCAGTCTGGTTAGAGAACAATAAAATAAATGAACTTTATTCTGCGAGTAGGCCGCAATAGCACGTTTTACGTTTACAAGTCAAAATCTACTAGTGTTTCTAATAAAGAAACGCTGAGATAAACTCGACAGTTAGCCATTTTCTCCCAAAATACGAGTATGCTTATGACAATTAATAAGCTTATTGTACTTAACCTACTCAAAGGCTGCTTCAATTGCTCAATGGTTAACTGGAAGAGATCCCTTATAGGGATAAGTTCGCCTTTGTACCGATATAACTGAATTTGTCTGTATTTTTACCTGTGTTTTGTGTACAATAAAGTATTTACATACATACCTACATACCTACTTAATATAAGTAAATCTTATACAATAATTTACAGCTATATTAACCTGTAACCTGTAACCTGGTAAGACTGTATGACGATGTTTTCGACCGTGCGTAAGGTAAGATCTAAATGTCATTTTCCATAGTAAAAAACATATCGACATACCGTTCGTTAGAAAGTTACGTGATCACCCTGTTGCTATTTGTTTATGTAACGTTTCAAACTTACGCTAGATATATCTAACTGTCACAACGGAAGACTAGTAGTGGAAGGTGTACGCAAAAAGAAAACCGCAAATTGATGTACAGTTTAGCCCTTTGGCACACGCATACTAGAGATCAAACTAAAATTTTTGACCCACAGTTCTTTAAAAAAAATCCCTTTAGATTCAGATTCAGATTCAAAAATTTATTCGTAACAAGCACAATATTAACATTAGATAACACACAAACAAAGGCGTAGTTACGAAAGAGAACCTACTCAGCATTATGCAGGCTTTGCAGCCGGCGCTGATCTTCCGTAGGGCCCATAGGGGCCTGTTACACGGTGATTAATATCACGCGATACATTCGTATCACAATAACTTTAGAGGGGAGTGCTAGTGCTGCGTCATTACTTTTTTGTATGGGAAATAAGAAAGCCTATCGTCTGTGTATTATATGAAAGAGCTCTTTGATGTTATTCTAAATCTAAATATACCACATCATTACAATTCACCCTTTTTTTTAATGAAAAAAAAGTTTTTTTTTTTTATATTTCAGGGTGAAACAGTTCTACTTCAGTACCTATTTTACGAGAATTATGGAACTTTTTCAGCAGTTCAGGTTTTTCTTTGGAATTCGGCTCGCACGCCGTCCACTACAGCGCTGCCTCTGCTTGCATTACGCTGAGTTCTGACAATTTCGTAGCAAAATGTGTCATCGTAATATTATTGTCATTTTTTCATTGTAAAAATACAAGAATTATTTATTAAATTTAATCATACACCAAAAACACTAAAAAGGACATTGCAATATAAAAGTAAAAACCAAGATGAGTTTATAGCATTTGGCGTCGAGACACTCGGTCCGTGGGGCCGGAGCGCGCTTGGGCCCCACAAGGCGCTGAGCAAGCGCCTGCGGGAATGTACAGGTGACCCGAGGGCAGGCAGCTTTCTCGCGCAAACGGTAGCAATCGCTATCTAGCGCGGGAATACTGCCTGCGTTATAGGTACCCTACCAAGGATAGGGATGTTCGGCAGTGTTAGCGTCCTGCACGGGTAATCTATCACGAAAATATATTTTCTACTGTAGCATTGTTATTTAAGTTATTTTGTAGTAGCTGACACTGTAATTTTATATTTAACTATACAATGTATAATGTTTTGAAAAAATGACACCTCGCCGAGTTTCTTACGCCGGTTCTTCTCGTGGCAAAGGTATATTTTTCCGAACCGGTTGTAGTTTATTGACGTTCATAGGTGCATGTAATATGCCTAATTTGAAGAATAAACTACTTTTACTTTTTACTTTTAAGGGGTCCCGATTTCTCGCAGCTTTTATGTTTTGGTTTTTATTAGGTTTCAATAGATTTTAGATTTGTTTGTCACTTTGTATTAGTTTGTGTGTATGTAGGTACACCTTTGTCATTTTAGTTTTAATAAACAAATTATTTTTACCTCTGTATTTGTTTTCGTACTTGAGCTAGGTTTTTTTACAATAACTTTATAAAAGTAAAATATATAAACATACATACAAAATATAAAAGCAATATAAAAAACCTAACCTAGGGTGCCGCCGGCAGCGAGGCGGGGCCTAAGCTACCGGTGGTTAGGGCGACAGAGAGAGGAACCTCCTGACTATCCGCGCCGTGTCCAGGAGTACCGCCTTCTGTATCAGACCCTTGACCCAGCCATCTAACGAGAGTCTCTTGAGATGTTGGTCGAGACTCTTCGCTATTAGACCGTTCGCGGAGACGACTATCGGGACAATGATCGTTGAATCAACATCCCACATTATTTTTATTATTAGAGCTACCTACGAATAAAATATATCCTATAAATCAGTGCCGATGGGTAGTGTGCCCAGAAGCATTGATGCCCAGAAGGCTGGCCGCATTGCCACGCTGTATACGTTGTGCAAAGCACTGGCCAGCCCTCTGGCCTCCTGTGGTTTTGATTAGGCGCTCCGCTAAATCTTTGTACATGTGGTGCGCATAATATTCTTTGTAAAATAATTCTTGTGTTTATCACGAATAAATGGAGCGTTCGTGGCCCAGCGGCGCCCGCGTACCGCTTGCGGTATGCGAGGTTAAGCAATGTCGGGCGGGGTCAGTCCTTGGATGGGTGACCGCTTTGAGTGGTTACTAACTGAGCGCTCCCGTGCTTTGGAAGGCACGTTAAGCCGTTGATCCCGGTTGCTGTCTATGATAGCAGTCGTTAGGCCAAGTTAGAGGCCTCCGGGCGGCTTGAGAACTTCTAACGGTCAAGTTGCCCACTCACTTGACAAGCCTAATCCCAATAAGGTCTAGTTTCCCCCTCAGGTTGGAAGGTGAGATGGCAGTCGCTTCCGTAAAAACTAGTGCCTACGCCAATTCTTGGGATTAGGTAGCGGACCCCAGGCATCCTTCAGGATGCAACTGTACTGGGAATAACGCTAAGAGGATGATGATCACGAATAAATGTATCTTTCTTTCTTTTATCTTCTTTCACTTTCAGTATGGAAAAATCCATGTTGATAAATCTAACGCTCTATCTAAAACGTTACGTAAGAACCTTAAAACCACTTGTCATAAGTCGCAATTTCGAAATTCGTGATGTCGACAATTGAAGAGCTTTCAAACCGATCATTACACATTTGGTTTTATACTCGCACAAGCAGGAGTGTATTGGAATGGAGCTCTAGGGAGAAATAATTATTTTACGCGCTCGCCTTGACACGCATCTATGGCAGACCCTTAACAGTGCGCAGTACGTTCGGTTCTCCATCATCATCATCATCATCATCATGTCAGCCGAAAGACGTCCACTGCTGGACATAGGCCTCCCCCAAAGACTTCCACAATGACCGGTCCTGCGCCACCCGCATCCAGCGGACACCCGCGATCTTCACCAGGTCATCAGTCCACCGTGTGGGGGGCCTGCCCACGCTACGCGTTCCGGTACGTGGTCGCCACTCAAGAACCTTTCCGCCCCAACGGCCATCGGTTCTACGTGCTATGTGCCCCGCCCACTGCCACTTAAGTTTAGCGATTCGGAGGGCTATACCGGTCACTTTGGTTCTGCTGCGGATGGCCTCATTCCTGATGCGATCACGCAGAGAAACTCCCAACATAGCTCTCTCCATTGCCCTTTGGGTGACTTTGAGCCTTCTTATGAGGCCCATAGTAAGCCACCACGTTTCAGTGCCATATGTCATCACTGGCAACACACACTGGTCAAAGACTTTTGTCTTGAGACACTGCGGAATATTGGACGAAAAGATGTGCCGTAGCTTCCCGAACGCTGCCCAGCCGAGTCGGATTCGACGATTAACCTCTTTCTCGAAGTTGGACCTACCTAACTGGACAGTCTGTCCTAGGTGTATGTAATCGTCTACAACTTCGAGCGTAAAGTGTCCGATTGTTAAGGGAGTTGGTGCGACATGGACATTTGACATGATCTTCGTCTTGTCCATGTTCATCCTTAGACCAACTCGCTCGGAGGCTTTACTGAGGCGGTTCTCCATACAAAAGTATTTATGCCCTCATTTTAAAACGCCATGCTAGAATAACGTGAAACTTTGTATACACAATGGGATTCGGCATATCTAGGTCGGAAATTAGTTTCTGTTCCTTGAAATTATAATGAAGAAAAAAATACAGCGATTATTAAGGTTTTCATATAAGCCGTAAAAACTCATAAAACCCTTTTTTTTACAATTTCTAGCAACAATGATTAATTTTCGACCTAGATGTGCCGGATCCCATTGTGCATACAAAGTTTCATGTTATTCCAGCATGGCGTTTTAAAATGAGAGCTTAAATACGTTTGTATGGAGAACCGAGCGTACTGCGCACTCTTAAACAAACACAGTATTTTTACGGCAAACCCTTTTTTTATTATACCACATCCAAAACTACTTGCTTTCTAGTTAGTTAGGGTTCCGTAGCCGAAGGGTCCAATAGGAGCCCTATTGCTGTCATTCGCGTGTCTGTCTGTCGTCTGTCACACAGGTTTTGCACCGAAACGGTTGGAGCTAATAGTCCTCAAATTTACACAGTATAATAGCATATTTAATTTATATTTATAGCATCTTGTTGACCCAAAACAATACAAATTGAGAAATAAAAATTAAATGCTTTAAAGGGGGCCTTCCATACAGCTCAAGGGGGGCGCAAAAAACAAATTTTATCCAGCCCCATTAAGTAGAGTTTTTGTTTAGAACTCATTATGTAGATAAATATTGAATTTTTGGTTTAAAAAATATTGGAAGACAAAGCAATGAGAAGCCACCAATGTCAGCTACTCTTTTTTAAATATTTGTTTTGAAAGATTTTTTTACCTTAGGTCAGACCCATGAACTAGAATCTTGGTGATAATGTTTATTATTATGTGTATTTTGCCATCAAATACCAATATATTCAAAAAATCGCATTTGTTTTTTAGTTGTACGGAACATTCGGTGCGCGAGTCCGACACGCACTAGGCCGGGTTTTTATTTGCTTGCTTGCTTCTAAGTATTGTGTTCCTGGGGGTAAGTAGGGTCGCCAGAGCTCCCTTGGTATATAGCTGGACTGTGTTGAAAGTAACGGTCTTGCATTTGTGTAAATTATTACTGCAGACATCATCAATCGAATTCTCATTTCAATAAAGGGTCGGCAGCGTACAGTTTACTCCTCTGGAGCTGCACTTGTTCATAGGCTACACTGCTTCCTGACCATGAGGCGGCCCCGGTAGATATACAACAAACTATTTTCAGTTGTGTATGTATGATGTCCATTACTAGACGCATTATGCATTATAGGAATGTCATCGAATTAAATAAAACATCCCTTAGAGAATAAATAAGACAGATGGACGCAGTAATAGTACTACAGAGGCCGGGACGAAAGGGGTTGCCGGCCGAAAACATATAGAGAATAGGCCTGAGGCGGGCAACCCCATATTTCCCGCCGAGGTATGTATAGTGCTCTTCTCAAACATGACTGTAATGAAATAAACAACAAAAAAAAACAAAGTTTTTAATACGCATAGTGGCAGAATGTCATGATGCCTGTGCCAGAAATTTATGTGGAATGGAAATTAAAAAAGAGGATTTTGCCGGCATAGGCCTGCAAGATTTATATGAAATTCCATTACCGACCTCTTGTCCTAGCCGCACCTGAAACGTAATACTTCGCAGCCTATTATAAGGAACATAACATCAATATTTCATTGAATGTTTGAGAAAAAATTGTTTTAGGATCTCGTCATCTTCAGTTGGATACGCTAAAAGCTGACTGAAAGTAAATTATACCCTGAAAATTTAAAGTAAACACTCAACAGTCTCGTATTTAACCACTTTATAATACCCGTAAAATAGCGGTTAAATTTTGACAGCCATTTTATTACAATTAACTCGGGTAACGTGAAACCTTTTTGTGTTACTTAAACAGAAAATTCTGTGAGATCCTGATAAAATATTCGACTTAATCGACATTGTTTTATCGGTTCAAGGACGGACGGGGTTACTTAAAGCCTGGTTTAGTATTGAAATACAGCCTGTTTTAGTACCAGCATGGACGCTGCAGCCTATGAATGCTTGTGATTTTCACTGCTAGCCTCCTATAACTATTTGAATAACTAACAGTTTAGTTTTGCGATATAGCATTGCGATTCAGCGAAGAAACGCTGCCAGCATCCTTGGTGCCATGCCACTGAGGTCTATTTTAGATTAAATTTACAGTTTTTTTATTACTTATATGCGTAAGTAATAACCTATTTCAGTAATCATATTTTTTCTTTTCAATTTATTTTATTTCAAACAATTTTTAGTGGATAAGCAAATATTGTAACACCTCTGCGAGCATGTATGACACTTTAGTTTAAGTCCTTTGCAATACCATCTGCATTTATAATTATGTATATACATGTAAGTAACGCAAAGTGACCGATATAGCTCATCGAATCGCTAAACTTAAGTGGCAGTGGGCGGGGCACATAGCACGCAGAACCGATGGCCGTTGGGGCTTAAAGGTTCTCGAGTGGCGACCACGTTCCGGAAGGCGTAGCGTGGGCAGGCCCCCCACACGGTGGACTGATGACCTGGTAAGGGTCGAGGGTGTCCGCTGGATGCGGGTGGCACAGGACCGGTCATTGTGGAAGTCTTTGGGGGAGGCCTATGTCCAGCAGTGGACGTCGTTCGGCTGAATGATGATGATGATGTAAGCAACAAATAAATAAGTATATTACGTATTTTTAGGTTAGGTGCATAAAATCAAAATCAAAATCAAAAAAATTATTCTGCAAATAGGCCACAAGGGCACTTTTACAAGTCAACACATGAATTATACAATTAAATAAATTGACAATGATAATTATAATGTTTTCAAAACAGAATTGCAGAACAGAAAAAAAAGTAGACAATAATAATAATGATTTTAAAACTATAGTGATTAACAAACTCATAATATTCAATTAAAATTAACTTATAATACATTATATAAAAACAAAGAAATTTTTTTAGTGACCTATATATACGGTCTCTGTCCGAATACACAAAAGTATATACAATAAATTTAATATCTCAGAGATGTATATGGTCTCTGAGCGTCCATTATTCCTAAGTCCTTAGAGATGTACATGGTCTCTAAGCGTCTAAATTAAAATAAGTAGTAAATGAAAATAGCACTTAAGTAATTTAATATTCTCAGAGATGTATAAGGTCTCTAAGCGTCAATAACAATAAAATTAATCCAAAAAAGGATGATGTCTCTCGTCAATCTCCAATAAAATAACACTAGTATTAAGGTATTAATCATGCCCTTGCAAGCATGAACAGACCGGACTCCACAAACAGCACCCGATCACGAGTATGACGCGTATCTCAGCCATCGCCTCCCTCCACCATTTGTTAGGGAAGGTGGCGACCCGATCAACGACGCCACCGTAAGCAAAGCCTTTTAAGCGAGCATGACATATTCAGGCTGCCGGACATTAATAAATAATATAAAAGATTAAAACAACTGTTCGGCAAGAAACAGCATCATGTTTCATAAAACGCAACGAAAGAGCTGTACAAGGAAATAGGCTAAGTGAAGCATAGGTATATATATTTTAACTAACAAGATTATACTAAAACTGGCTTAAAAGCATTTTTATCATTTAAGAAATCGTTGACAGCATAATAGGCCTGGCTTAGCAAATAACGTTTAATATGAGACTTAAATTTACTCAGTGGCAGATTAACTATTTCGGTGGGTATTTTATTATAAAATCGTATACAGTTCCCCACGAACGACGTGCTAACCTCCGGAGACGACTGGCTTTCACTGCAATCTTGTGTTTACTTCTAGTGTTCTAGTCGTGGATATCACTGTTAAGTTTGAACTCATGAAGATTTTTCCGAACATACATAATATTTTCAAGAATATATTGAGATGCTACAGTAAGAATATTTGCCTCCTTAAATTTTTCTCTGAGGGATTCCCTGGCCTTTAGTTCGTAAATGGAGCGTACAGCTCGTTTCTGTAGCACGAAGATGGTCTGGATGTCTGCCGCTTTTCCCCACAAAAGGATTCAATAGGACATAACACTATGAAAGTAACTATAATACACCAGCCTGGCCGTCTCAACGTTAGTCAACTGTCTAATACGTCTTACTGCATAGGCCGCAGAACTAAGTTTGCCAGCCAGAGTGGCAATATGCGCGTGCCATTGCAGTTTTGAATCTAAGGTGACTCCTAAAAACACTGTTCTCTCTTCAAATTCCAGTTCATCAGACTTCAATTTGATCTTGGAATTGTTTGCCTCCTTGACATTAGGCAGAGTGAATTTGATGCACTTAGTTTTCTTGGAATTTAAGAGTAGATTATTTGCTGTAAACCAGTTCACAACAGTACTTAGTGTCTCATTAATACCGTTAAAGTTTTTCTCTTTGCGGCCTACTTTGAAGATGAGCGACGTATCATCTGCGAATAGCACTATATCATGTTTATCTTTCACAAGGTTTGGTAAATCATTGATATAAACAAGAAATAGGTGCATGTGATATGCCTAATTTGAAGAATAAATTACTTTTGGGTTAGTTATAATGTTTCATTTTATGTTGTCTATTCAATATCAAACTGTTGTTGGTATGTTTTTGTCAGAATAAATATATTTGATTCCTATCAGTCATATTGGATGTGATGAATTGAATTACTGTTCTCTCCGTCTACGTCTTTAGGTTGTAAGTGACAAATTAAACTGAATATTAATAGTTTTAATTAATTGACGACCTGTTTAGCCTAGTTGGTAGTGACTCTGCCTCCGAAGCTAGAGGTCCCGGGTTCGAATCCCGGCCAGGGCATTTATTTGTGCATTTTTCACGGATATTTGTTCTTGGGTCTTGGATGTTTTCTATCTATTTAAGTATGTATTTATCTATATAAGTATGTATATCGTCGTCTAGTACCCATAGTACAAGCTTTGCTTAGTTTGGGACTAGGTCGATTTGTGTAAGATTGTCCCCCAATATTATTATTATCTCTTTATTATTTTTTTCTCCTAGATTAGGTTTTTACAATATTTCTATAAAAATTAAAATATAAAACAATATTTACAAAACATAAAATCATTATAAAAACCTAACCTAGGGTGCCGCCGGCAGCGAGGCAGGGCCTAAGCTACCGGTGGTTAGGACGACAGAGAGAGGAACCTCCTGACTATTCGCGTCGTGTCGAGGAGTACCGCCTTCTGTATCTGACCCTTGACCCAGCCATCTAACGAGAGTCTCTTAAGATGTTGGTCGAGACTCTTCGCAATTAGACCGTTCACAGAGACGACTATCGGGACAATAATCGTTGAATCAACATCCCACATGGCGGTTACCTCATGTGCCAAGTCTAGGTACTTGCTGACTTTGTCCTTATTATTATTATTATTATACAGGGTGATTCGGGAGACGTGAGCAAGATCAACACTACGGATTCAGTAGATCATAAGCTACTGCTTCGTGCCACTATTAGTGAAATTAATGTTCATTTATCTATGGTGTTGAAAACAAAATGTTTTTAATTATTTACGAAATTCATGGTCACTCTACAATCAGAATACTTCAGTCAAGTCATACGTGTCAAATTGAATGTCATCTGAGTCCGATTACTTTTGAAATATCGTATCTCACTCAATGTGACAATTTACTTTCTTCGTAATCAAAGTACTGTCATAACAGTGAGAGGTTTAACCTTTTTAAACAATTTGTTGTAGGGTGACCATGATTGTAGAGAATTAAACTTTAACTTAAAAAAAATTAAAATACAGGAAAAAGGTATGGGTATTTTACTTAAATACAATGGTGAACGATTCATTGTCATTTACTGTGTATGTAGTGTTGGTCCTGCTCACGTCTCGTGAATCACCCTGTATATGCCGATAATTAAAGGCCGGCAAAGCACTTACAGCCTCTCTGGTGTTGCGTGAGTCGATGGGCGGCGCTAATCGCTTACCATCAGCCGATTCTTATGCTGGTTCGCCCCCTCATCCTCCTAGAGTTATTCCCAGTACAGTTGCATCCTGAAGGATGCCTGGGGTCCGCTATCTAATCCCAAGAGTTGGCGTAGCCACTAGTTTTTACGGAAGCGACTGCCATCTGACCTTCCAACCCGAGGGGGAAACTAGACCTTATTGGTATTAGGCTTGTCAAGTGAGTGGGCAACTTGACTGTTAGAAGTTCTCAAGCCGCCCGGAGGCCTCTAACTTGGCTTAACGACTGCTATCATAGACAGCAACCGGGATCATCGGCTTAACGTGCCTTCCAAAGCACGGGAGCGCTCAGTTAGTAACCACTCAAAGCGGTCACCCATCCAAGGACTGACCTCGCCCGACACTGCTTAACCTCGCATACCGCATGCGGTACGCGGGCGCCGCTGGGCCACGAACGCTCCAAATGCTCGTTTGCCTCCTATTTCATAAAAAAAAAACCTAATTTCTAAATCTTTTTCGGTACGGTGATCCAAAGAGGATCTTGATCTCTGAAACGAGAGCACCTTTCCCCAGCCTGCGCCGCTCGCTCCCTTCCAGTTGTCAACCGGAAGCAGAGGGCCTACTCCTAAATTCGAAAATCGGACTTCGTATCGTGCCGTCCCTTTCCTTCATATAGTATAGTATGAAAGAGTGAAAGGGACGGCACGGCACGACACGAAGTTCTATTTTCGAAGTTGGGAGTAGGCTCTCTGAAGCTGACGCAGATCCGCCACCACCCTGTCTTCCCACAGCAATCATATCTGGGTCAGCCGACTGCATTCAACATTCATAATTACGCGCAAATACGCACATCTATATTAATAATTTCGTGCAGGGGTACGGTAGACCCGAACGAGACCTGTCTCAAATTGAAGAACGTATATAAATAACGATTTTTGAGTTGAACATATGTATCCGCAAAATTCGGATTGTCGCGTATTTTGCCTTTAAAAGTGTTAATTTGATGTCAAAACGTCGGCCATATTGCCCACAGACTATATTGCTATATTAAATTTGTTGGTTGACAGTGTCGGCTACGTTCGAAAATCGTGAACTATTTTTGCGTCCGGTGTGTTGGCCAGGTTGCTGGGCTGCGTTCTGGGTGATGGGCCATCATCGCCCATTGTGTGGATTCGGCTAGCCGCGTCTGCAGCGTTTTGTTTTTGTAGTTTTCAAGCGTTCTATACACCTATCAGCCTAGCTAGCACGATAACTTATACCGTCACGTTATATGGGCGAAATGTATTAAAACGTCACATAAAACGTAACGGTGTAATCTATCGTGCTAGCTAGACTGATTGTCACAACAACCGCCTTCAAAGCGAATGTATGGGGCCTGTTACATGGCTTCATATCACGATAAGTATCACGTGAATATTAAAGCAGAATCCATACAAATTTGAAAACTGCTATAATATTGACACCCCAGTATTGTGATAATATTAATCGTGTAAAGGACACCACTTAAATGTTTGCTGAGTCTGTCCGCCATCTTAAAGCTGCGTCTCTATTTTGTTTGTGACAAACTACTAGGTGACTTATGGCTTTTAAACGTCTAGCAAATTTCTATCCCTATCTCGCTCTATCTTTTAACTTAGTGGTACTGGGGGACTACTCCGAAATTCGAAATCCGAACTTCGTATGAGGCCGTCCCTTTCACTCATATAGTCTATGACAGGAGAGTGAAAGGGACGGCACCATACGAAGTTAGGATTTTGAATTTCGGAGTAGACCCTCAGCTCATGCCGTTCGCCGCGCTCGGACGTTAGAGGCGCTACTGCGAACCGAAAACGAAGTATCTGCCTCTCTCGCACATGTATATTCGAACGACAGAGAGGAAGATAGTTCGTTTTTGGTTCGCGGTAGGCCCTCAGGCGTCAACTTTAAAACGAATAGGGTATTTTACTATAAGAGAAATAAAATTCAAAATGTAATAAAAACCAGCCAAGTGCGTCGGAGTCGCACACTGAGGGTTCCGTACAACTAAAAAACAAATGTGATTTATCAATATATTGATATTTTTGGTAAAATATACTTCATAATAAACATTATCACTTAATTTCAAGTTCATAGGTCGATGGGAAGCTAAAAAATTATATGTGTGACAGACAACACACGGAATGTTCTTTGACTTTCTTCGACCGTCCGCTACGCTCGGACTAAGGTGCTACCAACCGAAAACTAAATATATATGCCTCTCTGTCGCACTTGCATATTCGAGCGCGGAGAGGGAAATACTTCGTTTTCAGATCGTGGTAGGCCCTCTGGTCTGACGGCTCCTATTCCTGGATGGTGCGCGTATCGGAATGTGCAATACCTTTGGCAAAACGGAACAAGTTGTTAAATAGCTTCCATTAATTGGAGAAAATATTACCAACTGTTATTATTATCATGTGAAACACTGAATATTGAAGCAACATCCATAGGGGCCTGTTACATGGTTATTAATATCACGCGATATAGTCATATCACGATCAGTATCACGTGCAATGAATATTGAAGAAAAATCCATACGATATTGAAAACCACGATAATATTGACACACCAGTATTGTGATAGTATTAAGCGTTTAACAGACCCCATACAATTTTAAAAATCGCGATAATATTGAGACTAAATAGAATTTGGCGGAGAATAGAGAGCTACTATCGCGAAACGAAAACGAACGAACATCGTGTATTTCCCTCTGTGTCGCTCGAATTCGCAAGTGCGACAGAGAGGGAGATACATGAACTTCATTTGTTTTTCGCGTTAGCAGCTCTGACTTCGCACCAAAAATACTGACTGGCACATCAATATTTAACAATGCACATCTGAATTGAATTTTAATGAACGATTAGTATTTTAGCTATACAAATCAGTACTGATTACGGTGTCAAATTTTTTATGTGCCTTTAAATACTACCCTTATAAAAATGCTTAGGATTAACTTGCAAAGATACTAGCCTTTGCCCGTGACGTCGTTTGCGTAATCTTTTACTCCCAATTCCATATAATTCCATTCCATACTTTTATTCCCAATCCAGACTACAGACTATATTTCTATACGATTCGAAGTTTCATCATAATCCGTTGTTGTAATGTTTTTATTTTATACATTTTTGTACACTATTTCTTTCGTCGTTTGCATAACTGTCACGAATAAATGTTTTGTTTATTTCTTTCTTATTTATTTCACCCGAGCGAAGCCGGGCTTTCATCTAGTTTATTAATAATATTACAGCCCTAGCGTCCACAATCCGACTCATGCTCACCTGTCGCTTTACACTAATTTTTTTTTAATATACCGTCGTTAACTGTATAACACAAGCCTTATTGAGCTTGTTATGGACCTACATCGATTTATGTACCTGTGTGTAATACTGTTCCTCTAATATTTATTTATTACTAGCTTTTGCCCGCGACTTCGTCTGCGTAGAACTCATTCTTGCTTTAGAATTATTTGTTTTCCCATACATCTTTCACCCTTCTTTACATCCCTTAAGAAATGATTACATTGAATATGAAATGTTCTTTACCGCGCTCGGAAAATTTTAATAGTAATCGTTTTTTCAAAACGAATCATCATCATCATCATATCAGCCGAAAGACGTCCACTGCTGGACATAAGCCTCCCCCAAAGAGTGACACAATGACCGTTCCTTTGCCATCCCTATCCAGCGGACACCTGTGACCTTCACCAGGTCATTAGTCTACCTTGTGGGGGGGGCCTACCCACGCTGCGCCTTCTGGTACCTACTCGCCACTCGAAAACCTTTCCTCCCCAACGGCCAACGGTTCTATGTGCTATATACCCCACCCACTGCCACTTAAGTTTAGCGGTTCGGTGGGCTATGTTGGTTACTTTGGTTCTACTGCGGATGGCCTCACTTCTGATGCGATCACGCAGAGATACTCGCAGCATAGCCCTCTCCATTGTTCTTTGGGTGACTTTGAACCTTCTTATGAGGCCCATAGTAAGCGACTACGTTTCAGTGCCATATGTCGTCACTGGCAACACACACTGATCAAAGAGCCTTGTCTTTAGACACTGCGGAATATTGGACGAAAAGATGTGCCGTAGCTTCTCGAACGCTGCCCAGCCGAGTCGGATTTGACGATTTACCCCTTTCTCGAAGTTGGCCCTTCACTAACTGGGTACCTTGGACCTAACTGGACAGTCTGTCCTAGGTATATAATCGTCTGACAACTTCAAGTAAAAGTGTCCGTTTGTAACGGGAGTTGGTGCTACGTGCTCGTGCTTTCAAAACGAATGATTAAGCTTAGTTATATCAAATGTACCGATTCTAGACGAATGAGGCCCGTAAAATATTGCATGTACAATGATAAAAGTCTCGCTACGCAGTTCTTCCGTAAAACGTCCCAACAGAGCGGGTTCTTCATGCAAGCATGATGGCCGAAGGCCGTAAGCAGAGAGGCAAAACATGCAAGGCGAAAGGTCGAGTATTCACACAAAACGGGCTTCTTATGTAAGGTTGAGGGCCCAAGGCCTGAAGCAGGGAGGCGAGAAACGCGAGGCCGAAGGCCGAGTTTCTCAACAGACTGGATTCTTTATGTAAAGTTGATGACTAACGGGTCGAAACAGAGTGGCAATGCATGCGAGGCCGAAGGCCGAGCATTCAAATAGAGCGGGCTCCTTATATAAGAATGAGGGCTGAAGGCTCGGAGCCGTGTGGCACGCATGTAGGGCCGAAGGCCTGAAGCAGAGTGGCAATTCACGCAAGGCCGAAGGCCGAGAATCCCAACAGAGCGGGCTCCTTATGTAGGGCCGAAAGACTGATGCAGAGGGGCAAGGCATGCGAGTCCAAAGGCAGATCATTCACACAGAGCGGGCTCCTGATGCCGATCATTCACACAGAGTAAAGTGTAAGGCTGAGGGCCGAAGGCCCGAAGCAGAGCGGCAATGCACGTGAGGCTGAAGGCCGAGAGTCACAATGCCTAGACATATAAACCGATAGACAAACACACACGAATTATTAAAACTGTTGAAATGTGTTCTGTTTCGATGCTAAGGGCCCTCCAATCGCTCCATTGATTTAGCCAATATCTTCAATGTACAGATTTTCGACCTTCTACAGCTGTATTATATGTATACGGATAAGCATAAATCCAGGGGCCTTTCAACTCGAAGTACGAATTTTTCTATGGAAATTTTAGTTTAACTTTGTACCAGATGTCACTGGGTGCTATCTCTATCGCACTTGCATATTGAAGTGACTGGGATGCAGCGGTTGTGCGGTTAGTTCTTACTAAATACACAACGGCGCTACGATCTATGTGGAGTATTTCACTGGTATCTCTATCTCAGTATATAGATTGTAATTTGTGCATAGATCTAAGGTGCTTCAACCGTCAATGTTGACGATTGAGCTGCCCAGCCCAAGTGATCTCTTATATCAAACAGTTATTATAGTGTGAAGGGTCACCAATTACGTAAACAATAATACACGACAAAATTAAATTGTACACTGACGATACAAAGACTGCATTGAAGCAGCTGTTTTTGTATTTAAGCATATGAAAACAAACAATTCCAAAGTATCGCAAATTTATTTTGATTTACACGCAATAATAGACCTAATTGCTAAAAGGTTATGCTCAAAAATAACGTCATCAATCAGAAGGAATTATGATATTTCGGCTTTGACATATCGAAAAGTCAGCTTGTTTACAATACGTCAAATTCTGCTATCGCTTACGTTAAAATTATTGACACGCCGTTATACTCCCAATTGGCTGAAACTTAAAGCTTATAATGGCTTATGAGGATTTAAATCACCCCGTTTCATAAACCATATTTGCACCCCCGATTTCATCCCTTTGAGGGTGATTATCGGGACAAAAAGTATACTATAAGTGAATCCAGATTACATACTGTTAGTATACAAAAAATCATTTTGATCTGTTCAGCCGTTTTTGCGTGATTGAGCAACAAACATCCAAACATCCAAACATCCAAACATCTAAACTTTCGCATTTATAATATTAGTGGGATGTAACAGTTCAAACGCGCCTTTCCAAAATGTATTTTCATTATTGGGAATACGTGTAGCAGGTATTTAATTTCGTTGTTTGTACAGTCAGCATCATAAATATGTATACAATTACGAACCTTATTGCCCAGACATAAGTTCCGAAATGTATACATATTTATGATGCTTACTGTACATACCTACATGTATTATATAATACTCACATTAATTAATCACCGCTTTGGGCCGTGTTCATATTTACTGAATCAGTGGATATTTATCAGTTCCCGGTGTTTTACACACGGTGTCAACAGCAAAAGTGGATGAGCATTTTAGTACCTTGTCACTTTAATTACATTGACGCATCCCAACTGTCGCGGTATTGTTTCGTTAGTGCGATAAAGTACTAAAATGATCATCTACATTTGTTATTGACTGTACTCAACTTTATCATTTGGGCAAGAACATTTTAATGTGACGAGTTGACCATGGAATCAAATTTCAAATTATACATAGGTAAGTAATGGGGAATGCCTGAAAATTTTAAAAGTCCTTGATTATTTTTCTAATGGTAGGAATAACCGTCGCAATTAAAAGAATAAAGTTCCAGATTTTTCGGTTGCGCCATATATTTTGTAAAAATACAAACATATTATATCAGGTTGCGTCTGCCCAGTATCGGACTACTAAAGACATTTCTAAGTCCGTCAAGTATTAAAAAAAACACCTGCTTGAATCTGTGGTACGCAATGACATTGACAGTTCATCATAGGTTGGTCGTTTGACTTGAACTGTCAATGTCATTGCGTACCACAGATTCAAGCAGGTGTTTTTTTTTTTAAATATTTGACGGACTTAGAAATGTCTTAGAAGTCCGATACGGGTCAGACGCGAGGTGATATAAAATGCTTGTATTTTTATAAAATATATGGCGCAACCGAAAAATCTGAAACTTTTTTCTTTTAATGGCGACGGTTATTCCTACCATTAGAAAAATAATCAAGGACTTTTAAAATTTTCATACATTCCCTATTGGTTGTGGTATTTATTGACCGAGCGAGCAAAGCGTCTCCGTTTCAGCTTTCGACAAAAATTCTTTCGTATGTCTGTCTGTCTGTCCGGATGTTCTCTACAGGTCGCATTTCTCAACCGATTCTCGTGAAATTTTGTGAGCAGGTTCGATAATTATATAGATTTTTTGTTGAATGGTCTGTAGCTCAAATAGCCACTAGTTATATTATTGATCGCAAAAAATTACAAGAGAAAATATCGACAATCATAAACACTGACAATTAAATATAACATATTAGATTGGAACACTTCGTAAGACTTGGTTTGCTGCTGTTTATTTGACAAGGCCATTAAGAGCGCGCAGGACGCTCGATCTGGCTCGGTTCTCCATACAAACGTATTTACCCTCTCATTTTAAAACGCCATGCTAGAATAACATGAAAATTTGTAAACACAATGGGATCCGGCATATCTAGGTCAAACCATAGTTTCTGTTGCTAGAAATTGTAAAAGAAAAAAAATACAGCGGCTTTTTGTTTTTTTTACGACTTGCATGAAAACTTTAATAATCGCTGTATTTTTTCTCCATTATAATTTCAAGCAATAGAAACTATGATCCGACCTAGATATGCCGGATCCCATTGTGTATAAAAAGTTTCATGTTATTCTAGCCTGGCGTTTTAAAATGAGAGCATAAATACGTTTGTATGGAGAACCGAACGTACTGCGCAGTCTTAAATAGGTTTGATGTTCATATGAAACTAGATATACGAAACCAGAGGTGTACATTATTTTGACCCTTGTATTTAATCACATCAAGTAAGTATAATTTTATATGCACTTTTCTAGTTAGTACTTTGGTTTCAAACGTACTAAGTAGAAAGTTTTCATACCACGACTGTACATCTCTTCGCAGTTGACTACCTATAGTAAAGGCACTTGGACTGTTATTTATAGATCTTATCTTTTCTGTCTGTTTACAAAGAATACGAGTATCTAAGTATCTAACTCGCACTGAACCTTATCAACAAAGTTGTCGTTACAACTTCAATGTGTATGGCAAAGTCTACACTTTCCTACGTATGTGGTGTCCCTAAGTACTTGTTTTGGAGGTAAGTGGTTTTGTGTTACTGGTGATGAGTAGGACCGGATAGTTCGTGGCATTTTGAACATAGAGAGGAGTGGAGTCGCCGTTCACTTTTTTTTTTTTTTTTTTTATTCATGGTTCACCAACGATTGTTGACATCAGCACATGCGAAATCTATAAACTAAGTAGGTACATTTAGAGATAGGTGTCACAATCGCTTATAGGTAAACACCACATGCGAAACTAATTTGGATATAAACAGTGACAAAAATAAAAATACAATTAAGACAACTTAGATTACTAACTACCAAACACTAGCATTGACGGGCAGTTGTTATTAATTTACCGAGTGGGTCGTAATGGATGTCCACCACGTCGCTACAATTATTATAGAACGAATAATAATTCGAGTGATTTATTTGTTGATATTTTCATAATCCTTTTGCGTAGATAAGTGACGTACTGAACTTTGTCTCACTTAGAGACTTTGTCACTAAAATGTTGATACCCTTATGTGGGTACATTACTTGAAATTATTGTTCTAAAGACATACTTGATTAAATAAAATCAGGCAAAATATCATGTCACAATATTAAAATTAAAATTATTTTGCTTAGCTTTAGCTTGACCGATAAAAAATGCTTCATGTCATTAAGTCTGCCTTTTAAGCAATATTTGAAATATTTTTTATACGGTAGAGAAATAAATAATTCATTCATTCAATCACAACAGGTTACCTTGCAACAACGACTCCACTACTCTCTGTGTTTAAATTGCCACCAACGGTCCGACCTCTAGTTTATTTATTGTATGGCAATCATTTCGATCGGTGGCGTGCACTCGTATTGGAGGCCAAGACAAAGTAAGTAAGTAATCATTTCGAACCATGAGATCATTGAGAGAACAGGACGGTTGCCAGATTATTGCACTTTTAGCAAAACCTTAGAGGTCACGTGTAGGGTAACGGTGGGTACTCTCTACGGACCTGGTGCAACTTCGAGCCCTAGTGGTGAGTTGCTAGGGCTTCCGAGGATGTACTTTATTGAAAGTGACGGACCTGCATTTGACTCTAGCAGTCTTTACAAATCTTCATTCCAAAAGAGGATTGGGAGCGCGCTAGTGATCGATCTGCCGTCGCAAGCGTCCATAGGTCTCAATATTTTTTTTAAATGAGGCAGGCAGGATGCTTGTTTGCCACCGTCAAAGTACATACTGCTGTGGTGCAACATACCGAAGTGGATCTTGTCCTCCGATACCAAAGACCGCCCTACAGGTTTCCCTGTCCATGGCTGTTTCTGTCCAGTTAGGACCCTATGCACTTCATGGTACAGTCAACAGCAAAAGTAGATGATCATTTTAGTACTTCATCGCACTAACGCGACATGATATTTTGCATGATAAGCATACGAGTAAGTGCTCAAACTGCTTTAAAATAAAACGGTAAAAGCAATGAGCAGGTCTTTTTAAATGTTGTCCACGGTTGTTATCGATGTACCAATTTACCAATATAACTATGTTATGTAAGTGTATAGGTACTATATACTCTGTGATTTGTATGTTTTTACTGTGCCTAAAAGTAATAAACAAATAAACTTAACAATAATGCGACAGTTGGGATGTGTCAAAGTAGTAAAAGTGACAAGGTACCAAAATGATAATCTACTTTTGCCGTTGACTGTATATTAGTAATTTTTGTTAATAAAATACTATTAAAACTATGCAGCACCGTAAACTCGTAGTCGGCAACTGGCGCAGTCCGGTTGGATGATAAATCAACCCGAGACGGGGGTAATGAATGAATGAATGAAGCATTTATTCGAAACACAGACACAAAAATAATAACATACACTACAAAATATGGAAACAAAGGTTACAATGCTGCAAGTGTTTCGGAATAGGATAACACTCAGCATGTGTCGCAGCACAAAGTGTTACGACGCTGATTTTCAGTGTACCCATGGACACGAAAATACAAACGCAAAACAATAAAAAACATAAATTACACTAAGCGAGATACAACAGAATGTACAGTGTGCGTTGAATTATTGCGAAAATCATGTTTAAATTATAGGTAGGTGATGAATAATGATATAAATACTTAATAAACAAATAAATAAATAAGGTCTCCAGCATTGGGATAAAGAGATACAGATTGACACAGGCCGTCTAGGTGGAAGTCATTTGTTCCTTTAGCAGGTGCAGTTTTCGTTTATTTTTAAACATTGATAGCGAACTGGCATTTCTGATTGGCGGAGGAAGATTGTTCCAGCACAGCGAGGCTGCGTACCGGAAGCTGCCGCGGAAACTAGCTGACCTAATGACCGGTAGACGTGATGTACGGAGAGCTATTACTGCTGTCATTTGTCAAATCTGACTGTTAAGGAGTCTATGGTTTGAAGATAATTGTCGAGTCAATTGCAGCTTCCAATTGGAAACGTCAATTAGAATTCCCACTTGATACATTAGGTTATCAATATGATAGGTTAATTTTGTATTAAGCAGAACCGCTGCTAAAAACGATTCTAAATTTCAAATTGAAGGAAAAAGTTGAATATTTTAGTGCTTCGAGCAAAAAGCGAGTGTAAAGAGCCTAGCGAGCCTACGTCTTCTAAGGTAGATGTCGCTGCTCACCTCCCTAAGGTGTTGTAAGAGGGAACTAGTGAAGGATTTCATCCATGAGCTTGAATGTCCCGATAGCTCAGTTGGTTAGAGCGATTGGCCGCTTATGGCAGGATGTCGTAGGTTCAAATCGTGCTTGGGCGACATTTATTTTTTAATTTTTCCCCTTTCATTTGAAATTTAGTATTTTCGTTAGCAGCCGTTATTGCTTAAAACAAATAATTTTTAAGAAAAAAAAATGACTTTAATGGGCTTGGCCGGTGAAAGATTATTATACTTAGATGGTGCACTCTTAGATTCCATACAATAAAATAAAAATGGCTATAAGTATGTTTATAATGGTAGAAGACTAAGTACCCTCAATTCCTCATGGAATCATGGAAAAACCTTGTTTGCTTGACAAACAAAACGAAGAGAACAAATCGCCGAACGTGAACTACGCGTCGTTGAAGAGTTCCGTTCTGATCATCATCAGCAGTTCCACTTCATCAAATGTCACTTTTATGAATGAAAATGCTTGATTAGTTCATGAAAATACTAAAATCACTATTTGTGTGCCTTTCACATTTGAGTAGTTCCCTCGATTTCTAATGGATCCCATCATCAGAACTCGAGCATGACAAAAATCAATCGTGAAAATAGAACTTGCTTAACAAACACAGCTAGAAGGACAAATCGCCAAACGTGAACTTTTCGTCGTTGAAGAGTTGTGTTCTGATCATCATCAGCAGTTCCATTTCATCAAATGTCACATTTTTGGATGAAAATGCTCGATATGTTGATAAAAACACAAAAATCACTATATGTTTGCCTGTAAGATTTGAGGAGTTCCCTCAATTCCTCATAGATCCCATCATCAGAACTGCGTTTTGACAAAAACGGGACCAATTTGGATATATATACTTTGAATCAAAAAAGAATTTTCCAAATCGGTTAAGAAATGACGGAGTTATGGAGTAACAAACATATAGGTAAAAAAAAAACACAACCGAATTGATAACCTCCTCTTTTGAAATCTTGAAAATAGTTTATACAGGGAGTGGCCGGTAATAAGAGCAAAACATTTAAAGGACGCGTCCTTAGTGCATCTGGAGTAGCCTCTTGGGTCCAGAAAAAAAGTTTCTTTTTTAATTCGGAGAATTTAAATCTAATATAAGCTTACCTCTATGTAATGGATCTTGGCACCACGAGATTATAGCGTGGCAGTCAATGATTTTGAGGTAGCATCAACTCATAATAGTTGTTGCATTTTTGGTTTTAAATAATATATTTTGTTTTTTTTTTTATTATTATCAATTTTTTATGTTTTAAAGGTATAAAGTCCTCTATAGGCGAGTCCAGAAGAGTAAAAAAGTTCACGGAAGCAATTTTTGCATAAAAAATTGGTTGTTTGTAAAGTAGGTTTACGATCGAGATGTTTACGTGATAACGTCTTACTTCACTTGCACTTCACTTATACCTGCGATCGCGCTCGTGAGGTTTTGGTGTGACACAAGTTTCTGAACATGTCACCCGACTAAAACGATCTTAAAGACGTTATCACGTCAAAAACGTTTTTTTTTTCAATTACAACCACTTGGAAATAATTGCTGTAGAGCTGAATAACAATGTACCGGTAAATTTTTTGCTCCTATTACAGGCCACCTGTATATAATTATATGACTGTATACAAGTGTACCTCTAATGATCGGAAAATTTAGTTGTTTACATATTCCGCCATTAGCATTGACCTTGAAGAAGATTATGCTACTAAATATAACGCGCATTTGTTGTGAGCAAATATTTATTTACCAATTTCTACTACTAGAGTACCCTAAATCGGCGCGCATGCATGAAGAATGATATGAAAGTTCATGAAGCGAAAGTTGTATGTCAGGATCGTAGCAAGTGGAAATCCGTGATCTCTGCCTACCCCTCTGGGAAACAGGCGTGATTATATGTATGTATGTATGTATGTTGTACTACTAGATTAAATAAATGCGAAAATACGTTACCTGCTTGTTTCTGTGTGTTACTTTTCCATCACCATCATTGTAGCGTTATCCCAGTAAAGTTGCATCTTGAATGCTCGGGTTCCACTACCTAATCCCAAGAGTTGGCACAGGCACTAGTTTTTACGGAAGCGACTGCCATCTGACCTTCCAACCCAAGGAGGAAACTTTTGTGTTATATTGGAATTATGCTTGTCAAGTAAGCGGGCAACTTTACTAATAGAAAATCTCGAGCCACCCGAAGGAATTCGGAATAACGACTGCTGTCATAGAACAGCAGTCAAGGTGAAACGGAGACGCTTCGCTCAGGCGATTAATAAAATAGGGTGGACAGCTTTGAGATATACTCGTATGTGTAAACAATGTAAACATTACCGGCGCGTACTAATTTCCTTGAATAAGAATAAAAATAAGAATTTCTTTATTTGCCATTAAGGAACACATACAAGAATGAGACAAATAAAGTTATGAAAACAAATAAAATATCAATGTGAAAGAAAAAAAGAGAAATTAACTTAACTAGACTAGGTATTATACAAATATTATAATGCAAGAAGTGTGGCAAATGGGTCCCAGTTTCAGCATGTGCCAAAGGACGTCCACTGCTGGACATAGGCCTCCCCCAAATTCACGGGGGGTATATGCCATAATCGCCACGCTTGGCATGCGGGTTGGCGATCGCAGTATCTCCACCGCACTCCAGGGATGCTGCTGCCCATCCCCCGGTGGTTTGGTCGTAGTTTTAGGACATACCCGGGTCCAGGACATACCCGCCAGCATGTGCCAAGCTTAGCAGCCCAGCGCTGGTTTTCAAACTGGTCCCTGAGAGAGTGGTCGCTATTCTACTTTTACAACATGAAGCAGTTTCCGTGCTCAAGAGATAATAGTTTTACGTGTATGGTCGATCTGTGTGCAAAATTGTGTGTTTGTGGTGTAGTTCGTGTTATTGTTTAGTTAATGCGGTTTATTTTGTTTATTTATTTTGTTGCGAGGTAGGTATTTTCACTGCGTATCTAGGAGGTGTGCTTGCGTTAATCGTTTAAATTGATTGACGACTATTTGTTCTTGGTAAGTATTTTTTACAATATTTACTCGTCTAGTCTCTCTATATGACAAAACAATACTAAGTATACAAATATTATTTATTGCTAACCAAAATTAGTACAAAAAAAAGAGACTAAATTAAAATTAAACATCCTAATGTTGGAACTCTATTAGTGAGTAATTACTAATAGAGTTCTAACATTAGGATGTTTATATTATTAGGATCTCTATATATATTTTTTTTCGAAAAATATAATAAATACTATTAATTTATATGGCAACGCGAAGAGACCCTCTGGCGGGCTTTGGTGATAACTATTTGTTGCCACACAAATTAAGAGTAAACGCTAACGCATTCGTTTGTGTTTATGTTTAGAAAAAAAAAATACCACAGGTACAGAACACCACAGACTATAGAGCAAGGTATGATGTTGTTAAGTAAATAGAAACTAACTTTGTAGAAGGAATGGTCTGTAAGAATGTACCTACTTATTGATAAAAGATAATTGTTTTGATATCTGGCACGACCAAACAATGACTGTCTCGAGACACTTCGATAAGAATGAGTTGATTAAATATACAGTCAAACGTAATAATATTTGTATCAGTATTTACAATAGGAATTTGGCACCCCTTTCTGGTCGACAAGTTGACATACTAAACACTGTATAATAATTCAAATTTTTTTGGGTCTCAAATTAAATAGCTTGACCGTCACCACCATCACCATCATGTCACACTGCTGAGGGCATATCATATGATGGTTGCCATTTTCGTGGATAAGCGCCAATCACTCTCGCACTTGCATACTTGTCAGAGCGTGACCGGTATCAGTATATGTACTAGTATTTATAGTATTAATTTAGTTTGTAGTACATAGGCAATAGCTGTAATAATTACGTACCTATTTTTACACGTGTTAGTTTGTCTATCTTTTGGGTGCTATCTTCCACTCAATTGCTAAAAGGTTAACTGGAAGAGATTCGCCTTTGTACCTATATAACTGAATTTGTCTGTATTTTACCTATGTTTTGTGTACAACAAAGTATTTACATACATACATACATATTAGAGAGATTATAGAGTGGTTTAGGAGTTACCTGTCTAACCGAACCCAATGCGTAAAATTAGACCAGAGTATCAGCGACTACGAAGAAATGGATTTCGGTGTCCCGCAAGGTAGCATTCTGGGACCGACACTATTCATCATTTATATAAATGACATTGGAAATCCTTTTTTGAATTGGCTACCTACGAGACAGGCTTAGCCTAGTGTAGGGGCCAGTCTAACCACATATGACAAACCCACGCAGTACATTCCTTATTAATATTATATTAATATTATGTTATATCTTGGACCCGGGTATGTCCTAAAACTACGACCAAGACCACCGGGGAATGGGCAGCAGCATTCCTAGAGTGCGGTGGAGATACTGCGATCGCCAACCCGCATGCCAAGAGTGGCGATTATGGCATTTACCCCCCATGAAATTGGGGGAGGCCTATGTCCAGCAGTGGACGTCCTAGGGCTGATATGGATACATATCTTATCGACGACGACAAGTGATATCATACGCCTCCTGGGCACAGGCCTTCTATTCTCTCATGGATGATAAGGAAAGGGGACACGAGTGAATAGGCATCTTCTGGGTGAGCTCCCTTCATCGTCGGCCTCATCTTTGCCCCCTGGCTAGATGCTGGCTAAGAGCAATCCCATTTATAATAAAAAAAATAAAAAAAAACACTCGTAGACAAAGAATACGGGTCGGTGAAATACCGCCATATATTCCTAAAATAGTACAAGGTTGCATTTTGTTTTATCCTGTCATAATCTTTATTTAAATTTACATTTGAACTGCAAATATAACGGTAAAAAAAACGTTAACAGGTTTAAATCGGGCTCGTAAAAACCCATGAAATAACAAAGTTTGAGCGAGATATCTCAAAAAACTACATTTTTGGATATTAATATTTTTATGATAGGATCCCGGAAATTACTTAATTAGTTGGGTTTGGTGGTGGTTGGCAATAGTATATTATGTAACTATATTAGAAAAACCTTATTGGGGGTTATTAAATTCAGGATGATCCGAAATTTTTGACCGTGAGGGTTTGCTTTGAATGTTTTTGCTGATATATGCAGGTTTCTTCACGATGTTTTCCTTAACCAAAAGCTAATAGAAAATATTGAATTATTTATTACGTACAAGTTCCGAATAACTCATTCATACCAGCCGGCATTCGAACCCACGACCGGTGCTTAGCAGCTACATGCTTGAACCGCTAGACTACCGATGCTCCGTACGAAATTGCCGTGTGCTTAATCCTAAGTCTCATTCTATACTTAGTTCATCATCATCATCATCCTAGCATTATTTCCATTACAGTTGCATCCTAAAGGATGCCTGGGGTCCGTTACCTAATCCCAAGAATTGGCGTAGGCACTAGTTTTTACGGAAGCGACTGCCATCTGATCTTCCAACCCAAGGGGGAAACTAGACCTTATTGGGATTAGGCTTGTCAAGTGAGTGGGCAACTTGACTGTTAGAAGTTCTCAAGCCGCCCGGAGGCCTTTAACTTGGCTTTACGACTGCTATCATAGACAGCAGCCGGGATCAACGGCTCATGCCTTATAAAGCACGGGAGCGCTCAGTTAGTAACCAGTCAAAGCGTCACCTATCCAAGGACTGACCCCGCCCGACATTTCTTAACCTAAAATCGATACTTAGTTAACCTGAAAAAATATTAAAAGACATTCTTTGAAATGGCAATAATAATGGATACCTATATAAAAATGTAATTGCTGCTTATAAAAATTAAACACGCACATTACGCACAAACACACATATTAAGATAAGTATTTATAAAGTAAGAAATTTTAATAAAATAGTTGAAAAGAAAAGATATGGTGATTGTTTAAAATATTTAATCTATATTTATAATAAAGTTAGAATTAAATCATTAGAACGTCTATTTTTACATATAATAAACTTAAAAATACACTTGTTTATTGTATCACATCAAAATACTGAGGAATTAAGGTAGGTATCTAATTTAACACTGCAACAACGACGATAGTGGAGCATCATGTTAGCATCCCCATTATTATCAAAAAATATAGTTTTGGCTGCTTATGTATTGTCCCCTATGTACTTTCTAGAGGTATTTATTTCTTAGTGTTTAAATTAAAGTAAAACGTAACTTTTCTTATACCCAATTAACCATATCTTTGAGTCCTTGTATCTTTGTTTGTTCTTTTGTACTCGCTGTTTTTAACCCCCGACGCAAAAAGAGAGGGGTGTTATAAGTTTAACGTGTCTGTCTGTGGTATCGTAGATCCCAAACGGATGAACCGATTTTCGTTTAGTTTTTTCTTGTCATAGATAATTATATCCCGAGTGTTCTTAGCCATGTTTCATGAAAATCTGTTCAGCCGTTTTTGAGATATTGAGCTTTGCAATGAAAATGCCGGGGTTTTATCAACTGTTCTAAGTTGTTTGAGTAGTTATTATTATTTAAATTGTGCAATAGAGTAGTTATAGTTTTTTTGTTATCTCAAATACTATCAATCATTCAATTGAATGCATTCAAAACACAATCCAATCCAATCAATATGATGTTGCATATTTTATTTCTCTTTTTCATTAGACATTATAGCAGCAGGTTAATTGTATAACTCTTTAAACGCGCGTTATGTTGCTCCGACACTGGCTGTTATAAATGTTATATAACAGCAATTATTCTTTCTTCAACATCATAGTAAATAAATAAATAAATAAATAACATAAAATTTATTCATGACAAACACAATACAATTTACAAACAATCACATAACAGAATCAGATTTTGCCACGAAATGGTCACAGCTCAGCGTAATGCTGGCAGAGCCAGCGCTGGTCTTCCGCTGTGACCATTTGGTGAAATCACGGAGCCATTGACGACGCACACACACACAGACAATTACAAGAAACAAATAAGAAAACAACAAACAAATATGAAACCATAAATTAAAAGTAACAATAAAATCTAAGAAGAAGAAAAAAAGAAAAACACCTCATTGTGGGCTTAAAAGACCAGATTCCAGGCCGAACATAAATAAAATATAAATTTAATATAATAAATATTAACTACAGAGCCTTATCCTTGTTACACTATGTTATATAACATTTAAAACAGCCAGTGTGGGAGCACCATTAGGATAAATAAGCAGTTATTTACTGGGGATCGAATATCTCATGGGTGGTAGTGACCGGTTAAGGCGAGGTTATTCTTGGCCAATTTATTGCGACACAAAAAAGGCCAAGGTCAGATATAACCACTAAGACGGAACCTTAATGTGGAGATGTATGGATGTGGTCAAAGCGTCAGAATGCACCCAAGGACTGAAGTATCAGGCATTCTTTGATCTCAGCCGACCCGCTTCCCGGGCGTGAGTATTTGTATATCAAAAGCTAAATAGTAAGAAAAGTTACTCATTTACCCTGCTGGTTACTTTTTTTAACACTTTCAGTGCCACGAACCCGCTAGCCGGACGCTCGTCTCATAGGCGCTTTCCTCTAATTACGGTTTTTCGCATGTTTTTAACACTACGCAATTATTGGCAGTAAAAGTGTTAAGAAGTAACTAATACGATTTCAATTTAATCTCATATAAAAATCAGTTCGTATTGAGTCTTTTCACATTGACTTCCTTTCCTTAAAAAGGAGCGGTAGACCTCCTTTGACCGACTGCACGATTCCGGACTTGGGGTCAACGGCCGGCCGCCGCACCGTTTGGGGCGAGGGCGCCACCGTGAACCGGGATAACACTGCAGCGAGACCCGCTAGAGACTGCATTTGTCCTAGTCTCTCACCTGAAAAAAACAAAAAAAAAATTCAAAAACTACTCCCTTTACCCTTTATAGAGTACAGGTATCAAAAAATTCGACGACCTGTTAAGCCTAGTTGGTAGTGACACTGCCTATGGAGCTAGAGGTCCCGGGTTCGAATCCCGGCCAGGGCATTATTTGTGCATTTAGCACGGATTTTGTTCTTGGGTCTTGGATGTTCTCTATGTATTTAAGTATGTATTTATTTTTATCTATATAAGTATGTATATCGTCGCCTAGTACCCATAGTACAAGCTTTGCTTAGTTTGGGACTAGGTCGATTTGTTTATGATTGTCCCCCAATATTTATTTATTTATTTATGTATATATTTATGTATTTATTTATATATTTATTAATTATGCATTTATTTATGTATTTATTATTTATTTAAAAAAAAATACCATCCTATAACATCATCTTTTTGTATTTTATTCTAGTACAGAATTTTCAGGACTATACAGTGTGGAAAGATAAGTCGGGCCCTGGAGGGAAACTACCTTAAAACGTTGAGATAGCTCAATTTGCTACAAGGAAACATTATTATATTTCTCCTAAGCGATAAAACAGCTTTCACAGATTTTTATAAAAATGTCCAGATAGCAAAAAATAGCAATTTTCTTGACATTTTCGTCAAAAAAATTTGTTGATGCCAATTGATGACAATAGATCCTATTTTTATCAAGGAACAAAAACTTATTAGAGACAGACCTAGTCTAGGATACAAGAGAGCCCAAAAAAAATAAAGACATTTTGCACAATTAGCATTGAAAAAAAGGTATCATTTTCAAAAATCTGTGAATACAGTTTTATTGCTTAGGAGAAATAAAATAATGTTTCCTTTCAGTAAATTGAGTTATCTCAACGTTTTAAGGTAGTGTCCCTCCAGGGCCCGTATTTTCTTTCCACCCTGTAGATTGGTGATGAGGCTAGAATTGAGGATTTTTTTCAGTCTTGCCCGTTAAAGGGTTAAATGGAGCAATGACCATTTTTGCTTCCCGATATGTAATAAGGCCATCAATTGCCATATTTTTTATATTTTTTTTTATACTACGACGGTGGCAAACAAGCTTACGACCTACCTGATGGTAAGCAGACATATTAGGTATACTGAATCTCGGCTCTTTATATCTAGCGGTCTTTTAGAAAACTGCTTGTGACAGACAGATTGTCACCGAGCGATAGCATTAGTGTTCCGTTGGACCAATTTGGGTACTAACAATGGTACAAATATCAGGGATTGATTCAACCTAAAATCGGTATACTAAATGCATGATTATTAATAACCTACATACATCTGTAGTTTGTTATGCATGTGCTCGAGCGTTATACAGCCCTTTATAATCGCATGGTTATTTGAAGCAGTGCGTGGTGTTGCGTTAAAGTAACACCGAGTTGTGATACTCCACAAACCAATAAACCTAGGTTTACTAGGTTTGGTTTAAGGGCCTCTAACCCCTAATTCTTTCTTCTTGTGAGTATCGTAAGAGTAGAAAATTATCCAAAATCTGAGACATGTCAAAAAGTTGGACGTGAACTTTTGATAGAAAATTCCCCACCTCAATGTCACATTTTCTCTATCAAAGTATTTTACGAATTTTTTTTCAGTGTGTTAGGTTTTTTTAATTCATTTTTTGGACCCTCATAAAGTGGAAACCTAAAAAAATATGGGAAATTGGAGATTTTTGTAAATATCAAAATCAAAAGTCCACTTGACTGAGCAGGAAAAAACCATAACGTACCAATAATTGATATTCTGAAAAAAGTAAATGATACAAGTTTGATGCGAAAACGTCTGTTTCACCTTATTGCTTAGTCATACGTAGGGGAAAAGTCGGTTATATGTACCACTTTTTACTCATACGAAGATATTTTATTAGTAAATCTACTTAAAAATAAGTGCATAAATTTAAAAGTTTAGTATTTTGGCTTATTTACATACCAAGATGAGCGTACTGGAGTTAAATTAACATCGTAAAAATAAACTTTTTCAAAGGGACTCCCATCGGTACGATTTAGCCGACGAGTGGGTTAAATCGTACCAATGACGCAATTTGCATGTATATGTATACTGTGTAACTTAGGTATAATCATCAGCTGAAGGACGTCCACTGCTGGACATAGGCCTCCCCCAAAGAGTGCCCCAATGAACGGTCCTGCGCAACCCGCATCCAGCGGACTCCCCCGACCTTGACCTTAACTTAGGTTTAAATACATAGTAGATTGTATGACAAGGGCCTAAAATAAGTCATATCACCACGATATAAAAGGGGAAAATAGTTCGAGGGGTAGTAGGGCTTTTAGACCACAGGTCCAGGACCACACTCTACTTTTCGGTTCGATTGCGATAAAATAGAAAAAAATAATTAAACAAAGATTAACTTCCCAAAAGAAACAATAAATTCCACCGTGAACATTTATCTATAATAATAATAATAAAATGCTTAAACTTTTTTTGTTAATTATTTGGCGGCAATATTGGAATCTTTTTTTAACTGCTTTAACACGTACAAAACATAAACACCGGTTTGATTAGATAAAGGCACCGCGAATAAGCGCCTCTGACCAGCTGATCTGATTAATCAATTTAAGTGTACTTAGCGGATTTCTGGTTAGTTGAAATCAAATACAAAGTTTTTATTTAATAATTAAATTAGTATATTGTGATTGGTGGATTTAAAATAGTGAAATAAATAAATAATAATAATAAATAAATATTAGGGGACATTTTTTACACAAATCAAACTAGCCCCACAGTAAGCTCAATAAGGCTTGTGTTATGGGTACTAGACGACGATATATTTAATAGATATATACTTAAATACATAGAAAACGTCCAAGTCTCAGGAACAAATGTCTCTGCTCACCACAGAAACAAATGCCCTTACCGGGAATCGAACCCGGGACCTCTAGCTTCGAAGGCAATGACACTACCAACTAGGCTAAACAGGCCGACAAATGTTTTGATTCGTCCAATTAAAATGCTTTGTCAATCAATTCAATCATAAATATGTATACATAGTTTCCCTAGGGATTAAATGTACTACTTAAGCCCCGCTTGATAAGTCTAATGTGAAACACTTTTTGAGTATGAGAAGTGAAAAAAATACTTATTGCCTGATATTTAAATTGTCTGGGTACAATCCAAATATACTACTTAAGTCATAAATCCAGACCAGACCTTGGGCTTAGATTTATTATGCCAGAAAACATTGGCAAGATTTAAACAGGTATTGTTTTTTTTAATTGAAATAACAAATATAAAAAAATATAACCAAAGAAATTGGCAATTTCTAAGAACCATCCAATAATTCCTTATATTTATGTATTTAAATACTGTTTACTTCGCATTCTTAACTGACTTTGATTACAAGTTATGTCGTTATGAAATAACACTAAAATTTACATTAAGCCTGAATTTCCTCTCTCACATTCATGCTTTGCCATTTTTGATTAAGGTTATCGCCGGTGAAACCAAAGAAACATTATTTAAAAAAGTGTAATTAAAAAAGTTTATTTTATAGGAAATCTCGCCGTGGTATAATATAATTTAACCAGTGGTACGATATCGCCGACTCTCCCCTATTATATACATCTTTTTTTACTTGACTGTACCAAAATCGGACGGCCTGTTTAGCCTAGTCGGTAGTGACTCTGCCTCCGAAGCTAGAGGTCCCGGGTTCGAATCCCGGCCAGGGCATTTATTTGTGCATTTATCACGGATATTTGTTCTTGGGTCTTGGATGTTTTCTATGTATTAAGTATGTATTTATCTATATAAGTATGTATATCGTCGTCTAGTACCCATAGTACAAGCTTTGCTTAGTTTGGGACTAGGTCGATTTGTGTAAGATTGTCCCCCAATAAAAAAAATGGCTGTTTACGTTACGAGTAAATATCAACACACTAGCCGTTGGCTAAATCTGCGTGGGAAGGCCGTTATTTGTTTTGTGTCGTTTTACCTATTTGGATAGACATCACGACCTCTAAGTCACGATAACACTTTATAAATGTCATAAATATACAGGATGCGGCAGATGGATGGACATACGTATATTGGGGATAAATGTGGTCATCTGCTACTTGGTCTAGCACAAAAAAAATGAATTGGGCCCAAAGATTTTTTTTAAGAATTTTAATTTTAATCTTTATAATTTTTGGTTTTCTAATAACTGAAATCGTAAGATTCTGGAATTAGTCTAGGTTTAAATGAAATAAAAATGTTGTCCGTTTTATCATCTCTTATTAAACTGTTTTCAAGACGTCAACTACTTAAAAAAATGATAAAACGGACAAAATGTTTATTTTATTCTAATCTAAACTTATTCCAGAACCCTACAAATTCAGTTATTTGAAAACGGAGAATTTTAAAAACAAAAATAAAAAATCTTAAAGAAAAAACTGTGGTCCCAATTTTTTTTTTGAGGTTGACCATGTAGTAGATGACCTCACCTATTCCCAATATACGTATGCCCATCCATCTGCCAATCATCCTGTATAAACATTGTCGTCCACCCCGGTAAGTCTCATGCGGTCTTAGAATAAAACCAATTTTAAAATTGAATTTAAAAAAATTCAAGTATCTCTTATGTAATAAAATAATAATAATAATAAAGGTGTACTCGGTGTACCCCTTGCATTTCATTAAATTGTCAAAAGGGCCTCTGCGTGTTGGCTATGTGGTACTCGGTTGGTACTTCGGCTCCGCGCACGCCTTCCAAAGGTCCGGGACACCATTGTCCCGTGAGCGGAAAAGACATACAATAATAATAAATATTGGGGGACATTTTTACACAAATCGACCTAGTCTCAAACTAAGCAAAGCTTGTACTATGGGTACTAGACGACGATATACATACTTATATAGATAAATACATACTTAAATACATAGAAAACATCCAAGACCCAAGAACAAATATCCGTGAAAAATGCACAAATAAATGCCCTGGCCGGGATTCCGGGACCCGGGACCTCTAGCTTCGTAGGCAGAGTCACTACCGACTAGGCTAAACCGGTCGTCGGTCAAAAAAATCGTTTATTACTTGTTACATGGTAATTTAGCCTAGAACCCGCCAAACTGTAGAACAGTTTGCTGGCGTAGACATGGCTCTCATACATAACAACTATGCCTTTTTAAGGTGCTAAGGTTAGGTATCAGACGGACAACCTATCAATCTATATTTAAGTGGGCATTTTCCACTGCTGAAGCAAGGTTAGGCAGAGCCGGGAATTATCAGTATTAGTAGCATTTTGTTTTATCGCTTCGCCGATGGAAAGATAGCTGCATTATGCCAGGCGTTAGATTTAATTTCCTCTGTGGACTAGTTTAGGTATATATTCCATATATTCGAATGTAATAAAAACGTATTCAATTGTTTTAGGATCCTTATAGGAATCATCATCCAATATTAATCAACTTTGTATTTTTACAGTTCGTGGAATCATAAATCCTATAAGGTGTATTTCACCTTTCAGTGATTTAGTGAATTTGAAACAGTAAGCAATGATAGTTCGCCGATGGCATCGCCACTCTTCAAACCATATGCCTTATAGCGAGTTGTTATTAAAACAAGTCGAATTGAGGCCCAGTTAGGAAGGCAAGACTAGCGTGAATGCATCGAATCTTGATCGAATGAGTCATCGCCTAATACCCATACATGCTTTGCTTAGTTTGGGATTGGGACTAGGTCGATTTGTGAAATACTGTCCACAAATATTATTCGTTCGCGGACCGCTGGAACTCCGCGCTCATGCGTCGGTGGACGCAGCTTCATATCCGCGAGACCCTTAATTAATAAGTTAATTGTAGTAAGTTAATGTAGGAAATTTATCTCTAACCTTAAATTTAGATATATTAATGTTCTTACTAATACTTATGGGTGCTGAAATAAATAATTTGATTTGATTTGATTATTATATAATGACTGATAGTGTAGTATAAAGTTATACGCGTATAATAGTTTGGGAGTATGTCAATCGGATTTGAGTAGTATTATTCTATGCATTCACTTGATTACTTTCACTTCACTCGTCGCCTTTAGGTATGTACCTACAGCACCTATTACTCAAATTATGTTTTATGTACAGTTATGAGACAGCTAATATAACTGTAGAATAAAATCAATCTTACGCCACTTCGGTGTGTTTAGGCTCACATTGAAATAGTTGGTTAACAAAATATAGTTAATAAAAGTACAGATAAACAAAACTTACCGATGCAAGCGCGTGGGCCGACACCAAACGGCAAATATATTGATTTGTGGACAGAATTAAACTCATCTGGACTAAATCTCTCTGGTCGGAACTGTTCAGGATTCTCAAAATACTGAGGGTCCATATGCAAAGCTTGTAAGGGCACCATTATCCGAACTCCTTCATCTATAGTCACGTCCGTGTCAGGAATAGTATATTTACGCGCACACTCCCTCATCAGGAAACCAAGAGACGGAAACATTCTCATGCCCTCTTTGAACGTCCAATCAAGGTACGTCATTTCTTTCACAGCATCGTAACTTAGCTTATTGTTGTGCTGTTTAAGAACCCTGTCTATTTCTTCTTGCACTTTTTTCTGGATGTCAGGATTGAAAGCCAATTGATGCAACGTGTAACTTGTTGCTGAAGATGATGTTTCGAAACCGGCAGCGAAGAAAATAAATACTTGTGCAGCCATTAGCTCCTCATCCATTTCCAAAGTAGCAACATCTGGAGTTCCATCAGGTTTTACATGTTCTATGGATTCTGCTGTCATTAATCCTTTCTTCCTACTTTCTATCAGGAGATCTATGAAGTCATTTCTGCCTGAAGGTTCATACTTCCTTTCTCTCAAGATTGCACCAACTAGTTCTTTAATGCCTTTCTCTACTTGAGCCATTGGCTTTAGAGGGTAAAATATTACTGGCATAGCTTGTTTCAAAACTGCAGATATGAAACGCATGGTGTTCACTTTGAATATGCTAGCGCCTAGTTTGCGGAATGCTGATTCTTCTTCGTTGAGGGAGTCTGCGTCGATGCCGAAGCCGCAGGCGCCGATAAAGTCGGTGGTGTAGCGTGCCATGAGGTCGCGAGCGTCGATGGCGTGGCCACTAGCGGCGGCTGCGAGTGCCCGCTCCTGTAACCGCTCCGCTCGCTCGACGATGAGCGGAAACATCGCCTTCAGCTTCCCGCTCGTGAACGCTGGCGTCATCCGCTGCCTCAACAACCTCCACAGATCCCCATCAGCAAAAAACAAGTTCCTCAAAATCGGCTCCATTAACTTCTTATTAGTGATAAGACCACGAGGGTAGAAATTATAAAAATCGCTGACCAGCAAATGCTTTATGATCTCTGGATCCCTTACAACGAGCTCTGGTCTGGTTGATCTGAAGAAGCCTACGATTCTTTCTGAGGGGTACTTCCAGTACATTTCAACAGCCATTTCTGTCATGCTTTTTCTCATGAAGTAATTGCCTGCATTGTTGCCGAAGAAGAGCACTGGTTGGTCGTGTTTGACGCCTCGTTTTCGCCAGTAGTCGAAAGTCCTGACGTTGTAGAGGTAAAACGCGACGAGCGCTATAAGAATTATAGCTAGCGTGATCATTGCGGCGAGCGACCGTGCGTAGTCGCAACTGGAGTAAAACTAAAACTGAACAGGAAACTCGCAGTACTTGTTATATATGTTTGCTGTATAAACCGGTTGTTTATTAGAAGACGCAGATAACGGCTGTTTGTGACTGCACATCATAGATAATTGCGAAATATACGTCTAAGTATGAGTATGCACTCATCTACAAGTGTAGACAGTGTATCATAACAATAGTTTTGGTGATTAATCAATTATCATTTATGACCTAATTAACACTATTTTTGGTAATTGATTCCTTTGATGTTTAATTAAGGTACAATATAATTACGTCGTATTATATGTAAATATTGCTATAAAATAGTTTTATCTATGATATTTTATAGTTTTAATGAAGTTGTACTCGTAATAATTAGTCGATAGAGGCAATAGGGTCATAGGTTATTATTAATCTGGCACATATATTGTTTTGCTAAACGTACATTTTATTTAAGAGGGCGCAGTACGTTTGGTTCTCCATACAAACGTATTTATGCTCTCATTTCAAAACGCCATGATAAAATAACATGAAACTTTGTATACACAATGAGATCCAGCTGGTCTAGGGCGGAAATTAGTTTCTGTTGCTTGAAATTATAATGGCGAAAAAATATAGCGATTATTAAGGTTTTCATACAAGCCGTAAAAAACTCAAAAAACCGCTGTATTTTTTTTCTTTTTCAATTTCTAGCAACAGAAACTAATTTCCGACCTAGATATGCCGGATCCCATTGTGTATACAAAGTTTCATGTTATTATAGAATGGCGTTTTAAAATGAGAGCCTAAATACGTTTGTATGGAGAACCGATCGTACTGCGCCCTCTTAAGTTTACGTTTTTTGCTTGTTTGTTGACGCGTATTTACAATCATATCTAAAAAAAAATGTGAAGTAACCAGAGGGGTTACCGGCTTTACCTTCTTAGCCCGGGAGCCGGGGTTTTGGGAACCGGGTATGTCCTAAAACTACGACCAAGACCACCGGGGGATGGACAGCAGCATCGCTGGAGTGCAGTGGAGATACTGCGATCGCCAACCCGCATGCCAAGCGTACATATGTCCAGCAGTGGATGTCTTTCAGCTGATAGTAGTAGTAGTAGATTCTTAGCTATGGTAACTTTCCAAATTCCATGTTATGATCTGTACTCTTGACTTTTTTATGGCCATAAATTTGACAGCTGAAGTCATCACTCTTAGTTTTGTTGTTGTCGAACGACAATAATAAAGAGAACAATTGAATATATAAGTAAAATAATAATAATATGTAATTAAAATTTACAATAGAAAGAAACGCTTTGTTGTAAGAGTGATGTATTTAGACAGTAATCTATGATGGGTCAGGCAGGGCAAAGTCCACTAATTATAGAGAAAATATAAATTGCACTGGCCAAGACAACGAGTTCAACATCATCATTAGCCTATAGACGTCCCACCGCTGGATGCAGGCCACATTACATAGGTGTTATTAGGGTTCCGTACCTCGAAAGGAAAAAACGGAACCCTTATCACTTTGTTGTCCGTCCGTCTGTCTGTCTGTTAAGACAGCGCAGTACGATCGGTGTGGATCGGTTCTCCATACAAACGTATTTAGGCTCTTATTTTAAAACGCCATGCTAGAATAACATGAAACTTTGTATACACAATGGGATCCGGCATACCTAGGTCGAAAATTAGTTTCTGTTGCTAGAAATTGAAAAAGAAAAAAAATACAGCGGTTTTTTGAGTTTTTTACGGCTTGTATGAAAACCTTAATAATCGCTGTATTTTTTCGACATTATAATTTCAAGCAACAGAAACTAATTTCCGTCCTAGACAAGCTGGATCCCATTGTGTATACAAAGTTTCATGTTATTCTAGCATGGCGTTTTAAAATGAGAGCATAAATACGTTTGTATGGAGAACCAAACGTACTGCGCCCTCTTAAGACCCTTTTTCTCAGAAACGCGTGGAGATATCAAGCTGGAATTTATATCGAATACTCAAATCTACTATCCCTTGGAGCTGTGAAAAAATCAAACTTCTAAACCAACGCAATCAAAAGATACAGCCGTTTATGCCGCAAATTGTCGACACTCGCAAGGGTATCAAAACCGACAGGGTGCTTCCCATGAACTGAGAATCTTGAAATTTGGTACGAAGCAACGTCTTATAGCACAGATAAAGGAAAAATTGCGAAAAACGAATTTTTTTAGTAACATTATATAATTTTTATTTTTTTTACGGAACGCTTTGTGCTCTAGTCGCACTCGCAACTGGCCGATTTTTGAACATCACGTCGGTGGGAAACAAGCGTACGGCCCGCCTCATTATAAGCGATCACCGCAGCCTATAGACGCCAGCAACTCCAGGGGTGTCACATGCGCGTTGCTGACCCTTTAAAAATGTATACACTCCTTTCTTGAAGAACCCTTTACTGTAGTCCGTAGGAAAACCTCGGTAGGGAGCTCATTCTACAACCGGAGCGTCCGATGAGGGAAATTCCTCTGAAACCATACCGTACGCGACCATTTAGGTTCTAAGGTGAGAGGAAAACGAGTTAAGGAAGGCAATTTTGTCTGAAACACATCGTAGCACTGTATTTTCAATATGTTGCTTGCGATCTCTTCCACAGCGCCCAGCAAACGTCTCTGTTGTCATTTCAATTTGGATTTAATATATTTCGCGGGGTCATTCTGGCATGATACAAACTTACAAGTTTATTTATCAGATTAACTTAAATACCGTTGACTTTGCCACACCTGCCAATAAAACAGATTCATCAATCTATTGCACAATAAATTAAATCATTAACGCCTAAGATGAATAAGGCTCCCAGCTATAATCAGCTTCCCTTTCCATTCTTTAACAAAACCAAGCTCCAAAGTCCGTGTAATTTGCTCAGTAATAATGACTAAGCACGATCTCATTATCCATTCTAAAACGTCTTAAGTCACATTCACAACTGGTATTCACAAAAACAATCAATTTGTCTCAAAAAGGCCAGGATAAATCTGAACTCCCAATGCGCATAATTGTTAGGAACATCGCGGTCTAGTTACACTAGACAGCTTGTATGATGAATCAAGACAGGTCGTGAATCGTAACAGGACAAGTTTAACTCGTAACATGACTAGCAGAAATCTCGAACAGCAGTCAAACAAGACTATTATCTGGCGGACTTTGGACCCAGATCATTGCAGTGTTGACTCTCAAAACGAGTTAGCGGGCAAAGTCCAAGGTGACGTAATTTTTGATGCTTACGTGCTTAGGTGTTGCGAATAGCAGTCAACCACGACTATTTGTGGACTTTAGACCCAATATTAACTCTCTTAACTGGATAAGATGACGTAAGGTTGGTTGTTTTCGTGATGTTGTTGCGTTATTGGATGATCCTATTAGTTGAGATATTTTTATATTATGGACAGCGGTTAGTATGTGCGATGTACAGTCGAGATCAAAGATATCTTTACAATTGAGTGTTACAAAAATTTACGTTTAAATAAGTTTACACACTACATGCCAGAAACATGCTTACAACGCACATGACAGTTTCAACTTTTCACTTAATGCACCAAAGTTCTGTTTACCATAAAAACATTTTCACACATTGTGACATAATTAGGTTTACATTGCATGTTACAAAATAAGATTTCCTGTCAATGTGCCCTAAAATGTTTACATTAGCAGTGACACATGAAACTTTACGTACAAGCGTATACAAGGTGGCCCATTCAAATCGGTCAGTATGGGAAAGTCTGAAACTATAAGACATACGAAGATTTGTTCTTAGGAACCATGTCACCGATTTTGATAAAAAGAAAAACTGCATTCATACATTTGAAAAAAAACACTGTACCCAGCTAGGGAATCGAACCCGGTTGTTTTGAAAAAATAAACTTACACTATTTCTATTCAGATATCGTTTGTGTAGGTCTTAAGCAGTAAATGTCTCTAAGAAACATAATGTCTAAAATGAATAAAATGCATTTTTTTCACATACTTTAATTTATCATAGTAGGTGTTCAAAGTGACCACCGTTACAATATTCAACAAGTTCAGGCATGTAAAATTGTCTCTATGGTTGTTTGTACCTCTCTACTTGTAAAATCGGTGACATGGTTCCTAAGAACAAATCTTCGTATGTCTTATAGTTTTAGACTTTCCCATACTGACCGATTTGAATGGGCCACCCTGTATATTTTTTAATTACACCTTTTGCTGCATAATGATAATAGTACATTACTACAGAGGCCGGGACGAAGGGGGTTGCCGGCCGAAGACATATAGACGGCCGAGCGAAGCGAGGTCGGATAGGTCTCAGGCGGGCAACCCCATATTTCCGGCCGAGGTATGTATAGTGCTTTTCTCAAACATGCAATGAAATAAACAACAAAAAATCAAAGTTTTATTTTTAATACGCATAGTGGCAGAATGTCATGATGCCTGTGCCACAAATTTATGTGGAATGGAAATTAAAAAAGAGGACTTTGCCGGCCTAGGCCTGCATGATTTGTATGAAATCCCTTTAACGACCTCTTGTCCTAGCCGCACCTGAAACGTCATACTTCGCAGCCTATTATAAGGAACATAACATCAATATTTCATTGCATGTTTGAGAAAATATCTTTACAGTTTGACACAAACCACGTTCTTATTTTAAATAATGACAATCACCGAAAACAGTACCATACTGTCAAATATTGTATCCCTTTCATTTTGGGCGTGACGTCACCGATACATTTAGTAGTAAACTAGGTACCCTTATAGTTTCGCCATGTACGTCTGTCTGTCCAAGGTTTTGGTATGGGATTGTTAGAGCTAGAAAGCTGCAAATTAGCATGGATATAGAAATCAATAAATCTGTCAAAGTAATAAAATAAAATCTAATGTCCCCCCGTCCCATCCCTAACTTTTAAACTACGGGTCCAAAAATAGAAAACAAATCATAAAAGTAAATCTTAATAAAGCCTTTCAACGAAAACTACAGTGGACTTGATCAGTTAAGCTGTTTTTGAACTGTTCTTAGTAAAAAAAAACGCTGCGAAGGTATTCCCTTTCGCTAGTTATTGATTTTTTAATTAGTTTCATTTGGCAAAAACCTACACTGAGCATGGCCCGACATGCTATTGGCCGATTTTTTTCTGTACGTTGTAGGTATAAAACTCAACGAATCTTCCTCTTACATATATTTACGATATGTTTGAATAAGATACTTTGTCAGTTTAATTGTTTTATATCCACCACCACCACATCAGCCGAAGGACGTCCACTGCTGGACATAGGCCTCCCCCAATTTCATGGGGGTAAATCCCATAATCGCCACGCCTGGCATGCGGATTGGTGATCGCAGTATCTCCACCGCACTCCAGGGACGCTGCTGCCCATCCCCCAGTGGTCTTGGTCGCAGTTTTAGGACATACCCGGGTCCATGCCAAATTGCTTTATATATCCATGCCAAATTGCAACTTTCTAGCATTAAGAATCACAGGAAAAAGCCTCGGACATAGCGAAACTATAAGGGTTCCTAGTTGACTACGGAACCCAAAAAGGATTTTATTTGTGTTTGTAAAGAAAAAAATGTACTTTGCTCCCGAAGAAATTGCGTAAGTTACACAATCACTCAGTGAAATTTCATGGTGCGTGAAAAGTCTAACAAATACTAGTTATTCATTTGAAATGAGTCGTAGACAAAGTATCGTATGCAACGGTTTATAACGGGTCTCAAAACGCTCGTGGCATCTTTACCCACGCCACTCGCGTTTTTTGAGCGTTCTTATACAACAGCTGCATAAAAGTTTAATTTATGAATAACTCCTTTTTTTGAAGTCGGTTATTGCGCCGAAATTGTTACCAATATTAGACACAAATGATGGAATTAACAGAGAACATATGACAATTCAATGTCATTATTCAAATTAAGAACAGTGCAATCACCCTGTAAAGATATTTTCTCAAACATGCAATGAAATATTGATGTTATGTTCCTTATAATAGGCTGCGAAGTATGACGTTTCAGGTGCGGCTAGGACAAGAGGTCGTTAATGGAATTTCATACAAATCTTGCAGGCCTAGGCCGGCAAAGTCCTCTTTTTTAATTTCCATTCCACATGAATTGTGGCACAGGCACCATGACATTCTGCCACTAAAAAATAAAACTTTGATTTTTTTGTTGTTTATTTTATTGCATGTTTGAGATAAGCACTATACATACCTCGGCGGGAAATATGGGGTTACCGGCCGAAGACATATATAGACGGCCGAGCGAAGCGAGGTCGGATAGGTCTGAGGCAGGCAACCCCATACCATACACACCCCTTTTCGTCCCGGCCTCTGTAGTAATGTACTATTATGTAGCAATAGGTGTAACTAAAAGAAAAGTACGCTTGAACGTAAAGTTTCAAGTGCCACTTCTAATGTACATACATACATACATACATACATATAATCACGCCTGTTTCCCATAGGGGTAGGCAGAGATCACGGATTTCCACTTGCTACGATCCTGACATACAACTTTCGCTTCATGAACTTTCATAACATTCTTCATGCATGCGCGCCGATTTAGGGTACTCCTGACCTGGCCTTTCTGCAGAATGTCTCCGATTTGGTCGGAGTACGTTCGCCGAGGTCTTCCCCTTCCAACTTTTCCATCCACTCTTCCTTCATACACTCGTTTTGTCAATCTTCTTTCATCCATCCTCTCTACATGTCCAAACCATCTTAGCATACCTTTCTCAATTTTCGTCACTATATCTTCATTCACTCCACACCTCCGTCTTATAACGGTGTTTCTCACTCTATCTCTCAAAGTAACGCTACACATACTTCTCAGCGCTCTCATTTCCACTGCATTCACTCGACTCTGATGTTTCTTCTGCCACACCCAACTTTCACTACCATACATTAGTGTCGGCACCAACACTCCTCTATGCACGGCCAGCCGCGCCTTTTCTGACACTTTCTGGCTACTCATAAAGGCGTGAAGTGCCCCATTCACTCGATTCCCAGCTATCACTCTCCTTTCAATATCTCCTTCATGCTTACCGTCTCTCGTGAACAAAGTCCCCAAATACACAAACCCATCCACTTGCTCCAACTTCTCTCCATCTACAGCAATTTCACAAACTGTCATACACTCATCTCTTTCAAATACCATCACTTTCGTCTTGCTTACATTCATTTTCATTCCTTTTCTCGCAAATAATGTGTGCATGCTAGTTACCATCTTCTGTAGCTTCTCAGCCGATGACGCTAATAAAACCTGGTCATCGGCGTAGAGTAGACATTTGATAAGCAACCCATTCATTTCCAACCCACATTCATCGTCTTTCAAATCTTGCAAACAACTGTCCAGAAATAGATTAAACAGCCACGGTGACGCTACACATCCCTGTCTAACACCCTTTTCGATGCTAAACCATTCAGTGTAGGACCCGTTTACTCTCACGCAAGCAGAGGAATCCTCGTAGAGAGATTTCAGAGCTTGAATGAGATGGTCGCTCACTCCATATCCGGACAGTACCGACCAAAGTTCATTCCTCACCACTCTGTCATAGGCCTTCTCCAAATCTACGAACGCGCAATAGACCTTTTGACCTTGGGCCAAATATTTTTCGGCTATGCATCGTAAAGAGAAGACCTGATCCGTACATCCCATACCTTTCCTAAATCCCGCTTGTACATCCCATATTTTCTCATCGGTTTCTTGCATTACCCTTTCAATCAACACTTTCGCATATAATTTGCCAACGATGCTGAGTAAGCTAATGCCCCTGTAGTTCTTGCAGTCAAGTTGTGAGCCCTTTCCCTTGTACAGTGGCACGATGACCGCCTTGCACCAATCTTTTGGAACTATGCCGGTATTAAAACATAAGTTGAAAAGGCGATACAACTGACTTGCTACGACGCCTTGCCCAGCCTTCAGCATCTCGACTGAAATTCTATCATACCCCGCTGCCTTTCCTGGTTTCATTCCTTTCAAAGCTTTTACAATTTCATCCATACTAATACTACACTCCTCATGTGGCAGTGCATTATCATTCACTCCTGACGTATTTTCCTCTTCTCTCTCAAACAAACCTTCAAAATATTCCTTCCATCTCCCTAATATGCATTCCTCATCATTCAATAAACTTCCATGCTGGTCTCTAATCGAGGTTAGCTCTGAGGTCTGAGTTTTACCTCTGGCTAGTCGAATGGCTTTCCAGAAAAACTTTATGTTTGCCCGGAAATCCTGAGACAACCTCTGATCCATCTCATCATTCTGTTCATCTTTCTTTCTTTTAACTACCTCCTTTACCAGAACATTCAACCTTTTATAGTTACTTTTCCTTTCACTCACGTCTTCAAGCGTGGCTTTTTGACTTCTTTGGTCAGCTCTTATCGCCAACCAATCTAGCCACGCTTTCTTCTTCTCACTTACTGCCTTTTGTACCTCTTTATCCCACCATACATTCTTCTTCTTCTTCCCTTTGCTCCTTTCTTTCACACCACATACATCCCTGGCTGTACTTACAAGCTTATCTTTAAAACCATTCCATAGTTGATCAATCTCGCATATATCATCTATCTCTCTAAGATTTTCCTTTAGTTTATGAATATACTCATCAGCCACACTTTCCTCTTGCAAATTTTCTACTTTTATTCTCTCCAGAACACTAGTGAATATACGAGGTCGATGCCGCCATCCTTGAAACAGCCCTTTCATTCGGCTCATCACCAGGAAGTGGTCTGTATTTATTCCGGCCCCGCGATACACCCTAGTGTCCAGAACATTCTTCCTCAATCTTTCGTCCACTATCACAAAATCAATCATACTCTTTCTTACGTTCTCCGCCTCACGCGTGTACAAATGAATCCATTTGTGGGCAAACATTGTATTTGTCACAAAAAGATTTCTCTCGAGGCAAATATCTAACAAACTCTCACCATTCTCATTCACTCTCTCGTCACCGTGAGTACCCAGAACCTTTTCAAATCCATCTCGCTTTACCCCTACCCATGCATTAAAATCACCTAACATAATCAACCTTTCATTATCCTTACATCTACTTGTGACATCCCTTAATTCCTCCCAGAACTGTTTTCCCTCTTCCTGGGTCGACTGTGATGTTCTCGTACCCAGGTTTACAGGGGCATATACCCCAACAACAAAGATACGAGTCAGTCCTAATTTCATTCTGACCCATATTAATCTGGGACTCACGCATTCAAATTCATTCACACACTTGGCAATCCTAGCTGAAAGTATGACACCAACCCCCTGACATGCTCTGTCTGAAACGGTCACTCCAGACCAGTACGCTGTATAGGGTCCATGTTTCGTGGTGTCACACCCTTTCCGTTTTGTCTCATTTACACAAAGAACATCAATCCTCTTTTTATCCATCATCTGCCTTACTTCATTCATTTTTCCTTCCATTCCTCCTCCAACATTCAACGTAGCAAAACGGCACTCCGTGAGCCGCTTTTCGCCCCCACTGGAAACGTGACGTGACGGGTGGCGGACCGCGTCGCCGCCATGCGGATGATTTTTATTTTTTCCAATCTCCATAGCGTTCCCACGAGTAAATAGGGAACTAAAGGTCCATCACAGCAGAGCCCTATACTGTGGTAAGGTGGATTACCACTGTGCCCTGTGACCACCAACACAGACACCCTCCGTTCGACACCAGACTCCCCTCTGGCCATGCATCCCTTGGCACGGGTCGGCTAACACCTTGGATTAGGGGTTTTATATCGGGGTTTTCCTTCCCCTAGACTGGTTGCAGGCCAATGCTAACGAGGCCCATCTCCCCGGGTTGTATTTCGGAGTTACCTTCTCCTAGACAGGTTGCAGCCCAATGCTAACGAGGCCCATCTCCCCGAATTCTAATGTAAACATATTTAAGGGACATTGACAGGAAATCTTATTTTGTAACATGCAATGTAAACCTATTATGTCACAATGTGTGAAAATATTTCTATGGAAGATAGATGGTAAACATAACTTTGGTGCATTAAGTGAAAAGATGAAACTGCCATGTGCGTCGGAAGTCTGTTTTTGTCATGAAGCGTGTAAACTTATTTAAATGTGAAGATATTTTTGTAACACTCAATTGTAAAGATATCTTTGACCTCGACTGTACCTACATAAAGAAATAAGTGATAACAATGATTTTGACTGATGGATGATAAAGTGTCTATGCCAACTGTTGAGATTAGGTGCCGGTAATAATAATTATTATTATCGTTTATGATACGCGGTCCCACTAATATTTAGTTTAAAGCCTTTTTGACAGACAGGGAAATAAGCACGACTATCGCGGGTATACCGGTGAAAAAGCGGACGTGTACCTGGGTGGGGGTGCAGACCGGATCTGTGTATGGTTCCGTGGGATACATGATGCATGTTAACAGTGTCTCTAATGTTGTCAAGTTTTGTGGGGTGTATATGTATGTTGTATCGGAGTACTTTGAATGTATAACCAAATGGGCACACGATAAAGGTATTATCTTGATCTTTACTAAAACCAAATGCCATACATATAACCAGCCAGCAAATAGTGTTATTTGTATAGATTGATGAATTTGTCGGCCTGTTTAGCCTAGTTGGTAGTGTCATTGCCTCCGAAGCTAGAGGTCCCGGGTTCGATTGCCGGTAAGGGCATTTGTTTCTGTGGTGAGCAGAGACATTTTTTCCTGAGACTTGCACGTTTTCTATGTATTTAAGTATTTATCTCTCAAGACAAAAGTCTTTGACCAGTGTTGCCAGTGATGACATATGGCACTGAAACGTGGTCGCTTACTATGGGCCTCATAAGAAGACTCAAAGTCACCCAAAGGGCAATGGAGAGAGCTATGTTGGGAGTTTCTCTGCGTGATCGCATCAGGAATGAGGCCATACGCAGCAGAACCAAAGTGATCGATATAGCCCTCCGAATCTCTAAACTTAAGTGGCAGTGGGCGGGGCACATAGCACGTAGAACCGATGGCCGTTGGGGCGGAAAGGTTCTCGAGTGGCGACCACGTACCGGAAGGCGTAGCGTGGGCAGGCCCCCCACACGGTGGACTGATGACCTGGCGCAGGACCGGTCATTGTGGAAGTCTTTGGGGGAGGCCTATGTCCAGCAGTGGACGTCTTTCGGCTGAAATGATGATGATGATGATGAAGTATATATCTATTAAATATATCGTCGTCTAGTACCCATAACACAAGCCTTATTGAGCTTACTGTGGGACTAGTTCGATTTGTGTAAAAAATGTCCCCTAATATTTATTTAAAAAAAAAGAAAAATAAAAAAATAAAGTTGTCAAAGTTAGCATTTAGAGCATTTAGAGATAATTATGTGCTACATAATTATCTCTAAATGCTAACCTTGACAACTTATTTTAAACAACAACAAATGTCAAAACAAAGCAGTTGCTTCCAAATGCGCAACATGCAAGCTCTTCAAAAAGTCCAATGACTATAAAACAGGGGATCCTGATTGCCCCGCAAGCGCAGAATAAGTAATAGTACAAGTACAGAAGTTTCTCTGTTAACAAATCCCCCGTGTAGGTATGCCGAACGTGCCTAAACGTGGCCATCTCTTTCTATCGCACGCAACGCGCTCTTTCGAGGCCCCGCCCTCAGCGCTAGGGCTACCACCAGCGAGAACCTATTTTAATGTATGTACTTTATTATTAGTAGTGTTGTGTTGTTTAGGTACAATACAATTACGAATAGTTCTTTTAAGGTTCCGTAGCCAAAATGGTGAAAACGGAACCCGTCCGTCCGTCTTTTATGTCGCCGATGTACTCGCAGACTATAAGCACTACAAATACAATTAAGAGGGGGGCACTCCATACATGTAACCAGGGGATACAAAGTTTTATACAATTTTTAAAGGCATCACTTTAAAAAAATAAAACGAGGTTTCTTAGAACCAACGTTTTCATTTTCGTTTTCTTTTATGTCAATCGTTGGTGAATACCAAACTCAATGACTGTCAGTTTTTTGAGTGATAACTGTCCTGATGGGATCATAAAAAACGAGATGTCCAAGTTTTTATTATTATTGGTGCAACCTGCTGCAATACAATATATAATGCTGTGGTTTTGAAATTATTATTAAACACGAAACGGATTATTTTATGATCGTACAGCAGTACAGCAGCGCGTACTGCGCGTGCGACCCGTAACGCTGCACCGCAACCATTGAATAGTCACACGTCGTGTGAGCCGGCGGCTGCATGTACGAGTACTTTGCTCGGCGCGATGACGTCACGGCAGTAAACCACCCCTGCCGCAAGGAAAATGGCCAGAAAAAGTATAGATAAAATATTTTTTATAAAAACTCAAAAACTTCTTAATTTATTAAGTTCAAAATAATTTAGCTAGAAAATCTTTAGAAGAGGTTAGTTTTATGTTTTTTTTTTCATAATTTTTGGACTTGGATATTCTCGGATTGAATATTTACTTTGACAAAAATGGGTTTTGCAAACCCCTATTCTTTTTTAAAGACCTATCTAAAGATACAACACAAAATAGGCAGGAAGGGAAAAAAAATCATCCCCACTTTACGTGTACAGGAGGTACCCCAAAAATATGTTATATATTCATGCCAAATTACAGCTTTCTAGTACGAAACTATGAGGGTTCCTAGTTGACTCCGGAACTCTAAAAATTATGGTAGTAGAATGTATTGTAGTATTAAATTTAAGAATTAAGTCTATCACAATAAATTATTAAGAACATCATCATCCTAGAGTTATTCCCAGTACAGTTTCATCCTGAAGGATGCCTGGGGTCCGCTCCTAATTCAAAGAATTGGCGTAGGCACTAGTTTTTACGGAAGCGACTGTCATCTGACCTTCCAACCCAAGGGGGGAACTAGATCTTATTGGGATTACTTGGCTAGCTAGTGTGTAGTAGTGACTGCTTTGAGTGGTTACTAACTTAGTAACCACTCAAAGCAGTCACAATCAAAGGACTGACCCCGCCCGACATTGCTTACCCTCGCATACCGTAAGTAAAGAAGTAACACAAATTAATTTTATTATTTCCTTATTCTTACTACATAAGTTAAAAAAACTGGCCAAGTGCGTGTCGGGCCATGCACAATAAGGGTTCCTTACCGACACCTCCTAATCTACGTTTAAAACCACTATACTTACAATACATTTTATCACAAAAAGTCGTATCTTCATAGGAAAATTACGACACTTACGCCCTTTTGTTCTGGCAAGACAATTTTTCAGCAATAATTCAAAAACCGTTAAACCTATCTTGTTCAAACTAAAAATCGTTGAAGGAATTAATTAATGTGCATCATGTTTTTCAGAATTTTAGACTTACTTCATAGTTTGGAAATTAGTGGGAGGGGGACACTTTTTACGACTTTGACAGCTAATATCTCACCAACGGTTGACTTAAATGGCTATTTTTACAAACGTCTATGTCATTTTTGAAAGGCCTATACATAGATATACGCCTATGTACATTGAAAAAAAAATTTGACCCCCTCGTAGACGTATGGGGTGCCCCCCAGTTTAATATTTTTTTAAATAATTAGTAATTTCACATCATATTTCTATAGCGGTTCATAACATACATCTTCACACCCAATTCCATAATTGTAGTGGTCATATTCTCCGACTAAGGGGTGATTCACAGTAGACCGTTCCGTGTCCAGGCCGGCCCGTTTTCTATGACAGCAAACGCAACGGCCGGCGTATTTCTCTAAAAGAAAACGGGCCGGCCCGGACACGGAACGGCCTACTGTGAATCATCCTTAAATCGGCTGTGACATACGGACGGACAGACAGACAGACATGACGAATCCATAAGGGTTCCGTTCTTTGCTATTTGGCTACGGAACCCTAAAAACGCATCATGCTGAAATAAAACACGTATTGCAAATAAATATATCTTTCAAAAGACATACAGTACATCTCGGCAACACTAGCAAACTCATAAGTTAACTTTTATGAGCCACGCTCGCAGTGAGGCAAAAGGCGCTTTATTTAGACATTTGTCTGGAATAAATCGCAATTTGGGAAGAAGCACGACCGTTGCCAGGGCACACGGCGTCTCAAGTGCGTTTTTAGGCGGAGAACACGGCAAGGGATTACAGACGTTCCTGCCTTTTTTTGTGGAGAAAACCTGCGAACCATGTATAGGTCGATTCACAAGAGCTGGCGCGGAAAATGTATGTAACTGTCATTAATTTCATAGACATTCCGCGCCAGCTCTTGTGAATCGACCTATACCCAGTCATCGGAGAATGACTGGGTTAGGGCAGGGCTACACTGCTGCGTTGCGTTGGGTTGTGTCGCGTTGGCGTCGTCGCATATATTTTTAAGGTTCCGTACTCAAAGGGTAAAACGGGACCCTTACTAAGACTCCGCTGTCCGTCCGTCTGCCACCAGGCTGTATGATGACTGAACCGTGATAGTTAGACAGTATGTTAGGAAGAATTCGGGCAATTTTCCAATGAACGCTGATAAACCAATAGCCACGAGAAATACTGGGAAACTCAAAATAACCTGCTATAGACTAGTAAAGGCGAAAAAGTCGTTCTTGGGAAATTGTATCAAATTCTACAATAAAATTCCTAAACACATTACTGAACTTAGCAATTCTAAATTCAAATCTGTAGTAAAACAAACACTTATTTCAAGAGCATATTATAAGATAAACGATTACATCATGGATAGGGATGTGTGGCAGTGATAGCGTCCTGCAGGTTTTCTACTGTAGCATTGTTATTTTTGTAGTAACTGAGACTGTAATATAATTCTATATTTAACTATACAATTATATTGTTTTGAAAAAATGACACCTCGCCGAGTTTCTTACGCCGGTTCATCTCGTGGCAGAGGTTTATTTTTCCGAACCGGTGGTAGTTTATTGACGTTCATATGTGCATGTAATTATGCCTAATTTAGAGAATAAACTACTTTTACTTTACATCGGAGAATGACTGGGTTAGGGCTGGGCGACCCTGCTGCGTTGCGTTGGGTTCTGTCGCGTTGGCGCCGTCGCATATATTTTAAGGTTCCGTACCCAAAGGTTAAAACGGGACCCTATGGCTAAGACTCCGCTGTCCGTCCGTCTGCCATCAGGCTGTATCTCATGAACCGTGATAGTTAAACAGTTGAAATTTTCACAGATGATGTTTTTCTGTTGCCGCTATAACAACAAATAAACACAAGTAATATTTTGATAACTCTCTCCCTTAGTTCCAAAGACGTTAAATCTTAAGCATGGTACTTTTAAGTATGTTGCTGTGCCCTTTTGGCCTGGCTATTTATTGTTATATCTAATTATTATAATGTATGTGATTTATGCAATAAACATTTTGAATTTGTATTTGAATTCGAAATACAAAAAACAAAATAAATTATTTTTATTATTTAGTTCCTAAAAACTTTTCCATTTAAGTCAACCGGTTGGTGAGATATGTCAAAGTCGTCAAAAGTTTGTCCCCCCTTTTAATTTCCAAAATATGAAGTTTAAAATTCTGAAAAAAATCAAGATGATGTACATTACAAAAATCCTTTCAACGAATTTTGGTTTGAACAAGATAGGTGTAAAGGTTTTTGAGTTATTGCTGAAAAACTGTCTTACCAAAACAAAAGGGCGTAAGTTCAGTAAGTTTCCAATGAAGATTAAATGTCTCGTATAGTGGTTTTAAATATAGATTAGGAGGTGTCGGTACGTTTGTATGGAAATTTGAGTTTAGTCGAGCGTACGGGGGACCCTTAAAGGATGATTCACAGTAGACCGTTCCGTGTCCGAGCCGGCCCGTTTTCTTCTAGAGAAATACGCCGATTGTTGCATTTGCTGTCATAGAAAACGGACCGACCCCGACACGGAACGGTCTACTGTGAATCATCCTTAAAGCGCCGATCCTGCGTAGATAATATGTCTGCGTAGTTGTCAGTTTAAATATTTGTCCCACTCGCTCTTCTTGCTTGTAATAGACAAATGCTTTATGTTAGACGTACACGCTATGCTGCTGCTACTAGAAAACTTCCTTGAAAAAAAAATTTTGGCCAAGTTTGTGTCGGGCCACGGGCAATGTAGGGTTCCGTAGTTGTCCAACCGTTACATTATGCAAATTCAACTTCACTGAATTATATTTATTATGAACAATATTGTTTGACAGAATTAACAACATTTTCCAAGTATTCAATGAAGATTATACGAAACTGCTTTTCCGGGTACATTCTTCAAGTTCGGCCATTACAATCGTTAACTAGTCTACTTACCTGTTATATTTTTTATTTTAAATGCATTACATATACAAAACCCCATAAGGGATGCACACACACAACGCCACGGCCCCCACATAACACAACGCAAACGCAACGGCCGGCGTATTTCTCTAGAAGAAAACGGGCCGGCCCGGACACGGAACGTCCTACCTGTGAATCATCCTTAATGGGTTATGCAAAACAAATACTTTACTTATAGGAGAGTACTCAATAATTTATTCTGCCGTTTTAATCATCATATCTATAGGATAGTACTCAAAAATGTATTCTGCCGTTTTAAAATCAGCCGAAAGACGTCCACTGCTAGACAAAGGCCCAAGGATCTCCACAATGACCGGTCTTGCGCCGCCCTCATCCAACGGCTTCCCATGATCTTGACCAGATCGTCGGTCCACCTTGTTGTGGGTCTTCCCACGCTGCATCTTCCGCTGGCTGCGGTGGTCTCCCGTGTGTTTCCTGATAACCTGGCTCCTCGCTGCCAATGTTGATACGACCTCCATACTCCCTGAGTTTACATAACCTGTTTTATGATACTTTCTGCTTTGTCTTTCGTCCGTCCACCTTGTTGTGGGTCTTCCCACGCTGCGTCTTCCGCTGCGGTGTTCTCCCGTGTGTTTCCTGATAACCTGGCTCCTCGCTGCCAATGTTGATACGACCTCCATACTCCCTGAGTTTACATAACCTGTTTTATGATACTTTCTGCTTTGTCTTTCGTCCGTCCACCTTGTTGTGGGTCTTCCCACGCTGCGTCTTCCGCTGCGGTGTTCTCCCGTGTGTTTCCTGATAACCTGGCTCCTCGCTGCCAATGTTGATACGACCTCCATACTCCCTGAGTTTACATAACCTGTTTTATGATACTTTCTGCTTTGTCTGTCGTCCGTCCACCATGTTGTGGGTCTTCCCACGCTGCGTCTTCCGCTGCGGTGGTCTCCCGTGTGTTTTCTGATAACCTGGCTCCTCGCTGCCAATGTTGATACGACCTCCATACTCCCTGAGTTTACATAACCTGTTTTATGATACTTTCTGCTTTATCTGTCGTCCGTCCACCTTGTTGTTGGTCTTCCCACGCTGCGTCTTCCGCTGCGGTGTTCTCCCGTGTGTTTCCTGATAACCTGGCTCCTCGCTGCCAATGTTGATACGACCTCCATACTCCCTGAGTTTACATAACCTGTTTTAGGATACTTTCTGCTTTGTCTTTCGTCCGTCCACCATGTTGTGGGTCTTCCCACGCTGCGTCTACCGCTGCGGTGGTCTCCCGTGTGTTTTCTGATAACCTGGCTCCTCGCTGCCAATGTTGATACGACCTCCATACTACCTGAGTTTACATAACCTGTTTTATGATACTTTCTGCTTTGTCTGTCGTCCGTCCACCTTGTTGTGGGTCTTCCCACGCTGCGTCTTCCGCTGCGGTGTTCTCCTGTGTGTTTCCTGATAACGGGGCTCCTCGCTGCCAATGTTGATACGACCTCCATACTCCCTGAGTTTACATAACCTGTTTTATGATACTTTCTGCTTTGTATGTCGTCCGTCCACCATGTTGTGGGACTTCCCACGCTGCGTCTTCCACTGCGGTGGTCTCCCGTGTGTTTTCTGATAACCTGGCTCCTCGCTGCCAATGTTGATACGACCTCCATACTCCCTGAGTTTACATAACCTGTTTTATGATACTTTCTGCTTTGTATGTCGTCCGTCCACCATGTTGTGGGTCTTCCCACGCTGCGTCTTCCGCTGCGGTGGTCTCCCGTGTGTTTTCTGATAACCTGGCTCCTCGCTGCCAATGTTGATACGACCTCCATACTCCCTGAGTTTACATAACCTGTTTTATGATACTTTCTGCTTTGTATGTCGTCCGTCCACCATGTTGTGGGTCTTCCCACGCTGCGTCTTCCGCTGCGGTGGTCTCGCGTGTGTTTTCTGATAACCTGGCTCCTCGCTGCCAATGTTGATACGACCTCCATACTCCCTCAATTTACATAACCTGCTTTATGATACTTTCTGCTTTGTCTGCTCTATAAAGTCAATTTCACAATATCTGCATACGAGTACACTATTCCATGTGTGTTTTGGAATACATTATTGGTTAAGCGTGTTTAGATTTGTAAACTTTAGTTTCTGTTTGAGTTAATACTAACATTTGTATAATTATATTAATGTCATCTTCTTGGTAAAGCTATTAGCAATGGGATGTTTAATTTGTATTATATTTTCGTATTGTGACTTGGTTTACCTCTCAGACGACAACAGCAGAAATAGGTACCTAAACTGAGTGGACCAGAGACTCAATATTTTCTACACAGGTCCTTATTGCCTTTAAAGTGTGTCGCGAAGCTTCTTTTCTTGCTGCCTACACATCGCCTGCTCTAATCAAAAAGTCCCTTATCAAGTTACTAGATAATTTAAAGTCCCTGCAACAGAGGCACTTCCCATGCGTCAACCTAATCAAAATAACTCCTCTAACTCCAAGTATCTTAGAGAAGTTCACAAAATTGGTCTCTGTTTAAAAATACACCTAAAGTCATCGTTTTCATTCACCCAATTCGGTTGAATCTTCATTCACTAGCGTTGTCTTATCTCACCCAGATTCTCTTTCAAGCTGAATTCTATCTTGTCACATGGTCTTAAGGTTTAAAATATAGTGAAGGATTCATTCGATGTTACCAATGCAATCGTTTATTCAAAGCCATAAGAAGGGCCCTCGTTTAAATTCTTCGAGGGTATTATCACACTTGGTGCTTACGGTTATCACAGCTTAATGTGATATATTCTGAGGATAATCTGAAAAAGAGAGGGCGCTGTTGGAAGAAACAGTTACTGGAATAGGAAGAGAAGAGATGAGGGATTGATTATTGAGGGATAATAATTTTAATTGATGTTAGAGAGCAATTAAGTCAAAGTCGTAGCCATTTATGAATTTTATAAATGTTACATGTTTGTGCTACTTTTTTTTAATCAAACGAAACATGACAAGGTTATTGTGTGACATCGCCTAACTACGCACGCAACAGTGTGGTCCCGCTAAAAACGTCACTAACCTAAAATATGTTTTGCCCCTTTCTTACAAACACGAATGTCAAAGTGACGGTGGTGCTGTCACTATCGAGGTGGTTATATTCGACATTCGACAAAGGAGCATTTGGTTTTATAGGACCCTCAATGAACCTTGTATTAATTTATTGACAAATTAAATTAAAACATAGTAAATATTACAGTGTCCATAGGCTACGGCATCTGCTTACCATCAGGTAGGCCGTAAGCTTGTTTGCCACCGTCGTTGCAAAGAAAAAAAATATATTCATTACCATTAGTTGATATAAGTCTAATTAACTATTAGGTATGTTGTAAGAATCTTTGAAGTCATTAACTGATTGCGCAAAGATCCACAAATTCAATTTTCTAAAATAGAAATACTACCCGCATTTTTTCCACAGAAAGTTTGTTGAATCGTGTGAGACGTGAGATGACCTTGGCATTGGATGACTTTGGTCTTAACAGCCCTGCGGAAGTAAATAATCAATCTCGAAGCATAACGAAGTTCAAATTTACAAGATTCCTGAAGGATTTGACCCAACATTAGTTACTGTAACCGTTGTAACCTGTATGTAATCAAAATGTAACCAGGGCAAGTCTCGTGCGCGGGCCTTGTAATTGCCGGTCTTAACTTTAGACAAGCCTCCTGGGAAACCCGAATTCGCTACACTTAGTTCATATCAGGAATTTAATATTAATTGATAATGTGCTCGGTAGGAGCCGCAGGTCTATTTTTGTTAGTCATTTCGAATCCTAGCCACATTTCAATATGATCTGAATACTCGTTTCCACGCATTGCCAATGTAACAAGCGCTCAAAACTTATTTAAAATATTGAAATAGGATTGCGATGTGAAATAGATGAACTAGGATTTTCGAATTAACTATTCGCACGTGTATCGTACAACGTTTTACAGTACATATGGTTCTTTAAAGTTTCGACATATACACGTAATCTGCTGATTACCGCAGTCGTGCGGTAATGTAGCACCATATGTACTGTAATGATACAAGTGCAGAAAACCGGAAATTCGCTACGAGTGGTGATAAATTGAAACACGACCAAAGGGAGTGTTTTAAATCGACACGAGTTGCCAATTACCTGTTCGCACGTGTATCGTACAACGTTTTACAGTACATATGCCTCTTTAAAGTTTCGACATATGCACGTAATCTGCTGATTACCGCACTCGTGCGGTAAAGTAGCACCATATGTACTGTAAAAATATTTACGATCGCGCTTGAAACAAAAGAAAGAAAAAAGAAGATAAGCGCGTGCGAACGGGTTGCCGTGATTTGAATTTTATAGCCGTCAAAATATCCGCATTGTTAGAGGGAGACTGTACCTTCTGTACGTAAGTACTATCCATTATTAATCGTAACAATACCCATCTAAGAAAGAGGACCTTTGTTCAGAATAATTGACAGAGTGTAACGCAGATCTCCGTTTCAGCTTCAGCAAAAATGCTTTAGTACATATACCCGGCCACAGGTCGCATTTCTCAACCGGTTCGCGTAAATTTTGCTAAGCAGGTTTGATTAATTATATAAAAAAAATTGTCAAGTCAGTATTGAAAATTTTTAAATTTGTATAAAATTATTGCGGAGTCTACAGGTCACAGAGCCACAAATTATAATATTGTTCTCGGCCTATATTATGTCAACATGAACATGAACATGATCATAGGTATCACACCCAGCCAGGATGCATGAGCACTACGAGCAGCCAGGACGAGCCGGATATACCAGGGGGCACAAATTTGTAAGCAGTGACACGCTCTGGGATGGGAAGGGACGACCGACCAGCCGGATTATTCTCTGCCTAAATTATGTCAACGGCAATTTATGCTGACATGCCATCTCTACTAACAAATAATTTACTTCAATATCCGTACTTTAAGTCAAGGGCACTAGACCATTCGGAAGATCGCCGATGAGGTGAACGGACCAAATAAAACCGCCATCAATGGCCTCTTTCACGAATGTACCAGAAGCTGACGAACTGACTGGCGATAGCGAAAAAAAAAATGGCGTCGCATTATGTAGCGGGCCACAAAACTAACTTGACGGCCACGACCACTCTGGCAAGAGTCCAACGCCAAAGAAGAAGAAAATGAGATCCTTAACTATCGAGAAGCGAATGTTTATAGCCGAGCGGTAGAGCACACGACTTTCAATCTTGAAGTCGTGGGTTCGAACCCTGGTTTTTGCCACTAGGATAAAAAACTTATGAAAGTAAATCATTTGATGTTCAACAGTAAGTACATTTTCGGCAAATAAATTCTACTAAACACAATAAAAGCTAAAAATATATTAAGTACTATTTAAAACTTTAATAAAATAATCGTATACTTAAACCAGTTTATTCGAATTATCAATACACTTTTCCTAATTTGAGATCTTAAAACTTGTAGGGCCTCTTAACGGTATTTTATAACATAGGTAGGAACGTTAATGAAAAGGCCAGTAGATTATGCATCGCATGTAGGCGGGTGCTACTTCAAATAGCTCAAGGATGACGCCATTTAAAAATGGCGGTAATCTTTTGAATTTTATTTAAAATCGTAAAGCGGACAACAATCGACGTAATCCGTTGGATTTTATGGATTTTGAAGCCGAATAAAGGATGTTTTGTTATTTTCCGCTCTAGTGCTGCAATGCGGTTGAATTTACTGCAAAAATAACCCGACACTAAACACTGGGTTTATAAAATAGCCTCTTGAATATCCAGTTAAATGGAAATGATGGAATATTTAAAATTTGAATGGTTCTCTTCATCTTAGCATTTGGCTACTTCTTGACTTGGTGGAGAGTTATCTGTATGCACAGAAACGAGGTGGTACAGTCAATATCCAATGTAGATGATTTGTAGATGATCTTTTAAGTACTTTGGCACACTAACGTAACAATACTGCGACAGTTCGGATGCGTCAAAGTAGTGAAAGTGACAAGGTACCAATGTGATCAGCTACTTTTGCTGTTGACTGTACTAATGCATAAGTATTATACATAGTGTAATATGAGCAAAAAATTAAATGGTACGCTATTGAGCTCTCCAGCAATTATTTTCAAGTGGTTTTAGTTGAGAAAATCTTTTTTTGTATTTATATTATGCAAATAAAGCTTACGTACAACGAAAATATATAGAAGAATACTTAACCAAAATAATATAAAGAAAATTAAAACTAACTTAAATCTAAAACGGGCCCTTGAGGCATTGTACCGAGGATGCTGGCGGCATTTCCTCGCTGTATCGCAATGCTGATACGTTGAGCGAGGAAACCGCCTGCTCTTCGGTCACCAGTTACGTCAACCAGACGCTTCGCAATTTCTGCAAATAACTTACGTGCAGCTTTTTAATCTACTGTAGTGATATTAATGACACTTTATTAAAAAATATCACTAAAAATAGATAAATAAAATTTATAAAAAACCCAAAAATATGTAATGAGTAATAACTTGATGCTAGGTACCTTAAAATAAGCATTGACTGTCGCGCTATACTCTCGTGATTCCAAGATCAATTACTTATACATATTTCTGAACTGAAAAATTTTTTTTTGGACACACGAGGTTACTGCAGGCGATCTAAAGATACGCCCTTTAATTTTGCTCATATTACAGGCATCCTGTCTGTCGTCGGTGAGAATGCATATTCCGCTATGTGCATTTTAGAGATGTTTGACGACCTGTTTAGCCTAGTTGGTAGTGACTCTGCCTCCGAAGCTAGAGGTCCCGGGTTCGAATCCCAGCCAGGGCATTTATTTGTGCATTTTTCACGGATATTTGTTCTTGGGTCTTGGATGTTTTCTAGTATTTAAGTATGTATTTATCTATATAAGTATGTATATCGTCGTCTAGTACCCATAGTACAAGCTTTGCTTAGTTTGGGACTAGGTCGATTTGTGTAAGATTGTCCCCCAATATTTATTTATTTATATATATGTTTAAGTAAATTATGTACATATCAATAGAGGACTAGTTTTAAATGGATAAAACAAAAACGTAACTTAAGGCCTATAACTTATCCACCACCATACCACCACCATATCAGCCAAAGGACGTCCACTGCTGGACATAGGCCTCCCCCAAATTCAGGGGGTATATGCCATAATCGCCACGCTTGGCATGCGGGTTGGCGATCGCAGTATCTCCACCGAACTCCAGGGATGCTGCTGCCCATCCCCCGGTGGTCTTGGTCGTAGTTTTAGGACATACCCGGGTCAAAATAACTTAATGTTATGATAAGGGGTCGCCCCGAGGCATGGTTCCAAAGATGCTGGCAGCATTTCCGCCCTGATTAATTATAAAATTAGTCAATATGATTTCTTAATTATGTGTTATGTTTTGTGTTCAAAAATCAAGAAACACTTAACAGACATGTTTCTAATTAATCAGAAATGTGTACTTACCGGGGACAACTGTCAAATTTACTTTCACGTTTTCTATTGGTTTCTTAACGGTTTCCTACGATTCGTTTCGTTTGTATGTATTTATTTATTCTCTTATTTCAGTAAAATTTCCAATACGGGGTCTTTCTCGTTTAATAAAGTAAATAAAATATTCATGTGTCATTATTTGACATCTCAGTTTTGACATTGTCTCGGGACCTTTGACGTTTGACGTTTCAGACGTGCACATAGCCAATAGGGGCACAGTACAGAATCTGTACCGACTCAGCTGAGTAAGGCGCCTTCCTGTCTTGTCGATTCGGAGGCGGTAAGATATGAGAAAACTGACAGCTGTTAGTGTCAACCGATACAAATGCAGTACTGACCGACTTCTGCGCATGATTTTACTACTGCGCAAACGTAATACTGACAGTATTTCATCAAAATATACCTATGACATATCGCTCCCGCCCCGCCAAGTCAGGAAGTCGCCTAAATGCCAAAGTAAGGTAAACGTATCAATGCCCAATAGATAAAAAAAATAAAAAAAAAAATAAAAATAGTTTATTTGCCAAAAAGATTACAAGTTTTTCTTAACCTATGACTGCTACACTAGGCTATGCCTGTCTTGTGGAGTCAGATTGAAAACAATACTAATTTGAATTACATCCTACGCTGAAGTTTTGGTTTTCTATCTATTAGAATCTAGTACTAAAAATATTTTTATTAATAATAACAGGCTTAATCTAAACGGGAACAATCACAATTTAGGTAGACTAAAAAGTTTACATAAATTCAAACTATTGTAGACAGCAATTGTGTGAGGTGTGTTTGTGGTGTGAGTGTGTGTGTTTAAGTGTGTGTTATATGACAGGGTGAAATTAAGGTTAAATGGCTGTTATTAAAAGCCTACTAAGAAGTTAAGCCATTGATTTTACCAATCATTTGTCTTCATTAGTTGTTCTGTTGACACCGATCTGTCACCTCTATTGTAATGAGATTAGATTGTAGGTGCCAAGTATTGGCTCAGCGACGAGCACTGGTATTTTTACCTTATTGTTAGCCCGGTTGCATCTAAAAGGTACATAGATGCGGTCGGTTGACTACCCATTACGGGATTAGGTAGCTGTCACGACATTTCGTGAACATGTCTTTATGTGTGATACATGTAACATACATGTAACGCAAAAGAGCATAGTTGGGATTAGGATTAGTCAAGTTAGTTAACAACTTAATTAATAGAAATTCTCATACCGCTAGCAGTCTGGACAGCAACCAGGAATGCCAGTCCTGGCACATTAATTCGTTGAAAGTACCGTATCAGTCATGTTGACAAAGGGATCTTGCTTAACTTATAGTTCGGGTGTTTATGAGCTTTACTAAGAAGCTGACATTTTAAAGTTGCAAAAAAGTTATCCATTTGATTTGATGTTGCGTAGTCCAGCTCTTTCCTGTAGAGACCAGTTAAGCCAGTCTCTTTCTCAACTAAACACCTGTACGCTTCCTCCAGTCGTCTTCTGCCAGTCGTTTTCCAGCGGAAGCTTTTGGGCAGGAACAGATTCAGTGTATCCTCAAATTAAAAACGGTCGATAGCGCGCATGTTATTATTCTGGACTCACAAGCGTCTATAGGCTACGGAGTCTGCTTATCATCAGGCTGGCCGTATGTTTGTTTGAGACCGTCGTAGTATAAATAAAAATCGGCCAAGAGCATGTCGGGCCATGCTCAGTGTAGGGTTCCGAAGTTGCCTAATGAACTTACTTTAAAAAAATCAGTAACAAGTAAAAGAGAATACTTTCGCAGCATTTCATACGTCTTTTACAAACAAGGCAAGACTTTTTATGATAATTTAAAAACGGCTTAACTGATCATGTCCGCTGTAGTTTTCGTTGAAATTCTTTATTAAGCTTTACTTCCATGATTTTTTTCATATTTTTTGGACATATAGTTTAAAAGTTAAAGGGGGAACACATTTTTTTTCTTCGGGAATTTGTCACTTTTATTGATTTATACACAAGCGTAGTCATATAAAATATATTTATACGGACATAAATTTTGTAGTTATTATTATTATTATTCACTTAAATAAATATATAATATTCAACACATAAATATGAAATTATTGATTAAAGATTATAATTTTACATAAATAAACACAAACGAAATAAATAATAATTTAAAATATACCTAATTAAAAGCTAATAATAATAATAACTGATGACCTGGTAAGGGTCGCGGGTGTCCGCTGGATGCGGGTGGCGCAGGACCGGTCATTGTGGAATTCTTTGGGGGAGGCCTATGTCCAGCAGCGGACGTCATTCGGCTGAAATGATGATGATGATGATGAATAATAATAATAATAATATCAAATTTCAGCTTTCTAGCACTAATAATCACAGAGCAAAGCCTCGGACAGACAGACAGACAGATAGACAGACGGACGGGCATGGCGAAAATGTAAACCTAGTTGACTACGGAACCCTAAAAACGTGGCTGTGCGATCGTCGAAGATATTTCATAAGGGGATGTTTCTAGCTTTCATTTGTTAATTTACGTCCTAAATGCGATCTATTGTGTTTTGTGGTGCAACTGCTTAATTTGGAAACTTTAGTGAACCGGTGTTTGGTTTGCGTGGACGAGTGACTGGCGCAGTCGCATAGGATAATTAGGGAGAGACACGTACAGTCGGCATCATATATATGTATACAATTTTGAACCTAGTTTTCCAGACATTAGTTCCGAAATGTATACGTATGCATACATATGTATGATGCTCACTGTACCAATTCATTTCATTTGTCAATCTGAGATAGGTACCAATATCACAATTCATTCGCACATATATATTTTCCTTAGTTAAGTACATTTGCATGCAATAATGTTTTTTAATTGGTATGTGTACACCTTATTTCAAATTTGAATGCCTGTGGGCGAAACATAGCGTTTACACACTTTTTGTAACAACTCTTCTACCTATGTGTACAAATAAATCATTTGAGTTTGAGTTTGTGGATTAAAAAGTCGCTACGGTTTTAGGGCACTATTTATACTTGACAACACGTGTCCTCGCCAGGATGGTGTCTGTGCGTCTTCTGGTATGGGCTTCATGGATCAGGTCTCAGTCAAATAAAATGCAGTAGGTACAATCAACTGGTCGATATAATAAAGAAGAGATCGAATAACAACTATCCTAACTCGGTGTTGAGGGAACCAACGGTCTCGTGTCGGACTTGTGACTCTTGCTACTCAATATCAGAATGCCCACTCGTTATATCAGAATGCCCACTTGTGGCTCGAATGCTAGTCAGAATCAGAATGCCACTTCCCTTTTTTTTAGACCTGAGTGGGAGTGTTGCCTGGGGAAAATACAGGGGAAAACCTCCGACACGACCGCGTGGGCAGCTTAAACACTGGAATACTCTAAGAGTTTGCGCTCCAGTGAGATTGGTTGAACGGTTTCAACCGAATCTGGGGTGTGAAAGGAATCTAGCTAATGGGAGTTATGTCGCTGGTTCACTAAACCTAGCCTAGCTGAGAAGAGTCCAGCAAGAAACTCAGCTAGGCCCGACCTGCGTCGGACTGACTCTACCCGGTATCGGGACGATGCCACTTCCTAAGGCCAGCACCTCAATTTATAGGTCGTCGTGAACAACCCCACCAGTGCACGTGCACGATCAGTGACGTCATTGACTTCAGCTGCGACTGCAGGTGCCACGCAGGTGCACTGACAAACTACATCGGATGATCGCTATTCATTGTTAAGCAGTGAGGTGAATCTCCGACATACTTATATTTCCGAAATGAAAAGCCTGCATCAAAACTACTTATAATAAACTCAAAGTTAAATTTCAGGTTTAGGTCCGAGTCCGAGCTTGTAGGCAAGTTTGCGGCATCTTCAGTTTGCTAGCTGAGATTATCACGAAATAATAAATAAGTCCGAAAGAACGGGATTAATTCGGAATTTTGCTCACATAGTCATAAACTTAAATACAAAAGAAAAATCTCGGATTAAGTTCTCATTCCTGCTTGCTATTCAGGAATATGTTACTACTGCCATACAATATGTTACTAATGCGCAATATACGAGTGATTAAACTGGCAAATGAGGAAATCTGGACGACATCAGTAAAAACACCTACGGCATACAGAATACAGGTTATCTTATCCCGGCTTATATACCTATTTGCTTTTGTAACAATTCTGTAGCTCTAGTGAAAAAAACCGTAACAGGTTTTGATAAAACTTATGTAGAAATATCGCTAGAAAACCTTTTAAATAAAAAAAACGCATATAAATAGATACAAGTCTCACACAGACAGACACACACCCTTCTTTTACAGAACAAACCTAGATCTGCTTATTGTACCAGTAAGTACCAGAATTATGAATTGCCTAAAAATCGCGGGTATAGCGTCGGACAGCAGCACTGCATCCTTTTAAGACGGTGCAAATTACTGCGATCGCCAACCCGCAAGCCAAGCGTGGCGATTACGGCTTTTCCCCCATGGACAGCACAACTTGCAGGCAGCCTTATGTCCAGCAGTGGACGTCCTTCGGCTGATATAATGATGATGGTCTTTTATATCTCCAGCAAAATGTTACTCGATTTATTAATAGTGTCATAATTTTGAATTTGGAACCTTCATAAATATTTTTAAGAGTTAGAAACTCAATTAGTAATTTGTACTTTTATGTATAGTCGCAGAATGAAAAGGTTCGTCACTTTTAGACCTTAAAGGCATTAAAAAGAGTTGAAATGTGATGTACCGCGACTGTACAAGTACGGGGAACTTGCTAGCGGCATAGGATTAAGGCACAAAGTATGCATACCGCTTTTCCGGTGAAAACTTAAAATCGCAACGCGACTCGTCGCGAACTTCGCCTATTTCTCCACGTTTATTCATAATCTTCAAACTCTGAGCTCGCAAATAAAGTTAGTCACTGCAACTCACGACTAAATGAAAAATTCAAATCCAGTTACTGTGTATAAATCTGAAATCAGAAAATCCGTGGCAAAATAATATAACAAGCTTCGCCGTGGCGTAGAAAGTTCTCGAATGATTTTCGATTTAAAAAGTTTAAAATTGCACTGTACTTCGACTACGATCGAAGGCGAATGGTGCGCCGGTTGTATGATATGAATTTAAGATATGAAACAAGATTAAGTAACTCGTTAAGATTGTTCTGTAGATTTGATGGGACTGTAAATAAGTATATTATGATGTCTTTGTGACTGATGATATCAATTGTGTATTTTTAGAGATATTAGTAAAGAAGCATGTCACACCAAGACATTGAGTGGGTAGCCTCGAACAGGCAAAAACGAAAACAAAGCTGCACAGGATAGATCCAAGCTCATAAATTACCTTACTAACGGCCTAATGACCTTAATGAATGGGCTTACTGACGGCCTGTTTAGCCTAGTTGGTAGTTTTGAGGGAAGGAGGAGGAGTGGCAGGCGTCCATAGGCTGCTGTGACTGCTTACCATCAGGCGGGCCGTACGCTTGTTTGCCACCGACGTGGTATAAAAAAAGTGAATCTGCCTCCGAAGCTAGAGGTCCCGGGTTCGAATCCCGGCCAGGGCATTTATGACGGATATTATTTTTTCTTGGGTATTGGATGTTTTCTATGTATTTAAGTATGTAATTATCTGTATAAGTATGTATATCGTCGTCTAGTACCCATAGTACAAGCTTTGCTTAGTTTGGGACTAGGTCGATTTGTGTAAGATTGTTCCCTAATATTTATTTATTTAAATTTGTAAACCTTACTTAACTTTTGAAATTACGTTATATAAAAGTCGTGAATAACGATATTGGTGAATCCTGTTTCCACCGTGATACAATTCAATACTAGTACGGGGAGCAGAGGACGCTTACTCACTCGCACTCGACTATGTAGGTGCCTAGTACCAGCACAACTATATGCCCATTTGTAGACCTTATGGCATTTGGCATGTCGGGTTTGCCATTGGTCGGTTGGGTGTGTTGCTATTAGTAAGTACCTACCTACCTTTAAGATAAAAAAACCGGCCAAGAGCGTGTCGGGCCACGCTCAGTGTAGGGTTCCGTAGTTTTCCGTCCGTCACATTAAGTTGACATATTAAGTACAGAAACACAAAACCCTAAAAAGCACGTCATTTCATTGTGATTTTGTAGAAATGACAGGTACAATAAACACCTGTTTATACGGTTAAATTACAAACTTAGTTCAAAAATTATTTTTGTAATTTTTTCAAAAACTATTCAACCTATCAAGTTCAAAATAATTTTCCTACAAAGTTTTTATAAAGTTCTACTTTTGAGTTTTTTTTCATATTTTTAAAACTTATGGTTCAAAAATTAGAGGGGGGGGGGACACATTTTTTTTACTTCTGGAGCGATTATTTCCGAAAATATTAACATTATCAAAAAATGATTTTAGTAAACCCCTATTTATTTTTAAATACCTATCTAACAATATATCACACGTTAGGGTTAAAATGAAAAAAAAATCACTCCCCACTTTACGTATAGGGGAGGTACCCTAAGAAAATGTTTTTTTCCACTTTTTATTTTACCACTTTGTCGGCGTAATTGATATACATATTAGTACCAAATTTCAGCTTTCTAGTGCTAACGGTCACTGAGATTATCCGCGGACGGACGGACAGACGGACGGACAGACATGGCGAAACTATAAGGGTTCCTAGTTGACTACGGAACCCTAAAAAACAATGTAAGCAGCAATGTGTACTTCATTTATTCAATAAATTATTATTATTATTTATTTATTTTATAAATAGAGAGAATTAGATAATTAATCTTAATTAGCATGTACCTTATAAATTCCTGTAAACCCGGGTATGTCCTTAAACTACGACCAAGACCACCGGGGAATGGGCAGCAGCATTCCTAGAGTGCGGTGGAGATACTGCGATCGCCTACCCGCATGCCAAGCGTGGCGATTATGGCATTTACCCCCCATGAAATTGAGGGAGGCCTATGTCCAGCAGTGGACGTCCTAGGGCTGATGTGGTGGTGGTGGCATTAACCTAGGTAACGATGACATTATTCAACAGGTAAGTAAAAGGAAGTAATTATAAAAATAAGATGAGCATGAGTTACCACTCTTTTCACACTTTAAACACCAGGGGCACTGTAGTGTGGTACTACTCATACTCATACTCATACTCATTTTATTTGCAATGATTTTACACATTACACGTCAAAATAATACATTTCATCATACTCGTATTTACATTTCATCATACTCGTATTTACTATTTCTCCATACAGATTATTTACGCAATCGCTAGCGAGTACGGTCACTGTCAACTAATGGTATTTTTTTTTATCGTATTGCATTTATTTACGAACCGTTACATCTTCGAAAAGACAAGTACGGTTGGCAGTTTTTGTTGCACTTCTAACACCACCCAGAGGTCACGTATAGGGTAACGGTGGGTACTCCATACGGACGTGGTGCAACTCCGACCCCCCTTTGTCAAGTGAGTGGGCAACTTGACCGCTAGAAGTTCTCAAGCCGCCCGAAGGCCTCTAACTTGGCTTAACGACTGCTGTCGTAGACAGCAGCCGGGATCAACGGCTTAAAGTGGCTTCCAAAGCACGAGATGGTAATGTTACTGAGTCTTGGATGATTTCTATGTATCTATTTAAGTATTTATGTATATTACTGATTTTATCACCGCCTAGTAACTAAGTATAGCTTTGCTTAGTTTGAGACTATGTCGATTTGTGTCAGATGTAGATGTTTTTTAAATGTATTGGCGATGGTACATATACAGGGTTGGCCCTGTAACAGGAGCAAAAAGTTAAACCGTTCACTATTGAGCAAGCCGGCAATTATTTCCAAGCGACCCCAGTTGGAGAAAAGAAGATTTTTCTTTATAATTTTATTCTTAAAAAAATACGTTTTTTTTTTTTAATCTTCTGGAGTGATATTAATAACTATTTATTTTTAACACCAAAAATTTGTTTTTTTTTTAAGACTGAAAATACATTTCATAACAAAATATCAAAAAATATTATATCATAACGTGATACTACCTCAAAAACAGCATTAACTAGCGCGCTTTTATCTTGGCTATCAGATTCATCACTTGGAAGTCATAACTTTATAATCACTCCGAATTGAAAAATAATAAAAAAATATTTGGACACCAGTTACTGCAGACAATCTAAAGAAGAGTCCTTTTAAATATTTGCTCCTGTTACAGGGCCCACCTTGTATAATATGTTGTACCGTGTTGATGATGATGAAATCATTTGAAAATGGATTGTAATGAAAATAGCAGTTTCATCCTTGGTTTTAGCACTTCCTTGAGATCCTACTCCTGTTTTGTTTGACAATATTTATCGTATCCTAAAATCCCTTGTGGCTTTGTGTCATAGTAACGTATAAGTATATACTCGTATTTAGTCTAGAACCAAGCTGTTATTCAAATTGACAGCGCTGTCAAGACATAATATGCAATATCATGTCCCTGAGAGCTGCCAACTGCTTGCGAATACAAGTTGCACTGAGATACGTGCACAGAACGGTGATTTAGTACTGTTAAGGATGATTCACAGTAGGCCGTTCCGTGTCCGGGCCGGCCCGTTTTCTTCTAGAGAAATACGCCGGCCGTTGCGTTTGCTGTCATAGAAAACGGGCCGGCCCGGACACGGAACGGCCTACTGTGAATCATCCTTTAACCTGTTCTATTTCATGTAATATTCAAAGTGTTCCAGTAATTACACCACTTACTCATTAAAATCTCTACCGTAAAGTGTGCAACGAGTACCCCTGCCTTGTTTATTAACCGACTTCAATAGAAGGAAGGAGGTTCTCAGTTCGTCTGCTTGTATTTTTTTTATGTATGTTTGTTCCCCGATAACTCTTGACCACGTCGGCCGATTTTGATAATTCTTTGTTTGTTTGTAAGCAGGTACCCCCAAGTCACCCAAAGAGTGATGGAGAGGGCTATGCTGGGAGTATCTCTGCGTGATCGCATCAGGAATGAAGTTATCCGCAGCAGAACCAAAGTGACCGATATAGCCCATCGAATCGCTAAACTTAAGTGGCAGTGGGCGGGACACATAGCACGTAGAACCGATGGCCGTTGGGGCGGAAAGGTTCTCGAGTGGCGAGCACGTACCGGAAGGCGTAGCGTGGGCAGGCCCCCCCACACGGTGGACTGATGATCTTGTAAGGGTCGCGGGTGTCCGCTGGATGCGGGTGGCGCAGGACCGGTCATTGTGGAAGTCTTTAGGGGAGGCCTATGTCCAGCAGTGGACGTCTTTCGGCTGACATGATGATGATGATGATGATGACCCCCAAGTTGGTCCAATATAAATTTGGTAAAAGTCTGATGATGGGACCTAGGAGGAATCGAGGGAGCTCGTCGAATTCGTTAGGCACGCAAATGCCGATTTCGGTATTTTAGGTAACCAAGCATTGGCTCACGGAAACCACAAATTGTGGCATAGCGAAGTACAAAATTGGAGTTGGCTTTTTAAGGTTCCGTAGCCAAATGGCAAAAAATGGAACCCTTATGGATTCGTCATGTCTGTCTGTCTGTCTGTCCGTCCGTATGTCACAGCCGTTTTTGTACTTGCTATGCCACAATTTGTGGTTTCCGTGAGCCAATGCTTGGTTACCTACACAAATTCGAGGAGTTCCCTCGATTCCTCCTAGATCCCATCATCAGACCTTCACCAAATTTATATGGGACCAACGTCAGAGTACCTGCTTTGAAACCAAAAAAGAATTTTCAAAATCGGCATACATAAAAGAATACAAAAAAAACAAGCAACATGCAGTGCAAACGAACTGAGTTTATTTAATAATCTGAGTTTAATTAATCGTATGGCATTTATTTACGAACCGTGAGATCTTCGAGAAGACAAGTACGGTTGCCAGTTTTTGTTGCACTTTTAGCACCACCCAGGGGTCACGTGTAGTGTAACGGTGGGTACTCCCTACGGACGTGGTGCAACTTCGACCCCCCTTTGTCAAGTGAGTGGGCAACTTGACTGTTAGAAGTTCTCAAGCCGCCCGAATGCCTCTAACTGGGCTTAACGACTGCTGTCATAGACAGCAGCTGGGATCAACGGCTTAACGTGCCTTCCAAAGCACGAGAGCGCTCAGTTAGTAACCACTCAGAGCGGTCACCCATCCAAGAACTGACCTGCGCCCACATTGCTTAACCTCGCATACCGCACGCGGTACGCGGGCGCCGCTGAGCCACGAGCGCTCTAACGAACTGAGTACCTCCTTCCTTCTATTGAAGTCGTTAAAAAGTGCCAAAATGAAAATACCTATTAGGTACATAAATAACATACGGCGCTCCAGTTCAGCATAGAGCGACATATGAATAGCATTAGCATTGCTAATTATAAAGCGTCTCTTGCCATCCTGTTTATATCTAGAACATCTTATCTACCTTTAGGATGTATGCACTTAAGTCCTTTGTACATTAATTTGCTTGCTAACTGCTCGGGACTAAAATGTCCTAAGTGCGTTTGAACGTGAAGTACGTTTACGCTATTTCTGTTTAGACTTGTAGTCAGCTGTTTTAATGTAAAGCAGCTTAAAGGCGTTAGGCTTCTAAAGGACCTTACGCTGTTTCGCTTAGCGCTCGTGGCATTTCAAGCGAATGGTTTCGCTTAATTTGCAATGCACGACGGTTTATTGGCTGAGTGTGCCTCTATTGATCTCTAGAGGCGTTTGTTCGTTAATTTGTTTAGGATTTACGAGGGAACAGACGTGTTGTAATATGCTTTGTCGGGTTAGTATTGTCTTAAACTGCCATATAATCTAAACCTAATCAGCTATTGGAAAGTTTGCGTTATCGAAGAGTTTTTAGGGTTTCATAGCCAAAAGTCGGCCATGTTTGACATGACATGACATGTTCATGTTTGATAAGCATTACAATTATTAGGAAGGTTTTTTCTAAGGTATGAGGATGAATGCCCTGCCGACGGTAAGTGCGATGGTAGAAAGCGGTGTGTAAAAAAAATATATTAGTAAAGTAATCATTTCAAGATACTCACACGATTTTCATTCATCCCTTTGTCTATAATGCTGTCTGCAAAGTTTGCGACATAAAACAGTGCACCATACACAAAGTTAAGTCAACTCTAAAAAAATGGTTTTCCACATTGTCGTACAGTGATACAGAAGATATACTACGTTCCTGCTATTAATTAAGGTTGCTCTACACATAACAATAATTCATTAGTACGTACCTTAGTTAACACTCTTGACACATGAAATCACTAACTCACACATATACACACACACCCTCACACACACACACACACACACACACAAACACACAGAAACACACAATACACACATGCATACGCACTTACATATACACAAACTCTCCTAGTACCAACTGGAATACCGTATATACTTGTACCTACCTCATTTTTAATTTTATTAATCTTATGTTTCCGTGTACTTACCTAATGTTAACGGTTGATATTTTTTTTTTTTCATATACGTACCTAATTTAATTTACCTTTTGTAACGTTCATGTCGTGCTCCTTGTGCCGATGATGTTCAAGTGATTTGTTAACCGACTCAGTGGGTCCCAAGATACAGGCTCAGCCTAGTTTGTGGCCCAACGGATAATGTCTGTATAATTTTGTATTCGTGTGCTTTGTGTAATAAACAATTATTATTATTATTATTATTACTATTATTACGATTGCGGAATCTGCCGGTCAGTGATAAAAAAGTTTCAAATCCTGTTTTCGGCGTCAGGTCTCACGTTCACAGTCCGTAAAGAACAATAAGTGTCGAACATCGCGATTCGTTATTAGGCGCGTGCCGGTCGGCCTTTGTCTGTGCAGGGATAATGGAGGGCGAGTGTTTTGTTGCGGGAAAAGAGTTGTGGGTGTGGCATAGCGAAACGAGTAATGAACCTAGTTCAACATGTTTAGGCTACCTGCAAAAAACCCCTAGACCTCTGCTCGTTGACTTACTGCGCAAGTAAATCCCATCCACGGGTGATTTATACGAGCGTCACGGGCGCATCAGTCATCATAAATAAATAAAATATTAAGGGACAATTTTTACACAAATCGAACTAGTCCCATAGTCAGCTGATTAAGACTTCTGTTGTGGCTACTAGACGATTATATATGTAGTAGATATGTTCACGACGAAATAATTAAGTAGATTAAGTGAATATTGATATTAAAGTTATGTTAGATTAGGTTACCTAGTTAAGTTAACTTTTAGACCATTTAGTTGTTAAGTATTTATGACAAATGGAAATGCACACGCCGTGAGAATAATGTAACAATAAACAATAGTTCAGTTCTGCGTAGGCACAGTTTAAGGAAAGGCCAGCCTATTGTTTTCCACGGCCTATTCATGTTTTTCGGAACTTTATTGGGGTGTGCACCAAAAAGACCATTTGTATTGTATAGTAACAAACAGCTGCGATGCACAAAGAGGCCGACAAGGTAGTAAAATAATGTTCAATAATCATTACTTGGCTAATAAATATTTGTGTCTTTGCGGAGGGAATGTGCCGCTCCGAACCCGTAAACAATTAACTTGTAGAATAAAGAACACGAGGGGCGAGGAGGGGGCCGGAGGCGGGGCGTTTGGACATAGCAGGCGACCCGCGCTTATTACAGCCGGTCGAGCTCCTACCGAGCGGACGATACCACCGATAAACAACGCGCGGTGCTAGTTTTATTATCTACCTACCATAATTGCAGTGTAAAAAGAAAATTATATTTAATCTGCGTAATAACTTAAGTGAAGTGTATAAATTTGACCGTGACAATGGTGCAGTGTAAGCAGTGCAAGTTATCATTAGCTAAAGTCAAAATCGACGGTATATCCCGTTGTAAGGGCATATGTGAGGGTGTCTTTCACAAAAAATGTGCCGCAAAACTAAAAGGCTTTAATGAGACGGAACTATGTGAGGACTGCCGAACACCTGTAAAGCCTCAACCGAGCATAAATATTGATTCCTCTAAAATCACGATGGAAAAAGTGTTGAGAGAGGTCAACGAAAAGCTATCTATCGTATACAAAATGGAAAAAACCCTCGAAGAAATGTCTAACGACATAAGTTTTTATGCCGCAAAATACCAAGAACTTATCGAGGAAAGGGACAAAGCGAATAGCAGAATAAAGGCATTGGAGCACAGGAATAGCCACCTGGAGACATGCAACCGGGCCCTGGAAGAACGGGTAACCTGGTTAGAAACTAAAGAAAAAGAGAAAAATGTGGAGATAGTTGGCCTGGAGGAAAAAGACGGTGTCATACTGGAAAATGTTATACAGCAGTTGGCCAGCAAGTTTGGAGTAGATGACGGGCAAATTCGTGAGATACAGCGGGTAGGCGCAAAACCCGCCGCCGTTAAAGCGACTACCGCCAACAAGCAAAGTGAGGGTCGCTCGAGCAAGCCGCGCCCGCGGCCCGTGGTTATTACCATGGCAACGCGGGCGGCCCGCGACCAGTGGCTGGCCGCTAGAAAAACAATAAAGCTATGCAATGATGACATATTTGAAAATGATAACAAAGACTTTATATACATAAATGAGGATTTAACTAAGTATACACGTAACTTGTTGTGGACGGCGAAGAATGAACTAAAACCTGCTTATAAGTACGTATGGGTGCAGGACGGCAAGGTGCTGATAAGGAAAGATGACCCAGCTGATGCGAAGATAAAAGTTGTCCGTTCCCTGAACGACATAGATATACTATTAAATGATGAGAAGTGACGTTCTTATACATATATCTGAAAAGGTTCCGTTAAACCGTAACACTGTTTTAATAGGGTGTTATTTTAATTTTTCACATTCGAGGACGAAACTACACATATTACGTCTAACATAAGTTACAAAAAGTACGAGAACTTAGAAGTATGGAACAATGAAATAAAACTATATAAATCAAGTTTACATATTATTCATCGTCATTAAGGAAAAACTTTAGCGAGCTACAATTATTACTAAGCGGGTGTATGGAGAAAATAGATGTTATTGCTCTTACAGAAATTAATATAAAAAAACAAGAATTGCCGATGTATAAACTAAAGGACTATGATACATATATAACGACAAGAGGAGGAAGATCCAGGGGAGGAGGAATACTGGTATATGTAAGAAAGAGTATTAGCTTCACGGCATCTATAATTAAATCTAATTATAGTGAGATAATATACGGAGAACTCTCCCAGGATAAAAAACAGCTGACCCACTTATTTGTCGTATATAGACCGCCGAAAACAAATAAACATGGATTTGTGACAGATATACATCAAGTGCTCACAAAAATACCTACCGGACATGAGTTAATAATGATCGGCGATACAAATATAAATCTCATGAATGAAGTCGGAGCAGGCAACGTCATTACCCAGTACAGGGACAATATGTGTGAGTTGGGATTAGAATGCGCCATCAGCGACGTGACCCGCGAGGAGGTGTGCGGCGGCCAGGTGACGCGCACCTGCATCGACCACGCGTGGGTGCGCACCCGGGGCGGGCGGCCGGTGTCCGCGTACGTCCTCACCACCAAGGTATCCGACCTGTTACGGACAGCCACGGAAATCTTCCAAATGGTGCTAAGTGAATAAATTGTGTGCGAGAATGGACGCGTTAGAAGTTGCGACAGAGACGCTGTAGTGTTAATCTTAATGTGCTAATTAGCTATAAGGAACGTATGATAATGTAAAGTGATCGTTTTGTACATCGGATAAGCAGCATAAGTCGGAGAAGAGTGTCCGGAACGAGCGCCGAGAACATAATGAGCTGACGCTACAGCGCGCCAGTCATATTTACAAGCTCTGTTAGAAAGAGACAGAAGACGTATCGAGGGTGCCGGAAACGGCGCATTTTCAGCTCTGCGCTCGAAACGGACACACCTGGAATGTTAAAAAGTATATTGAAAATTGAGACTTGGTAATATCTAACTTTTGTAAAGAAAATGAATATCCAGACCGTAGGGTTTAGTTGTAATGGGCGACCAACTTTTATTTTGCGTACGCGCAAAATCTTTGTCGACAGCTAAGCCGAACCCCGGCGTAAATCGGACCACGATAAGGTCTGTCGAAAAGGGAAAACTAGTAACTCAAACTCGAACGCAAGTTTTAGAGAAATAAATTAAAACCGGAGCCCGCGAGAGTCGCGGACAGCGAGTAATGTAGAAGCAGGGAAGTTGGCAAAGTTTGTCGCCCAAGTAAATCCACCAATCAGGAAAGAGGGATTTTTCAAGAACTTTCTAGAAGGGTGTGAAAGGGATATTTTCAGTCTGTCTCGTTCTAAACCACGCCTATTCTCGTGAAGACATCCCCACTAATTGCGGGCCCAGATTGTGGCATAAAAACAGGCCTGGTTTGCAGCGAGTGTGTGTGTGTGTGTATTGAGTTCAGTATCCGAGTCCTAAATCCGGAAAAGGGAAGAGAAGAGAAGTGAACAGTGCAGTGGTGACCAGTAGTGCTCAGTGTACGTGTAGGCTTAGTTGTAACGCTTAGTTTAGTGCTTAGTGGTGTAAATAAATAAGTGTCGTGATCCGAGTTGTTTTCATTTCGAACGTTAGGCGAAATAGTGAACCGCGTAATCGCCGCACAAGGAGCGTTGCCCGCTATTCCTCACGCGCTCGCAGAACCTGTGACGCACCGCGACCCGCTGAGACGGGTGGGCAGGAACCTTACGCTCCTCGAGCTATCCAAGGGTACGGTGCTGTGGGAGGGCGTCGTCCACAGTTCGTTGGTCCTTCGAGCCGGATTTAGACTAGGATCACAGTTCGACTGGCTATTGTGTGAGTGCTTCGAATAAGGTGATCCAGAACCCCCGACGGGACTGTGAACCTCCGCGTGCGCGTGGAGGCTATGTTATAACCGTGTGAGACTGTTTAACTGTACTGTGAGTACACTGAGCGATTGACTCTGTGATAACTGACGTCTGAAACAGTGAGTGATTGACTTGTCCGTGTTTAAAGTAACAGTGAAGTGACTTAGTGCGCGATGTTTACCCGCAGCAAAACGAACAAAGCCGACGATCAAGAACGCCAACAGATGAATGAGCAGGCGCTGTCCCAGGCGAAGACTATGTCCAAAGGCGTTGCATGGACGTACGGTACAGAATCGCGTGTTGTCGACGATCGCAGAACTGGTGCGATTCCAAAGAACTCCGGTGATGGTAGAGTGGTTGAGAAGGACGCCACTACCATCCGTCACAAAACCGCCGGGACAGCAGCAGCGTCGCATTTAATTGCGAATCGAACACGAGACCTCACTTACGGCCAGCCTGCCTCCCCGTCCGAAGAAGATGCGGACAGGCGACCAAGGCCGCGAACCGAAATGGCGGAGCAACGACCGGAGGGGGAGGGGCAGCGAACCGAAACAGAGGAACAGCCGTCCGACCGCGACAAACAACCGAAGCCTACTGAGGAGCGCGCGGCCACACGTGCGACCGGCCGGATGCCCGCGCTAGATGACGCGCCGCGAGTCGATACGGGTGCGAACTCGGGCGCGCGCGATCCGGGAAGGCCAGTACCGTCGGTCCGAAAACGTGCCAGCAGCGCAGCGGCAAGGAAGAGGGAAGCGGAATTACGCGCAGTAGAGGAGCTGGCAGCAATCGAAAGGGAGCTGATCAAGAAGAGGCTGGCGATTGAATTGAAAATGATCGACGAGGAAGAATCACTGCCATCATCACGAGCGCCTACTCCGCCGGTAACGTTTGTTGACCTTACGGATAAGGTTGATGAATGGTTCTCACGCATCGAGCCAGAACGGGAGGAGCTGGAAGAAGCCGCGGCTCGCCGACCCGACGTCAGAAGTCGACAAAGAGGCGCGGAAAAGACGCCTCTCGCACCGTTGCGAGCAGAGCGCGCCCTATCACCGCCACAAGGGCCGCGTGTACAGAGTAAGGCACCGTTGCCTGAGCGTCGTGAACGCGTCGAACGTACCCGATCGCCGCGCGGGTACCGCGAACCGTCACCCGAAGAGCCACGAGCCGGGTCACCGATCGGCCGATTTGAGTCAACGCCGCTGAGAAAGGGTGTAAGGTCATCGGTAGAGCCGCCCAGTGATGCCGCCACCGCTTTCAACCGTCTTGCCGAGCAGTTGAAGGAGACGATGCGACCTAAGCCGCCGAAACAAGTCTACGAGCTGCCGTATTACAGCGGGGATCCGAATGAGTGGTTACTCTTTTATAATGCATATAAAGAGACCACAGCGAGGTATGGTTTTAGCTCATATGAAAACATGGCTCGTCTTAGGAACTGCCTTAAGGGAGACGCAAAACAATGTGTACAACACTTGCTCGCGACATCAAAGCAACCAGAGTTAATAATTAGACTGTTAAAGAAGAACTTTGGTAGGACAGATCTTTTGATAGATAAGGCGTTGGATGAATTAAAGAAACTGCCGCATGTGGGGCCAAGCACAGTAGATTTAAATTCGTTTAGCACTAGAGTTGTAAATATAGTAGGTACTCTTGTCGATTTAGATAGCAAAAATTATGGTGATAATCCCCTTTTGATTAGAGAAATTACGGAGAGACTGAGCCTACACTTGAGGAGTAAGTGGTGTCAGTTTGCTAGAGAACAGATGGGCAGTCAGGGGGCCGGGGAACTGATGTTGCTAGCGAACTTCCTACTAGAGGAAAGTGAAGCCGAGTTGGAATATTCACATGCGAAGGCACCGGCTAAAAGGTATGTGGGTAATAGCGGTCCATCACGCCCTGAATATAAACCGAACGTGCCTGCCAGAGGGAAGCCACCGGTTTATAGAACTTATACGTTAGAAAAGCAGGATCAATGCCTATGCTGCGGGGGCAGCCACAGGACAACCGAGTGTAGAAGGATAGTAGGGATGAATCTGGGTGCCCGTTGGGATTGGGCGAGGAACAATAGAGTATGTTTTAAATGTTTGAGCAGGAAACACAGGAGAGATCAGTGCAGAGCAAGGGGGTGCGGCATACAGGGGTGCCCGCATGGTCACCATAAGCTGCTGCACGACTTTAAAGCGCAAATGAGCGCCCAAGCGCAGACTTCATCGACCCGAACCGAGTCGCCCCGCCAGAACCGACAAGATCCCGAACCTAGGGCGGAGCAAAGCTGCGCGTCAGATGTATATACGGAGCAAGTAGGTATGACGATTTTGTTAAAGGTTATTCCGGTCGTAATAACGGGCCCGAATCGAACGGTGAGCACTTACGCCCTTATGGATGAGGGTTCTACCGTATCACTCGCCGACGAGGATCTTATAAGGGAGATCGGAGCCGTGGGGGTGAAGGAGCCCCTACGAATTCAGGGAGTGGGGTCAATGGCAACTGCGAACGACAAGAGCCAACGAGTGCAGATAATGATAAAGGGTAAAAATAACGAGACCCCACAACGAATGTCAGTAAGGACGGTACGCGCGTTGGGACTGCGCGGCCAGTACCTAAACGACATAACTAAATACACGCACCTATCTGACTTACAGGATGCCTGTTATGAAAAAGCGGTGCCAAGAATACTCATCGGAGCAGACAACTGGCACCTCATGATGCCCCTCGAGACAAGAATGGGCAAGAAGAGCGAGCCGGCAGCCGTCAAGACCCAGCTGGGCTGGGTGGTGTTCGGGACCGCGCCGAGTACGAGCGCGTGGAGAGGTAGCGAGGTCGCGCTTCATTGTCACCTCAAAGAGGACATAAACGGTATGCTGAAAGAATATTTTGCTATAGACTCGCTGGGCGTGCGACATGTGGAGAAGAGAAAACCAGAGGACGAAAGGGCAGTGAGAATATTCGAAGACACCGTGAAAAAGGTAAATATGAATGGACCTAGGTACGAGGTGGGGCAAATGTGGCGAGACGACGACCCGAAGCTGCCGCCGAGTTACGGAACCGCATTAACGAGGCTTAGGGGCATCGAGCGGAAAATGGACCGAGATCCGGAGTTCGCAGAGAGTTATACAGCCCAGGTAGACAATTTATTAAATATGGGATACGCTGAGAGAGTGACAGAATTACCTGCTAGCGATAAGACGTGGTTTTTACCCCATTTTCCGGTAACCAATGCGAATAAACCAGGGAAAGTTCGACTTGTGTTTGACGCGGCTTGCACCTGTCAAGGCGTGAGCCTGAATGATTTCATTTTGGAGGGACCGGATCTACTACAATCATTGATGGGAATACTTTTTAGATTTAGAGAAGGCAAGTTCGCCGTAGTAGCCGATTTAAAAGAAATGTTCCTACAAATAAAACTTAGAGCAGATGACCAGCCCTCACAGCTCTTCTTATGGCGAGGAACAGACAGGGAAGGGCCACCACAGATCTACAAAATGAGTAGCATTCTATTTGGGGCCTCCTCTTCGCCATTTATTGCACATAGCGTAAGAGATGAAAACGCGAGAGATAATGCGGAACGGTACCCGGCCGCAGTAGAGGAAATAACAAGAAATCACTATATGGATGATTTTGTATCAAGTTTTGATAATGAAAATATGTTAATAGACGTAGCCTTCCAGGTAGCCGCGTCGCATAGAAATGGGGGATTTCAACTTCGTGGATGGACGTCAAATAGTGAGAGGTTAATGCACCGTATCCCTAATGAGCTACGAGCAAACGCGCCAGCTCAGCTAGGAAATAAAGAGAGTAAGATACTTGGGCTTATATGGAACCCGGTAGACGACACACTAGGGTTCAATACGAGAATGATAAGGGTCCCGCAGGATGTTAAAGACCTTAAAAGAGCACCGACCAAAAGGGAGATGTTATCCGCAGTAATGAGTATATATGACCCGTTAGGCTTGTTATCACACTATACTATAACAGCGAAACTACAATTGCAGAGAATTTGGAGCCTGAAATTGGACTGGGACACGCCTCTACCAGATGAAGAAAAGAAGAAGTTTGATCAATGGTTGAAAGCGTTGGAAGGTGTAGCGAAACTGCGGATCCCGCGACCGTACGCATGCAGCGCGACGGGATCAGAACCGGAGAGACAACTACACGTTTTCGTAGACTCGAGTCTAAAAGCATATGCATGTGTTGCATACTGGCGAGTGGAGTGTGAAGGTAACATAGATACATCACTAATCGCTGCTAAGGCAAAGGTAGCACCAGTAAAACAGCTGAGCGTCCCGAGGCTAGAACTGCAATCAGCGCTGATAGGAGCCCGACTGATGCACGAGATATTGAAGCAACATCGATACAAAGTAAGAAAGGTAGTTTTATGGACTGACAGTCGTACGGTTTTGCATTGGGTAAGAAATAATGCGAAAAGGTACAGCACGTACGTAGCACATCGACTGGGGGAGATTTCGGAGTTGACGAGAGTAGAAGATTGGAAATGGATACCCACAAAGTTAAACCCCGCAGATCAAGCTACACGACCCGACTTAAGCCGAGAAATCGCTTACGACAGAGCATGGTATGTAGGTCCGCAATTTTTAAGAAAACCAGAGACAGAATGGCCTGTGGAACGCATGCCTAACGAAGAGCAACCAGCGGAATTAGAGGAACAATCTTGCGCAATAGACATGGAGGTGAAAGTAAATACGGCACCGTTGCCAGACATAAGCCGATTTTCCAGTTACGAGAGGTTAATAAATGCGACGGGAAGAGTATTCCAATTTATAGACCGTATTAAAAGCAGAAAATATGTCGAATTCCAGGTGAAACACAGATCGGCCGCAGAACATATATGGTTCCAGTGGGCACAGCGTACCGACTTCGCGAACGAGTTGCTGAGCCTGAGCCGCGGAGAACCCATCCACAAGAAGAGCAAGATCTTTGGACTGGACCCGGTATTAGACACCGATGGGTTGCTGAGGATGCGCGGCCGGATCAACGCGGCTCCCGTACAAGGACTGGAGAAACGACCTGTCATTCTAGACGGGCATAACAGTTTGGTGAGGTTGTTAGTTTTACAAGCCCACCGAAAGGCGGCACATGCGAACAACGAGATGGTAATTAACAACTTAAGGCAAAGGTATTGGATCTTGCATCTTAGACCCACGGTGCGAAATGTGGCACACAACTGTCAGCTGTGTAAGATTAGACGAGCCATGCCACAGGTACCGATAATGGGCGATTTGCCTCTCGCAAGAATCGAACCATATAAGAGGGCGTTTACGAATACGGCGGTGGACCTATTCGGTCCAATAACAGTAACGATAGGGCGGCGACATGAGAAACGATGGGTGGCTCTATTTACATGTCTAACGACAAGGGCAGTACATTTAGAAATTGTAAACTCTCTGTCCACAGACTCAGCAATAATGGCTCTTCGGAGGCTGGCAGCAAGACGCGGCTGGCCAGCTGTGATGTACTCCGATAACGCAACAAACTTCCGGGGCGCCGACGTGGAACTGCGCAGCGCGTACGCCGAGTGGCTGCCGGCGCTGCAGGAATACGGGGTGCGACACAACATGCAGTGGCGCTTCATTCCACCGGGGGCTCCGAACCAGGGGGGAGCATGGGAGCGTTTAGTACGCTCAGTGAAGACCGCGCTTGCCGCAACACTACACACAAAGGCACCGCGAGAAGAAGTGTTGCAAACGCTACTTGCTGAAGCCGAGAACACCATAAACGCACGGCCTCTCACTCACGTCTCCGTGGACAGTCGCGACGAAGAAGCTATTACGCCGGCTCATTTTCTCCTGGGGGGATCCACGGGCCTACCACCTACGGGCCCATGTGACGAAGCCGACCGACGCACATGGCGAGCAAGTCAGGCGCTCGCTAATCATTTTTGGAGCCGATGGGTGCGCGAGTACCTACCTACGCTTGCGCCCCGCCAGTCGTCAACGAACCTAACCCGACCGCTCCAACCAAACGACTGTGTGGTAATCGTCGACCCGAACTTGCCTCGCAACACATGGCCACGAGGCATAGTGAGAAGAGTATTCCCGGGGCCCGATGGCAACATACGTTCAGCAGACGTCGAGACGAGAGGTGGCATTTTCCGGCGACCTGTAACGCGACTGGCTGTCCTACCGGTGCAACGGAGCGACTCGACCGAGTCAGAGGGGGAGAGTGTTACGGACAGCCACGGAAATCTTCCAAATGGTGCTAAGTGAATAAATTGTGTGCGAGAATGGACGCGTTAGAAGTTGCGACAGAGACGCTGTAGTGTTAATCTTAATGTGCTAATTAGCTATAAGGAACGTATGATAATGTAAAGTGATCGTTTTGTACATCGGATAAGCAGCATAAGTCGGAGAAGAGTGTCCGGAACGAGCGCCGAGAACATAATGAGCTGACGCTACAGCGCGCCAGTCATATTTACAAGCTCTGTTAGAAAGAGACAGAAGACGTATCGAGGGTGCCGGAAACGGCGCATTTTCAGCTCTGCGCTCGAAACGGACACACCTGGAATGTTAAAAAGTATATTGAAAATTGAGACTTGGTAATATCTAACTTTTGTAAAGAAAATGAATATCCAGACCGTAGGGTTTAGTTGTAATGGGCGACCATCTTTTATTTTGCGTACGCGCAAAATCTTTGTCGACAGCTAAGCCGAACCCCGGCGTAAATCGGACCACGATAAGGTCTGTCGAAAAGGGAAAACTAGTAACTCAAACTCGAACGCAAGTTTTAGAGAAATAAATTAAAACCGGAGCCCGCGAGAGTCGCGGACAGCGAGTAATGTAGAAGCAGGGAAGTTGGCAAAGTTTGTCGCCCAAGTAAATCCACCAATCAGGAAAGAGGGATTTTTCAAGAACTTTCTAGAAGGGTGTGAAAGGGATATTTTCAGCCTGTCTCGTTCTAAACCACGCCTATTCTCGTGAAGACATCCCCACTAATTGCGGGCCCAGATTGTGGCATAAAAACAGGCCTGGTTTGCAGCGAGTGTGTGTGTGTGTGTATTGAGTTCAGTATCCGAGTCCTAAATCCGGAAAAGGGAAGAGAAGAGAAGTGAACAGTGCAGTGGTGACCAGTAGTGCTCAGTGTACGTGTAGGCTTAGTTGTAACGCTTAGTTTAGTTGTCACACTGCAAATCGGATAACACTGGCAACGCCATCTGTTAAGATAAGGCGGCGCTTTAAACGAGCGGTTAAAACGCCCCTGCGCTTCCCAAACCAAATCATGAATGAACGAAACGCTCCTCATAGCTGTCAACGTTCTGTTGACAATAGCTGTCAAACAGACGTTTTAATAATGTCAGAGAGGACGTGGACTTTAGGAGGGAGACAGGAGACGAAATCGGAAGCCATCCTGGACCCCTGGCTCCAGGATGAGAGGTTGTAGCAGCGGGCTGGATTAAAAGGAACGAATGGGACAAATTTATTTTTTATATGAGAATAGTGGGGAACTGGCCTATTTAATGTTAGAAGGATATTAAACATTTAACTGTCGCACGGTGTGCCTAGAGCCACGTGGTAAAAGGGCGGGCAGCAGTTCAAAGAAGAACTCAGGGTGGACCAACCTATCAACTAGTCGAACTAGTCAACGTTGTAGGCTTTCATTTAACGTTTTACATTCTTCGTGCATCACAAGAGCTACATCGTGTATCTAAGAACGCAAGCATTTAAAAGCAGGCTTCGTGGCATTCCTTCTCTGCTCACGACTGACCTGCAGATTCTCGGCAGTAGCGGAAGGACGACTCCTCAGTCTACTGGAGCGCTTCAGACCTCAGCAGTAAACCGGCTATAGTAGCGAAGACCTCTGAGTGAGTTTGTTCCGAACAGATTTGGCCCTTAAGGCAAACCCACAAGTCGTGACCTATCACCATAGCGAACTTACATAAAGCGACTCTGAGAGGTGTGATGTTTCTTCATTGCCACTGCACTATTATGAGGGTCTAAACAACAAGTGTACCTTAAGTCTATGGCGCAGTGTTGAGGAAGAAATATAACCAACTTGCTAAATAACCTAGTAGTCTCATTTTCTTCACACTTACTTTTAGAAACCCTTTAATAGTGGAAGAGCTACACCACTTAAAAACAGCTTCACAAATTGGCGCCCACTACATGGTGATAAGTCTTGATTTGAGTTGACTTTGTGATTGGTCTCCAATAAAAGAAGTGCATTGACACTGGAATATCAACCACAACAGTAGTCAACTATTTTGTATTGTAGTTAGAGTTGTAGCTAGTTTGGAGTTTAATTTATCCCTATCTAATTTGTCAAACCCACTATTCATAGTCTTAAGTTGTATGTTAGGATAATTTTATTGATAATTTTCATTTACAGCAGTGTTCACAAGTGTGCAAAGTGTCAAACTTAATTAAAATAACAGTTTGTTCAAAGAAAACAATACAAAGCAAACATTACAACATAGTGTGTATCAAATAAAACATATTTGCCTTACTGTAACATATACATATAAAATAATTACTATTCATAGTGAAGTGAACATACAAGTAAGTAATATAAGTAATTAGTCTTAACAAGTAGAAATAGTACATTGCAAGTGATAAGTTGATAAAAGTGATACAACTGGTACATATTTTGCCAAAGATTAGAAAAGACAATAAATATTTTAATGAAGCAATAAATATAGTACTTACATTTAATGACAGTTAGTGAACAACAAATAAAATACAACATTGCATATAGATAATTTGATAAAGTTTCATATTCATAACCATACTTACATACACTTGCATATTTTGACACTGTACAATAGTGAGTGAACACCATTTTCTTTATATTTCTTATAAAAATTACAGTTTGGTAAACAAACTTTGCTAAGATTTAGTTTTAATAGTGGATCACATAACCACTAACTTATTAGTTTTAGGAATACACATTAAAGTGTAAGTATTAGGCTAGGCGTCCCATTCTTCCCATTTTAAATTTTTAAGCAGCCCGGAGGAGATTGTTTTTTTTTATCCATTACCTATTATATAAATGTACATGGTAAGTACCGAAGTGTAAGTACACAGACAAAGCGTACACACAAAACCATTACATTTGTTGCTTATAATAAAAGCTAGCATTGCCAAATCTTTAATTATATTTTGCACTGCATAGTTCAGTTGCTTATGTTGCAATCTTTGCTCCGCTTTGAAAGAACAAAGTTTTGATTTTATTGAAAGTTATCATAGTTTCATGCTATAATAACACTTAATACATGTAATATTTGGGTTAACCAACCATTATTAGTAAATTTAAGGCATGCTTGGCTAATTATTTTGTAAAATAAATTACATATTAGTTCTACAATTCATAACTAGCAAAATAAATAAAACACTATATCCTAGAGAGATTAAACTACAAAATAGACATAATAATACAACAACTTGATGTTGTCTGGTATATAAACATATTATACATTGGTTTCAATGCTTGTTTATGGAAATTAGGGCAACCACTTGGAACTGTACCTAGTTTTCATAACAAAAAAAAAAAATATTACTTTAAATTGAGGTTATTTTGCCAAAGGTTTTCATCTCATCTTACAAAGGTTATTAATACAATATATACAGTATAATTGCACATCAACGCCAGTAATTAAGTTATTTGAGTCAAACTACATGCTGAATCTCATTAAGTTAAGGAGAAATTACAAACAATTCAGTGATTCAGTACAATTTATTTGCAGTAAGAAAATACATTGTTAACATTCAACATTACTTACATTGTTCATTGAATGTGACAACAATTTAGTGCCTAGATATAGAAACATAAGATTAATTAATACTTTTCAAGTGTGAAACCCCATAAGTGTGCAGTATCACAGGCAAGAATATTACACCATAAATTTACTTAATACTTATTAAACGCAGTAGGTGTGTGATAAATCACGGTTATACATTCACCTTAAAACTGGTTCAAATACTCAGTTACCATTCAAAATGGATCTACAAAAAATATACTATCATTCCTTGCTTAAGGATGAACTCACTTATGAAATCGCAATCAGGTCTGAAACGCCCGGTACCACGGTTCAGGAAATGCGTCAACAGCTTAAGAAATTGAGCGAGGAGTTTCTGCCAGAGGAAGTTGCTGCTGAGGACTTGCAGGCCGCAAGTGAACTGACTGTCATAGCGGACAAGGTCAAGGAACTCAAGAGTAAATTAAATTCTTTAGAGAAAACGAAGGACCGGCGTTTCCTTATTCGTGTAAAAGCTTTGTATGTACATCTGTACTACAGAATGTTCAGATTAGGAACTTTAGACACACAGGCCGAGAAGGATAATTATACAGCGTTTAGGAATGAACTACATCAATGCAAAAGGGTAATAAATGCGTATTTGCCCACCCAGAGTGAGGACAAGGAAACGGTAATTGACACTAGTGAGGAAACCAAGGAGTCACCAAATTTGAACGTACTCAAATACATAAATAATAAGTTTAATGGTCTCACAAGTGTTCATGCGTTCTTGGAAGCAGTCGAGGAGAGGGCACAGGCATTTGGCATTAGTGACGAACAACTCTTTACTGCGGCTTGTTGTTTATTTACTGAACAAGGACTTGTATGGTACAGAGGCAATAAACATAGGTTTAATACTTGGAAACAATTAGGTACTTTATTAAAACAGGAATTCGCACCTGTTGACTTTGATTATAGGTTGTTGAGTGAAATACATGCTCGAACACAAGGCGTTGATGAGCCAACACACATTTATTTTGCGGTGATGAGCGGAATGTTCTCACGTTTATTGAAACCTTTGGATGATAAACAGCAATTAGAAATATTGTTGCATAATATTAGGCCGTCATTTTCTGAGCAACTAGCATTGCAAGAAATTGATACGGTAGAATCTTTACGGACAGTATGTCGGAAAATCGAAGCTGCACGGCAGCAAGGCAAATTGTTTACGGAACCACCTAAACAATCTGCTTTGAATCCGGACTTCGCTTATAAGGGTAGAGTACAAAAGCAGGAGGTAGCAGTTGTCGCGGGAACGTCCCAACAACAGCACACTCGTTATGTACCAATGCAAAAGCATAGACCATTTCAACAGAATGCTCCACAGCAGCAGAGGCATTACGGGTCGCCGCAAGGTTATCGGCAGCAGGGACAACGCGCACAAGCTCCTCAATTTAATAATTCGCCACAAACGTATAAAAAGTATTGTTATAGGTGCAAAGTGGATACGCACGACACCAAAGCTTGCAGGGACAAGCGTATATTATGTTTCAAGTGTGGTGAACCGGGTTATACCTCGCGGACATGCCCGAAATGTAAAAATTATATTAATTCAAAAAACTAGGTACTGAGAATCGTAGTGATCACTCGGCAGAACAGGCCGTAACAGCCGATAGTAATTATTGGATGGATTTAGTAACAAAATATTTTAAAAATAATTCCGTCGGTACGGTTCTCTTTAAACCAGATGACAATGACATTCGGCCTTATTTGAATGTAGATATATTGGACTTGACAATATGTGGATTACTCGATTCAGGTGCAGCCGTGTCCATCATCGGGAATGGTGCGCACGAGCGTTTTGTGAAACTCGGCTATTCCATTACAACTGCAGACGAATCAGTCACAGTAGCAGACGGGTCAATGTGTAGAACTATAGGTTCCATATTGTTACCAATATCATTTAAGGGTACAACGAGAGTAATAAAATTTTATGTCATACCCTCAATTGTATCAAATATAATTCTTGGAGTAGATTTTTGGAAAGAGTTTTCTTTAATGCCAGAAATATTTGAAAATATAAAATACATAGAGAAACCAAAAACATTTATTGCAAACTCAAGTATAGATAATCAAAATAATAACATATTGTCGTATGATAACTTAACTACTGAACAAAAACAAGTAGCGGAAATAGTTGTAGATCAATTCAAAGAGATTTCTTTTGAACACAAAGGTTTAGGTAGAACTCACCTTATACAACATAAGATAGATACGGGAGATTCTCCACCTATTAAGTGTCGTCCATACCCAATGTCACCGGAAAAGCTAAAAGAACTTCATAAGGAGGTGGATAAAATGATAGAGTTAGACGTTATCACACCAAGTGAAAGTCCTTGGAATAATCCAGTCCTTATGGTTCCGAAGCCTGACGGTTCATGGAGATTTTGTTTGGATTGTCGTAAATTAAATGCAGTCAGTAAAGGTGACGCTTACGCAATACCATATATCCCTCAGATACTGGATAGTCTTAGAAATGCGAAGTTCATTAGTTCTATTGATTTTAAAGCAAGTTTCTGGCAAATACCTCTAGATGAAGCCTCACAAGAGAAAACAAGTTTCACTGTGCCAGGAAAAGGCCTGTATAAATTTAAAACGATGGCTTTTGGATTAACTGGAGCCCCGGCGCGCCAGCAAAGGCTAATGGATATGCTCTTCGGAACTCCATTTTGTAGTGACATAAATAAAGGATTAATATTTTGTTACGTTGATGATATAATAGTTGTATCAGAAGATTATGAAACACATTTAATACTGCTTAAGAGACTTCATAAAAGAATAAAAGAGGCTAATTTAACAATAAATTTAGAAAAAAGTAACTTCTTTAGAAAATCATTAAAATATTTAGGATACATCGTTGATGAGTGTGGACTACGTACAGATCCGAGTAAGGTTCAAGCGGTAATTGACTTTCCTGTGCCCAAGAACGCGAAAGAAGTAAAAATGTTTTTAGGCACATGTTCTTGGTACAGACGTTTTATTCGTAATTTCTCGTCTATAGCCGCACCATTAAATGCGTTGACTAGCACGAAAACAAAATTTGTTTGGACTTCAAATGCTGAACAGGCATTCAAAGATTTGAAGAACTGTCTTGTGTCAGCACCAGTTCTCATATGTCCAGACTTTGATAAGCCATTTACAATACAATGCGATGCGTCAAGTTACGGAATAGGAGCTATACTTACACAGTCGGTGGAAAATGTTGACCACCCTATTGCTTATATTAGTAGATCCCTAAACAAAAATGAAAGGAATTATAGTGCGACAGAGAGAGAAGCCCTCGCAGTTGTCTATGCTGTCGAGAAGTTTGAACCGTATTTAGGCACTAGGCCATTTACTGTCGTCACTGATCACGCATCGTTGAAATGGTTTATGAACTTGGAAAATCCAACAGGTCGACTTGCCCGCTGGGGTTGTCGTTTGTCTCAGTATACCTTTAATATAGAGCACAGAAAAGGGAAAGACAACGTTGTCCCAGATGCTCTCTCGCGGTTGATGAAAGTAGATGCTATTGCAGCGACACCAACCTCAATTGGGAGTGATGTATGGTATAACAAGGTTTACTCAGGTTGTAAATATTACCCAAAAAATTACCCAAACTATAGGATAGAGAATGATGTACTTTATAGATACAGCAAGGGTAAATATTCGTTAACCGACGAGTTTGACTGGAAACAGGTCGTGGCTGAGTCAAATCGTGCAAAGATAATTTCGGAAAACCATGAACCTCCTACATCAGGACACCTTGGAGTTTTTAAAACGCATAGAAGGTTAAGTTTGAGGTATTTTTGGCCCGGAATGTACCGAGACGTTGAAAATTTTATAAAACAATGTGCTACATGCTCAGCCTATAAGCACAGAACGACCCTGACGCCAGGACAAATGGGTAAACCAAAGCGTTGTTACAAACCATGGCAGGTTATAAGCATGGATTTGGTTGGACCTTTACCAAGATCACGGTCAGGTTACGTACACCTTTTGGTCGTGACTTGTTGTTTTTCAAAATATACAATGTTGTTCCCATTAAGGCGCGCTACAAGCGCAAATGTGGCGAAAAGTATCGAGAATTATGTATTCTTAGCTCATGGCGTTCCTGAGACAGTGGTTACCGACAATGGGGTTCAATTCACTGGATCGGAATTTCGTAAGTTAATGAAGACTTATAACGTCCCTCGTGTTCATTATGGACCTAGATACGCGGCACAAATTAATACAGTGGAGCGATACAACAAAACTGTAATGACTATGATCTCGTCCTACGTGAAAGACGATCATAGAACTTGGGATAGTAATATTTTCAAAATTCAGTTCGCTCTAAATAGCGCGGTGAATGAAACCACAGGTTTCACACCATTTTTCTTAGTCCACGGCAGAGAACCGATCATAAATGGCTCGTTCTATAAAGACACAAGTGACACGGATTATGAGATAGCAATACCTAGAGAAGAATACGCGGGTGAATTTGGGAAACTTCAAGAAATTTACACCAAAGTCAGGGAAAATCTGGAAAAGGCCCATGCAACAAACGCAAGACATTATAATCTACGTCGAAGAGATGTAAAATTGCGTGAAGGCCAAGAGGTCTGGAGGAAAACTTATATCCAAAGCGACGCGGGAAAATTTAAAGCTTCTAAGTTAGCGCCCAAATACCAAAAATGTATAGTGAAGAAGGTGCTATCGCCGTTAGTTTATGAACTGGTGGGATACGATGGTAAACCACTAGGTCAATGGCACATAAAGGATATCAAAATATGATACCTACACATTAGTCACTGATGGTCTGTGAGCTTAGATAAGTTCTCAATTACCGTAGGACATGTTTCATGTGTTAGTTGTGTGAGCATATTCACCTCTAACGATGCCAAGGTATTTAGAATTAAGGTTAGGTAAACTTTAAGAGTAGCGTTAAAGGAAAACGTATACTCAACTGTGGGAATTTAATTGAGCTGCACTGGGATCGACAGGAGCAACTCGGGAAACCGTATGAAAGTAGGCAGCGATTAGCAAATAGAAAGCTATCGTTTCATTTCGAATGAGGAAGTATGGAAGAGATTTTGAAATTGTGGGGACTTGTGTTAGGATATAGATAGATAGTAAATGTATGCTAGTTAGGTAACGCAAATAGATAGTTGTTTATAGAGTTGCAGTGTTGCTTTTGTAATTCTGGTGAGCGCTGAGGGCAGCGTCGTTTTTCACTTAGTTCAAAACTTTCCGTAAGGGAGGGGGTATTGTCACACTGCAAATCGGATAACACTGGCAACGCCATCTGTTAAGATAAGGCGGCGCTTTAAACGAGCGGTTAAAACGCCCCTGCGCTTCCCAAACCAAATCATGAATGAACGAAACGCTCCTCATAGCTGTCAACGTTCTGTTGACAATAGCTGTCAAACAGACGTTTTAATAATGTCAGAGAGGACGTGGACTTTAGGAGGGAGACAGGAGACGAAATCGGAAGCCATCCTGGACCCCTGGCTCCAGGATGAGAGGTTGTAGCAGCGGGCTGGATTAAAAGGAACGAATGGGACAAATTTATTTTTTATATGAGAATAGTGGGGAACTGGCCTATTTAATGTTAGAAGGATATTAAACATTTAACTGTCGCACGGTGTGCCTAGAGCCACGTGGTAAAAGGGCGGGCAGCAGTTCAAAGAAGAACTCAGGGTGGACCAACCTATCAACTAGTCGAACTAGTCAACGTTGTAGGCTTTCATTTAACGTTTTACATTCTTCGTGCATCACAAGAGCTACATCGTGTATCTAAGAACGCAAGCATTTAAAAGCAGGCTTCGTGGCATTCCTTCTCTGCTCACGACTGACCTGCAGATTCTCGGCAGTAGCGGAAGGACGACTCCTCAGTCTACTGGAGCGCTTCAGACCTCAGCAGTAAACCGGCTATAGTAGCGAAGACCTCTGAGTGAGTTTGTTCCGAACAGATTTGGCCCTTAAGGCAAACCCACAAGTCGTGACCTATCACCATAGCGAACTTACATAAAGCGACTCTGAGAGGTGTGATGTTTCTTCATTGCCACTGCACTATTATGAGGGTCTAAACAACAAGTGTACCTTAAGTCTATGGCGCAGTGTTGAGGAAGAAATATAACCAACTTGCTAAATAACCTAGTAGTCTCATTTTCTTCACACTTACTTTTAGAAACCCTTTAATAGTGGAAGAGCTACACCACTTAAAAACAGCTTCACATAGTGCTTAGTGGTGTAAATAAATAAGTGTCGTGATCCGAGTTGTTTTCATTTCGAACGTTAGGCGAAATAGTGAACCGCGTAATCGCCGCACAAGGAGCGTTGCCCGCTATTCCTCACGCGCTCGCAGAACCTGTGACGCACCGCGACCCGCTGAGACGGGTGGGCAGGAACCTTACGCTCCTCGAGCTATCCAAGGGTACGGTGCTGTGGGAGGGCGTCGTCCACACGACCATTATCCTATCGGAGTGAGCATCGAGGTTGTTAACCCCGCACAGACTGGTAAGCGAGCACCTGTGACTATCTTATGTGAAAAAACAGTGAAAAAGCAACTTGACAGTGTAAATTGGAAAGAACTGACTTACTGCGAGTGTCCAATACAATTGTATGATAAGTTATGTTCAACTTTTTCTCGGGTTTACAATGACTGTAAAACCAAAAAAATGCCGCTGGGTAGACGCAAAGATAAAACGTGGATTAATAAAAGTATTAAAAAAATGTTAAGTATAAGAGATAATCTATTTAAAAGGTGGAAAAGTAGTCCTAATGATATGAACTTAAGGTTGTTGTATAATAGATATAGAAATAGGGTCAACAAATGTATAAATAAAGCTAAAAATGAGTTTAGGCAGAGAGAATTGAAACAGTGTAATAATAATTCTAGGAAAATATGGGAAAAAGTTAATTTGTGGACAGGGACGGAAAAATTGAGCATTGATAGAATAATACAAAAATATTTAGCTAAGCATGACAGCGTCTTGAATATCTGTAATAAATTCTCGGAAACTTTCACTAAGGAAATATTGGATATAAGGCATAATTGTAATGTCAAGTTCTTAGATAGGTCAAAGTACGTAAACAATAGCCAAGTATCACTGCGGTTTGTTAAGGCGCAAACTAAGATATAAAGAAAATTATCAATAACTTAAGTGAAAAAAAGTCGCCTGGATTAGATCAGATCAGAGCTCGAGATATAAAATATTTAAGTGAAAAAATTAGTCCGGTGTTGGCAAAATTTATTAATTTGTGTGTAACAAAAACTATGTACCCAGAGCAATTAAAAACAGCAATAATAAGGCCTATATTTAAGCAAGGGTCACATGCTGATTATACAAATTATCGCCCTATTGCCATTCTATCAATCATTAATAAAATAGTAGAAAAATACGTGACAGCACAAATTAGTAGTTTTTTGGAAAAAAATAATATCATCACTCAGTCGCAACATGGGTTCCGTCGAGGGCGCAGCACGGCGACCGCACTGGCTCGGTTTACAGACGAGGTTAACGAGGCTCTGGACCAGCGGAAGCAGGTGGTTGTGGTCTTTATTGATTTTAAGAAAGCTTTTGATACTTTGGGCCACAACCAGCTGCTTCAGGCAATGGAAGAGTGTGGAATCGCGGGTCCACTTCATGGGTGGCTCCGCGCATACCTCGAGGGTCGAACTCTGCGCACGGCTGTGGGAGACGAGTGCGGCGCGCCCGCGCACGTCTCCTGCGGCGTGCCGACCGGCTCGGTAACCGGCCCAGTTGGGTACATAGTTCATGTTAACAGCATGTGTAATGTTGTAAAAAACTGTAGTGTCTACATGTATGCAGATGACACCTGCCTAGTATATGCGGATAAAGACCTAAGCCCAATAGAAAACAGAGTACAGGAAGATTTAACTAACATTATTAAATGGTCACATGATAATGGGATAATAATCAACATTGAAAAAACAAAATGTATGTGCATACGGTCGCCTTACTCTAGAGATAGGTACAGGCCGCCGCGCATTGTGGGGCACAGTTTCGACTGCCTCCACAGTGCGGGACCGACCGGGGTCGCGTGTAGCTGTGCCGAGCTCCAGGTGGTGGAACAATACAAGTACTTGGGCTTGCTCATAGATTACAAGTTTGACGATGTGCGCTGGAGGTCTCCCTCTGGGATTTCCTCGGCTGGGCCCTGTGGTAGTGGTGGTGGCTGCTCTGATGGCGGCTTGTGTGTTTTGGCTGAACATCTCGGCCAGTCGGTCGACTTCTTCGGCAGTGTTCGCCGGGAAGGACTCCGAGTGTTCAGCCATGTGGCTTGCAAATTTCCTCCAGTCCGTCTTTTTCTTCGCCGTCTGAATTTGGGTCTTGGTTGCGTTGGTCTCTAGCTCCAGAACCACAGGCTGGTGATCCGATAACATGTGGTCGTCTAGGACCTCCATCTCCGGCCAGTGAGGGAGATTATTGACGACCGCCAAGTCGATCACATCCGGCATGTGGGCTGTGGTGTGCGGATAGTGGGTAGGGGCCTCTGGGCCCAGCACGGCGTAACCGTGGCGCTCGGCGTGGTCCAAGAGCAGACGGCCTGTTGAGCAGGTCCTGGTCGAGTTCCATGCCGGGTGTTTGGCATTGAAGTCGCCGGCTACAATGGTGGGATCGCTCGAGTCCAGGATCTGCTCCATGTCGGTCTCGGCGAAGATCAGCTGTGGCGGGCGGTAGAAGGCGAAGACACGCAGATTGTGGCCACCGGCGTGTACTTCCACTCCGAGGGCGTAGCTGCGCATTAGGTTCGTCTGGGGTGGTAAGGGCTGGTGCACCACTCGTCTGCCCACGAGTACTGCCAATCCTCGGTATTTGTACCCCTGAGGGGAGATCTCGTCCTGTCGGTATGTGACGTAGCCCGATATTTTCAGGCGGTCCGGGTCTTTTAAGTGGGTTTCTGATATCAGGGCTACGTCTATCCGCTCTCTCCTCATGACGGTGGACAGCAGCTCCTTCTTGGTCCGGTTCAGACCGGCGGCGTTCCAATGTAGTATCCTCAGGGAACTAGCCATCTTGGTAGAGGTCAGCTAGTCCCCTGAGGATTATAGGGACTGGATTTTTTCCTGATTGGATGGCGCTCAGTACATTTTGGAGGATGGCGATACATTCGCCAATCACTCTATCCCTCACGCCATCATGGTGTTGCTCGCTCTGGCCAGGGTTTGGTCGGGGAGGGCGAGGGTGTTGCGGTTGTTCTTCACTGCTTCTGCTCGTGGGTGCAGGTGGTTGGTAGGTGCTGCCTGCTGGGGCCGATGGTACTGACAGCGGAGGGTCAGATGGCGTCTCCTTCTTTCTCCTTTTCCCCCTTCCCCTCTGGCGGCGACGGTTGGGCACCGTGTCGTTCGCTCTCGCCATCAGGGAGTTGGCGGCGTTTTCTGTGTCCCTGACGACATTGGGCTGGGCGATGGTTTGCCCGCGGCGTGACGTGAGGGGTGCTGTGCCGGCTTTCTTATTGCGTGCCTCCCTGCGAAATATGGGGCACGTGACGTCATTTGCCGTGTGGGGGCCTTCGCAGTTCGCGCAAGTCCCTGGTTGGTCTTTGGCACGGTCGCACTGCCCCGCAAAGTGCGGGCCTGCACAGCGGACGCATTTGATGGGGCGGTGGCAGCCAGTTGACGCGTGGCGGAACCCCTGGCACCGGTGGCATTGCGCCGGTCCCTTCTTGCCACGCCACGCCTCCACTACCACGCCTGGCATGCCCAGCAGCTCGCTCACCTGGTAGACTGCTGGTATGGTTTCAGGTGTCCTCTTTAGCTGCCCGTAAAAGATGCAGCCTGGTCGTCCGGCGCGTGCGTCTACGTGCCGCACGTAGAGGGGGTCAAAGCCCTTTTCTTTTAGGTCCTCTGTGATGAGTTCCGGATCGGTGTTAACGGGGAGGCCCCTGATGCAGACCTTCAGGGGGATCTCCTCTGGGGGGGAGTATGCATGCCAGGAGAGTGTCTCCCCCTGGGCGGCCATCTCCCCCTGAAGGGTCGTCAAGTACTTTTGTACGGCCCGATATTCCTCATAGTCAAGTGGGAGGAAACGTATTCCGTTCCCGTAAGGCCTAGAATTGGGAAAGCGCCCCAGCAGTTCCCTCATTTTTTGGTAATGATGGGGCCAGTTTGGAAATTGGTCGACGGTGAGAGGCCGAGGACGCTTCTCTCGTCAAACTCATCGAGGAGAAGAGGAAGATGCGGCGGCTTTACAACAACACCCGCTGCCCAACTCTGAAGACCCGGCTAAACGCCCTCGCCGAGAAGATCGGGACTAGTCTCGCGGCGAACTCCCGCTATTCTTGGCTCGAGGACGTTGACGCTGCAGCCGAGGAGGGTTGGAACAGCATCCACCGTCTATGCCGCCGCTTCGCACGAAAACCAGCACCGACGCGCCCACTCCTCGCCCCGGACGGTACCCCGAGATACCGCGCGGAGGACCGCGCAGAGATCTTCGCCGACCACCTGGAGGAGCAGTTTCGGCCAAACCCATCCACCAACGTCGCACACACTGCACAGGTGGAACAGGAGGTCGGCGAATACCTGAACACACCACCGCCACCAGAAGAGGACCGGATCGTTTTCACCCCCGGCCAAATCCAGCGGGCTGTTAGACGTGCTCAGCTCCGCAAAGCCCCAGGACCAGACGCGATCCCGAATGAGGCGCTGCGTCACTTACCCCCGCGAGCCATCGCGACGTTGACGCGGCTCTTCAACGGGATCGCGAGAACGTGCCACTTCCCCAGCTGCTGGAAGCTGGGCACAGTCATCATGCTGCCCAAGCCGGGGAAGAACATCCTCCGCCCGGAGAGCTACCACCCCATCACCTTGTTGCCGACTGTGTCCAAGGTGTTCGAGCGGCTTCTCATGCGACATCTGGTGCCTCATATCCTACCGCGGGACGAGCAGTTCGGGTTCCGGGCCGAACACTCGACGACCCTCCAAATAACAAGAGTGCTACACATCGCGGCCCTGGCGAGGAACAAAAAGGAGCACGCAGTGGCCGTGCTCCTTGACATGGAGAAAGCCTTCGACCGGGTCTGGCACTCAGGCCTGGTCCACAAGCTTGCCTCATCCTCGACGCCCAGGAGAGTCGTCCACACAGTGGCCAGTTTCCTCCAAGACCGCGCCTTCCAAGTGGCAGTGGAAGCAGCGAGGTCAACAAGAAGAAACATCACAGCTGGAGTTCCCCAAGGAAGTTGCCTGTCGCCCGTGCTATACGCGAGATACACGGACGACATCCCAGTGGGTGAAGGGGCCACACTCGCCCTATACGCTGACGACGCCGCATACATTGCGACGTCTTACAAGCTGGACCACGCAGCCATAAAAATCCAGCGCACCCTGGATGCGCTCCCAAAATGGCTGGAAGACTGGAGGCTGCGGGTGAATGTAGCGAAAACCCAGGCCATCACCCTCAGCCCAAAATACAACCAGCCTCCAGAACTGACACTAATGGCACAACGGATTCCATGGCAGCGGACGGTGAAGTACTTGGGGGTCACCATCGACCGACTGCTGACTATGGCCGCCCACGTGAAGAACGTAGTGTCCCAGACACGTGCGGCACGAGCCCTACTCAACCCGGTGATAAAGTCAAACCTGCCACTTCGCGCCAAGATCGGCATCTACAAGGCATACATTAGGCCGCGCCTAACCTATGCAGCGCCCGCGTGGTACGCGCTGGTGGGAGAGTGCGGAAGGCGAAGGCTGCGCGCCCAACAAGCACTCTCACTGCGCGCGGCCACCGGAGCCCACTTCTACGTGAGCAACGCGGTGCTGCATAGGGACCTGAAAATTGACCACCTGGATGACTTTATCACCGGACTAGCCAGGACTATGTTCCAGCGTGCGGACGGCTCACGCCAGCCCCACCTGCAAAATATAGCCCCCTACCATAGGAGGCCGCCCGACAAGAGGGCCCTACCGCGGGACCTGGTCCAAACGGACCCACCCGCCCCACCCTGATGAAGACCTGGACGTTCCTGCTCCGTCGGCTCGAGTGTCGCTCGCTGGGCCTCCCCTAACGGGGACTCACCCGGCAGGGCTTGACCTCGCCGACGGAAGAAGCAGATGACCCCACCACCGGACTCTACGAGCTCTGCTCACCCTAGCCACCCGTCCGTTGTTGCGGACGGCGACGGAACCCGCTGAAAGTGGCTAAGCCACGTAAAGCCTCCCCGGACCCAAACAGGTCTGAGAGACGACCCGAGTAGTAGATTACAAGTTCTCGTGGCAGCCGCATGTACATGGTTTATGCAATAAATTAAGAGCAGTGCTTGCAAAATTCCACCATCTAAAGTTCGTTTTAAATATGCAGTGTACTATGCTCTAGTGGATTCACTCTTGTCTTATGGGCTGTCAAGCTACGGTCGTACATTTAAAACGTATCTAGACAAGATCAAGGCGTTGCAGATTAGATTCATGAAATTAATGGTTGACAAAAAAACCAAAATTAAATGTAAAAGTAGTACCTATGATCAACTCTTTTTAGAATGCAAAATTTTAACAGTCCATGAAAAAGTCACGCTATTCTTAGCTTTGGAACAAATGTGTAATGATGAGTTTAAAATACCCATAGTCAATCAAAGGTTAACAAGAAACAGAGATAGTAATAAATTGCTGGTACCTAGGTTTACGAATTATTTTGGCCAGAGATGTAGAAACTATTTAGTCCCTATGATCTTTAACGAGTTTCCTTCGGATTTAAAGACCACAAGGATGACAAAACAAACATTTAAAAAGAAATTAAGTGAATTCCTATTAAATAAAATAAAATGTCAAATACAACCTCTATAGCACATTACATTTCTGCACTGTACGCTCAGATTACCCCTAGATTATTAGTTAACCCCTTGCTTCATGTCAAAAATAAAAATATAAATATTCGTTTAGAAATGAACTTTAATAGCCATCAATACAGTTGTAAACTACAACTGCCATGAGCTGTAAAGAGTTAAGTAGATTTAAGTTAAACAGTAGTTTAAGTTACATTTCAACTACCTGCCTAATAGCTTACATAAGTGTAAAGGAGCCTCGTCTGCCAACAAACCACCCTGTGGTTTGGCAGAAGAATATATGTAGAAGTAAGCAAGATATATGTGAATAAATGATAAAAAAAAAAAAAAAAAAAAATATTCATTGCCGATCGAGCATCCGAACCGAGAACACCTCTACAATAGAAGCCTCTCCGACCTCGCCTCTCGCAAGCCTGAAGTTCAGTTCGCAAGCCCGGTGTTTTATTCGGTACCTTCTGCTACCTATTCAAGATAAAAGATACAGTCCACATCTAAGTCGATCCCAATCGAAGAGCAAACCCAACATTACATAGTTCTTCGAGCCGGATCACTAAAACAAAACCTACATTATATTTGGTCCTAGTCGAAGCCGGATCTCTGAATCAAGAAGACCAGCAGGATGGTAGTGACAAGAAACAACCTCGGAAAAGTGAATAGTGAAGAAACAGAAACTTCCCTGGGCACCGGCACCGCCACGACGCGCACTAATGCCACAGAAGCCGTCCCCGGCACCAGCACCGCCGGAGACTTCGTCGACACGTCGGGGAAAGCCACGCCCGCCGCCAGCAATGCCACGATAATCGAACTTCGCAGCCCCGAACTTATACCGGCGCCCATCAACACGGAGTCGCGGAAGACCGCTCGGTCACACCGATCTAAGGCCTCCAGCAAGAGACTCCTCGCGGAGTTAGAGGCCAAGGAGAGGTTAGCCGAGCTAGAGCTAAAGCGGATCCGCGCCGAGACGGAACTAGCGAAGATCAGACAAGAACGCATGAATATCGTGTCATCATCGGCAGAGTCGGAAGAAGAGGATCTCGCCCCACAAAGAATCGCCGATTGGTTCAATCGACGGCCAGGACAAGAAGCAGTGATAGAAATACCTATCCATGAAGATCAGCGGGAGATTTCCGCGTGTGCCACTGAATTGCGCAAGCGGCAGGAGCCCCATCAAGACGCTCAGCCCCGCTCCCCTCATGCGATAGACGTATCGTCGCTAACCGCCGCCCTGACCGAAGCCATTCAAGCCAGTAAGTCCAACAAAAAGTTTATAGCGGACCTGCCGACATTCAGCGGCCTGTGCATCGAGTGGCTACAATTCAAAGCCGCGTATAAAGAGTCCTCGCCGAGTTTCTCTGCAAGTGAGAACGTCGCCCGTATAAGAGGAAGCCTTAAGGGTGTCGCCTGGGAGGCCGTCAGCGCCCTCCTCATCAGCCAGCCTCACCCCGACGACGTCATCAAGGCACTAGAAAGAAGATACGGAAGACCCGACGCATTACTCATCAGTGAAACCGAGAAGATGAAGGGACTGCCGCGACTTACCGACAACCCACGTGATCTGTGCATATTCGCCAGCCGGATCGCCAACACAGTCGCCACTATCGAAATACTGAAAAAACCACAGTATCTCTACAACCCTGAGGTATTGCGTACGATAGTGGACAAGCTGACACCCATATTAAGGAATAAGTGGTACGACTACGCGGCGAACAAAGAAGACACGCCCGAGCTAAAGAGAATCGCCGAGTTTCTTAACAACGAAGCCGACAAATGCGCGCCTTACGCTCCGCCCGAGAATATGCCAGAAAATAAAGAAGGCAAGTTTGTGAAAAAGAAGCCCGAACGCGCCTACGTCGTCACCGCTGAAGGAGAAAAGAAGAAGAAAGCAGAAAACCAAGCGTGCCCGTTATGTAAGCACGCAAACCATCAACTGCCATCGTGTCAGCAATTTAAAAAGATCGACACGAACGAACGCTGGGAGGTAGCAAAGAAGCACAACATTTGCTATCGTTGCCTCGTCAGTACACACCGTCGCTTCACGTGCCGTGCGAAGCCCTGCGGTCAACAGGGCTGCCCTATGAGACACCATCGCCTGCTACATCACGAGAGAGCGCCGCAGCCCACTACCGCCTCATCAGAAGGGCCGCTACCACACAAATCAGAAGAGGTGGTGGCCTCGGCGGTGGAACAAGTCGCCGGCGCTTCGACGAGGGCAAGTCGGGCATACCTGAAGATCGCACCAGTCATACTGCGCGGCCCGCGAGCGGAGGTTGAAGCATTCGCCTTACTCGATGAAGGGAGTACGGTCACGATAGTTGACTCAGCGCTCGCCGACACTCTCGGCCTCGACGGACCCACAGAACCTATGTGGCTACAAGGCGTGAGTGGGGAAGAGATGGCGTACAAGAAAAGCAAGAGAGTCGACGTATACATAAGGGGCCGACACGGCGGTGACGAACATCGTATCTCCAACGCTCACACCGTCGGCAGTCTCGACTTCGCCACACAGTCGGTAGGGGACAGGGAGATAGAGGATTGCGCACATCTGGCAGGAATCAAGTATGAATTAGTATATCGGGACGCTACTCCGAAGATACTCATCGGGCAAGACCAATGGGAATTGATCGTGTCGCGCGAAATAAGAAAAGGACGGCGCGATCAACTCGTCGCATCGAAGACATTGCTAGGCTGGGTACTTCACGGCTGTCGCACCTCACGAGCGGAGCCGATCGCGTACTGTTGCGCACACCTCACTCAAACCGAGCCGACTGACAAGATAGAAGAGATGATGAAGCAGTACTTCGCCCTCGAGTCGCTGTCTATCGAGCCGAAAAAACAGAAGAGCGACCCAGAGCTACAGGCCCTCAGAATACTAGAAGAAAAAAGCCGCCGCTTACCCGACGGCCGGTACGAGACGGGCCTGCTGTGGCGTGAAGAAACGAAGAATATACCGAATAATCGCACCGACGCACTCAAGCGGTTGTACACACTCGAGAGAAAACTAGATCGCGACGAAAAACTGAAGAAGCAATACAACGAACGCATCGACAATCTACTTGCCTCGAACTACGCCGAGCGCGCGTGCACGCCACCTGGCGGAAGAACGTGGTACCTGCCGCACTTCGCTGTCTGCAATCCGGAAAAGCCGAAGATAAGAGTGGTCCACGATGCCGCAGCCACCTATCACGGCCGCAGCCTCAACGACATGCTTCTCCCGGGGCCCAATTTCCTGCAATCTCTGCCCGGCGTCATCATGCGATTCCGGCAACACAGCATCGGCTGATCTCAAAGAGATGTTCATGCAAATAAAGATACGCGAAGAAGACAGAGATGCCCTTCGCTTCCTATGGAGGGGCAACAGACGCGAAGGAGAGCCAGAGGAGTACCGTATGACATCCGTGATCTTCGGAGCATCGTCATCACCGTGCACCGCTCTATACATCAAGAATAGAAACGCACGAGAACACGCAACACAGTTTCCGCAAGCCACGAGAGCGATAGAAAGAAACCACTACATGGACGACTACCTACAAAGCTTCACCACAGTGGAAGAAGCTGAGCAAGTAACAAGAGATGTCGACTATGTGCACAAACAAGCCGGTTTCCAGCTACGCGGGTGGGCGACGAACTCAAGCGAGGCAATTAGTAACATCGTCGGCAGCGAAGAGCGAGACGAAAATACCGTCCCTATCGGCGGGAGCGAGATAGAGAAGACTCTCGGCTTACTATGGGACACAAACGAGGATAGCATCCGATTTCGTTTCAACGCAAGGAGAGCCCCACCAGAGGTAATAGACGACCTTCGCCCTCCGACGAAGAGAGAAGCACTCAGCATCATTATGTCAATATTCGACCCGCTCGGCCTCATATCACCGATTACGACTCCGGCGAAGCGAATAATGCAAGATACGTGGCGGTATAACACAAACTGGGACGAACCAATACCGGAAGAGCTGTGCGAGCGATGGAGCGAGTGGCTACGACAACTCCGAAACCTAGGTACTCTAAATATACCTAGGTGTTACGACACAACGCCCGCCTCCCGCTACGAAATGCACACGTTCGTGGACGCGAGCGAAGAAGCTTATGCTGCCGCTGTGTATTGGAGAATGACGCGAGCCGACGGCAGCATTAAGGTCGCCCTAGCCGCCGCAAAGAGCCGCGTCACACCAAAGAAGCCCATTTCCGTGCCGAGACTAGAGCTCCAGGCGGCCGTCCTAGGCGTACGACTAGCCAAGACGGTTGCGGTGGAGCATGACTTTGAAATCGCTTCAAAAACATACTGGAGCGATTCTCGCACGGCGCTAGCATGGATATGCGCCGAGCCCCGCACATACAAAACGTTCGTAGCGCACCGACTCGCTGAAATCGAAGATACCACGAAGAAAAATGAGTGGAGATGGGTACCAACGGCATATAACGTCGCTGACGACGCGACCTGCACGACGCCTATCGGCTTCGACGCAAACCACAGATGGTTCCAAGGCCCGTCGTTTCTGTACTCACCGGAATCGGCTTGGCCCCAAGAAAATAAGGTCGAAGTTCCCGTGACAGGCGAAGAAAAGGAAAAGAAAAAGTGCGGCGCTACGAGTCACCGGCAAGAGGACAAACACGAACGCGTACCTGCATTCGAACGTTTCTCGAAGTGGACACGACTGCTGAGGGCGGCCGCACGCGTGCTGCAATTCATCGACTTGTGTCGCCGAAAGCCCAACACGCCCACGCAGCGAGACACACACCTAATCGCCGCAGCACGAAGAAAGCGAACACGCGCGAATGAAGAGCGGGACGGGGCCTGGAATAAACGCGCGCCTCGCAAGCCCAGCGCGCCCGCTAAACCAGCCACGGCGCGAGAAGGGAAAAAGTACATCACGTTGGAAGCGAAGTACTTACTCGCGGCCGAACAGCTGTTAATGCGCGCCTCACAAGAAGACAGCTACAAAAGAGAAAGAGAGCGCATAGCAAGCAACCGCGCGCCAGACAAGGACGACCGACTAGCAAAACTGAGTGTCTATATGGACGAAAATCGCATAATACGTCTACGGGGAAGAATAGCGGCAGCCGGCGACCTACAAGAAGAAACAGTGCGACCGGCAGTGTTACATGGGAAACATTATTATACAAAGTTATATGTTTCTCATGTGCACGAGAAGTTACACCACGGCGGCACCGAGATAGTGGTCAACGAACTGCAACAACGAGTGCACGGCCCCATCAACAGGCGACTTACCAGCGGCGCGCCTAGCCCACCACGTCCGGCCCTTTACCTGCACGGGCCTGGATTATTACGGACCACTGGAGGTCACGGTGGGTCGGCACAGAGAAAAGAGGTACATCGCGCTGTTCACCTGCATGACGTCGAGAGCTGTGCACCTAGAAGTAGTCGCTTCGCTGAGCACTGACTCCGCCATCAACGCACTGCGCCGCTTCGTCGCCCGCCGCGGGTGCCCCACAGAGCTGTGGAGCGACAATGCAACGGCCTTCAGGGGGGCCGACCGAGAGCTGACGGACGCTATTAAAGACGCCGCCAGCGCGCGCCGCATCAACTGGCGTTTCCTTCCCCCCGCCGCACCATTCATGGCAGGGGCGTGGGAACGAATGGTGCGCACTGTGAAGGAGGCTATGAAGGCCACGCTGCACGAGAAGTACCCCAGTGACGAGACACTACAGACGCTACTGGCTGAAGCGGAAGCAACCGTCAACTCCCGGCCGTTGACCTACGTAGCCGTGACCCCAGACGACCCGCCCGCGCTGACTCCAAATATGATCCTGCTTGGGCCGGACTGCTACTCGCCTGCCCCCGGCACCTTCAACGAGAGCGACGTCAACGCGCGCCAACATTGGAAGCGTGCCCAGCAGCTTGCCGACACTTTCTGGAGGCGCTGGGTACGCGAATACGCGCCGCTACTCCAACACTGGCGGGAGCCCTACGACACGGGAGTCAGCCCAGCCGTCGGCGACGTCGTGATGATATGTGACTCCAACCTCCCCCGCAACACATGGCCGCGAGGGAGAGTGACGAAGACGTACCCGGGCAAGGACGGCGTTGTACGAGTCGTGGACGTCACCACAAGCAGAGGACACATCCTGAGGCGGCCAACAAAGAAGATCGTCGTGCTACCAGTGGGATCGCAAGGCGACGGCGGGAGAAATGTTCACGACGAAATAATTAAGTAGATTAAGTGAATATTGATATTAAAGTTATGTTAGATTAGGTTACCTAGTTAAGTTAACTTTTAGACCATTTAGTTGTTAAGTATTTATGACAAATGGAAATTCACACGCCGTGAGAATAATGTAACAATAAACAATAGTTCAGTTCTGCGTAGGCACAGTTTAAGGAAAGGCCAGCCTATTGTTTTCCACGGCCTATTCATGTTTTTCGGAACTTTATTGGGGTGTGCACCAAAAAGACCATTTGTATTGTATAGTAACAAACAGCTGCGATGCACAAAGAGGCCGACAAGGTAGTAAAATAATGTTCAATAATCATTACTTAGGCTAATAAATATTTGTGTCTTTGCGGAGGGAATGTGCCGCTCCGAACCCGTAAACAATTAACTTGTAGAATAAAGAACACGAGGGGCGAGGAGGGGGCCGGAGGCGGGGCGTTTGGACATAGCAGGCGACCCGCGCTTATTCATTGCCGATCGAGCATCCGAACCGAGAACACCTCTACAATAGAAGCCTCTCCGACCTCGCCTCTCGCAAGCCTGAAGTTCAGTTCGCAAGCCCGGTGTTTTATTCGGTACCTTCTGCTACCTATTCAAGATAAAAGATACAGTCCACATCTAAGTCGATCCCAATCGAAGAGCAAACCCAACATTACATAGTTCTTCGAGCCGGATCACTAAAACAAAACCTACAAGATATATACTTAAATATATATAAAAAAAACATACAAATCTCAGGATCATTTTTTTCTGCTCACCACAGAAACAAATGCCTTCACCGGGATTCTGACCCGGGACCTCTAGGTCTGGAGGCAGTGTCTTTACCGACTTACAAGGCTAAACATCCATGGGTGCTTTATACGGGCGCATCAGTGATTTACGGGTGCTTCATACGGGTGCATCAGTAATCCAGGGATGTTTTATAAGGGCGTATCAGTGATCCACGGGTGCTTTATATGGATGCATCAGTGCAGCGTCGAATGACGTCACGCTGGCCTTTACGGCTTAGCAACGATATCGAGCGGCGGTGGCAGCGGCAACGGTTTTCCTAATGTATTACGGTGGAGGTACTTCCTCAATTGGGCTGCTCCAAATATGAGTTATATGAGCGAGATGACGCTGTGCTGTGCCCTACCTCTCTTCAAAAGGTTATACTTGGCAAATAACAGCCTGAATAAGCTTCAGGTTCTTATTTTAACATTATATCGGGCACCGCTTTACATTCCACCTCCACCACTACCACCACTGCTGGACATAGGCCTCCCCTGATTTCATGGAGAGTAAATGACACGAGGTTAATTTTTTTTAATTTGTCCACTAGCGCCACTCGTAAATAATTGTGAATATTTAAATTTAACGATAGATATTCCGGGGATTTCCGGGTTCGATTCCCGGTAAGGGCATTTATTTCTGTGGTGAGCAGAGACATTTGTTCCTGAGACTTGGATGTTTTCTATGTATTTAATTATATATCTATTAAATATATCGACGTCAAGTACCCATAACACAAGTTTGATTTGAGTAAAAAAAGCATATCGAGCCATGCTCAGTGTATCGTTTCGTAGTTGCCCAATGAACTTAATTTAAGAAATCAATAACAAGCAAAAGGGAACACCTTCGCAGCGTTTCATTCGTCTTTTACTAATAAGGGAAGACTTTTTACGATAACCCAAAAACAGCTTAACTTATTATGTCCGCTATAGTTTTCGTTGAAAGTCGTTATTAGGCTGTACTTCCATGTTTTTTTTTTTTCATATTTTTTGGACCCATAGTTGAAAAGTGTGGGGGGACACGATTTTATTTTCTTTTGGAATAATTATTTCCGATATAATTACCTTAATGATTTTTTTTTAAGAAGACCTCTATTCATTTTGAAAGACCTATCCAACAGGCGCATCTTTCATTATCGCTCTCCCATACAAACTTCCACCCCTCTTGCACCTCCTTAAGGAATGGAACGCTAAAAATAATCCTATGCCCTTAATGATATAATTATCTCAATGACAATTTTCATCTTAAATCCATTCAGTGGTTTAAACAGACAGTGTTACATTACCATGTATTGGCTATGTGCACGTCAGAAACGTCAAACGTCAAAGGTCCCGAGACAATGTCAAAACTCAGAGATGTCAAATAATGACACATGAATATTATATTTACTTTAGTAAACGAGAAAGACCCCGTATTGGAAATTTTACTGAAATAAATAAGAGAATAAATTAATACATACAAACGAAACGAATCGTAGGAAACCGTTAAGAAATCAACAGAAAACGTGAAAGTAAATTTGACAGTGGTCCCCGGTAAGTACACATTTCTGCCATGGTGTGCGCTACGATCGCCTAGCTTACCCCCACCACCTACTTCGCACATAGCCAATAATTTTGGTAAGAATATCCGCCCATAATTGAATTTGTAACTCTTTTCACGAACTGCTGCTTTGCACACACAATGTGACTTTTGTCAAAACGGTGTAATTCCCAAAACTTACTCACTTGGAATATGTTCCCATAACGACAGAGTTCAGAACACTTGTATCAATAATGTAAAGCTCCCTCCAATATCATAAGCAGGAGTTATAAAACGGGGTTGCATGTATCAGATTTATATAGTTGTCTGAATCCATTCCAATGTGATCACAGTCGATTTAGAACAGTAGCATTTAGCATTTAAAGTAGTAGGTTAAGGTTTACCTTTTTAGGGTTCCGTAGTCAACTAGGTACCCTTATAATTTCGCCATGTCTTTGCTCTGTGATTGTTAGTGCAAGAAAGCTGAAATTTGACATGGATATTATATAAACAACACAATTTACTAGCACAGCAATACCAATCGTGATTTATAATGCCTAATACGTTCGCAGCAAGCTAGAGTACTGTTCCGTAATTTAGGACCCAGTTGAGCAGAATTTTAAACTCTTATTAGAAAGAGTCCAACGGAAATTTGCACGGCATCTCTACAAAAAGCAATATGGATACTATTCCATTTTAAATCCATCACTTTTTGTAGCCGGTATGGTGGGACTCGAGACTTTTTCGGCGTAAGTTACATCTCGCAGTACACTTCAGCCTTCTGCTCAGAGGACAGATAGACAATCTGATAGCGCTGGAAGGTATCCGACTATTTGTTCCCGAACAATAAAGTCGTGCGGGGCGCCGGCGCCGACAGCGGCAGGCCCGCGCACGCGCCGCGCCAATAATATATATAAGTAGGGCTAAGCTGCAGGCTACTACTAGGGTCACAGGTGTTGGATAGTGAACGGCCACTAGATATAGTATCTAGTATCATTGCCGCCATCAAACAAGCATCCCCCTGGCACTGGGTAGCAGTAGTGCCAGTACTGGCAGAGGGCCGAAGAGGAGAACACCTCCAAAAGGGTTTCTGATCAGACTACCCTCAGGCAGAGTTGCAACAACGAAAAGGCTGAGACACTGCAATCGTTTCTCAAACCAGGACGATTGGAAGAACTCCTACATGTAGTAGACAGTAGTCAGATAGACATTATGGGAATTTGCGAACATAGATGGGAAGGTAATGGGGATTATTGGTATGATGACTACAGAATCATTTTTAGTGGACAAAAACAAGGACAAAGCGGAGTAGCCATAATGTTAAACAAACATGCAGGCAAAAAAGTATTTAATACCCTTCACGTGAGTGACAGAATACTAATGGTAGTACTGGATACCAAACCAACAACGGTTTTCATCGAAGTGTATATGCCTAATTCAGCACATAAAGATGAAGAAATAGAAGAGATGTATGAACAGTTGGATGAACTTCTGCGGTCACTAAAAGCCGAAGACAATTTGTACATCATGGGAGATTTCAACGCAGTTGTAGGAGGAACAAAGGAGGAAGGCATCGTGGGAAAATGGGGCCTAGGCAATAAAAACGTAAGAGGTGAGAGGTTAATTAGTTTCTGTAAACAATACGACCTCTACATAACTAACACCATGTTCGAAATGCCGAAGAGGACAATATACACGTGGAAGATGCCGGGAGACCTAGCGAGATACCAACTAGACTACATATTATCTAGATCAAACAACAAAAAGAACATACGCTCCAGTCACGCGTACCCAGGCCCAAACATCGATAGCGACCATAACCATTGCAAAATGTGACCTGGAATAGACTAAACCCCCTAAAAGTAAAATGAAAAGATTAAACAACATCAACGTAGAAAGACTTAAAAACCCCGAATATAAAAAAGATTACAAAGAGGCAACGGATAGGATAACTGAGGAAACTGCGGAAACAGAGGAAGCACTTCAGTCAAATATGCAACAAATGGACAAAAATTTCCAAAAAATTAACCTTAAAATAAACGTAAAGAAGACCAAAATCATGGTAACTTGTAAAACTCAGTCTCCTAAAGTAAACATCTCGCTTAACTCAGTACAATTAGAGCAAGTAAAGTCATTCACGTATTTACGAAGTATTATCGAAGAACAAGGCAGAAGTGAAAAGGAGATAAAAACAAGAATAGCAATAGCCAAGAGAGCATTCACCACAAATAGGCATGTGTATAATAGCAAAATTAATATCAACATAAGAAAAAACTTAGTAAAAACCTACATCTGGAGTACAGATTTTTATGGATGTGAGAGCTGGAACATCACAACCCAAGACCGATATCGACTGGAGGCCTTTGAAATGTGGTGTTAGCGCAGGATGTTTAGGATCAGCTGTACAGAAAGGCGTACCAATGAAGAAGTGTTGGAAAAGGCAAGGGAAAAAAGACAGATAATATCCGCCTTAGAAAAACGAAGAGCTAAATGCATTGGCCACATATTGAGACATGAGGGGTTAAACGTTACCATTTTAGAAGGCAAAATTGACGGAGCGAGAGGGAGAGGCAGGCCCAGAATACCATACATGGCACAAATGAAAGAATGGTGCTGTAGCCACTCATACCAAGAAGTGAAGACGAAGGCCCAAGACAGGTTGGAATGGAGAATGCTGCAACGACAGAGGACCAGGCCCTCTTAATATTGATGATGATGATGATGCTGACGTCTTTGCCGATAGTTGGCACACTCTCCTTACTATAATAATTACCTTGTGCAATTTGTCATCATCATCATCATCATGTCAGCCGAAAGACGTCCACTGCTGGACATAGGCCTCCCCCAAAGACTTCCACAATGACCGGTCCTGCGCCACCCGCATCCAGCGGACACCCGCGACCTTCACCAGGTCATCAGTCCACCGAGTGGGGGGCCTGCCCACGCTACGCCTTCCGGTACGTGGTCGCCACTCGAGAACCTTTCCGCCCCAACGGCCATCGGTTCTACGTTGTACTCTTAGCGAATGTTCTCTAGTATAAGTCATATATGTGTTTATATTTTAACATTGTGGACGTTTTGGTGCATACTGTAAGTCTATTAATGTAATTTTGTTAAATAAATAAATAAAATAAATCAATAAATCCTACAAAGTGGTAGAATAATACCTAAAAAAAAGTTTTAAGGGTACCTCCCCTACACGTAAACACAGTTTGACAAAGTGAATATTTTCGGAAATAATCACTCAAAATGAAAAAAAAAAACCATTGTGTCTAACTTTCTACCCACGACGGAACGAAGACAGCTTTTTACATCAAATGATATTATAATATTTAAATACACATTCCTTAGAATTCTTAGAAAAATTAAGTTTTAACGATTTAACTAGTCGGTAGTAAGACTACTTCCGAAGCTAGAGGTCCTTGGTTCGAATCCCGGCCAGGGCATTATTTGTGGATTTATCAAGGATATTTGTTCTTGTGTCTTGGATGTTCTTTATTTTTTTTCGGGTAGGTGAATAAAAGAACACACATCACAGTTTAGATAATTTACTGTTTAAAATATTTCAAGTAAGTATTTACTTACCAAATCACTTAAAATTAATGTTTAACTAACATTATTCACCTACCAGCAGTATTCATAGCTTTACTCCAGGAAGAACATAAATAATTCACTTTTGACATTTTGTGGCACACAACATTCACAATGGCACAAGTTGATTCAATTAAGGACACCATAAAAGAATTAGTGCAGACATTTCACAGCAGAATGGCTGAGTTTCAAAGTGACTTGGACAAGGCCGGACAAACCAACCCCTCTGCAGCATCCATCAGGGCAGAGTTCATGGCGTTCAAAGCCTCGATGTTGGAGTCACTCAACATGCTTCAGAGGCAGGTGGAGGTCATCTCGCAGCAAGTGTAAGTCATCTCACAACAAGTCGACCTAATTGAAATGCGGTCCAGGCGCAAGATGCTTGTAGTTCACGGCGTCCCGGAGGGTGAGGGCGAGAACACAATCACTCTTGTTGCCGAACACCTCAAGACCATCCAGAGCGACTTCACTAAAGAAGCAATTAAAAGATGCCATCGACTTGGTCATCCACGAAGCAGCAAGCCTAGGGCTATTGTAGTGAAGTTTTGTGATAGTGCCGTCCGGGACAAGTTGTGGTTTGGAAAAGTTGCATTAAAGGGCTCTGGGATAACTATTTCAGAGTTCTTGACTAGGTCACGTCAAGACACTTTCATGGCGGCTCGTGAGCATTTCGGCATACGGAAATGTTGGACCTGGGACGGCGTTGTGCATATATTGGATTCGAGCGGTGTGCGCCGGCGTGTTGTCAGCCTCGCCCAGCTTAGAGCTATTCCGAATGCTCCAGCGCTTGCTATTTCCTCTGCCCAGAGTGCTGATACTGTTCACAAGTCCGTAAACAGCGATCCCGAGAAGCTGCCTCCGAAAACCTGGCCGAAACGAGCTGCTGCTACTAAAACCAAGTGTTAGTGCGTAGCTTGATTAGGTAGTATTCTCTTAATTTTGTTTCGTTTTATACTGTAAGTAAGCCTGACTCTTTAATTTGGTCACTTTATCACTCACTTATATTTACGTACCCTCTTTAAGTTTTCTTGTAAACTCGTTATTGAACTGTTACTTTATATTGTCCCAGCTGTGTCTTACCTACCTCACGGTGTTTTGACAGCTGATGACTCTGACGTTGACACTTGACGGTTGACGGCTTGTGTGGTGTTGCCAAATTGTACATTTAGGGTTCGTTTTACGTGCCTAGTATATTTAAGCACTTTTCTGTATTTTTATCCTTGTGATAAGTTTTTTATTTGAATTTGAAAATGTGACCTTGCTGACCAAGTTAAATCACTACGGACTTAAAGGGAGAGCTCTGAAACTGATACAATCTTACTTAACAGGCAGAGTTCAGAAAGTTATGGTAAACGGGACTGGGTCGGCGGGGTCTGTGGTTGAAATCGGCGTGCCTCAAGGCTCGATATTAGGTCCGCTCCTTTTTTAGTTTACGTCAATGACTTACCATTTATGGCGGAACATCTGTGTAAGATAATTCTTTTCGCAGATGACACCTCACTAATTTTTAAAGTTAATAGGTCATCCCAGAACGTAAACGAAATAAATAATGTCATTCAACTGGTTCATGAGTGGTTTACTGCTAACAACCTCGCTTTAAACGCTAATAAAACTAAATGTATACACTTCAAGTTACCAAACGTTAACAATGAGATACAAGGACTGAGAATCAATAATGAAATGTTACAAATAATAGACAACACAGTTTTTTTGGGGATAACAGTAGACTCTAGACTTCAATGGGGTCCTCATATTACAGCTCTTTCCAAAAGATTAAGTTCAGCTGTATACGCTGTAAAAAAAATTAGACTACTCACTGACGTAGCCACTGCAAGACTTGTCTATTTTAGCTACTTTCATAGTGTCATGTGTTACGGCATGTTACTATATGGCAGAGCAGCAGATATCGAGTCGATTTTTGTTCTACAAAAACGAGCAAATTCGCGCCATATACTGCTTAAAAAGCCGTGATTCACTCAGAGATGTGTTCACAAAAATTGGAATATTGACTGTTCCAAGTCAATATATTTACGAAAATATAATGTACGTAAGAAGAAACCAGGCGTTATTTAACCACTCAAGTGCTCGCGTTAAAAAAAAAGGTAGTCTAAAGTGCTCAAGATTCACCGAGCATTAGCAGCGCATTGTCTTGTGTTGTTAATAAATCGGTTGCCTGGCTTCGTCTAAACTTTATGCTATGATTCTTTTTATGTTATAAAGCTAAAGGAACAGGCAATTTGTTTATATAATTAATTACATATGTCACCATAGTAAAATATTTTTTAAAAAAGTCACAAACTTTACATACCGTTTCGAATGAGATCTTTTGCAATAAATATATTTTTATTTTAAAATCTAAATCGATAACATATGTAAATGTTATGTTTATTTAAAACTGTAATAGTTTACGCTTCGATTGATACCAAATAAAGTATATGATCCCGGGGAAATATTTTGCATAAAACCTTTTTCATTTGCAATGTTTACATTGTCAGTTTTTCAATTCGCCGCAAAACAGTGTAGTTTGTTTGTGATTTTTGTATGAATAATTTAGGCAAACGAGTACAAAAATATTGTCAGACGTAAATAGAGACACTATAAATCTTTAAATAACAAGTGCCAATTTTGTCAAAATCGCAACAATTTCTGTCACAAATTATCAATAACAAAAAATAGCCTTACATACCTAACGTAATGAGTGCCGCTTTTGACGCCCGATTAAAAATAATTCCATACACTTCAAACCACATAAAACTCTTAACACATATACTACACATGTTACACTTCACAACTTAATAGATATTCGACCGATTACAACTCGATTTATATTTTTGTTCTCATTTCAAAAGTATACAAAAACCCACGCAAAGGTCCGGACTCAAACTAACGGACATACTCCGGCGGACCTGCGCTGTCAAAATTTAATCATGGCGGCGATATAGGACGGGATACACTGGTGCGCAACGAAACCACAGTTCACGCAGTGATCGTCAATATTGAAATTACGAAATTTACATTTCTTATTAAATCAATTACGAATAGTTACAGATCCTTAACTTTTGACTTATACAATGCTAATACGAAATTAACAGCGGTACACTCATGGTGACTTTAATTACTTATATATTCTTGAAGTAATAATAACGTTTGGCATTTTATTTTAAATATCATTGGCTGTCGTGATATAGAATAACTGACAAAGTAGAAAAGTTGGAAAACCGCCGATATTTTCATTTCAAAGTTATATATCTCAACAAAGGCTGAACCGATTTTGATAAAACATGTTTTACTAATATTATCGTTTCCCGAGAGAAAAGTTATGTTATTAACTTATTATAAATTCGAGGAGTTAAAAATGCAGTATTTTTTATATACACACCATAATAGTTGCAACTTTTTGGCTCGACATATCAGATCTCAATGACCTCGTGTTTACGCATTTATAGTTGCTTCAGTCATATTGATCCACGGCTATAAGATACTACTAAATTTCTCTTGGAAATCCTGCTCTGAAAAAAAGACAACCAAATAGTTCACCAGTTTAAATAAAAGCTACGATGCCATAGAGAGATATACACATTAAACTTATAACCCCCCTCTTTTGCGTTGCGTAGTATAGTAGTAGTAGGTACGGTACCAGAACTGACTATATTGTAATTTCATATGTCAGCCGAAGGACGTCCACTGCTGGACATAGGACATATATTTATTTGGCACCCCAACAAGTTTTTTTTAACTCTAACAGGTTCTCATTGCTGAGGTGATAAGTTTTATGTGATGTGGTATGTGTGTGGTACACGAGAGCAAAGTTACCTATATGCATATCGTGTATTCAAATCCCTTGATACGCTATAAAATCTATCATAGAATCACTTGCCACGCTCCCTAGTGATTCGACTAAGGCATCCTTCGCTACCTCGGGATTCGAAATTATTACTCGTCGTAAAAAAACGACTGCTCTCTTATTGCACAAATAATTATTGAATCCTTGTCTGACACATCCCATAACCACTAACGAGTAAAATTACAATGAAAATTTAAGAAATTAAATTAAATTAATATTTGAAAAAAATACATCACAAGTAACAACAAAATTCATACACTTATTTTGTGAGGTAAGTATTTTTTATTGGTACGTGGTTTTCACTGCAAATTTTTGGGTGTTAAGTTAAAACGACTATACAATAGTTTATATGCGAGCTACAAATAACTGAGATAACGGTAAATACGAGCCAAAATCAGAACTGGTTTTTTGAAAAAAGAAAACCATACATTCTTATTTGAACCATTACATGGAATATGTGAATTTTATAAATTTATATGATCAGTTGAACAAGTAAAAGTGAACCCTACCTCTACTTCATACATTCATAAATAAAAGGTAAGCAGTTACATTGGTAATGGGCCGCCACTTAGTATGCGTAAAAGAACCTATCAAAAATGAATAAACTAAATTAAACCATTCTGCGACAATAGCCCAGTGTGCACCACGCCTTATGACATAATACGTGGATCCGACGCGAATCGGCGGAAGTGCCTTGTGCAACCACAGTTGCGTACAATAGTATTTATAGACGTCACAAGTTCATTCACCTAATCCTGCATAGAACATACCTAATTGTTCATTAAAAGTGGATTTATGTTGATTTGAATAGACGCATTTATTGATTTTAATAGCCTAGTACAGAAATATGGCATAATCACATAATAATGTACGATTTAAAATTAACCTCTCAAAATTTTCATCACTCAACGTACTTTGTTGGAAGAATTTATTACATTCCATTTTAATTAGTATCGAAATATATGCTTCGTCTTATGAAGCAGTAAACCAGCATTAATTTGGTATATAATACCAATTAAAAAATGCACAATTGATTGCTCACAGCATTTTTTAATCGCGAGCTCTCTCGCTGACGTACCGAACTTCGATGGTCATGAAAACAACTTTTATATTTTATAAAAATTGTTCCTTAGACTGCGGTTTTAATTTTTTTTAATGTTGCCACATTCATACTCTACCTATATAACTCAATTAAAAAGCGTTCTTTACATGTTCCGCATAGCAACAATTTAAAAACCGTTGGAACTCCAACTCGCAACTAGTGTTGCGAGAGCACTGTACGTTTTCCCAAGTCGCAACCCTAGTTGCGGAGAGCACGTGAGTGGTTAGTAGAAGATGTGACATTCATGTTAGAAATACTAGGAATAAATTCAAATTAATATCAGTTAGAACTAGATTAAGTAGAGTCCAAAAGTCATTTGTGGGTCTCTGTACACGCTACTACAATAAATTACCTGATCAGATTTTGAATATGTCGGAAAATAAATTTAAGGCTTTTGTAAAACTAACGTTGCAAAAGAGAGCATATTATAAACTCAGCCAATACTTAGATGATAAAGACATATGGTTAAATGCAATCACTATACCTAAACTGATTGTAAATAATTAAATATATAATATTGTATACCTAATGTACGTACAACCTCTGACGTTCAAAAAGTGTTCTGCATGAATCTATTTTGAATAAATAAATTTTTGATTTTGATTTTGATTTTGATTTTGATTTAAACTTGGTATCATCTTAGTTTATTGTTTACAGTCTCATTGTTGTTGTATATTCTGACTTCCGTTGCATTTGTAAGATTAATATGTTACCTACTGCTGGCGGGAAGAATGAGGTAGTTATTTTCTATTTTATATATACAATATTATCTAGATTGTTAAATTATATATACAATATATTTATAGGTATATAATATATATTTTATTTGTATGTCTTTTCTCAGCCAAAGTATAAGTAGTGATAATTATTTGTCATTGTCTTCTTCAGACAATGTGAGTGATGACGACAGTTTTCATAGTTTGCCTCCGTCTCTGCATGATTATCTTGACTCACAGTTTAGTAATGTATCTAAAAACTTCAACGTTATCCATTTAAACGCTCAGAGTATTCCTGCACATTTTAATGACTTCTTACTATCTTTTGATTTGCAAAACATACATGCTGTGTTGGTGTCCGAGTCTTGGCTTAAGCCAACATTACCTTCGACCTCTTATTCTTTACCCGGCTTTCATTTAGTCCGTCACGATCGCTCTGGAGGAGGTGGCGGTGGAGTTGCAATTTGTCTCCGCGCTTACATCCCCTACTCTATCATTAGCCTCTTACCCATATCTTCTGGCGCTGACACTGCTGAGTATATTTTTCTTGATGTAACCTTATCCCACTCTAAACTGCTTCTTGGTATATTTTATTCGCCCTCCCTTCAAGTAAATTATTTCGATTCTTTTGAAAGACTCCTTGAAGATCTTATGCCATCTTTTTGTCATCATATAGTTATGGGTGACTTTAATACATGTCTTCTGAAGAATGATTACCGGGCTAAGCGTCTTAAGTCTCTAGTCGACGCTTGCAACTTAAACATTCTTCCTTCTAACGCTACTCATCATTTTCCAAATTGTATACCATCTCTTCTCGACTTGACTTTGGTGTCTTCCACTTCTCACGTAGCTAAATTTGGTCAATACTCTGCAGATGCCTTTTCTTATCATGATTTACTTTGTATGTCTTACAAGATCCGTCCGCCCAAACCCAAATCAAAAATCCTTTTGCAGCGCAATTTTAGTCGGCTAGATGTTGAAAAGCTGCGGGAAGATGCCTCTAAAATTGATTGGAGCGTTATCACTGGAGCTAGTTCAGTCAATGATCAAGTTTCTCTCTTCAACTCCTTTCTCATACAACTCTTTGATGTTCATGCTCCAATACGCGCTATAAAGGTCAAGCACCTGCCTGCTCCTTGGCTCACTGCAGACATAAAGCTTTTAATCATTATTATTAAGTAAGATTGTCAGTTTTTTTTTTTTTTTAATTGTATAAATTCATGCTTTGACTTGTAAAAGTGCCCTTGTGGCCTATTTGCAGAATAAATATTTGATTTTGATTTTGATTGAATCGAAAAGAAAAATGCAGCTAAATCCAGGTACAAACTTGATAGCTCAGATAAGAACAAAGCTAGGTATAATACTCTCCGAAACCGTTGCAGTACCATTTGTCGCGATGCCCAGAGGCGCCATTTACATGCGTCTGTAGAAAATGGAGATCCAGCCAAAGTGTGGAAATTTTTAAAATCTTTAGGAGTTGGGAAAACTAAGCCATCATCTCATCCAATCAACACTAACTTCGATCAGCTTAATCAGCATTTCTCTTCATCTGCCTCTTTTAGCGGTCCTATTAAGGCCGATACGCTTAAGTATCTTTCATCTTCCCAACCTCCTGATTTCTCTCCTTTTTCATTTTGTCAATTCACTGACAGCGATGTTTAGAGGAGCGTACTGAGCATCACTACGAATGCTGTGGGTGTTGATTTTGCATCAGTCGTAAAATGATAGTTCCTCTCCTTGATCTACTACTCCCTGTTATTACTGGCATCCTAAATTCCTCTATTTCAACTGGTGTGTATCCTGCTCAGTGGAAGGACGCTGATATTATTCCTTTACCTAAAAAATCCAATCCAGCCAGGATTGGATTTTTTTAGGTAAAGGATGGCCTTTTCCGATTATCGCCCCATTTCCATTCTTCCTTTTTTATCCAAAGTGGTGGAACGACTGGTGCATCAACAACTAACTTCCTTCATGAACAAAAACGATCTATTAAACCCGCTTCAATCGGGTTTCCGTTCCGGGCACAGTACAACTACAGCTCTTGTCAAGATCACAGACGACATTCGGTTGGGCATGAATGATAGGAAGCTTACTGTGTTAACTCTACTTGATTTCAGTAATGCCTTCAACACTGTGGATTTTGATATTCTGCTCGCAGTTTTACGCTCTCTTTACATATCTCCTGCGGTAATTGACTGGTTTCATAGCTATTTAACTGGTCGTCGGCAACGAATAAAGGTGGATTCTCCTCGCTCTTCTTGGTGCAATACGCAGGCCGGCGTTCCGCAAGGTGGCGTGCTGTCACCCCTCTTATTTTCTATTTTCATTAATTCCATTACCCACAACATCTCCTCCCATTATCATCTTTATGCCGACGATCTTCAGATTTATTCACAGTCCATGCTTGGCGATCTTCCTTCTGCCATTGAGGGAACGAATGAGGACTTGGCACGCATTTTAAAGACTCCACTATATGGTCTGACGGTGAACCCAGCGAAGACTCAAGTTATTGTAATTGGCAGCAGCAAACTGATTTCCAGAATTAATTTTGTTAATCTCCCACCTGTAGTTTTTGATGGAATTCAAATTGCTTACTCTAACACAGTCAAAAATCTTGTAATCATTATGGATCGTACTTTGTCTTGGGTGCCCCATGTGAGTGAAGTAAGCAGGAAGATGTTTGCTGCAGTGGGGTCTCTAAGGCGGCTCCGTAATTTTCTACCCGTCGCCACTAAGATTGCGCTTGCCCAAACGTTACTTCTTCCTCTTCTTGATTATGCCGATATCTCCTACCTTGACCTTTCAGAGGAGCAACTTAATAAGCTTGAGCGTCTCCAAAATGTCTGCATACGGTTCATATTTGGGTTACGCAAATATGACCATGTTTCTAGTTTCCGTTCTAAACTCAAGTGGCTCCCAATCCGTTATCGTCGTAACTCTCACATTCTCACTCTTATGTATAATGTCCTTTTCAACCCTGCAAGTCCCCGCTATCTGAAAGAGCGTTTTAGCTATTTTAATTCTCTCAGATCTTCTAATAATTTGCTTTTATCGGTGCCAACTTCCTCTTCAAAATTTTACAACTGTTCATTCACTTTTAAAGCTGTTCGACTGTGGAACTCTCTCCCTTTTGACATAAGACGGGCAAAAACGATTGATAATTTCAAATCCCTACTTAAAAAACATTATCTGTCTCTTCCTTAATATCGACTACTAATAGAATTTTTTTTTTTTTTGGCTGACCATATATTTGTTTTACTATTTCTTATTTGTTTTGTGATATTGGTATATATGTACGGTTTTGTATGTATGTTTATATATAACAGTATATAAGTAGGTATATTGTAAATATTTTCATTATAAATTATGTTTAACTTATTTCATATTATCTCTGCACCACCTACTTACTGCATATATTATTTTCTTTTTTTCCGCTACCCAAAGGTTGTCTGGAAGAAATCGCTCTTTAGCGATAAGACCGCCTGTTGTCTACCTCTACCTACATATTACTGTGTTTTCTTTTTTTCTGTTTGTAACGTTTCATTTGTGTGAGTTGTGCAACAAAGAGTATTCGTATCGTATCGTATCGTATGTTTTCTATGCATTTAAATATGTATATCGTCGTCTAGTACCCATAGTACAAGCTTTGCTTAGTTTGGGACTAGGTCGATTTGTGTAAGATTGTCCCCCAATATTTATTTATTTTATTTAAATTAATAAAAGGTCACATAAGTGTGTTAATCAATGGCTGGTACCCAGCGGCGCCCGCGTACCGCGTGCGGTATGCGAGGTTAAGCAATGTGGGCGCAGGTCAGTTCTTGGATGGGTGACCGCTTTGAGTGGTTACTAACTGAGCGCTCTCGTGCTTTGGAAGGCACGTTAAGCCGTTGATCCCGGCCTCGTATCGTTAAGCCAGGTTAGAGGCATTCGGGCGGCTTGAGGACTTCTAACAGTCAAGTTGCCCACTCACTTGACAAGGGGGGTCGAAGTTGCACCACGTCCGTAGGGAGTACCCACCGTTACCCTACACGTGACCCCTGGGTGGTGCTAAAAGTGCAACAAAAACTGGCAACCGTATGGTTCGTAAATAAATGCCACACGATTAAATAAATGGCTGGTACCTTAGTGAACTTACTTAATAATTTTACAAAGACACATGAGGTATTTTTGCAAGCTTTTATTTAACATGCACTGTTCATAAGGAACTTCCATAAGGAAGTATGGAAGGGGTAATCGATATTCGTAGTCCCTTTTGCCGTTGCGCTTGCTGTTAAGATTATTTTAATTGCACTGTATAATAGGTTAAGTTGATAAAGGGTGTAATCTATTCGCCAACAAACTGCCCCGCAGTTTGGCGAAGCTTTGGAAATTCGAATTGGTTTTGTTGACCGGATAAATAAATTAAAAAAAAAAAAAAAAAAAAGAAAACGGGCCGGCCCGGACGCGGAACGGTCTACTGTGAATCATCCTTTAAGGTTGACAGCCCTGTCAAACCGTATAGAAAGTTAAAGGATTTTTTTGCGAAATGGGTCACAAATTAACGAACGTGACTGTACGCACAAATCACATATAAAGGATGATTCACAGTAGGCCGTTCCGTGTCCGGGCCCGTTTTCTTCTAGGGAAATACGCCGGCCGTTGCGTTTACTGTCATAGCAAACAGGCCGGCCCGGGCGCGGGACGGTCTACTGTGAATCATCCTTAATGTGTGTCCCCGCGGCAGTGAACGGACGCCTACAGCGCTGTTTTTTAGCCAGTACCGTCGGTGACTCACGGAACGCCATACAAATATACACGTATATCATAAAAAACCTTCAACATAATTATAAAAGATGCCTACATTAGCCATCCACCACCACCACCACCATATCAGCCGGAGGACGTCCACTGCTGGACACAGGCCTCCCCCAATTTCATGGGGGGGTAAATGCCATAATTGCCACGCTTGGCATGCGGGTTGGCGATCGCAGTATCTCCACCGCACTCCAGGGATGCTGCTGCCCATCCCCCGGTGGTCTTGGTCGTAGTTTTAGGACATACCCGGGTCCAACACATTAGCCATACCAACGCCTAAACTACGAGTTCATAAGATAAAACCGTCGGTCGTCGGAGTTTGGTCTCATTCGAATCGTCTCAACAAATAGTTGATGACTGAGGAGACAAAAGTACAGTCAGCCATAAAACTTGTACATAAATGTTGTTTTTTCCATAAACTTATTTCTGGTAGTCGTACTGTTCCTTACACCACCGCGGCAGGGGTCAGCAGTGCCTCCAAATGTTTCCCACTCATGTATCCGATTTGAATAAAAGAACCCAATACATTATTACCGAGTGCTCCCTGAGTAAATCGCGGGCTCAATATAAATATTTCCACCAAACTAGCATGATATAAGGACGTGTAAGTGGCAATTTTATGTCGGTTATTGGTTTTTGTTTCTTCAAGAACATTGAAGTTATTGAGGGGCGGTATTAGGTTATTGAACTACTTTCGTAACCGTGCTATATAAAGTCATTTGTTTATAATCTATACTAATATTATAAAGCTGAAGAGTTTGTTTGTTTGAACGCGCCAATCTCAGGAACTACTGGTTCGGATTGAAAAATTATTTTTGTGTTGGATAGTCCATTTATCGAGGAAGGCTTTAGGCTATATAAATAACATCACGCTGCGACCAATCGGAGCGAAGACGCGGACGAAGTCGCGGGCAACAGCTAGTTGAGAATAAAATTTGTATGACCACGAGTATATTCATTTCATCGCCTTTACAAAATATACTCGTTTTAACACTTTCATGGGATTAGCTCTGATTTATTTTTTCTCTAGGAAAGTGAAAATAAGAGTGTATTACACGGTAGCAAAATTATTTCTTACTCGGGCGTGGTGCTTTGAATCCATTCTAGAATCCTACGTTTTGTTCTGGATTCAACGTGCTTCACCGAAATAATGCATTTTACTCCCTTGTAATACAATCTACTATTTCATCTCCCGGTTACATGTATGGAGTTTTTAATGTTCCGTTATCACTATTTTGGCTACGGAACCTTTTTTTTATGACATAGGAGGCAAACGAGCAGACTAATCGCCTGATGGTAAGCGATTAGCGCCGCCCATGGACACTCGCAACACCAGAGGGGTTGTAAGTGCGTTGCCGGCCTTTAAGATGGGAGTACGTCTTTTCTTGAAGGTTTGAAGGTCGTATCGGTCCGGGAATACCGCAGGCGACAGTTACTACACTTTCTTAACTTACCTTATACAAGAACGCCAAATCTTAGGATCAGGTGTCGAAGCGGACCCCGGAACAGACTGCCACTGATCCTGCACCTGTCCTAGTTTTTCGCGTCACGGTAAGTCACGCCAGACGAATATGAATCCAATCCAAATTTACTTTTCACAACTGCTAATCAGTTAAGAGTTTTATTCTAATTCCACGTCAGTGGCAAACAAGCGTACGGCCCGCCTGATGGTAAGCGGTCACCGCAGCCTATGGACGCCTGCAACTCCAGGAGTGTCACATGCGCCTTGTCGACCTTTTTAAAATTTATATTCCTTTCTTGAGGAATCGCATACTGTAGTTCCTCGGGAAAACCTCGGCAGGGAGCTCATTCCACAACCGGGGCGTCCGAGGGAGGAAGTTCCTCTGAAACCGTACCGTACCGATTCATTGTCAGTAGCAAAATAATTTGTAAGACATTTCATGTTATTTTAACACTGTAGGCGCTTTGATACTTACTGTAGGCATATAAATGTACGTTTTAAGCAAATAAATAAATATATAAATTTTATTAGCAGTGGGTCTCATAATCGGTGTGAAAGGCAGTTTGTGTGACACGGTAGCAAAAATGTGTGTGTGTGTTTCTCTTGTGCGTAAAAAGATCGAATCGCTCTCTCTACGATCGCGAACCTTTCTCTTCCCTCTGGATTCAATATACCGCACCCGCCGTACATATATAATTTTGCTTCCTTGAGTCACAATCTACTATCGAACGCCACCGCTCATGGCTTGCCAGCTATCACGTTTGTATCCAGCATGTAATTATTGCCGCACATGTTGGGCCTTTTTCATTTCGGCCGGACCCGGCTATTCATATTGGAGATTAGATATCGAGAGCATTGTGGAAATACCCATATTTTCCGTGGAAACGTGCCTCGTGTCCTGTGAAAATATAGTATTAGTAAGTGTTGTGTTTTGGGCGTGTGAGTCTACTTATTGGAGGTACGTATGAGTAGAAGCCTAATATGTAAACAAACCTATTTAACTTCTAGTCAAGTGATGTTGAAGATCAAACGTGATGCTAATTAAGTAGCGATACACGACACGAGTAAATATGATTAAATCGGTTTTTGATTTTCATTCAAATTCAACGATCATGATACACGTCACTCGTGATCGGATGCTGTTTGTAGAGTCCGTTTTGTATGTATTTTATTAAGGTTTAACGAGATACATCATCCTGTTTTGGATTAGTTTGTAATAGTTATAGATTCTTAGAGGCCATGTGTGCACGGATATTTGTTCTTTGGTCTTGGATGTTTTCTATGTATTTATCTATTTAAGTATATATATCGTCGTCTAGTTCCCATAGAACAAGCTTTGATTAGTATGGGACTAGGTCGATTTGTTGTGTAAGATTGTCTTACAATTTTTTTTTATTATGTACATTAGAATAATAAGGACATTAGAATAATTACTATTAATCGTATTTGTAGGCTTGGAGACCATGTAGAACTCGGTGATATTCAATTAATTTCATGTAGGTCTTTGTTTATTCGGATCTAGAGACCATATCCATACATCTCTAACTTTATTATTATTAAATAGATACTTTTTCATTGAATGCCATTTAACTTTGCTAATCTATCGTTTTGAGATTATCGTTATTATTGTCTGATTTTTGAACTATAAATTCACTTTTTAGTTGTTAAAGTACCTTTGTGGCCTATTTGCAGAAGTATAGTTTAATTTTGATTTCTTTTGTTATTTTGCCGCAGTGTATTGTTAACAACACAATTACTTAAGCGAGTAGGTAAAGTGTGTACTCCACTCTTCGAGAAGGCATTGTAATTTCAATGTGTGATTTTCTGTGTATTTCACCTACATATTTATAATACTTACGTAAGACTCGGTGGACCGCAGAGCAGGAGGCTCATTGTCGGCAGTACGGTAGTGGGAAATAAGCTGCAGAGCTTAGCACATACATAGACGCAAAGTAGCATGTCTGTGCGTCTTCTACAAACTGTACTTCGGTGAGTGTGCTCAGGAGCTCCATGAGCTCATACCGCCTTCCACCTTCTTTCATCGGACATCCAGACGTACGGCTGGCTACCATCCTTACCTGGTCAAAATTCCTCTAATTCGAACCAAGCGCTTTGCATCTTCTTTTATAATGCGCACTTCTAAGGTTTGGAATTCTCTGCCGGCGTTTGTATTTCCGAGTTCATATAACCTAGACCTTTTAAGGCACGAGTGAATAGGCATCTTCTGGGTGAGCTCGCTTCATCGTCGGCCTCATCTTTGCCCCCTGGCTGGATGCTGGCCAAGAGCAATACCATTTTTAATACAAAAAAATAAAAAATAAGAAGATACACTGGTGGGTCGTTCATTTAAAAAAAATACTCGTAAACCCTGCTTAACAAACTAAGGTCCCTTTTCTCCAAGAAAAACATTTTTTAAGGCGTAGCAGACGTTCAGTTGACTATGGGTTTTTAGCAGCAATAGACTAAGAAAAATTTTTAAAAAAATGTATATATAACTAACCTAACTTAGAACTGTTTGACATATTTCTACGGCAGCATTTTATCCCCTCATTTCTCGCAGTTAGCAGGACGTACTTAGATAAATATTCACAACTTGGAACCTACGTAAATGGCCGCGTACGTTACGGTTCTATAGGAATTTCATCCCGCGAACATGCCAGTTATGGAATGAGCACCCACACCTAGGTTTTCCAGACTACAATGTTCAAGAAAGGAGTTTACAGGTCTTAAACATTCGGCAACACGCATGTGAATCCCTTGTACCAAAACTAAATCAGTACATGTTTCAGGTAAAACAGCCCCGAAAATGGAAAACGTCAAAATATAAAGCAAGAGAAATAAAGCTAACAGTTTTGAAGCAGTTCGGCATCCCATTCTGGGGCCCATAAATATCGCGACATGGTATTACAGCTGCTCACATATTTTATCTTTCCATTTCCCTGTAATACATTCTAAAATGCCCGTAATGTACGGCGTAGCGTTTCATAGACCGAACGGCACGAGTTTAGGTTCGTAAGTTTATCACGCTTATGGCCTAGATTTCGGGCTTCTGTACTGCTTTATAGATATACAATTTATTATATGTGTGCTATAATATTATTAGTATTCATACTATAAAGGGGTAATATTTGTAGCTTCGTCTGAGTTTTGATTGTAAATTATCCAAGTGTTCCCTTTTGCCATTTTCACAACATCACCTCAAATCAGCCCATAATATTTTTTTGATAATGTTTATAAGCTCGTCCATTGTTTGCTAAAGACTCTAGCTTTGCATCGTGGGAGTACCTTATTTATTTTCGAAATCTTCTGCTCACTATAAAGATATCAAATTTATCCCACAGACAGGAAAACCTTGAAATAAAACAAGGACTGATCAAACACAGATAAAACACGAAGTTGCCTAAATCCACAAAAACTTTATCCAAAATCAATCACAGTTCTCTTGAATAGTGACACTCGCCACAATATCACCGACTCTCAAAGCCCGTTAATGAAATAAAGACATAATAGCCCGTGAATCCACGTTTAACTATTAATCAGGCTTTTGGTTAAATTTCGTTAAATCGGCGATCAATCAACTCGCATTGTGTGTCACCGGGCGTGATGAAGGGGTAAAATTACGCGATATTTCGCTAGCCACGAGAATTTACGCGTTTCTGTCGATGGAAAAAGTTCCCTGTTACTGTACCAGATATTTTACCGGCGGACATGTGCGTATTTTTTCTATTGATTGCGTGAAACTGAATGCGGGTAGACCGAGATTTGTGGGTTGGGACCGGACATGTTGTAATATTAAGGTTGGGTCAAGTCGACTTGCTGTTTATGAATTATAGAATCTATCTATGTTATGAAGTTAAGATGATTAAGCATTGAATCGGTATAGTGCCCGAATGCCCAAAAAGGAGTGTTATATTTGTAACTAATGAACAAACTATTACCGTAGATGTCATCCAAATAGGAGTAGGTTTTTTTGGGTATAAATTATTAACTCCGTGTTTGATGCGTGCGGCGGTCCAGCATTCGTTCAAGTCTTTCTGGACTTCATCACTATAGTGTGAGTGTGTGTGTGTATAGTAGTATAGTGTCAGTCCAGTATACCGGGGCTTATAACGCACGGGTTTTTGATCGTATTTATTTATAAAAACTGGTAACCGTACTTGTCTTCTCGAAGATCTCACGGTTCGTAAATAAATGCCATACGATTAAATAAATAAAATTTATAACAAACAACCGTTTACATGACATTACAGTAACCCCAATGCGCCATGAAATTTAAGCTTACAAATATCTATGTATTTAGGCGACGAAACGGCGTGGCCCCATCGTCTCCGGTGTTGGATTCGGTAGGTTGCCCCGGAACCGTTGAAACACGACACCCTTCGGCCAGAAGTCAGCACACGCGATGGTCTCCTGCAGCAGCCGAGGCACGCGCACCACAAATGAGCTGAAGTGCACGTAGTGACGCGAACACAGCTAGAACACCCTGAGCGGGAAGTCGGTCGTATGATTGATAGATTAGCGTATTTCTAAGATACTATACCACCTTTCTAGTACCGCACCACTTTACCATTCCAGAACCTAAAAGGTCGCATTTAGAAGGAATTCAGAGGAACTAGCTTCGGTAAACGCTCCAGCTGTGGAACATGATCGCTGTTTTGGTTTTTCGTAGGGACTATAGTATACTATACTCGTAAGACACTTCAAATAAGTAGAAAAATATATTTTTAAGGGTTCAGCAACAGCAATCTGAAGTTACAAGCGCATATGTTTGTGCTACAGTGATCGCTTACTATCAAGCGGACCTTATGCTTTTTTACCACTGATATGGTAAAAAATAGCATTGTTTTCTCCTTCACACACGTGTCTAAAGTATTTTAAAAGTATTTTAGACCAATATAAATACTCGCTCGACCTACTCGATTCATCCGTTATCTACTCGCTGCAAAAATGTGTAATTCGTTAATTTCGATCGTGCCAAGCTGTCGGCTCTGAGTTCACGCGATCCGCCGTTTTGTCGCGTTTGTGTCGCTATGTCGTGTTTATTTTGTGGTTATTTATTGCTGGGAACTGTTTAGTTTTGCGTTAAAACAATTTGTTTTTGCATCCTTTACTTAAACTGTTAGATTAATTAAGTCGTGTTATGTTTGCTTCACACTTAATATAACCACATCGGAATAAATATGTTTCTTTTGGATCTCGGTACATGTTTATGAGAGCATTAATTTAATACATATTTTGTACACTTGACAGTATCATTTACGATCCAGATATCAATACTAAATTAGCAACCACCATTTTTGAAGATACCAAAGCAGAAGCATCGAACACGACACTAATTATTGTGTCAGAACCTAGAGTTCTCGTTATTGCGCGTCTAAATGTTGGTAACATTGTGATGTAGGGACAGTAATTAGGCTAGCTGCTTTCTTATATAGATATTGTGTTAATCATCATCATCATAATTAAGAACCTTATTAGAGGCAATACAGCGTCTGCTATCGTCATAGCCAATTTGGTTGAACTCTGTTGCATACTGTGTTCTGAAGTTTTCATCAGCGCTCGTTGCTCGAAACACATTGATCTATGAATATGAATAATATGAATACGATACAAAGTGGCGAACATAAACCCGTTATCGGTAAATTCATGCCCAATAAAACCGCAACACGTTTCCAATGTCAACTAAGCTCATATAAAACATTTGACAGTCGAAAACCCCTTGCAACAAGAGGAGTCAGAAAACCATTACGAACAGTCAAAACGGGCTTTGTCGTATATTGCATGGCATTCCAGGTACCCTCTGAACTCGACAAGACGTAAGTAACAGTTTATTTCAAGCGATGTAAGGCCTTTGTTTGTTGAAGGTAGTTTCTAATAGACGGTGGCACGGTTCGCCACAAACACCTGCCGAAATCAATTTTCTACTCCAGGGCGCGCGTTATACTTGTGTGTTTATTTTTTAGGGTTCTGTCCTGTTGATTTGGAACCGTCAAATGAGAAAATAGAATTGTTACATGTAATTGCTGCATGAGAGAAATAGGAATCTGATAGAACATCTATGTTAGGGAGACAGGACACAGCGTAACTTTATCTCACTCCAAATGTAGCACAACTAGGAAGTACCTTCACCTTACAGAAGACCGCAGCCAGAATAACAACACTACTTGCTCTTTAGGTATGTGGTTTTGTGTTCGTGGTGGTGACTAAGGTCACCAGAGCTCCCGAGGATGCAGTTTATTAATAGTAAGGGGCCCATCTCTAGTCTCTCTAGCTGTGATTACAACTTGTTTACCACACCGTCGTTGTATAATATATAAGTAAAGGTAATAGCCATCTCTCATATCTGGAATACTTTTCCGGCGTCTGTATTTCTGGAAACATATAACTTGTATGTCTTCAAGGTAATAGTGAATAGGAATCTTCTGGGTGAGCGTTTTCCATCTTACACCTTGATATAACTTTCCATCCGGTTAGACTAGGGTCAAACGGTCATTTACAATAAAAAAAATAGGCACGTGCAGTGATGGAATGGAAACGCAAAACAACCATATTTCATTAACAGCAAATTCAGCTTCAAACAGACAGAATCAACGAAAGTAGAGTTACATAATTAATTATTATGCTCTCGCTTGCACAAATATATATCGGCGTACTCGCTAGCGAAAGAGAACCTCAACAATTATCATTATCGTCAGCCTATATGTTCAGTCGGGTTGGCGATCATCGAAAGTAACCGAATAGCCCTCCGAATTGCTAAACTTTGGTGGCAATGGGCTGGGCGCATTGCACGTTGAACCGATAGCCGTTAGAGCGGAAAGGTTCTCGAGTGGCGACCACATATCGGAAGGCGCAGCGTGGATAGGCCCCCTACGAGGTGGACTGATGACCTGGATTGTGGCACTCTTTGGGGGAGCTCTAAGGCCAACAGTGGACGCCCTTCAGCTGATGTGATGATGATGATGATCATCCTATACTGCTGGGCACAAACCTCCTGTCATGGATGAGAGGGATCGGGCGTTTATCCCCACGGTAGGTGGGCCTAGTACCCGCTGTCTCAACAACAATAAACATGTGAACTGCGCAGTCAAAAGTCTTGAATATACCTAGTTGCCATTTACCTAAATACACAAAAATACCATTACGTTTTTGCCATCTCGGAAACGGATTTGATGATTGATGGAGTCACTGAATAGAGACCAGCCTAGATTGTATCGGCGTCCATAAATCACGCTAAATGTAAGAAATTTTTTGATATTTCTTACTGTGTGTTATTTCCAATCGTTCTCTTAATAGGATAGGCGCTAGGATAACATCAATTTCGTAGAAGTATGAATTCATGTTTGTATTGGATCTCACTGAAGCACCGAATAGGGTCGAGTCGAAATATACAGGGTGGAAAGAAAATACGGGCCCTGGAGGGAAACTACCTTAAAACGTTGAGATAACTCAATTTACTGAAAGGAAACATTATTTTATTTCTCCTAAGCAATAAAACTGCATTCACAGATTTTTGAGAAAGATACCTTTTTGTCAATACCAATTGTGCAAAATGTCTTTATTTTTTTTGGGCTCTCTTGTGTCCTAGACTAGGTCTGTCTGTAATAAGTTTTTATTTCTTGATTAAAATAGGATCTATTGGCAATTTGGCATAAATTGGCATCAAAAAATTTTTTGACAAAAATGTCATAGAATAATGCTTCCTTTCAGCAAATTGAGCTATCTCAACGTTGTAAGGTAGTTTCCCTCCAGGGCCCGACTTATCTTTCCACACTGTATAGTGACTCGTTCAAATAAGACATTATTAATTCCAATAATCACCACCACCACCACCATATCAGCCAAAGGACGTCCACTGCTAGACTGGGCCTCCCCAAAATTCACGGGGGGTATATGTCATAATAGTTTTAGGACATACCCGGGTCCGGGGAAAATATTGATTTCGTAGCAGTAAATAAAAGCAAGAAAATATTGATTACGCAGCAGTAAATAAAAGCAAACGTTGTTTATCTCTGATCTCGCTCGCACTATGCTAGTTGGACATTCGATTGATATATCCATGTACCGAATCCAATTATGTCTATCGTGGTCAGGGTGAACCGTGTAACCGTCAATATTCCATAAACCAGTTACAAGGAATAAGTGTCACTCTCAGCCGCGAGCCTATGTATATTTTTGCGACGTATCTAAATTCGGTTGGATAAAGCTGACAATTTCAAAATATATTTTTCGTATTTGTATAGAAAAAAAGGGAAAAAGATTTTCTACGATTTTTATTATTTATTTAATCGTATGGCATTTATTTACTAACCGTGAGATCTTCGAGAAGACAAGTACGGTTGCCAGTTTTTGTTGCACTTTTAGCACCACCCAGGGGTCACGTGTGGGGTAACGGTGGGTACTGCTTACGGACGTGGTGCAACTTCGACCCCCCTTTGTCTAGTCAACTTGACTGTTAGAAGTTCTCAAGCCGCCCGAAGGCCTCTAAGTTGGCTTAACGACTGCTGTCGTAGACAGCAGCCGGGATCAACGGCTTAACGTGCCTTCCAAAGCACGATAGCGCTCAGTTAGTAACCACTCAAAGCGGTCACCCATCCAAGAACTGACCTGCGCCCACATTGCTTAACCTCGCATACCGCACGCGGTACGCGGGCGCCGCTGGGCCACGAGCGCTCAACGATACGATTACGATACGATTTTTATTTACGGGATCATACATATCGATGTTTTGAATTTTCGTGTCCCCCATCCAGGAAGTAAAGATATTGCGCAATTTGTCCAATTGGACAAATAATTTGGCTATACAGATGGACAGTAGGACTTATTTCGTAGGGCATTTTGGATCTACAGAAGTAAAAAGCGCAGCTTCAAACTTTACACTTAAACTGTGATTTTGTCTGTTTTTTACAACTCTTTTTTATACCACGTCGGTGGCAAACAAGCATACGGCCCGCCGGATGGTAAGCGGTCACCACAGCCTACGGACGCCTGCAACTCCTAGGGGTGTCACATGCGCTTTGCCGACCCCTTAAGAATACCTGCACCCGAAAAGCAAAATCTCTAAATAGACTCGAATTGATAGAGCTCGGTTGCCATAGATACATTTATCAAAGCTTCCTTTAACCCTTTCCCAGGCCGCGCCAATCTAGAAGGCTTTACAAAAAACAAAATATATATTCAAAATAGTTACATTAAGGTGATAATTTCAAGACGACTTGCTTTTTACGAAAATGCAATGTAATTTGAGCCTTAGATCAGAAAACTAAGATTGAAATTCCATTGACACGTATGTGGTCGATGAAACCTACTACGCCTAGAAAAGGGTTAACTTTTAACCAAAAAGGCAACAACGATTATAACTAGATGCAACCTCAAAATCAGCAGTGACTGCCGCGCTATAATCTCGTTACTTTCGATCAAAATTTCTCCCAATTGAAAAAAGATATATTTTTTTGGACACAAGATGTTACTGCGGAGGCTCTAAGGAAGCGTCCTTTAAATGTTTTGATCCTATTAAAGGCCACACCCTGTATAAATGCTATTTATTTATTTACCCACACGTTTCGGAGGACGTATGTTCTTCCGTGGTAACGATAATGAAAACTACTAGTATTTTGCAATTACTTATACATGACAGATAAGCATTACATTTTCTGTACACACAATTGCTTGTCGTGTGTGTGACGCATTGCGATTTTGATTTGTTAAGGCGCTTTTATTAGTACATTAAGTGTTCAATTCAATTCAATTTATTTGCAACCATGTACATACAATAAAGACATGCAACTTAATGCTAGGTACAAGCAGTACAGGGACCCTGTTAGGGCGCAGCAAGTAATTATAATTAAACGACACGATCAAAATTTAGCCTAGTACCTGTTTAGCCTAGTTGGTAGTGACTCTGCCTCCGAAGCTAGAGGTCCCGGGTTCGAATCCCGGCCAGGGCATTTATTTGTGCATTTTTCACGGATATTTGTTCTTGGGTCTTGGATGTTTTCTATGTATTTAAGTATGTGTATTGGCACATAACGTGGCTTTACTTGTTTTAGAAATAAAACCCAGATATTAAACGAATTATAAATTTACTGCGTACAAAGGTACATGACAGTGCAAATGTTGTATGAAGAATGTATACATGACATAAAATAACATGGCGCGCCGGTGTTCTAAGGCAAAGCGCCTGACCCAAAAACGAAGCAATATTGCGCCTACGCGCAGTTCCAGCGCAGAATCAGGAGTTTAACTGATGGAGGTCGTATGGGCCGAAACATCTTCCCGCCTCGTTGAAAGATCCGTCTTTCAACTCTGCAACTCTTCGTCGGTTGGTAAGGGGCACAGACGAACGAAGGGCCGACGCACACAGCCTCTTGCAGTGTTTACGTCTGCTACTCGGGACACCCCGTCGGTTCCAGGAAATAATCTGGCAACTCGGCCAAGGCGCCAGCATAGCGGTGGGACGTTGTCTTCTTGCAGCAGAACCAATTCACCAACATTAAGCTGAGCGGTGTTGCTTCTCCACTTAGATCGCTGCTGCAGTTCAGCTATATATTCTTTCTGCCAGCGCTGCCAGAAATGCTGGCGGATTTTCTCAACTCGTGCATATCTTTTTAGCGTGCTCTCTTTATGGCTCTGCAGGTCAGGTGTAGGCAGTGCAGTCAATGATCTCCCGATAAGAAAGTCCCCTGGGGAGAGGGAGAGGAAATCGTCGGGTGATGATGACAAAGGGTATAAGGGACGACTGTTAAGAATCGCCTCAACTTGTGCAAATAACGTTGTCAATTCTTCAAAAGTTAAATTACTATTGCCAATAACACGTTTCAAGTGAAATTTTGCTGCTTTAATACCAGCCTCAAAGATCCCGCCGAAGTGAGGAGCGTAAGTCGGGCTAAAGAAAAACCGAATGCGCTCTTGGTTCACAAAATCAGATATCGATCCAGCATTTTGTTTTAAAAAGCTACTTAACTCTTTAGCGGCTGCAACAAAATTGCGTCCATTGTCGCAGAATATCTCCGCTGGCTTGCCTCTGCGAGCTACGAAACGTCTCAACGTCATTATAAACGCGTCCTTCGTCAAATCACTAACACATTCTAAGTGTACGCATTTGTATCTTAAGCATACAAATAGACACATGTAACATTTTATTAATTTACTTCCTCGACCCTTTCTATTTAAAATATAAAACGGGCCGGCAAAATCAAGGCCTACAGACAGAAAGGGGAAACCTGGCATTATTCTTTGAGGAGGTAAGTTACCCATTTTAGGACACAGCGTCGTACCCCGATGCCGTCTGCAGCATACACATCGATTTACAGTGCGCCTTGCTAACAATCTACCATTGATTGGCCATACAGTTTCTCTAACTGCGGCTAACAATAGCTGAGGGCCAGCATGCAATTTACGCACGTGCTCACGTTCAAATATAAGTCTAGTCAAGTGATGTCTAGCATGCAACAAAATGGGATGCTTTTTCTCGAATGGATAATTAGACGCCTCAATGCGGCCGCCAACTCTAATTAATTTGTTGTCATCTAAAAAAGGCGAAAGAGATAACAGTTTGCACCTTGTGCTTAAAGTTTTACCCTTTGATAACAACTCATACTCATCGGGAAACGATTGCTCTTGAGCGAGTAAGCAAAGTGCATTGAATGACTCCGCCAATTCCTCACAAGTAAGTATGCCTATTCTTTTATTAGTAGTGTTTTTTAAGTTAAATATGAATCGTTTGACAAATGCAATTATTCTTTCTAATTTCGTGAGATTAGAATAATTTACGATATTTATTATTGGGCTTTCTACAACATTAGTGTAAGTTTTTATTATTTCAGGTAACTCTTTGGAAGCAGTAACCTTCAACACAGGCCAGCGCGATTCGTCCTCGGACAAGAAGGAAGGACCGGACCACCACAGCTGTAGGCTCTGCAGGCGACTGGTGTTAATGCCTCGGGATATTAAGTCTGCCGGATTCGCTGCCGTGGGCACGTATCTCCAATCCACGGACCTCGTAATTTCTAATATTTCACTGATCCGGTTTGCCACGAAAGATTTTAATCGTTTTCCGCTATTATTTATCCACGCTAGCACGATACTTGAGTCGCACCAGTGTACTATGCGATCCGGCCGATGCCTGAGGGAGTCTAGGACTGCCTTACAGAGCTTGGCGGAGAGCAGAGCGGCACAGAGCTCAAGTCGTGGTATCGTCGTAGGTTTAAGTGGCGAAACCTTGCTCTTTGCGCAAAGTAACTTCACAGTGACTTCATTGTCATCATTAATGGAACGAACGTAAACGCACGCTCCAAGTGCGCTCTGAGAAGCGTCGCTAAAAGTATGCAATTCGACATACTTAGGCGAATCACAGAGTACACGCCTATTTATTTTAAGATCTTGAATGCACTGCAAGTTTTCAGAAAACTCAAGCCATTCATGTTTGTTTTTGCGTGGAACAGGCTGGTCCCAGTCAAGTTTTTGAAGCCATAATTTCTGTAATAACATTTTAGGCTGTATAGTGCACGGACTTAAGAGTCCCAACGGATCGAAAATTTTAAAAGCGTTTGACATAATAAATCTTTTTGTTGTAAATCATTTTCATTTGGCTCATATTTTACAGGAAAGTTCAGGAAATCCTCCGATGGACTTCACCCAAGTCCAAGCGTGCTGGACGACTCACTTAGTGTAAGGTGTCCATGAGTGTTTACATCTGAATCTTCCAATAAAGTAGGCAAATTACTTTTATATTTCCGTAAATTGAAACATCGCGACTTTAATTCATTAGCTATTGTTTTTTGTATATAGCGTAATTCGTGTTCACTATTTGATCCGGTAATGAGATCGTCTATGGAAAATCTCTTTTTATTATGTTTTTTATAAGCTCGTCGTCCTGCTCCTCTGCAATTTGAGCCAGACAGCGCGTGCTGAGATAGCTCGCGCTGGCCGTACCATAAGTTAACGTGTTCAATTTATATGTTTGTATGGGCCGGGAATCGTCCTCTCTCCAAAGGATTAATTGTAAATTTCTGTCCTTTTCATTAACCAGCACTTGTCGATACATCTTTTCTATATCACCAGCTAAAAGATATTTGTATTGCCTAGCCCTGATTAAAATGGAGAAGAGCGAATCTTGGACATTCGGACCCACCATGAGAATATCATTTAATGAGAGACCAGAGGAGGAGGGCGCTGAACCGTCGTAGACCACGCGAAGAGAAGTAGACTCACTACCCTCTTTCAACACGGCGTGGTGGCATAGAAAATAGCCGGGTTTAGGTATACTTTGACCAGATTCGGACATATGTCCTAAGCTAATATACTCGTTCATAAATTTCACGTACTCACTTTTGAGAGCTGGATTGCGTTTGAATCTCTTCTCTAAATTCAGCAACCGTTTTTTAGCCAAATGATAAGAATCTCCGAGTTTTTCTGGAGTATTCTTTAAAGGAAGCTCCACACAATACCTTCCTGAATCGAGCTGAAATGTGTGAGCTAAGAAATGTTTCTCACAAGACCTTTCGTTTTCGGTCATAAAAGTAGTTTTATTGTTTTTACTAGGGACGTCTTCCAGCTCCCAAAATTTAGGTAATAATTGTTGTAAATCATTTTCATTTGAATCGATTATACTAGCATGGTTACACTTTATTGACCCACGCAGGTAGGTTTCATTTATGGGACCAGAAATCAACCAACCAAGCACGGAGCTCCGCAATCTTGGATTGTTAGGACCGAGAGACATTTGCTCACTTCCTATGATGTCCCAAAACAAATCAGCTCCTATCACCATATCGACATGGGCCGATTCATTGAAATGTGGATCCGCTAGTTGAATGTTCGGAGGCAGGTTTAAGCCTTCGATACTAATTTTCGTTTTAGGAATGTTGCTTGTCAACTCTTCCAAAATCAAGCACGATAACGTGACCTTGAATGAACTATTTAACGAATTTATTTGCACGTCACATCTTTCTACAACGTTTTTTGTAGTACTGTTACCAATTCCTATGACTTTTAGAAGGTCAATAGGTTTTACTTGAAGAGATAATTTTTTTTTGCATTTTTTTTGTAATAAACGACGCCTCACTGCCGCTATCCAAAAGGGCCCTAACCATGTGAGTCTCTTTACTTACAGGGTTGGCTACTGCTATGAGCACCGTGGATAGGAGCACTGAGCCCGGTGAATTATTTTTGTTTGCATTTGTCATGGCTGACTGGCTGAGCACTGCCGCGATGTTGACATCGCATGGCACAGGCTCGTGGAGCAGGCTGTTATGCCTTTTATTGCACTCCCGACAAGGACCTCCACGGCAATCGTTAGCGCGATGACCTTGTCTTAAGCAATTAGCACATAATTTGTACATATTTACATCGGCTAATCTGTCTTTTATAGATTTACTTATGAACTTAGGACACTCATGGACCTTATGATTTTGGTCGCATATTATGCAGACGTGCACCAGCGGCTTATTTGGACCTTTAAAGGAAACCGACTTGGTTTGTTGCGTGGTGCTAGGAAATGATTTAATAAATGCAGGGCGTTCCTGTTTATGAATTTGCTGAGGTGTCAAGTGAGAGGCTCGCGATGTCGGAGGAGTAGTTCGTGGCGGCTGGCACGAGTGTTTGGAGCTATCGTTGAATATTAATTAAAACCAGAGTTAAGATATTTAGATAAATTGCAATTGATATTTTCTATAAGTAGGTAGATTTAACTGTGAGTTAACAAAGGAATGTTGAAATTAATTTAAAGTTAAGCGAATATATCGTAATTGCGTTTTGATTTACGTTTTTACACAAGTTTAGTCGATATTTTAACCATTTAAATAGAAAATAGTTTGCTATTTTGACTATTTAAACAGAATTTGTTTCTAACTACTGTGGATGGATGGTCAAAGGAAGGGCACTTATCTTGCAATTAGCCTGCACTGCACGGTGTGATGCTTTAGGTACACATTCCACTGCTCGTAACCAGTCCAGACACGAAGACTTATTAATACCACGGCTATTTTTCATCCAATCATTGAATCTTCAAAAGTGCATACGCGCCATCCATTGAGTGTCGTATGAAGCTTCGGTTTCGTATTTTATTTTTGAGTTTCTTGATTAATTTTCCGTTCCCCTCATGGTGCTACCAATTTATGTATTGGCACATAACGTGGCTTTACTTGTTTTAGAAATAAAACCCAGATATTAAACGAATTATAAATTTACTGCGTACAAAGGTACATGACAGTGCAAATGTTGTATGAAGAATGTATACATGACATAAAATAACATGGCGCGCCGGTGTTCTAAGGCAAAGCGCCTGACCCAAAAACGAAGCAATATTGCGCCTACGCGCAGTTCCAGCGCAGAATCAGGAGTTTAACTGATGGAGGTCGTATGGGCCGAAACAGTATGTATTTATCTATATAAGTATGTATATGTCTAGTACCCATAGTACAAGCTTTGCTTAGTTCGGGACTAGGTCGATTTGTGTAAGATTGTCCCCCAATATTATTATTATTATTATTATTCATCACTCGTACATGCATCGAGGCGTCCCGTTAAGTACGAAACGCACACAGCGGGCGCGGCGCGGTGCGGGGCGGAGGCGGTTTTGCATTTTTGATCTTTCCGAAACTGTCGACTGTCGATTACTGCTTCACATGTCACACACGCCGCCTCCGCACTACGCTGTGCCGCGCTCTGTGCGTTTCAAGATTTAATATTGGACCACCACCACCACCACCATATCAGCCGATAGACGTCCACTCTTGGACAGAGGCCTCCCCCAATTTTATGGGGGGGGGGGGGTAAATGCCATAATCGCCACGCTTGGCATGCGGGTTGGCGATCGCAGTATCTCCACCGCACTCTAGGGATGCTGCTGCCCATCCCCCGGTGGTCTTGGTCGGAGTTTTAGGACATACCCGGGTCCACCAAATCGATCACGAAATCGAGTTGCACCAAATCGATGTAATAGCGTCGATCGTTGGTCGTTCGCGTCCATTAGATCCTATTAGTTCATGAGCAGTTCAGAACTACGTTTAGGTACCCACTCAGCTACCAAGTTGCACTGCACGATCTAACTTCAAACATGACTGTAAATCCTTTCGCTTGAGGATTTCTTAATAGCGGCCACCGTTACTGGATTATTGTTATGAAAGCATTATTAGCCGTCGGGCTCGGCGCCAAATTGGCCGCGTGCTTTATCACCCGCGAACTTGACTGTGTTTACGACTTTTGGCGCGCGATCGGATTCCGACCAACTTCGGAGTTGGCCGGAGTGTGAGTTTTTGCAAAATGAAGTTGGAGTCGAGTAATGAAGTTCAAAAGTTGCCCGAAGTCCATCGGGATCAATGTTCTGGTGCAAGGTTTATAAAATTGAAGTAGAGGCGATCCCGTTTAGC